>OX393550.1:52402878-53602878 GCA_947650365.1 Chamaelirium japonicum
CTCTTTCATCGACCTGACCTGCTTCCACCCCGGCGACCCCCTCCGGCGATCCCGTCCCCCTCCGGCAGCCCGGCGACGCCCTCCGTCAGCCACAGCCACCCCCTCCGGCAACCCCCGTGCACCCCAGCGACTCCCGTCCCACCGGCAGCACCTCCGGCTGCCCCCCGTCGACCCCGGCAGCCCTACCGGTGCTGCGATCGGCGCTAGGAGTTCGGGGGGCTACCGGAGGCTGCTGCCGACGCTGCCGGTGGGACGGGGGTCACCGGGCTGGATGGAGGTCGCCGAAGGGGGTGGCCGTGGCTGACCGAGGGCGTCGGAGGTCGCCGGAGGGGGACGGGGTGGCCGGAGGGTGATGGGGTGTTGCCGGAGGCCGTCGCCGGGCTGCCGGAGGGGGACGGGATCGCCGGAGGGGGTCGCCGGGGTGGAAGCCGATCGGGTCGGTGAGAGAGAGAGAGAGAGAGAGAGAGAGAGAGGGGTCGGCCAGCTGTAACAGCTGTGTTATTTTTTTTTTTTTAATTTGTTATTTGAACGGTGTGATCAAACAGATCGGACGGCTCTCGCTATATATATATATATATATATATATATATATATATGGAGATTATTGGAATCATTGTCGCCATTGTATGGAATGTAAACCGAAGAATAAAAAATAGAGTTGGGAGAGATGTAGAGTTGAGAGTTGAGAGAGAGAGAGGGAGAGAAAGAGAGCTGAGCACAGAGTTGTGATGAGGAGAGAGATGTGCAGACTATAAGGTATTTTATAGAGACTGGAGATAACTGTCAAATAAATTATCGTTAAGGTTGGGAGCGTCTCTCGGTGAGAAGGGTCCGAAAACAACGGTAAAAAAATTAGCCGTTAGTTGATGAGAAAGGGAAAATAAAAAACTTCATTTCAACTCCATTTAAGATAGCGTAAATCTTTTATGCCATCGCATTTGGCGTAAATAAATGGCATTTCAGTCATTCACGAGAATTGAGAACTTATTAAGCCATCTGTGATGACGTAAAAGATTTTCGCCTTCTGAGATGACGTATTGTTCCTTTTTTCACAATTTATAAAATTTTGTTCCGTTTATTATAATATTAATATTTTATATTTTGTTATTAAAATTTTCTTGCTTCAATTCTTCCTATGTTTGCTTCAATTCTTCCTATGTTTGCTTGAGGTGTGTAGGGAAAATGCTATTTGAACGTATTAGAGGACATCCTTGTAGACATAATGTTGTGGTGTTGTGCACTGGCCAGGGCTCGGTACAGTGCCGATGCACTGAGCGCCGGATGATGCCCCGACACGACCAAATTGTGTCCGTGGGTATGTCCCCTAGTATGTTCAAACATCAGTACCAGGGGTGCAGGCATGGCCTTCGTTTGTGATCCATCAATCCAGACTCGGGCTCAAATCTATGGAGGTTGTCAATAGCTAGGTTAAGTATTTGGCAATTGTTAATATCAGCTCCACCTAGGAGTGTGAATGAATTGAATGTAGCTACCCTCGCGTCCCAAAGCGCGTCACTAGGGGTCCTCATGCGTGTTCGAGAAACTAATCTAGCGCTCGGGAGGCATGAGCGTGGCTTGGGGTGCGGATGGAGGTAAACATGCCCCCTCTCCACCAAATCAGCATGGGCTTGGGCCAACCTGGCCAACCTAGGCTCTGATACCATTTGTAAAATAATCTGACGCTCGGGAGGCATCATGTCCAAAATCAGACCTTGAGAGCTCATTTGATTTAATTCAAGGTTGAGAGCTGTCGACTGATGTCTGAAAACAAAAGGATCGGATTCCAACAAGGATCAAGGGGCTTGAAGAGGCTCCATTACATAAGAGAAATATCATATTAGGCTCTATTTGGTTCGAAGTATCTGGTGCAGTAAGTCGCTTTGGGGTAAGTATTCTAAATACCGTGTATGATTTTTTTTTTTTTTTTTTGAGAACCCCTCCTCAAAGGAGGGAGGGTTTGGCGGACCCCGACCAGATACCAATTAAAAACTAGGCAAGAATTCTGTTACAAAAAAGAAGTGCCTCCTCCCCTAGTTTATCATACCAAGGGATCATCCAGGTTTTGAAGAAGGAGCACACCGAATGCCGCAGCTGCTCCGGCCCTGAAGACTTGCCATTGAAAATCCGGTTATTCCGCTCAAGCCAGATGACCCAAACGATCGCCATGACCAGCAGATCCCACGGCTTCCTAGTTTCCTCTGGAATTCTTCTCCTTCTCCACGAGCTCCAAAGGCCACGGAGTGTCCGCGGGTGTGAGGAGATCCCTGCCTTCCCTTCGAAGTGATCCCACAATTGCCTAGCAAAAGGGCACCCGAGCAGCAGGTGCGACGCCGTCTCCTCCTCCGAGGCACAGAAAGTACACGAGGCGTCCGACGTGTGGGGGTGATTCCGCCTCAACAGATTCGCCTTCGTTAGAATCTTGTTCCTTGAAGCTAGTAGGGAGAACACCTGAACCTTCGAGGGGGCCTTTGTCCTCCAAATTGCCTTCGACGGCTTATGTCGTTGAAGTCGAGGAAGCAAATGCTCATAGAACGATCTAACGGAGAAAACCCCTGAAGAAGTGCAGTTCCACCGAACTTCATCTTGCGACATCCTGAAGGAAGCCGCCTGCAGAATAGTGGTAAGATCCTGCATCTCCCGTCGACTCTCCCGGTCTAGCGGTGCCCCTAGCTTTATGCTCCAACTCATCGAGCCATTCCTTCTACAAGCTTGGGAGCGGACGGAAGCGCCCTTACACCGGGCCAAGGAGAAGAGCGATGGAAAGAGCTGCTCCAACGGCCTGTTCCCAAGCCAAGTATCCTTCCAAAATCTAATATCCCGACCATCGCCAAGAGTAAGTGTGGTCGCCTCCTTGTAGAAGTCTTTGACCCTCAGAATGCCCCTCCAAAAATGAGAAATTCTCCCCGAGACCCTACCTCTCGCTTGCAAAGGAGAGAACCTCTTGAAATATTTCGCTAGAAGAACATCTCTCCAAGATCCACCCGAACCTTGTTGCAGCCTCCACCACCATTTCCCAGCATCGATATATTGAACCTGCGCAGGTCTAAGACCCCCAGGCCTCCTAGCTTATTTGGCAGACAAACTTGGTCCCATCTTAATAGATTGTAGCCTCCCGTGTTGACCCCCACACCACGCCAAAGGAAAGATCGTCGTATCTTGTCAATCCTGTCTATCACCCAAGACGGCAGGTAGTAGAAGGAAAGGTAGTAAGAAGGAATCGAAGATAGAACTGAATTCACCAGCACGAGTCTGCCACCTGAGGACAGAAAACGACCCTTCCAACCCTCCAATCTCCTCTCGATCTTTAGAATCAGCTGCTCCCAATCCTCCCGCCTAAGGGCCTTATCACTGATAGGCAATCCCAAGTATTTCATTGGCAAAGTAGCTTCCTTACAATTCAACAGTCTAGCTAAACCCCTTCCTGCATCCCCCGTGCCAATGTAATACAGGTTGCTCTTCTGGAAGTTAATCTTCAGGCCTGAGGTCAATTCCAGTCCATACAGAAGTATCTTGAGCGAGACCATCTGGAAAGGGCAAGCCATGGTGAATAGGAGGGAGTCGTCTGCATAATGCAAATTCGAGGTGGTCCAACCATGCCCGCCCACTCCCTTCACAAGACCTTCAGCGTTCGCCTTGCGAATCGAGGCATCAAAAGCATCGACTACCAGAATAAAAAGATACGGTGAAAGGGGACAACCTTGCTTCAGGCCTTTGTAAACCTTGAAGTCCTTACCCTGTTCTCCATTGATAAGGCAAGACAGCTTCGAGGAAACTAAAATCTCTCTGATCCAGCCCACCCAATTGCTAGAGAAGCCCTTAGCCTTTAGCAAATCAAGCAAAAATTCCCATTTGATCTGGTCGAAAGCTCTCTCAAAGTCCAGCTTCAGCAACACCCCCTCTTCTCCAGATTCACGCAGGTGAAAGATAGTCTCATGAGCCGCTGCCACACTGTCCAGAATAAATCTCCCCTTGATGAAAGCTGTCTGAGAGGGGGAGACCAGCAAAGAGATGTTGTCCGCTAGACGATTGGCTAGGACCTTCGAGACGATCTTATATAGGCAATTCGACAGAGAGATCGGCCTGAAGTCTCGAATATCTTCTGCACCAAATTTCTTAGAAAGAAGGATTATCCAGGAGTGATTCAAGAAGTGAAGACGTACCTTGCCCGAGAAGAAGTCTCGTAAAAAATGGCAAAGGTCGCCCTTTAGCATATCCCAGTACTTCTGGTAGAAGGCCATAGGGAACCCATCTGGCCCTGGAGCTCCATCACCTTTGGACTGAAAAACCGCTCTCCGAAATTCCTCATCGTTGAATTCCGCGTCAATGCCCGTGTCACCATGCAATCTCTGGAAATCCATGCCGACCCAGTCAAACGAGACCCCTGTGGCTCCTTCTGTCTCCCGGAAGGAGCTTTTGAAGAAGGAAGTGGCTGCTTCCAGGATATCGGAAGTGGCAATCAACGATCGCCCCTCGTGCCACAGAGAAGTCAGAAAGTTCTTCCTTCTACGGGCATTGGCCACCTTATGGAAATAGGCGGTATTCGCATCACCCAGCTTGACCCACTGCTCCTTCGATCGTTGCCTCCACATCTCTTCCTCCTTCCGCAAGAGAAGGACCAGATTCTTATTCAGCTTCTTCAACTCTGCGGCCTCCAGCTGCGTCAGATTGACAGATTCTCCCCGAACTTCAAGGGACTGAATCGCTGCCAAGGTAGAGGATTTTTGCCGCAGTACATTACCAAAATGGTCCCTGCTCCAACACTAAAGTTTCCTCTTGATAAACTTGAGCTTGCTAGTCAGGTTCAAAGCCGAGTTATCCAGGTTGCCCGCTACCTCCCACCATCCAGCCAGCAGCTCCCGGAAACCCTCCTCCACCGACCACATCAGCTCAAACCTAAAGGGGGGGCGCACTGGAGAAATAGAGTCGGTTGAGAGAAGAATTGGGGCATGATCGGACACACAGGAAGCCAGACCTGACTGAATCGAACCGGGAAAGCGGGAGTCCCAGTCCGCAGAAATCAGGAACCGATCAAGCCTGGCCAAAATAGGGTCTCCTCTCTTGTTACTCCAGGTGAAGGTGCAGCCTGTTAAAGGAAGATCTATAAGCTCCTGTTGCCGGATGAAGCGGGAGAAAGCTCTCATAGTGGAAAAGTCACCACCACTGCGCAGCCTCTCTCTCGACCCTCTCGTGACATTGAAATCCCTGCGACCACCCACGGGCCAGGAAAGCTCACCCGGAGCGAGGATAATTCGGTCCAGAAGTCGTCACCTCTACTGTGATCTGTAGGTCCGTAGACCGAGGATATCATCCACTCCTCACCGTCCAGCCTGTTTTGTAAAATAAGAGAAAGGGAGAAAACTTCAACAATCGTATTCCGCAGTAAGAAAAGGTCGTCGCTGTACCCTACCAGAATACCCCCTGAAGCTCCTGTAGCGTCTTTCGCTTCCCATCTAGCAATCTTCTTCATACTGAGAGAGCGGAAAAAGTGGCTGGTGGGATTCTCTCGTTTCGATTCTTGGACACAAATGATGTCAACATCGTGGATCGAAGCAAAAGAACTGGCAGCTCTCCTCTTCTCCGACTTCCCCAGCCCCCTAACATTCCAAGATAAAATCTTCATAGAAAACAACCCTGACTCCAAACAACGCTCCACTAAACTCCGCCACAACATCTTCCTCAGGACGAAGCCAACTTCGCCCTCTTTTCTTCCATGGCCCTGATAGAGTCAAGGAAAAAACGGACACCATCCAGCTCCGGAGCAGTAATAAAACCACATCTCCTAGCAATGTCAAGAATCACATCATCTTCCAAAAGAGAGAGAGGCAAAGAAACCGAAGGGTCGGCTTGATCTAACTCCAAAAGGCGCATCTTCGACCGGATCAGAGCTTGGGCTAGCAGCGGATCCTCAGAAGAGCGTTGCAAAATCTGCCTGAAGCTCCTTCTCGCAGACTGAAGCTGGACGGCTCCCCCTTCCACCGCAGCCTCCTGTCTCCCCTGGTCTGCGCTTTGATCAGCCATGGTCACCTGCCTCCCCTGTTCTGTCATAGCACTACTGTTGACATCAATATTAGGAACAGGAGCTCCCTCGAAAAGGGAGCTGTCTACAGCAATCGGCACATGGTCCCCTTGGGCTCCCAAGGGGGGCCCCCGCTCATCTAAACCAACAGGGACTCCCTCATGCTCGTCGGCAAAAGGGTTGACGTGGGATGGCACACACGCTCCTCTGGCACCCTCAAAAGAAAAAGAAGAAACACCTCCATTCGCACCCAAATCGAAGTCCGAAACAACCATACCTGCGTCTCGGGTGATCTGTTGGAGGGATGGCGTACTTGGGTCCTGGCTACCCGCATCCTCTTTCGGTGGAGCGGCTTCGTTGGCCCTAGTTGGAGCAGGGGGTGGCCTAACGCACGACTGCCGGAACCTCGTAGGCTGAGGGCCAGCTGCCGCTGGAGGACCGAACCCTGGAGGAAAGTCAGGCTCTCCGAAGGGCACTCTATCCCCAATGCCGTGCTCCAGGGGGGGAATGTGGCCCAGGGGAGGAGGTGGGAGCAAGGCACAATCACCTAATACCTGAGTGGTAAGGCGAACCCTAAAAACCCCACAACCATGGGAGAACTGCACCGAGGGAGGAATTAGCAAGGGCTCGTAGCAAAGCACCGTGGCCTGGCAGAACCGCCTGTGGGAGATCGAAGGGAAGACGTTGAAGCACTCCCGAACCACTCCATAAGGTTCCAGCAGCGAGCGGATCGAGCCCTCCCCCAAGGCATCGAAGGGGAGGCCGAAGATGGTGACCCTCAGTGCTGTCTTCCTCCTCCTCGCAACCGCCCCTCCTAGTTCCTCCCACGGACGAAAGGAAACTGAGATAGCTCCCAGATCTCGCACTCCACGGCCGACCTCGATCTCCAGGAACTGTCGGAATGGGAATTCGACCAGAAATTCCCCATTGTCGATCTCTTGAACCGGCCAAGCCCAGGACCCCTACCAAGCGTGCCGGAGATGGCCGGAGAGTTCAGTCGCAGACACCGACCTCCGAAAGATGCGGCACACCCCAGATCTATTCAGGACTTCCATCATCTCCTCCCTCCGAGGATCATCCGGAAGATCCACCGATGCTCCCACCCCTACGTTGGAAGAACCGGTAGAATCTGAGGATCGGACCATCCCGCACTTATGGGAAGTATGCCCCACCTTCCCGCAGGCAAAACAGACCAAAGGGTTCCGGCAGGCTGCGACCGCGTGATCCCGCTCTCCGCACCGGTGGCAGCGGCGCCTGGAATCCCCCCGGCGAGTGAAGCGAGAGGACCGGCCTGAAGACCCCTTGGCTCTCGGTGCCGGTGGAGGTGGGGCTGGACGGCATACCACGTCGGCGAACGAGACCCTCCGGGTGGCCGACGAAGACGGTCGAGAGACGCCCCCGAGACGCCTATCCCGGGAACGACGCCTCTCTCCCCCCCTCGCCGAACCCCCCCTCGAGAATCACGGCTCTAGCTCCCGAGGCTTCTCGGGAGCGAGCGCCGAACGAGCGCCGGTGGAGCCCTAGGGGCTCTGGGGACCGCCCTCGAGAGCGCCCTCGGGATCTCCCTCTCGCCATCCACTCCGGTCGGTGATGAAGTTCCGGTAGATAAGTGAGGAGATCACAGATGGCAGCACAGAGCTGTGGCGGGTCGCACAGCCGGAGGAGACAGCCGATGAAGACCTCCGTTAGGTGAGGAAGCTCCGGTCGGCGAGGAGCGCTGCCGATCCGTTAGGTGAGGAAGCACAGATCTGGCCCGGCACAGATCCGGTCGGCTAGGAGATCCGACATAGATCTGTGAGGAGGCAGCACAGATCTGGCCTGGCACAGAAGCTCCGATCGCCGCCGCCGCTGCCGGCTCAGATCAAGATGCCGCCGTCGCCACTCCCGTGCGAATCGTAGCAAAGGTAGGGGCCGCTCCCGTGCGATTCACCGATCGCCGCCGCCGCCGTCGCCGCTGCCGGCTCAGAGCAAGACGCCGCCGTCGTCGCTCGGTCTGTAGATCTCCGCCGTCGCCGCTGCCGGCTCAGAGCAAGACGCCGCCCTCGGCCCCGACTCGCAGAGACTCTCGCCTAAATCGGTCTTGATCTCTGAAACCCTAGAGAAGCAAGGTTGCAATTAGCCCTCCTTCCGTCGATCACCGGCGAAGGATCTGCGCATGCCCGTGCCGCCGCCTCCGCCTCTCCTACTCATCCTGTATGATTTATTGTATTTGTTTTGCAGTATCTGATGTAGTAAATCAATTTGATGTCTTTTTTTTTTTTTTTGAGAAATCCCTCTTGGAGTTTGGGGGGGGGGGGGAGGCTTTTATCAAGAATTTTTCGTGCTTTTGTAGTGTTCTCTTATTAATTTTCAGTGCTCAAGCCATTCACGAACTAAGTCCTGAACAATTCATAAGTTATATAGCTATTCATGAAACATTAAGTGTATTAATGAAGCACCAATAAACTATTGGTTGACATCCTTATCTCTTTTCTTGGTATAATTTGGTTATTATTGTTAACATATGTATATCTTGGTCGGATTCTTGATGTAATGCTGTATATGTAGACGGGCTTAGTCCCCTAATGAAAAATGGTCGTTCTCTCCAAAACCCTAGTCGTCTTCTTGTTTACAAGTATAGTTTATCATTTTTACTTTAATTTGGTTACTTTTGTATATTGCACTTTTTTTTAAAAAAATTAGCCTCAAATTTAAAGGTAATGCGTCAATTGCACACAGCGTCCCAAAGCTTCTCTGTACTTTATCCAACCAACTCTTAACTATATTTAATATATTCTTATTCATCTCTTCATTCTTTTATAAAAATCAGTTAAACCAATTAGGACAATAAAAATATACCCCAATTAGGACCTGTCCTCAAAGTATGTATGAAATAGGACCGAATTGATTATTTGGTAAATAAAGAGATGATCAGTAAAATTATAAAACTACTAATATGCCATGTTAATTAAACCCCACGATGAGCCTTCGATACGGCAAGCGAAAGGAGATTGTGAAACAGAGTCGTGCCGATCGTGGGCGGCACTCCACTCGGCCGATTGCCAAGGTTGCCCACTGGAGCCACTGGATAGCAAAGGTGGTCGCGGGGATTTGGCCGCATGGCCACCCTGGCCTGACCTGATTTCCATATATTGCTGTGGGAAGAGAATGCAACATGGTTCTCTCCCTTCTTTCTGCACCAGTTGTCGGGGGGTGGGGGTTGTGGACGTCGAGGACGATGGTGAGAGCCAGAGGGGAGATGTGACGACCAATATCTAATAGCCAATAGCCAAGACTCCTGAGGCTGTGATGCCAAGATGGATAAGGTGAGGTGAGGTGCACAAGGCCATAAGTTAGCCCCACATCGCCTGGAGAAAAGGAAATCCTGAGCTACTTATATAGTTTTCCTCCCCCCCCCAAATATAGAAGACATATTTTAAAACTATGCGCTGCTATGGATTTTGTAAGAACTCCATAGTTAAGCATGCTCGGGCGAGAGTAGTACTAAGATGAGTGATCTACTAGGAAGTCCTTGTCCGGGAATGGGCAAAACGGATATTATCTTGTGTGTTTGGAGTGGATGTTATAAAATGATATCAGAGCCAGTTTTCGTCGCAAGGGGGGGGGGGGGGAGTTCTAGCTTTACACGTGGACGTGTAGCCCTTAAGGGGGGTGGATTGTGACAACCAAGATCCAATAGCCAAGACTCCTAAGGCTGTGATGTCAAGATGGATGAGGTGAGGTGTACATGACCACGAGTTAGCCCCACATCGTCTAGAGGAGATCCTGAGCTACTTATATAATTTCCCCTCCCAAATATAGAACACGTGTTTTAAAACTGTGCACTGCTACGGATTTCATAAGAACGCCGTAGTTAAGTGTGCTCGGGCGAGAGTAGTACTGGGATGGGTGACATCCTTGGAAGTTCTTGTGCGGGAACAGACAAAGTGGATAATATCTTCTGTGTTTGGGGTGGATGTCACTTAAGGTCTCCTCTCTCTCTCTCTCTCTCTCTCTCTCTCTCTCTCTCTCTCTCTCTGGTATTCTAGACTGGGAATCCGAAAACTATGGGTTGTTTCGCCAGCACACAGGAAAACCCCCAAAAAGATAGCTGAAAAGCATTTTCTTATTATTTTACATGTTCCCATCCATGATGTGATGGTGGTCCCATCGCATCTTCACTATGAGATAAATTTTGGGCTCACGAAGCAGTGTGGTGGGTAAAGCAATGTCGCCCTCTCCTCTGCCATGCTCCTCCCCTGTCTCAAGTGCCTAGCGGCTGTTCCCTCCCTCCCATCCCCTCCCTCCTCGATTGCCACTTTCCTCCTCTCCTCCCCCTCCCCGTCGTGGTTACGTCCGACCATGTTGGTGGCAGTGGGGCATCCCAGTGCTGGTGGGGGGAGGGCGAGGCTGAAAGAGATTGTGTTCGACATAGACGGGACCCTGACAGTACCGATGATCAATCTCTTGGCCATTTACCGGAGGATATGGGGAACGAGGGTTATGCCTCCCTCCGCTTTGGCAGCCCCCTCCGGGAGCATCGTCATCCTACACCACATCGAGGTGTGGGACCCTCCGGAGCAGATGACAGTGTAGATTTGGGCATGGTGATACTACTTGTTCGTTCAAAAAGGAACTAAAAGTCATCTCTCAAAAAGGACCTATGTTAAACTTCCCCTTATTTCAAAACACTCGGAATACACTGGTTGGCCTGTTTGGTATTTAGTTTCAAAATGGTTTAGTTTTGTGGTTTCAAAACTTAACTGATCCTCCCCGATAGTTTTATCTTTATAAGATGACCCAAGATAGTGTAAACAAAGACCAAAGGTTGCAGAGGAATTTTTTTTTTAATATAAAGTTTATCGTGGTATATTTTATTTACATTTTGTAATACTATGAATACTTTACATACTTTTATCATGATTGTGCATTTTTTTTAATTCTAGATTTTTCCCTTGGTCAAATTATACCCAAATGTCAGACCCGCAATGTTAACGTGTATACCCTAAAATTTATTTACTATTATTTTATTTCTTAATTGGATCAATTATACTATATGCGTTTATATTAGATAAAGGGCGTACAACATTTGGTTTTCGTGTAAAATCCCTCCCAAAGACACATATGTACAACAAGTTCCCAATAAAAAATGTTGACTTTTTCAACCCTTTAAATAACAAAATTATCACTCCATTACACGTTCAAAATAGAGTATCAATTCGTCTCTAGAAAGTGTATCAATTCATCTCCAGCAAAAGTATCAAATCGGTTTGGTAAGAGTATTAATTAGCCAAATTGATATTGTTGCTACAACGATTTCACTGTAGCGCTACAATGAAATCATTGTAGCAACAATATCAATTCTGTTAGGTAAGAGTACCAATTAGTTAGAATGATAGTGTTGCTATAGTGATTTCATTGTAGCTGCTACAGTGATTTTATTGTAGCAACCGCTACATCCACAGTGTCAACTGTCGAATTGATACTCCTGCTGGAGATGAATTGGAGGGACAATTTGATCATTTGAAGCAGTAAAAGTAGGATGGGGAACTTGCTGTAACATATGTTGTTTAGAAAAGACACGGTGCAATATTGAAACATTCTATATCCTTTAGCTAATATAACATTAGTTAAAAGGATTTAAGGCTAAGTCTTCCTTCCCTTCAAGAAAAAAAAAAAACCAAGTCTTTTTTTATTATTAATTTTTTATTGAAGGGACCATCATATTTGTCAATACATCACCACTTAGTGAGCACACTTTAAAAAAAAAAAAATCGGACTTTGCTTGGGCCAAGCCCCAATTAAAAAAATTTGGCCCATACACGGTTTAGGCACCCATTCACAAGTTCCGATTTGGGTCTAGGATGGACAGATAATTATTAGAGCAAATTCTAAAAGGGAAATTTTATACATACCCCAAAAATCTGTAATTAGCCCCCATTTCCAACAAACTTGAACACACCCCATTTTTATTTTTCATACCCCATTCCTGTCCCAAAAATACCTTTACCCGTTACACCCCACCATCAATAAACCACAGTTAAATGGCCCGCCCCAACTTGATTATACCCCAATCAAACACATACCCCCTAAAATATACCCCAATTATATACACTCTTGAATACACCCCACTTTTAAATAAACCCCATGCTGTTGGCTGGTACTTGAAGGCACAGGTAGGGATGCAACTAGGGCTGGTAATTTCGGACCCGACACGAAGTTAGAGGGTCTAGGTCAGGGCTAAACGGGTTCGGGTCGTAAACGGGGTCGACACGATAGACCCGTTTAATAAACGGGTCGGGTCTGGGTTTAGGGTCTAGACACGGTAGACCTGGGAAGACCCGTTTAGTATTCAACGGGTCGTGTCGGGTCGGGTCTACCAGCAATCCGATACTATAATATATAATACCAGCGGGTCTTTCGGGTCAGGTCAGGTTGAGTCGGATTGGGTCAACTGAATAGATCCGGGTGGTAAACAGGTCTTACCGGGTCTTATTGTGTCTACCTGTTTATTAGCAAGTCGGGTACGGGTTTAGGATTTAGACACGATTAGTTAAACGGGTCGGGTCCGGGTCTAGGGGTTTTGGACACGACATGAAACTAGACACGACACAAACCTGACACGACACAACCCATTGCCACCCCTAGCTGCAACTTGGGTGGGCCAACTCGAACCCAACCCGACTTTGGGCGGGTTAACCCGAACCCACCCCGCACAACCAGGCCAACCCGATGGGTTGGGCTTGGGCTAAATTTAAACAAACCTTGGGTTGGGTTGGGGGTGCAAAAGACGCTAAGGGCTTTGGGGTACAAAAAAAAAAGGGCATTGTTGGTATTAAAGGATTGTTGAGTAAGTTATTGAGAAACGCTACAGATTTTTGGGATATAAATAAAATTTCCCTTATAAAAACCTCCATCAACCATGCATCTCATTTCATATTGATCCCTCAATTTTTTTTTTTGAACAACTTGATGCTTGTACTATGCTCTGTCTTCATTTAGCCCCCTTTGTCAACTTTTATTCTGAAAATACCCTTGTTCTAGTAAAGCATAAGTTAAACATTCTAACAATTTTGAATCTTATTGAAAATTGCTAAATATATTTTCGGAATAAAATGTTGACGGGGGGGGGGGGGGGGGGCGGGTTAAATTCAAATGGAGCAAAGTTCAGGATTGAAATTGTTATAAAAAAAAAAAAAGTTGAGGGACTAATATAAAATATAGTGTATAGTTCAGCAGAGGTTTTTGTAGTTTACCCTTATTATTATTATCATTAAAGTGTGGTTGGGTTGCAGATATTTTTTATTTTTATTTTTTATAAAAATACTTGGCATTAAGCGAGGAATTTTTACCTAGTAATTTTTCACTAGTCAATTTTAGCCAGCGGACACCACTAGGCATCCCAAATGTATTTATCGGCCCAATGCATAAGAGTCCAATTTTTTTTTAAATGATGGGGCTTAACGGTCAAAAATCAGAGGTTGGATGGCAAATGACTAGTGGGATTGCTAGTGGTTTGGAACTCTCAGATACCCCACTAGCCATTTGGCTGATGTGGCTCATTTACCTATTGGGATTGCATAGCGAGTGTATAGTTCACCATTGAGATCTATATATCTACACTAAAGTGGAAGCCTCTCTCCCATGTTGTGACACGTGGACGTCTTTTAATCTCTCTCTCTCTCTCTCTCTCTCTCTCTCTCTCTCTCTCTAACAAGTGAATCATACTCACTTCAGATTTCATACTTCTTCGAACAGTTACGATATCGTCTTTGCCAAATGGCGTACATCAAGCACGTTCGGGTATTGCCCGGGTTTCTTACTAGTGCTCTTATAAAGCTGAGGCCTTTGGTGCCGCATGGCAGCTTCTCCTTCCCCTCCTCTCTGTTCGCTCTTTCTCTCTCTATCCTTGTTTCAGTTTTTCATACATAAACATGTTTTTTTTTTTTGAGGGATAAGGAAAGAATTTATTAAGCGAAAACAAAAGCAAATACAGATCACGATTTACCTCTGTATGAGTAAGCAGGACACAAGACCGAATAGGGCCACACACCAGCACCTAAGCCCCACACAAGGAAGAAACCCACTCACTCACACAAGTGAGCAACGAGCCGCACCCCCAAGATGGTAGCAGACCGACAAGGAATAAACATGTTCTCTCTTTTCTCTCCCAAAATATGGGGAGTGGTGCTGGCTGTGTGATCCTTTTGAGTTGCATAGCAAACGTCTGTGAATCGCCCCTCTTTTAAAATTTTCATAATTACTCTCTCTCTCTCTCTCTCTCTCTCTCTCACACACACACACACACACACACACACACACACACACACACACACACACACACACTATGTGCAGCTGGATTCGGTGAGATGTGCGATCCATTTGAGCTACATCGCAATCTACGTGCATTGCACAAGGTTAGTATGAGTGAGGTCTATAACCTAAGTAATATTTTAATAATAAAGGATACGTGCTATAAATAAGTTATCACTAAATTTATAGATAGAGAACGCAAGGAACCAGAGAAATTTTCAACAAAATGCGAAACTACCGAAATCATTCGGCGGATCTTTTAGTCTTGTTGAAGATATGGTCCATATATAACTTGGGGGTTTCAGTAAAAAAACCCCATCTCACTCTAGGGTACATTGCCCATATTGTTACACTAAAAAAAAAAGGGGATGGATAACAATTAGTCATTTTTAACAGTTTCGTTTTAGGGTAGGTCCCAATAATTTTTTCCACTTAGCTTAGATTTATGTTTCACCATTTAAATTTCAACAACTAAATTAATTACTAAAAGGCTAAAATTGTTAGGATAAGTTACCAAATTTATCAAATTACCATTGCATATAAAACCACCCATGTTTCCTACGAAACGTCAAGTTTCAAAATCGATAATGGGATCACTATAGAAGCTACAATGATTTTAATGTGGCTACTAAAAACACTTTGCTACAATGAAATCATTATAGCAATAATACTCAATTTTATTATACTAATACTCAATTACATACTTTAAAATCATTGTAGCGTTGAATATCATTTCATATAATTGAGTGATTTTCCTATAGTACTACAGTGATTTCACTATAGCTATTACATTTATTTAAAATAATACTTAATTATATAAAAATAATACTTAATTTTCTACAATAAAATGACTGTAGCACTGAGTATCATTTTCATATAATTAAGTACCACTTTAAATAGTAATCAGGTTATACAAAAAGTACTCAAAATCCCTATAATTGTTTCAAATGGTACTTAAATATACAAAATAATACTCAATTAAATTAAGTATTATTTACATATAATTGAGTATCATTGTTACAATGATTTCGTTATAAGGAAGTATTTTATTATCCATGTCGAAAATTATTGTAGCAGCGATAGTGGTATCAAATGGTACTCAAATATACAAAATAATACTTAGTTAAATTGAGTATTATTTACGTATAATTGAGTATCATTGCTATAGTGATTTTACTGTAGGAAAGCATTTTTAGTAGCCACGACGAAAATCATTATAGTTAACCCGTGCCACTATTTTCGTAAAAAAAGTTTTTTTTTTATCATATACTATTAATTAACTAGTGAATGCCCATGCCTGTTGGCACTGCAGCGGGCCGCCTTCGACGACAACACAGCCCTTGGGCATCGCCACACCCCACCCCCAACCTTCGAACCCAAATCCTCTGCTCCATTTATCTGCCCCATCGTCTGCCCCCCCAAGTTACAACCGTCCATTACACTGTACTCGACCGGTGCATCGCACTCAGTCCCAACTAGCAAGCAAATAAATGACTCTGATTGGACCTGCGACATAGGCACCAACATGTACCTGATCATTGTCGTCCCCCTTTGTCTGCCGGTTGTACCTGATCATTGTCGTCCCTTTGAGTGCGATGCACCGGTCAGGTATGGGTGTAACGTAGGGTTGTGACTTGGGTGCAGAGAAATAGGGCAGAAGATTTGGGTTCCTCCCCTGCCACCCTCGGAGAGAGAGAGAGAGAGAGGAGAGAGAGAGAGAGAGAGAGAGAGAGAGAGAGAGAGAAATTTATGGTGGCTGCCATCGTGTGGCTATGATGCAATTAAAGTTGTGCAAAATGTCTTGATTTGCTTGTGATACCAGTGATCTGGCATCACGGTTACACCATATATTTTCTCGATTGTGGGAAAGAGAAAGAGTTAGTTAGAGAGAGGGCGCACGCGTGAGAGAGAGAGAGAGAGAGAGAGAGAGAGAGAGAGAGAAGAGAGAGAGAGAGAGAGAGAGGGATGGGGAGAGAGAGAGAACTGGGGAGCATTGTTTTGAAAACTGGACCAGACTAGGTGGTCCGACCGGGTTGGACCAAAGCCTTCAATAAATCGATTTGTCTGTTAACCCAGGAATGAAAATTTTCATTGGAGAATTTAGTAAATATCTACTTAAAAAAACCTATTTTATGTAGTTCAAATGGTTGAGCAAGCGGTTTGAACCGATTTGGACCGAACCGGATGCCTTTTCAGTTTTACTACCAGTCCGACTTTAAAAACATTGCCGGGGAGTAGGGGTGGCAAAGGGTCATGTCGGGTCGGGTTCGTGTCGTGTCTAGTTTCAGGTCGTGTCCAAATCCCCTAGACCCGAACCCGACCTGTTTAACTAATCGTGTCTAGATCCTAAACCCGTACCCAACCCGTTTATAAACGGGTAGACCCATTAGACCCGTTTACCACATGGGTTTATTCAGTTGACCCGATCCGACCCAATCCGACTCGACCCGACCTAACCCGATAGACCCGCTGATACTATATATTATAGTATCGGATTGCGGGTAGACCCGACCCGACACGATCCGTTGAATTTTAAAGGGTCTTTCCGGGTCTACCGTGTCCAGACCCTAAACCCGGACCCGACCCGTTTATTAAACGGGTCTATCGTGTCGACCCGTTTACGACCCGAACCCGTTTAGCCCTGACCCAGACCCGCTAACTTCGTGTCGGGTTTGTCGTGTCGGGTCAGAAATTGCCAGCCCTACTCAGGAGAAAGAGAGAGAGAGATTGGAGACAGAGAGAGAGAGAGAGAGTTAGTTACAGAGAGATAGAACTGGGGAGAGAGAGAGATAGAGAGAGTCAGCGGAAAATAGAGAAAGAGAGAGAGAGATGGAGGAGAGAGAGAAATAACCGGGGGGAGAGAGAGAGAGAGCCGTGGAGGGAGTGGGTGCCATGTGGGAGAGAGGGAGAGAGAGAGAAAGAGGGTTAGTTAGAGAGAGAACTGGGGGGGAGAGAGATAGATTAGAGAGAGGAGAGAGAGATCAGGGAGAAAGAGAGAGAAAAGCAGGGGGGAGAAAGAGATAGAGAGAGAGAGTATGAGGAAGAGAGAGATTGGAGAGAGGGAGAGTGACTGAGAGAGTGCGGAGAGAGAGAGAGAGCGACTGAGAGAGAGAGTTAGTTAGATAGAGAGAGAGAGAACCGGGGGGGAGAGAGATAGAGAGAGTCGAGGGAAGAGAGGGCCTCGGCCCGTGCCCGGCCCGGCGCGGCGCGCGCGCGTGTGTGGTGGGCTATGGCCTGGCTCTTGGGAAGCTACAAAGCCCAATGAAGGGAGTTCCATTATAAACGCATTAAAAGATCTCCCCACGGGCAATATGGGACTAAACCAAAAACCGGTTTTTTCATTATTCTATCAAAACCAATTTTTGTAACAAAATATACCCCAATTATATACACTCTTGAATACACCCCACTTTTAAATAAACCCCATGCTGTTGGCTGGTACTTGAAGGCACAGGTAGGGATGCAACTAGGGCTGGTAATTTCGGACCCGACACGAAGTTAGCGGGTCTAGGTCAGGGCTAAACGGGTTCGGGTCGTAAACGGGTCGACACGATAGACCCGTTTAATAAACGGGTCGGGTCTGGGTTTAGGGTCTAGACACGGTAGACCTGGGAAGACCCGTTTAGTATTCAACGGGTCGTGTCGGGTCGGGTCGGGTCTACCAGCAATCCGATACTATAATATATAATACCAGCGGGTCTTTCGGGTCAGGTCGGGTTGAGTCGGATTGGGTCAACTGAATAGATCCGGGTGGTAAACAGGTCTTACCGGGTTTTATCGTGTCTACCCGTTTATTAGCAAGTCGGGTACGGGTTTAGGATCTAGACACGATTAGTTAAACGGGTCGGGTCCGGGTCTAGGGGTTTTGGACACGACATGAAACTAGACACGACACAACCCATTGCCACCCCTAGCTGCAACTTGGGCGGGCCAACTCGAACCCAACCCGACTTTGGGTGGGTTAACCCGACCCACCCCGCACAACCCAGCCAACCCGATGGGTTGGGCTTGGGCTAAGTTTAAACAAACCTTGGGTTGGGTTGGGGGTGCAAAAGACGCTAAGGGCTTTGGGGTACAAAAAAAAAGGGCATTGTTGGTATTAAAGGATTGTTGAGTAAGTTATTGAGAAACGCTAGGGAGCGGGGGCTAATAAAATTTCCTTTATAAAACCTCCCATCAACCATGCATCTCATTTCATATTGATCCCTCAAATTTTTTTTTTAACAACTTGATCCTTGTACTATGCTATGTCTTCATTTAGCCCCCTTTGTCAACTTTTAATCTGAAAATACCCTTGTTCTAGTAAAGCATAAGTTAAACATTCTAACAATTTTGAATCTTATTGAAAATTGCTAAATATATTTTCGGAATAAAAAGTTGACGGGGGGGGGGGGGGGGGGGGGGGGGTTAAATGCAAATGGAGCAAAGTTCAGGATTGAAATTGTTCAAAAAAAAAAAAAAAAGTTGAGGGACCAATATAGAATATAGTGTATAGTTCAGCAGAGGTTTTTGTAATTTACCCTTATTGTTATTATCATCAATTTTTTCTATAGTTTCTGATATGTTTCTTTAGGACCGTGAGCGAGTGAAGTTGGATTATTAAAGTGTGGTTGGGTTGCAGATATTTTTTATTTTTATTTTTTATAAAAATACTTGGCATTAAGCTAGGAATTTTTACCTAGTGATTTTTCACTAGTCAATTTTAGCCAGCGGACACCTCTAGGCATCCCAAATGTATTTATCGGCCCAATGCATAAGAGTCCAATTTTTTTAAAATGATGGGGCTTAACGGTCAAATGACTAGTGGGATGGCTAGTGGTTTGGAACACACAGATACCCCACTAGCCATTTGGCTGATGTGGCTCATTTACCTATTGGGATTGCATAGCGAGTGTATAGTTCACCATTGAGATCTATATATCTATACTAAAGTGGAAGTCTCTCTCCCATGTTGTGACACGTGGATGTCTTTTAATCTCTCTCTCTCTCTCTCTCTCTCTCTCTCTAACAAGTGAATCATACTCACTTCAGATTTCATACTTCTTCGAACAGTTGCGATATCGTCTTTGCCAAATGGCGTACATCAAGCACGTTCGGGCATTGCCCGGGTTTCTTACTAGTGCTCTTATAAAGCTGAGGCCTTTGGTGCCGCATGGCAGCTTCTCCTTCCCCTTCTCTCTGTCCGCTCTTTCTCTCTCTATCCTTGTTTCAGTTTTTCATACATAAACATGTTTTTTTTTTTTTGAGGGATAAGGAAAGAATTTATTAAGCGAAAACAAAAGCAAATACAGATCACGACTTACCTCTGTACGAGTAAGCATGACACAAGACCGAATAGGGCCACACACCAGCACCTAAGCCCCACACAAAGGAAGAAACCCACACACTCACACAAGTGAGCAACGAGCCGCACCCCAAGATGGTAGCAGACCGACAAGGAATAAACATGCTCTCTCTTTTCTCTCACAAAATATGGGGAGTGGTGCTGGTTGTGTGATCCGTTTGAGTTGCATAGCAAACGTCTGTGAATCGCCCCTATTTTAAAACTTTCATAATTTACTCTCTCTCTCTCTCTCTCTCTCTCTCTCTCTCTCTCTCTCTCTCACACACACACACACACACACACACACTCACACTCACACTCACACTATGTGCAGCTGGATTCGGTGAGATGTGCGATCCATTTGAGCTACATCGCAATCTACGTGCATTGCACAGGGTTAGTATGAGTGAGGTCTATAACCTAAGTAATATTATAATAATAAAGGATACGTGCTATAAATAAGTTATCACTAAATTTATAGATAGAGAACGCAAGGAACCAGAGAAATTTTCAACAAAATGCGAAACTACCGAAATCATTCGGCGGATCTTTTAGTCTTGTTGAAGATATGGTCCTTATATAACTTGGGGGTTTCAGTAAAAAAACCCCATCTCACTCTAGGGTACATTGCCCATATTGTTACACTAAAAAAAAAGGGGACGGATAACAATCAGTCATTTTTAACAGTTTCGTTTTAGGGTAGGTCCCAATAATTTTTTCCACTTAGCGTAGATTTATGTTTCACCATTTAAATTTCAACAACTAAATTAATTACTAAAAGGTTAAAATTGTTAGGATAAGTTACCAAATTTATCAAATTACCATTGCATATAAAACCACCCATGTTTCCTACGAAACGTCAAGTTTCAAAATCGATAATGGGATTACTATAGAAGCTACAATGATTTTAATGTGGCTACTAAAAACACTTTGCTACAATGAAATCATTATAGTAATAATACTCAATTTTATTATACTAATACTCAATTACATACTTTAAAATCATTGTAGCGTTGAATATCATTTCATATAATTGAGTGATTTTCCTATAGTACTACAGTGATTTCACTATAGCTATTACATTTATTTAAAATAATACTTAATTATATAAAAATAATACTCAATTTTCTACAATAAAATGACTGTAGCACTGAGTATCATTTTCATATAATTAAGTACCACTTTAAATAGTAATCAGGTTATACAAAAAGTACTCAAAATCCCTATAATTGTTTCAAATGGTACTCAAATATACAAAATAATACTTAATTAAATTAAGTATTATTTACATATAATTGAGTATCATTGTTACAATGATTTCATTATAAGGAAGTATTTTATTGTCCATGTCGAAAATTATTGTAGCAGCGATAGTGGTATCAAATGGTACTCAAATATACAAAATAATACTTAGTTAAATTGAGTATTATTTACGTATAATTGAGTATCATTGCTATAGTGATTTTACTGTAGGAAAGCATTTTTAGTAGCCACGACGAAAATCATTATAGTAACCCGTGCCACTATTTTCGTAAAAAAGTTTTTTTTTTTATCATATACTATTAATTAACTAGTGAATGCCCATGCCTGTCGGCACTGCAGCGGGCCACCTTCGACGACAACACAGCCCTTGGGCATCGCCACACCCCACCCCCAACCTTCGAACCCAAATCCTCTGCTCCATTTATCTGCCCCATCGTCTGCCCCCCAAGTTACAGCCGTCCATTACACTGTACTCGACCGGTGCATCGCACTCAGTCCCAACTAGCAAGCAAATAAATGACTCTGATTAGACCTGCGACATAGGCAACAACATGTACCTGATCATTGTCGTCCCTTTGTCTGCCGGTTGTACCTGATCATTGTCGTCCCTTTGAGTGCGATGCACCGGTCAGGTATGGGTGTAACGTAGGGTTGTGACTTGGGTGCACAGAAATAGGGCAGAAGATTTGGGTTCCTCCCCTGCCACCCTCGGAGAGAGAGAGAGAGAGAGAGAGAGAGAGAGAGAGAGAGAAATTTATGGTGGCTGCCATCGTGTGGCTATGATGCAATTAAAGTTGTGCTAAATGGTTTGATTTGCCTGTGATATCAGTGATCTGGCATCACGGTTACACCATATATTTTCTCGATTGTGGGAAAGAGAAAGAGTTAGTTAGAGAGAGGGCACACGCGTGAGAGAGAGAGAGAGAGAGAGAGAGAGAGAGAGAGAGAGAGAAAGAGAGAGAGAGAGAGGGAGAGAGAGAGAACTGGGGAGCATTGTTTTGAAAACTGGACCAGACTAGGTGGTCCGACTGGGTTGGACCAAAGCCTTCAATAAATCGATTTGTCTGTTAACCCAGGAATGAAAATTTTCATTGGAGAATTTAGTAAATATCTACTTAAAAAAACCTATTTTATGCAGTTCAAATGGTTGAGCAAGCGGTTTGAACCGATTTGGACCGAACCGGATGCCTTTTCAGTTTTCCTACCAGTCCGACTTTAAAAATATTGCCGGGGAGTAGGGGTGGCAAAGGGTCATGTCGGGTCGGGTTCGTGTCGTGTCTAGTTTCGGGTCGTGTCCAAATCCCCTAGACCCGAACCCGACCTGTTTAACTAATCGTGTCTAGATCCTAAACCCGTACCCGACCCGTTTATAAACGGGTAGACCCATTAGACCCGTTTACCACATGGGTTTATTCAGTTGACCCGATCCGACCCAATCCGACTCGACCCGACCCGACCTAACCCGGTAGACCCGCTGATACTATATATTATAGTATCGGATTGCGGGTAGACCCGACCCGACATGATCCGTTGAATTTTAAAAGGGTCTTTCCGGGTCTACCGTGTCCAGACCCTAAACCCGGACCCGACCCGTTTATTAAATGGGTCTATCGTGTCGACCTGTTTACGACCCGAACCCGTTTAGCCCTGACCCAGACCCGCTAACTTCGTGTCGGGTTTGCCGTGTCGGGTCAGAAATTGCCAGCCCTACTCAGGAGAAAGAGAGAGAGAGAGATTGGAGAGAGAGAGAGAGAGAGAGATAGAACCGGGGAGAGAGAGATAGAGAGAGTCAGCGGAAAATAGAGAAAGAGAGAGAGAGAGATGGAGGAGAGAGAGAAAGAACCGGGGGGAGAGAGAGAGAGAGCCGTGGAGGGAGTGGGTGCCATGTGGGAGAGAGGGAGAGAGGGAGAGAGAGAGAAAGAGGGTTAGTTAGAGAGAGAACTGTTGGAAATAAATCCATGGTAGAGGCCCGCAGCGGAAGCAAAGTGAAGGTCCGAGGACCGTGAGCGGTGTGCGTTACATATCAAAATTTTCATCGAAACGATCTACATATGCGTGTATGAATCTAGCATGGCAACTACGCGAACCCCTAACGATGATCTAACGCGAAAGAACAAAATAGCATGAATGCATGTTCTAATTATGTTAGATCTACTTGTTAGAGGTCATACCTGCGTGCGGAATCTTTCACCGCGACAAATTTCTTCTTTGTCGATGGAGACGGGCTACGGATCTGCTCGACATAGCTTCGGTGCGACGGCTATAACTTTCTGCTCCGAACTCCGATTGGACTGAAATTTGGACTGCAGGTAGCCAACTTCAAGACGCAACTTTTCCAACAAGTTTCACGTCGTTTGGACTTCTGTAGCTCTCGAAATCGTAGAAACAATGTTGATTTTCTGTGCAGATTCTGGACAGCAAAAGGTTGCGGGAGACGCCTTCTAGTTCACCCGATCTCACACGATGCACGGCACCTCGTCGATGGATCTCTGAGTGCCTCCATACGACGAGCCTTCTCCTTCTACAAAACACCACGTGAGGAAGACGAGTCGCCATCCAATGGCGCAAGCGAGGGAGAGAGAGACGAGAGAGGAGATGCGAAGAGAGGAGAGGGGGCGACTAGGGTTTCCCCATGCCATGGCCGGCCCTAGGGCTTGCATGGCTCTATTAATTTCGTGCACCCTCTCTCTCATTCTCATATATAGGGCCGGCCTATCCATATGGATAAGGACAATATGGATAAGGATGATTGATTCAAGCCTTATCCCTATATATCTCTTCTTTATCTCTATCCTTTCCTTGTTTTCGAAAACGGTCAAAACCAGCCCGTTTTCTGCGCCTCATAACCGGCCCCTTCATCGGAGGCAACAACCTCCCGAAACTAATGGGGCCGGCCTTGACCAGTCTCTCAACACTTAGGGCCGGCCCCCTTAGTGCATAGTGGCGCATGGTATGACCAAAATGCCCTTATGCCACTAGTTGACCGTTCCTCGTGTACGAGACTTTGCAAGGCACACATAAGTGAAGTGCACCAGTGATTTCACTATTCTCTGAGGTTCCCGTAGGGTGCCCCTAGTGAAGTCAACTAGTCAACTCGCAACATGTCCCGGTGCATCGCACCCATGTGGCAAAGTCCACTTATGGCAAGGAATTGCTACATGCGTCTCTGCACTAACCTAGGGTTTCCCCTTAGTGCACACACGTAGCTACGCATCTACCGTGCACTAGTGCGAAGCACTCACGGAGCGTATGCTTGGACTTCTCGCTTCCTCTAACTACGTTCTGTGTTTCGATGAGATGGTATAAGAACCGTACATAATGTCGATAAGGTGGAACCTTCAGGGACCAGGGTTCATGGCTTCCAACTCAGACTCGATCGACACACTACCCGAGTGTACCATCGATCCTCTGAGTCCGAGTTAACCTACGTAGCCACCCAGAGTGCGACGCAGGCTGCACTCCAATTCCCCCGGACTTACTATGTTCTCTCTCATACCCCTGCTCTCCGCTCAGTATGGTAAACTCGCTGTCCCTCCACTTGGTGCCATGATGCAACTCGAGCAGTGGAGAATACCGTCAGACTCGAGTGCTCATATAACTCGGTTCCTTCCAGGTTGACCACGTACATCGTACCTCCGATAACTCTGCCGAGTAACCGGATCCGTCACCAGTCGAACTGATGACCACCTGGCCAGGGTTTAATACGACGTAGGTCAGACCAAGGAACGCACCTCCCGTTAGGGGTGTGGATAGCCTGCAGGAGTGACATGCTGATGCAACGCCAGCCGGGTAACCCAGTACACCGTGGTTTTGGATCACTGTATCCGGATCCTCACACATTGGTGCGCCAAAGCACCACACAACTGGTTAGTCCACCAGACATGGCTCCTCAGGGTTTAGGACCGTTTTACCCTAAGCAGAAACACGGTTTAGTGCACCGGTGTCTGCTCACCGATCTGTGCACCGTGTTGGTTCCGTTCGGCCACAGACACTGTGCCTGGTAATGACCGTGGTGGAGACACCCACGCTCTGTCATCCCAACAGCTTAACCTGATAGGGCGACCAACCCTAATCAGAGCTGCGAACGTATTTAGGTTACATGGGACCAGTCTTTTGAGTCTCCCACTCAAGAGGATTACCATGTAGCCATGGCTCTCTGTTCTGTAATCAGAACACGTACTAAGGTACGTACCTAGATGCAATCTTATACTATCAACCATACATAGCTAAACTCTAGGTTTTTATGAGCTATAGACCTCACCAATTCTAACAATCTCCCACTAGGTCTAACGAGGAATAACGGTGTTGAGCTCTGTAGCTTCTACATGCTGCCCAAAAGCCTTTGCAGGTTTTCCCTAAAGGAATTGACAACATTGTCTGTAGATTCCACCTCAGTACCGCTACTTGCATTTCCTCATATAACTGTCAGATCAAGTGGAGTTTGTACTTGATGGGTTTCCCCTCACGGCGGTGCCTAGTCTCCTTGGACCTTGCTTACCGCTCTTCTGTTGTAACAACAGATAACTGAGCCTCTGGTACGCGTCCCTAGTTCTCTAAGAACTTCCTAAGCCTTACCACCTGATATACTACTTCGCACGCAACAACGTGCTAAGCATCTGTGGTAGAGTCTGTGATTCACTCTTGCTTCACACTCTACCAACTACCGCTTCTAATCCCAAGATAAAAATAATCCCTGAAATCGATTCTCTGGAACACATATCTGACACTAAAGTTAGATCCTGTGTGTCCAATCGATATCAGGACCTGTGAAGTGCAAGCTAACTCACAATCCTTACTTAACGAGGATTTCTGAGTATACCCTTCACATCGGTCCAAAGATCTGGACCCGGATTCGACTGAAACCGACCCATCTTCCTGCTGCGCAATAGATATCTAGCCTCGTAAAACGAATCTGGCTAGAATCTTATCTTCATGCGTAGCCTGTGACAGCAAGAGAATCTTGTTCTGGTTATCTAGAGTTACCTTGATTCCCAGAGCATAACTCGCCTCACTAGGGTCTTTCACATCGAATTGTGATGACTACAAACCTTTACCGTAAACAATATTCTTACGTCATTTTCAATCAGTAGGATATCGTTAACGTAAAGTACTACGTACACCCTTGTAGCTTTTTCATCTTTCTTGTACCCACTTGGTTTATCATCATTCTGATCAAATCCGTATGAGCGGATTTCCTTGATCAAAATATATATTCCAACTTGGATGCTTGCATCAGTCCATAAATGGACCTTTGCAACTTACATCATATATGTTCCTGACCTACTGACACAAAGCCTGGGGCGATATCATCCATATGTCCTTTCCAAATTCCCGTTAGGGAATAACTGTCTTGACATCCATCAACCAGATCTCCCAACTATAATGGGCTGCGATGGATTAAGAGAATCCGAAATAGACTTAGGCTTAGCTACCAGTGAGATGGTTTTGACATAGTCAATCCCTTCTCCTTTGGCAACTAATCTAGCTACTTAAGTCTTAATCGGGTGCTCTTCTTATACACCTTCTACACCCTGAAGGGTGATAGTGCTATAAGTGTCAAGACTGTTCCAAGGGACATTGATGTAAATTTGCCTCCATGGTCTTTTGTCAGTCAGAGCTGTCGGAAGCTCCCACTACTTCTTCGTAGCTCTAGGGATCATCCTCCTGAAACTCTGGATTAACTATCAAAGTTTCTCCATAGTATCTTTCAGGAGCTCTGATGGTCCCACAACGACGAGGTGGTGGTGGTACAAAGTGAATCGTTTCTACAGTACCTGGTATACTAGTTTCTTGTATCATCTACTCCCACTACGTTTTCAGATGCGCACTCTCTACCAGTACCCAGTAGTTCACCCAGAACTACCTTACCGGTAAACTTATGGTCTATAATATAATCCTGGTCTAGGTAGATGGTATTCGTAGAAACGATTACCTTCCAAACCTCAAGATCATAGAACAGTCCACCTTATGCCTCCTAAGGGTAACCTACAAACAGATATACCTGGAACTACATCTCCATCTCATCCCTCTTGTCCTTTTGCACAAGTGCAGGACAACCCTATGTCTCGAGACTCTATAGTGTCAGCTTTCGCTTAGACCATAGCTCTCTATAGGTCTGGGGCACTGATCTAGATGAGAGAGAGTTTCAGATATAAGCTACTGTTTTAAGGTACAACCCCACCAAAGGGTGGGTAGTACATTTGGCAATATTCATCATACTACGGACCATGTCAAACAGAGTCCGATTCCTTCTCTCGGAGACTTCATTCTGACGTGTCATCCTTAGAGCATTTAACTGGGAGATAATCCCATGCTCCCTCAGGATCCTATGGAACTCGTTCGATAGTGACTTATTTCTTCGATTAAATCGAAGAGTCTTCTATCGTCTAGACGCTCTTGGAACCATAGACGTCAAAATTAACTAATACCAATACCTTAGTGGCCCTTTTAGTTATTCTGTCTTCCAGATAACACTCATAGGTTAGAAGGATCTCCGATGAATCTGTGAACAGAAACTCGGCCATCTTTTACCTTTGAATTTATCTAAGGCAGAATATCTAAATCAGAGGGGTCACAAATGGGATAGCTTCTCCAAAGGATTTAGATGAATTTCAATTAGACGCTGCAGCTGTCATGAAATCTATTTCCGAATTAAGATTAAATTTAAAGAGATTATTCTGATCTATTCCTCTAGTACTGAAGCTATCTTTTTAGTTTAAGATACACACACACGGTGCTGTCTAAAACTAAAAACTTCATTTACCAAGAAGGAAACAGAACTACATCTCTAAAAACAAAATCCGTATTTCGGAAAACTAAGACAATCATACCTAACAGCTTCCGCAGCGGCTTATGACATCAGTACCTATGTTAGGATTACGTCACTATAAAGTAGCCTTCTGCTTTCCTTGAATCTCTGTAGACCCGAAGTCTATATTCCAAGAAGCATAAGAACTGCTACTAGATAGCGACTCAACTCCTAACATCCTGAGGCCATACTCAATCTTCAAATACCCCCTATGCTCGCCACAGCGGAAATACTTCCGTCCTTGGCGTTACCAGACTTAGGACTCCACACCAGTTTCTGCACTAGAATAGTTTTCGATCTCTTATAAGTTATTCCCTTAGGTTCTTCTAAAGAAGACCTAGGTTAAGCACTAAATGCATTGCCTTTAATCTTGATCTCATCCTTTGTCTCTTGGAAATCTCCTTAGAAGTTCTGTGTTTATCATCTCTAACTTGTTAAAGCTAAAGTCTCTGATAACGCCTTCGAAGGTTCCAGACAAGGATGCAAGATAGACGTCTTCCACCACCTCGTCATCTGGTACTATGTCTTTGGAATCTAGTTCGATCTGGAACTCAAGTATGTATTCCCGAACAAGTATTCCCTCTGACATCCTGGTACCGACAAGTATCTTGGTGGATAAGCGATGAGTCGACTGACTTCGCCTTACAGACATCTAATGCAAGTAAAACTTAATTAGAGAAGACCCGGTATATCTCTGACTCGCTTCTAAAGAATTGTCCGCAAGTCTGCTATAACATAGCACTTGCACATCTCCTTAGACTCTCGCCAGTCTTCATATGCCCTAGTTAGTGCCCTAGTGATATCTGGACCCATTAGGTCTAATACAGGGATACTTAGATTACATGCCAATGTACGTTAACTACCCTAAGCATAAGCTAAAGATAGCGCTTCCGCTCTACGTAGTTAGAGACCCGATAACTGGTTCTCTTATGGGATAGCGGATAGGGGAACTATATGGTTGAATGAAAACGAATGCAAAATAACTTATTTTATGGATTTTTAAAATAAGCTAATTATATCCAAATGTCAGCGCTACCCTCACAGCGAAGACACCTCTATGGATTAATTAACCATGTATGAAAGATCTCGGAATCGACTACACCTGCCCTAGGGGGCATCATGCAGCGTCAATCCACTTACACGGGCCTTTCCCTTGACCCTATCCAAATCTGCCAACTAAGGGCTTTGATAAACCATGGTTATCTTTTGGCCAGTACCACGTGATCACCATTGTCTTCGCAACGAATACCTCACATGTACTTCGGATGCTTACCCACAAGCCTAAGCAATTATGGCACGGGAGTTCATGCGGCCCCCACTAGGGTGGGATAAAAAGCCCTTCTCTCCTGGCCCCGTAACCGCCATATCCTGAAGGAGACCGCTAAGTTATCTGGCATGGAAAAACATAACCCTCATCCTAGGGGGTGTCGAGCTACGCCCTTCCACCCAGACACAAAGCAGTTGGTTATGGAGGCCAGAGGATCTCGATGAGTCCTCTTACACATCCCTTATTATAGTTGAGGGTTATTTAATGCAAGTATGAGTGTACTCTAAGGTCACGACAACATATACACTAGACCCTGGTCATACCGTGCTCCCACTAGCGTTTCAAGCCTTTCTTGAAGCATTAATCGATCTCGGAATATCATAGTCCCTGCCTCAAGTGGATTTCTCCACTCAAGGGTCACATTACATATCCCAAGAACATCGATGCTCTGCAAACATGGCTATTATGCTAATGCCCTGGAGCCTAGCCTAAGGTCAGACTGACAGGAAAGGTCTTCCACTACCATGGCGCCTCGCTTATAAATTTGACGAATGATGTCATAGTAGAATTCCAACTCATTCTAGGTTTCGATGCTTGCCAAATAGGCACACCCGACTAATCGGTTGTTGACCTAATGGGGGCATAACCAAATGTGAGGAATTCATACTATCATCAAGGGTCAATTAAATAATAGGCATCACTAGTGGAATCCTATCCTAATAAGGTCGCTAGGACCCGAGGGGAAAGGGCATCCCTCTAACACAGATAATCAAATTATTGCATCGGGGTTCTCTACAGAAATATAAAGAACTACTGAAAGAAACAAGCACACAACTGAATCAAGTTCAGGGTCCGACCCCTGAACCTGACTGGCACAGCGCAGGCTCTCTGTCTCTTTCGCAAGGCTCCTCGATCCGGTGCAAGCCTCTGTATACGATCTCCTGACGCTTTCTGCCCTTTGCCGTCATCGTGTACGCTTCGCCGGATCGCCATCGTCCTCCAAGGTTCCGCTCGTCCTCCCGGTAGTGGATCTCCATGGCAAGTCCTCCTCTTCAATCTGTAACCGAAAAAGCTCTAGTACGCTTCGAGCAAGTGCTCGCTCGTACACAATTTCCTAGATTGAAAAGGAAAACAAACCTAGCAAAAGCCTGGGAATCAAGGGTGGTAAATCTTCACCTCTTGCCCGACTATGGCTCTAAAATCTATCCACACACAGAAGAAAAAACATCCAGACAAAATCGCTAACACGGGGTCCGACCCCCGGTAGCAAGCAATCACATATCCAGAATAATTTTAGAAGCGGCGCCCTGCAAGAACGATTCATAGAACACACAAAAAATATACTATACATGATCTACTCATAGAACCCCGATGGCGGTACATGCTATTCATGCGCGCACATGACGGTTTCATAAAAAAACATGAAACGCACACCACTAGCGTGCTCTGATACCAATTGTTGGAAATAAATCCATGGTAGAGGCCCGCAGCGGAAGCAAAGTGAAGGTCCGAGGACCGTGAGCGGTGTGCGTTACATATCAAAATTTTCATCGAAACGATCTACATATGCGTGTATGAATCTAGCATGGCAACTACGCGAACCCTTAACGATGATCTAACGCGAAAGAACAAACTAGCATGAATGCATGTTCTAATTATGTTAGATCTACTTGTTAGAGGTCATACCTGCGTGCGGAATCTTTCACCGCGACAAATTTCTTCTTTGTCGATGGAGACTACGGATCTGCTCGACATAGCTTCGGTGCGACGGCCATAACTTTCTGCTCCGAACTCCGATTGGGCTGAAATTTGGACTGCAGGTAGACAACTTCAAGACGCAACTTTTCCAACAAGTTTCACGTCGTTTGGACTTCTATAGCTCTCGAAATCGCAGAAACAACGTTGATTTTCTGTGCAGATTCTGGACAGCAAAAGGTTGCGGGAGACGCCTTCTAGTTCACCCGATCTCACACGATGCACGGCACCTCGTCGATGGATCTCTGAGTGCCTCCATACGACGAGCCTTCTCCTTTTACAAAACACCACGTGAGGAAGACGAGTCGCCATCTAATGGCGCAAGCGAGGGAGAGAGAGACGAGAGAGGAGATGCGAAGAGAGGAGAGGGGGCGGCTAGGGTTTCCCCATGCCATGGCCGGCCCTAGGGCTTGCATGGCTCTATTAATTTCGTGCACCCTCTCTCTCATTCTCATATATAGGGCCGGCCTATCCATATGGATAAGGACAATATGGATAAGGATGATTGATTCAAGCCTTATCCCTATATATCTCTTCTTTATCTCTATCCTTTCCTTGTTTTCGAAAACGGTCAAAACCAGCCCGTTTTCTGCGCCTCATAACCGGCCCCTTCATCGGAGGCAACAACCTCCCGAAACTAATGGGGCCGGCCTTGACCAGTCTCTCAACACTTAGGGCCGGCCCCCTTAGTGCATAGTGGCGCATGGTATGACCAAAACGCCCTTATGCCACTAGTTGACCGTTCCTCGTGTACGAGACTTTGCAAGGCACACATAAGTGAAGTGCACCAGTGATTTCACTATTCTCTGAGGTTCCCGTAGGGTGCCCCTAGTGAAGTCAACTAGTCAACTCGCAATATGTCCCGGTGCATCGCACCCATGTGGCAAAGTCCACTTATGGCAAGGAATTGCTACATGCGTCTCTGCACTAACCTAGGGTTTCCCCTTAGTGCACACACGTAGCTACGCATCTACCGTGCACTAGTGCGAAGCACTCACGGAGCGTATGCTTGGACTTCTCGCTTCCTCTAACTACGTTCTGTGTTTCGATAAGATGGTATAAGAACCGTACATAATGTCGATAAGGTGGAACCTTCAGGGACCAGGGTTCATGGCTTCCAACTCAGACTCGATCGACACATTACCCGAGTGTACCATCGATCCTCTGAGTCCGAGTTAACCTACGTAGCCACCCAGAGTGCGACGCAGGCTGCACTCCAATTCCCCCGGACTTACTATGTTCTCTCTCATACCCCTGCTCTCCGCTCAGTATAGTAAACTCGCTGTCCCTCCACTTGGTGCCATGATGCAACTCGAGCAGTGGAGAATACCGTCAGACTCGAGTGCTCATATAACTCGGTTCCTTCCAGGTTGACCACGTACATCGTACCTCCGATAACTCTGCCGAGTAACCGGATCCGTCACCAGTCGAACTGATGACCACCTGGCCAGGGTTTAATACGACGTAGGTCAGACCAAGGAACGCACCTCCCGTTAGGGGTGTGGATAGCCTGCAGGAGTGACATGCTGATGCAACGCCAGCCGGGTAACCCAGTACACCGTGGTTTTGGATCACTGCATCCGGATCCTCACACATTGGTGCGCCAAAGCACCACACAACTGGTTAGTCCACCAGACATGGCTCCTCAGGGTTTAGGACCGTTTTACCCTAAGCAGAAACACGGTTTAGTGCACCGGTGTCTGCTCACCGATCTGTGCACCGTGTTGGTTCCGTTCGGCCACAGACACTGTGCCTGGTAATGACCGTGGTGGAGACACCCACGCTCTGTCATCCCAACAGCTTAACCTGATAGGGCGACCAACCCTAATCAGAGCTGCGAACGTATTTAGGTTACATGGGACCAGTCCCTTGAGTCTCCCACTCAAGAGGATTACCATGTAGCCATGGCTCTCTGTTCTGTAATCAGAACACGTACTAAGGTACGTACCTAGATGCAATCTTATACTATCAACCATACATAGCTAAACTCTAGGTTTTTATGAGCTATAGACCTCACCAATTCTAACAAGAACTGGGGGGGAGAGAGATAGATTAGAGAGAGAGAGATCAGAGAGAGAGTGAGAGAAAACCAGGGGGAGAAAGAGATAGAGAGAGAGAGTATGAGGAAGAGAGAGATTGGAGAGAGGGAGAGTGACTGAGAGAGTGCGGAGAGAGAGAGAGAGAGAGAGTGACTGAGAGAGAGAGAGAGTTAGTTAGATAGAGAGAGAGAACCGGGGGGAGAGAGATAGAGAGAGTCGAGGGAAGAGAGAGAAAGAAAGAGAGAGAGAGAGACGGAGGAGAGAGACGGAGGAGAGAAAGAGAACCGGGGGGAGAGCGACTGAGAAAGAGAGTTAGTTAGAGAGAGTAAGAGAACCGGGGGGAGAGAGATAAAGAGAGTGGGGGGAAGAGAGAGAGTCCAGGGAAGAGAGAGATAAAAAGAGAGAGATCGGGGGAAGAGAGAGAGAGACAAAGAGAGAGATTGAAACGAAAAAGAAAGAGAAAGACGGAGGAGAGATAGAGAGAGTCGGGGGGAAGAGAGAGATACCGAGAGAGAGAGAGAGAGAGAGAGAGAGAGAGAGAGAGAGAGAGAGAGAGAGACGGGGGAGGAGAGAGAGATGGAGAGTTAGAGAGAGATACAGAGAGAGAGATCACGGGAGGAGAGAGAGATTTGGAAAGAGAGAGAGATCGGCGGCTGTGATCACTGTTCTTTTTTCTCTAGTCAGCATTTAGTTCCATTTTATCCTAGTCAGCACAAAACCGACGTGCCATGTTATATTGATATGGGAGGATCACATGAGTATTTTTTATATTTAAAAAACAATAATTTTTAAAAAAACGGATAGAAAAAATAATTTTTTTGGAAAGAACAGACTCTATATTTTGAATTTAACACCAACGGACTTATACGACAGTTCAATTGCCGTATAGTCAGTTTAACTGATGTGTCTCCCGATATTAGGGCTGGGACTTGGTCCGGACGAACCCGAGCAACCTGACCAAATTATGAATTTGGACAATCACGTGCAACAATATTTGAGAATTTGGACGGGCATGGGCAAATGTTTTTTGCCCGAATTTGAATTTGGGCAAACATGGTCACCCATATATTTTGGCTCGTTCCTTCCAAATAAATAATATTTTAATCTGTTTTTAAAAAATTGTTGTTTAAAAAACAACTCGTCATCCAAAGAGGTTGGTAAATTATATATTCCGCATAAAAACCGTGGAAGATGATCACTCTTAAAACTACTTTAATTTGATTCCATGGATCTAGGCTTTGATCAAACTATTAGCTGTCATGTATCTTTTCTTAATGCTCTATACTAAACTTTAATTTGATTCCATGGATCTAGGTTTAGATGAAACTATTAGCTGTCATGCATATTTTCTATGAAAGATAAAAATCCTAATCGAATAAGCTAACGAACAATACCTGACCCCGACAACGAAGGATTCAACAGCTGACGTGTCATTCAGAGATAGGTCCATGATCCACTATCAGTTAATTAAGAAAAATAGTTAAATCTAACTATTGCTTTAGTCATGCGGGTCCCAACATATGGATTATGGAGGCATGGGGTCCAGGGATAGGTGACAATACTTGACCCCAACAACGATTGAGGCAGGTGCTGCAACCGATCCACTTCAGTCGTTGATGTATCATGCAATGATAGGGATATACATTTTCTTTTTTATAAGGGCACTGCACCAGCGCACCTCCATAAACCAACTATATCCCCATATGGACCAGATATCTCCCAATAAATTTAAAATTAAAGCTCTTTTAACTTAAGTCTCCCGAACAACGAAATCACCGTGGTCCGGGGTCCAACCATCGACACCTGTTATTATCGTCTGATTTGATGATTACGGATTGTTGAGATCTACAAGCCACCAAAAGAACCCCAGAGGGATCCTATCATAAGGGCCAGGTGACCGATTGGGAGTAGCGGTGGCAATGGGTCGTGTCGGGTCGGGTTCGTGTCGTGTCTAGTTTCGGGTTGTGTCTAAAACCCCTAGACCCGGACCCGACACGTTTAACTAATCGTGTCTAGATCTTAAACCTGTACCTGACCCGTTTATAAACGTGTAGACCCAATAAGGCCCGTTAGACCCGTTTACCACGCGGGTCTATTCAGTTGACCCGATCCGACCCAGTCCGACTCGATCCGACCTGACCCGATAGACCCGTTGGTATTATATATTACAGTATTGGATTGTGGGTAGACCCGACCTGACACGACCCGTTGAATTTTAAACGGGTCTTCCCGGATCTACCGTGTCAGGATCCTAAACCTGGACCCGACCCGTTTAACCCTAATCCAGACCTGCTAACTTTGTGTGTCGGGTTGTGTCAGGTCTGTCGTGTCGGGTCCAAAATTATCGGCCCTAATAAGAAGGCTGGACCCGTGATTCCGTGATTCAGGACGACTATTTTAAATCATTCGATTTAAAATTGATTTACTTGTCCATCATGTCAACATCTAGCCTTTGAAAAGATCATTACGGACGTGTAGAAAGGTGAGGAGGAGTAGTTTTATCTTGATATTTTGTGGGCAAAACTATGCTGCGCGTCACAAGATTCACAACCCAAGGCTGACATTAGGCCGGGGCTCGACTCCTCTCCAATGAAAAATGGCAATCCGAAATTCAACGGTCACGATTTATAATCGTGAAATGAATCCAAGGTGGATGCCAACACTCATTGTTGTCGGCCACCACCTATTGTCGTCGGCCACTGTGTCCGTCAACCGTCGCCCTTTACCATCCTCGTCGACCACCGGCCATCGTCCTACCGGCCACCACATGCCGCCATTCACCATCGAGGAGGGTGGTGGCGGGTGGTGACTGACAACAACAATAGATGGTGGACGATGACCAAAGATAGTGGTATCCCTCTTGGATTCATTCCATGACCATAGTTCGTGGTCATTGATTTTTTTTTTTTGAGAATCCCTCCTCTGGGGAGGGAGGGTTTGACGGACCCCAACCAGAAATCAATTAAAAACTAGGTCAGAATACTGTTACAAAAAAGAAGTGCCTCCTCCCCTAGTTTATCATGCCAAGGGATTATCCAGGTTTTGAAGAGGGAAAACACCGAATGTCGTAGCTGCTCCGTCCCTGAAGACTTGCCATTGAAAATCCGATTATTCCGCTCAAGCCAGATGACCCAAACGATCGCCATGACCAGCAAATCCCACGGCTTCCTGATCCCCTCTTGGATTCTTCTCCTTCTCCAAGAACTCCAAAGGTCACGGAGAGTACGTGGGTGTGAGGAGATCCCTGCCTTCCTTTCGAAGTGATCCCATAATTGCCTAGCAAAAGGGCACCCGAGCAGCAGGTGTGATGCCGTCTCCTCCGACGAGGCGCAGAAAGTACAAGAGGCGTCCGACTTATGGGGGTGATTCCGCCGCAACAGATTCGCCTTCGTCAGAATCTTGTTCCTCGAGGCTAGCAGGGAGAAAATCTTAACCTTCGAGGGGGCCTTCGTCCTCCAAATTGCCTTAGACGGTCTATGTCGCTGAAGTCGAGGAAGCAGATGCTTATAGAACGATCTAATGTAGAAAACCCCTGAAGAGGTGCAGTTCCATCGAATTTTGGTCATTGATTTTTAGATTGTCATATGTCATTTTCCAACTCGTCAATAGGGGAGACGGTTATTAGTGGAGAGGAGTCGAACCCATTAGGTGAATCTTGGGAGTCGCGCGACAGTCGCCCTTCCAGTGCCCCTTCTTGCCGCATCGGAAATATTTTCCTTTGGGCTTCGCCGGACCTTCTGCTTAGGAACTGTGGGTGCAAATTTTGGCAGACATGTTTACAAACCGCGGGACCCACCGACCCCACTAGGTGGGCCCACAGGGACTCCCTTGGGATCCACCGGCCCTGCCTGGTGGGCCCACAAAGACTTCCGCGGGACCCACCAGCCCTGCCTGGTGGGCCCACAGAGACTTCCGCGGGACCCACCAGCCCTGCCTGGTGGGCCCACAGAGACTTCCACGGGACCCCCCGGCCCTGCCTGGTGGGCCCACAGAGACTCCCGTGGGGTCCACCGGCCCTGCCTGGTGGGCCCACAGAGACTTCTGCGAGACCCGCCAGCCCTGCCTGTGGAATCCCCAGGGACGACAGCGGGACCCACCAGCCTAGCCTGTGGAATCCTCCAGAAGCAGCAGCAGAAACCGCCATTTACCCCATATTCCACTCTAGGAAATCCTATAAATAGCAGAGCTTTCAGAAGTAAGAGGGATCCAGATCCAGATCCAGTTCTAAAAACCAGAGCTCTGGAATTTCGGCTTTCCATCTTCTAAATCCCCTCGATCTTCTTCTTGTCTCTGAAGAGGTCGGAGATACTTCAATAACACTCGGTTTGTCGAGGTTACTTCGAGCCAAGCAATAGTGAATTCGGGTTGCTCCCTATAGCACGGAGACGTAGGCTTCGGCTGAACTCCGAGATCATACCTTGTGTCAATTCTTCTCTGTTTGCTTACTGAAAGAGCTAACTCAAAGTCACTAAGGCACCAGCCTTCGGACCTACCTTCCAATCAACAGATCAAACAACGATTTACCCTTCAACATCAATTGACTGGTGAGGCGAAGTCTTCGGATCGACACGAAGATTTTCCCCCCACAGTTTGGCGCCGTCTGTGGGATCGAGCGAGAAGCCAAGTCCGCTTTACAACGAGTATCAGATCGGTTGAGCAGACAACCGATCTAGATAGTCAGACTTCCCCGCCTCTTCGGTTGAGCAGACAACCGTTCGGATATCAGCAATCTGGTTACACCCTTTGCTTTCCCAAAATGGCGAAGACTAAGCATCAGGGTCAACCAGAGGGAAGTAACACGCGTCAGCCTCGCCCGGAGACTCGCTCAATAAGTCAACGGCTCAATTTCGGACAGCCCCTTGCTATCCCCGAAATGGGGGTTCGCTCAGGCAGCGGGCGATCGATCGATCGACCGATCGCACTACCTCCTCGACAATCAATTGGGTAGACTGCCCCTGCTCCTGCTGAAGACCCTCCATCGACCTACCAAATCTCGGCGGTCGACTATCAACTGCTACAACTGGCTAAGCAGAATGCCACCCTCACTGCTGAGAGGGATGCTCTCAAGAAGGTAGCCTCTGAAGCCGGGATTGCTCTCCCTATCCCCTCGACTAACGAGAGGGTCGATCTACCACGACGATCGATCCACTCCGAGCTACGAAGATCAATGGGCACTGCTGCCCTTGAGAGGATTCGTCGCGACCCAACTCCCTCTGCTGCCCTGTGGAAGCAGAGTGTTTGGGACCGCATCGACGATGAATCCTCCCAATCCTCTTCCGGTCGTAACTGTGACAGGAGGACACCTTCAAAGCCCGACTTATCAAGAAGACACCAGATGAAAGGGGCGCCCTCAAAGAGTAGAGCTTCTCCATCCATCCCACTTCAACGTGGAGCCGGAACGGATCTTCGTCACCGACTCCAACCGGCTGACGCTCAAATGCCCGAACAAGACCTCGCGCTCTTGTTTCTTGACTTGCATCCAGGTCGGGGCATGGTTGAAAAGAAGGATACTCCTCTACCGGACCTCTCCATCGGAGCCTGTTCCAATCAGTGTTTCCTAGGGGATGGAGGACTCCCACTCTCCCCAAATTCAATTGCCTAAAGGAAGATCCGACCCTCCACATACTCGCCTTCAAGCAAGCTCTGATGCTGCACGAGGAAGAAAACAACGTGCTCTGCCGCACCTTCGCCGGGAGCCTCGACGAACCTTCTCTTGATTGGTACCATAACCTCCAGGCTGGATCCATCACCCAGTTCGGAGTACTGGCTAACCATTTCATGCAGCACTATCAGCTTAACTTGAAGCCAGAGAAGAAACTCGACTCCCTCTACCGGCTGAGGATGGGTGATGACGAGAGTCTCCGCAGCTTTACAAGGAGATTCCGCAACGAGCACACCACCCTCTCAGGAAGGCATTTGGACGATGAGGCTATTATGCTAGCCTTCCAGAATGCCCTCCGATTCGACTTGCACATCTACAACGACTTCATTCGCAATCCTCCTCCTTCTCTGGGTTCAATGTTCGATCAGATCCAAAGAGAGATTGAAGTCGAAGATGATCAAGTTGCCCGAAAAGGGCGAGAGGCGAAGAGGCGACCCGTCGAAAGGGAAGCTCCGAAGTATGCTATCAAAGCTCACAACGCAGAGGCAGTAGTTCCCCCTGCACACAAGAGGTCAAGAAATGACGGGCGCAGATCCCCTCCAAAGAAGACCACTTTCACCGAGTGGAACCTACCGATCGAGCAAATCCTCGACCGCATTCAGCACGAAGAGTTCCTCCGGAGGCCTAATCCTCTGCAGCCCGACACCAAAGTCACTGCAGATAAAACGGTCTACTATGATTTCCATCGCAGTCATGGCCATCCTACCGACAAATGCTATCGACTGAGATACCACCTCGACGATCTGCTACGCGAAGGCCATCTTCAAGAGTTCGTCAAGGGCGAACAAGATCAACGCCGAACCTCCGCATAGGGGAAAGAGGCTTGCTGGGTCCATCAAATCTCTTCCAACCGATCACCCATCACTGTGAGTGCCAACATCTTTGGCATTCACGGGTCATTGCACAACCAAGCGTTGACCGGTGGACGCATCTTCCATGTTCGTTCTGCAGCGAACAAAGAAGATACCTGGATCGAAATGCCCGTCAAAGGCTTAGCTTGGTCATCCATCATTTTCAATGATACCGATCTTCAAGGAGTTCATACTCCCCATCGAGACCCCCTAGTCCTGAAGCTCATCATCGACGGGAGCACCGTCAATCGTATCCTCATCGACACCGGAAGCTCCATCGACATCATGTTCTCAGATTGCTTCAAGCATCTGGGACACAAATATTCTAGTCTCGAAGTTATCCCAACGGTGATTACGGGCTTCAACGGCGAGCAAAGCATGACAATGGGCGAATCAATGTTCACCCTACACCTTAGTCGAGAAACTCGAGTCTCGATAAGGTTCGCAATCGTCGAGGGGACATCCAACTACAACATCATCCTCGGTCGACCATTTCTGCACCAAATCAATGCTATCTCCTCTTCTTACCATCAACTTCTCAAATTTGCAACGAGAGAGGGTATTGTATGCATCCGAGGAGATCAACAAGCCGGGCGATCATGCGAAGCAGCTGCTGCGAAAACAGATCGCAAGATAAATATCGCCCTCCCAAAGCGACCTCGAGATGAAGCTGGCCCTTCTACAAGGTAGCAACCAAAGGAGATTCCACTGTCCGAGCCCCCACCAGTCGAGTGGGAGGCATCGCCCTCAATCGAAGAAATCATCCCGATCAACATCGGCAGTGGAGATCTCCCTCAAGAAACATTTATCGGTACCGGTCTCAGCGACGCAGAAGCGCGAGACATGGTGTCCTTCCTTCAATCCAACATTGACGTCTTCGCCTGGTGCTTTGAAGATATGCCTGGGATCAATCCAGACGACACGTGCCATCGGCTCGCAATCCAAGAAGGGGTGAAGCCTGTCAAGCAAAAACCTCACACAATTCGACCAGAACTACAAGTTGCAGTTCAAGGGGAGATCAGTAAGCTACTCGCAGTAGGCTTCATTCATGAAGTAGAGTACCCTACTTGGATCTCCAATATAGTTGTTGTCCTAAAGAAAAATGGGAAGGTCAGAGTATGCATAAGGCTTGTCCCAAAGATCCATTCCCCATGCCAAGAATAGATAGGCTCGTCGATGCCACTGCTGGCCATGAGCTCTTATCTTTCATGGACGGATACTCTGGGTACAATCAGATCCCGCTTCATCCAGACGATCAAGAGAAGACGTGCTTCGTGACTGACCGAGGACTTTACTACTATAACGTAATACCCTTCGGCCTCAAGAACGCCGGGTCTACCTATCAACGGCTAGTCACAAAGATGTTTGAAGATCAAATCGGGCGCAACGTTGAAGTTTACGTCGACGATCTACTCACCAAGAGCTCCAATCGAGATAGCCATCTATCCGATCTGACGGAAACCTTCCAAATCCTCCGAAAGTACCGCATGAAGCTCAATCCGGCTAAATATGCTTTCGGAGTTCAATCGGGCAAGTTCGTAGGTCACCTTGTGACCAGGAGGGGCATCGAAGCCAACCCGGACCAAATTCGAGCTATTTTGGATATGCCATCACCTACAAATCGGAAGGAGGTACAACGTCTCACTAGAAGGCTAGCTGCCCTCAATCGATTCATCTCGAAGTCTTCAGACAAGTGCAAGCCACTCTTCGACAAACTACGAAAAGCAGATACCTCTATTTGGAGTCCAACTTGCGAACAAGCCTTTTAAGACGTCAAGAGATATCTCGTGCGAGCTCCCATTCTAACAGCTCCACTCCCAAAAGAAGATCTCTGGCTTTATCTTGCCGTCACCGATCAAGCAATCAGTGCGGTCCTGATCAGCAGAAGAGAAGGCGTCGAACACCCGGTCTACTACATCAGCCATACGCTTCTTCCGGTTGAGACCCGATACTCAAAGATGGAGAAGGTTATACTGGCCTTGCTCACTGCTTCGCGTCGTCTCTAACCCTATTTTGTCTCCCATCTGATCACAGTCATCTTAGAACACCCACTCAAAGATATCCTCGACAAGGTGGGTTGAGCGGGTCGAATGACCAAATGGGTGATCGAGATGAGTGCTCTCAGGATCCAATTCGAATCTCGCACTTCACTCAAGGGGCAGGCAATAGCTGACTTCCTAGCCGACTTCCTAGTTGAAGACCCCATAACTTGGGAAGAAGATGTCGATATGCGTCTTGAAGACGAAGCTGAACCTCCACTCAATCTGGCTGCAAAGACCAATCCAAGCCTTGAGGCTCCTACCACCTCGCCAGCTCGATGAAAACTTTACACTAATAGAGCTTTGAGCACGATCGGTTTGAGAATTGGGATAGTCTTGATATCCCCCGACCTTGATCATCTTCAGAAGGCTATTCTCCTTGGATTCAACACCACCAACAACGAAGCCGAATACAAAGCACTCGTCTCCGGACTCGAAATGGCTGAATCCCTAGGGGTCGATCGACTCACCGTCTACAGTGACTCCCAGCTAATCATAAGACAGATCAACGGGGAGTACATGGCGAGAGAGCAAAGGATGCAGCATTATTTGGCTCTAGTACGATATCTTCAATAACGTTTTGCTAGCACCGAGTTCGTTCAAATCCCGAGAGCAGAAAACCGAGAAGCAGATGCACTAGCCAACGTTGCCTCAGTTCTTGGGGATTCCCTCGGAGGGAGGCAAATACAAATCGATTACCAAGAAGCACCCAAGACCACCCCCGAACAACAGATCGTCGCCACTACAGAAAGATCTGGGGGTGAAAAACAACTGGCCTCCAACCTTACTACTACAATAAATAAACTCGAGGATTGGAGACAGCTAATCTTCGACTTCTTCAAACATGGCAAAATGCCCGAAGATCCACTTCAAGCGAGAAGACTTCAAAGGAAACTGTCATGCTATAGCCTTCAAGGAGTAGATCTATATTTCAGATCGCATAATAGGATATTACTCAAATATATAGGTCCTTTGCAAGCAAAGACGATCTTAGTCGACATCCATTCTGGAACCTGCGGGAACCACTCAGGAGGAAGATCTCTTGAAGCCAAGACGAAGTTGCAAGGTTACTACTGGCCAACAATGGCAAGAGATGCTCACCAAGTGGTTCAAAGATGCGAGCCTAGCCAGCGATACGCTCGAGCTATCCATCTCCCTGCAGATAAGCTCCATCAGTTGACAAGCCCATGGCCTTTCCATCAATGGGGGTTGGACTTCTTGGGTCCATTCCCACTAACACCAAGCAAGAAGAAGTATCTGCTGCTGGTTACAGATTACTTCACCAAATGGGTTGAAGCAGTGCCACTCTTCCGAGAGACTGACGATGAAGTGATCAAGTTCATCTGACATAACATCTTCTCGAGATTTGGCACGCCACAAGTTCTTGTTGCTGACAATGGAGCTCAATTCGACTCCGACAAGTTTCGAGATTTCTGCCTGACCAACGGGATCAAGCTCTTCTACTCAACTCCAAGATACCCTCAATGCAATGGCCAAGCCGAAGCTTCCAACAGAGCTATCATTGGTCTACTCAAGAAGAAGCTTGATGACAAGAAAGGATTGTGGGAGCAAGTCCTACCTGAAGTTCTGTGGGGCTATCGAACCACTCCAAGAAGATCAACTGGGTTCTCGCCCTTTCGTTTGACATACGGATTAGAAGCAGTGCTCCCAACAGAAAATATATCGAGTACTTTGAAGACCAGAGCAGTCGAAGAAGGGGTTAATGAAGAACTTCGAATCAATGACCTTGATCTTTCTGAAGAATTACGAGATCGAGCATCTCTACGTGTTGCCAAGTATCAATAGAAAATCAAACGAGCCTACGATCAAAAGGTCCACAAGAGATAGTTCCCAATTGACAGTCTGGTCCTCAGAGCAGTTTTCTACAATACCAAAGAACACAGCAGCGGAAAACTAGCTCCCAATTGGAAAGGTCCATACATTATCGAATCAATAGGAGGCACATGATCTTATCATCTGATTTCACTAGAAGGAGACAGACTGCCACGAGCTTGGAATGCTAGACATCTCAAGATGTTCTATCCATGATGTAAATTCCATGATGAATAAAGATTGCTTTCAAATGATTATGTTCTCAACTCAAGTTCTGGAGCAGTTTCAAATTATCTACATTCAAGTTCAAAATTATTTGCATTCGAACTACCAGGTCGTTTAACAAGTTTGGGTGCTTGAGTTGCGACTCAACCCCTTACAGGCAGATGTTAAACGATTTCAGGTTGTGAAACAAAACAACCTTCAAGTCACTGAGTTAATTTAACAAGTTTGGAAGCTTGCGTTGCGACGCAACCCCTTACGCACAAATGTTAAATAACCTTCAATTGCAATATCGTCTAACAAAGTTTGGGTACTTAAGTTGCGACTCAACCCCTCATATACAAATGTTACACGATTTCAAGTTGTGCTACAACACAACCTTCAACTTTCAAGTTACTTAGCAAGTTTGGGTGTGTTTGAGTTACGACTCGGCCCCTTACAATCAAGTGTTTAAGTATATTCAAACATTCCAAGACCATCCAGAACACAAACATTCAAGAAGATCAATACAAGAGACATGCAATTTCAAACACCAGAAATATATCTTTATTTCTCAAAAAGTTTGAGTACAGGAGTGAGCTTTTATATGTGAAGAGCTTACAGATACAACAGTAGAAAGTAAAAGATAAAGTACATCAGGGTTTGGCTACACTTAGGGCACTCGACCTCTTTCCTTCGGATCCACCTCGAGCCTTGCTCGCTGCAGACGCCTTCGAAGATTGGACGCCACTAGCATGAACCCTGAGGGCCTCTACCGCTTTCTCAGTCGTTGATCTGAAGCTCTCGTATTCAGCACGTGTATGCTCCAGCTCCTTCGTGAAGGCCACCTCATTGGCAGCAAGAGCGACTTCTTTGCCAGCGAGCGCAACATCCTTGGCATCAAGTTGAGCTTTCAGCTCCTTTATCTCAAGCACACGCTCAGTGGACAAAGTCTCGATCTTGTAGAATCGATTCTTCAACTGCTCAAACTCATGACCTTGAGCCACATAGCTATCGTGCCAGCTCTTGCTCTCGATCTTCTCCTTTCGGATTGCTTCTTTCTTCTCGGAGAGGGCCTCTTTTCTAGTAGCCAGAAGATCCTTCAACTTAGCCCTCTCCTCGTTCGCAGCATCCAGCTCGGCCGTCAAACGGGATACCTCAGATGAAGCACCCCGTTCTCCAACCCTCCTGAAGAGCTTGGTAGCAAACTTCAGGACTGCTGAATTCTGCAAACGGTCAACAGAAAAGAGTTAGAAATATTTCTGAAGATACAATTCAAAAATCAAGTCAAGCTGATGCACTTACCACAACTTCGAGCCTATAGTAGGCCTCTTCGATCGTAGCTTCCAGAAGGTTGCAGAGCTTCCGGATCACTGGTATTGGGTGGTTGACATCAACCTCATCCAAATTTTTGAGCAGCAGAGCCTTACCAACAGGAGTATCTGCGATCAAAGCAAAAGTTCAAAGAGTTAGAATATTTCAAACATCAAAAGCAGTACGATCAAGATCGAAAGGTAACGAGGATATACCTGTGGCATCGGCTCGGGACGCTTCGACCTTGCTCTTCCCCCGGTCGGAGCCTTTACCCCTGGGGGTTGACCTCTCCGTAGCGGGGGATGCCTCTGGCTGAGGTTGGGGAGCCACAGCCTCCACGCGGATCCCTCCCTCCATTTGTGCGGGGGAAGGGACACCTCGAGGAGGAGTAATCTCCCCTTCTTTATGCTGCCCGCCAGACTGCTCGAGCCTAGCCATCAGGGCAGCCGCTTCCTCAGCCACCTGAGCAGCCGAAGGATGGAGCGAGGGTGGAGGTTGCTCCACCTCTAAACCCCCGCTCGTCGAAGCACCCTCGATCTGAGGGATGCTCGAGGGTAACTGGTTGAGGGGTGTGGGGTTGCTTGCAACCCCATCACTCCCAGAAAACCTTATTTTCAAGCACGTGGGGCGCTTCAACTCTTCAAAGTGATAAGTGGGTTGCACCTTCTGACCATCACCCACGACGTCCATCACATCTTCCATACGACGGGCTTTAGCCTCGTCGATGGGAATGGGCTGTGATTCCTCGTCGCCCCTATCTTCACCACCACCAGTGGGGGTGGGTGGAATTTCTTCGCCGCCTCCATCTCCTCCATCTCCGCCGCCGTTGTCACCTCTCTCATCGTCATCGTCATCGTCACCATTGTCTTCATCTTCTTCTTCCCCCTTTTCTCCTCCTCCTTCTCCTCCCTTTTCTTCTTCTTCTCCTCCCTCTTCTTCTTCTTCTCCTCCCTCTTCTTCTTCTTCTTTCTTCTCTTCTTCCTTCTTCTCCTCCTTGAGGACCCTCCGCTTCTTCACCTGGCCCCTGCGGGTTATCACCAGCTTCTCCTCTGTGGGCAAGCGGCGCCTTGCTCCATATGCCTTCTTCTCGACCTGGATTTTCCTAACGATCTTGCCTGATTGAGGATCCTCCTCGTAATCGGAGTACAAGACCTCGTTATCTTCATACCAAGCCTGCAGTTGGTGGAGGAGGTTGGCGTTGCCGTGCCTGATCGGGCAGTTCGAAAACTGTTTCCACGATCGGGTGCCGCACGTCAGCTCCAAGAAGAGGTTGTCCAGGGCTTCGACCCTCTCCGACGTCCATACAAAGGCCCCCCCCAGCACAATACATGTCCACCTCTTTATGGACCTGAAAGCATGGAGTCTCAGGCACAGAGAGGGGAGTCCAGGCACCGAAAACCAAGATCGGCCAATCGGTGTAGAGCTTGTCGGAGGCGACGGTGTCGATGATCGGGCGCAGGGCGGACATGCCAGTCAAGTTGAAGAAGGGGTTGTCCTTCCTCGATGTCCATTTGTAATTATAGAAAAAATATCCCAGCTCGATCCGGGCTTCTTCACCCTTAGGGATGCTGGAGTAGTATGCCCTGAGCTCCTCCTGGAAGTGGGACTCGACGCGGCAGAAGACGTAGATAATCCTCCACGCATTCCTGAAAATCTGCCCGGGGCAAAGATCTGAGGTATTCAGCAACCTCGTGGCGAACGACAGCAGTGGGAGGCACAGTCCGCAATTCAACTGCCCGATGGTGACTATCGTCCCCATCACTTGCTCCTTGCTGGCTATCGAAGTGAAGATTGTCTGCTTGTCAATACCGAAGGCAGACAAAACTCCAGATAATGCCGATCGGGTCTTCCTCTCCGTGAAGCAGGCCAACAGCTTCTACCACTTCGCCCTCTTCACGTCTGTGAGCTTCCCGTCGGTATTGTACTCATAAGCGGGCTCCTCTGTCAACGACATCAAAGGACCAACCACGAAGCTGGCCTTCGGGATATGCTCGGGTCTGGACGGTGCCGAGGCGAACCCCACTCCCTGGTGCCTCTTTCCCAGTAGTCCAAGTTCAGTCTTGCCTTTGCCCCTGCCCTTCTGTACTGGCGACACTGAAGCCCTCTCCTTCCCCTTCCTCTTCAAAGGAACAATGTTCATCTTCTTCGAGCTGTCGGATGATGCCATTCGACCGATCGAGAGAAAGCAGAGAACAGGAAATCCGAGAGCAAAGAGTTCTGGAGTTTGAAAAATTTCTGAAAGCGTGAGGCAAAAATGAATCCAGAAAGAGCTTATGAACCCCGGAGAACGGGCACGGAGATCGAGAAGACACGAGGCGTCACCAGGACAAATCCTGTGTTTTTGAAAGGATACGTGGCGTCAATCCGTAGCAAGCGCAAATCCAGGCGAAACGTCGGAGCCAGACGAAACGTCAAACCGGATAAACCGCCGGTTCAACCGAACCGCTGGTCCAAGCGAATCGCCGGTTCAGAAGAATCACCGGTCCAGGCGAACCACCAACTCAAGCAACGCAATTGTCCTCAAATCGCAGTTCGAAGACCTTACCCGTTCGGCAGGCAGACGATCGGCTAATTTACCAAAGGATCGAGCAGAATACGGGCTCTTTTGCCCGATCACTTCAACCTCGATCGGTTGAAATTAACCGATCGGACAACTTTGACTGATCGGTCAAGTTCGACCGATCGGTCGAATTTCTACTAGGATCGGGCAGAATACAGGCTCTTTTGCCCGATCACTTCAACCTCGATCGGTTGAACTTAACCGATCGGACAACTTTGACCGATAGGTCAAGTTCCACCGATCGATCGAATTTCTACTAGGATCGGGCAGAATACAGGCTCTTTTGCCCGATCACTTCAACCTCGATCGGTAGAACTTAACCGATTGGACAACTTTGATCGATCGGTCAAGTTCGACCGATCGGTCGAATTTCTACTGGATCGGGGAAAAAACTTGGTTCTTTGACCGATCGCTTCGACCTCGACCGGTTGAACTTAACCGATCGGTCAACTTTGACCGATCGATCAAATTCGACCGACCGGTCGAATTTCTACTGGATCGGGCAAAAAACTTGGTTTCTTGCCCGATCGCTTCGACCTCGACCGGTTGAACTTAACCGATCGGTCAACTTTGACCGATCGGTCAAGTTCGATCGATCAATCAAATTTCTACTGGATCAGGCAAAAAACTTGGTTTTTTGCCCGATCGCTTCGACCTCGACCGGTTGAACTTAACCGATCGATCAACTTTGACCGATCGATCAAGTTCGACCGATCGGTCGAATTTCTACTGGATCGGGCAGAAAACTTGGTTTTTTGCCTGATCGCTTCGACCTCGACCGGTTAAACTTAACCGATCGGTCAACTTTGACCGATCGGTCAAGTTCGACCGATCGGTCAAATTTCTACTGGATCGGGCAGAAAACTTGGTTTTTTTCCCGATCGCTTCGACCTTGACCGGTTGAACTTAACCGATCGGTCAAGTTCGATCGATCGGTCGAATTTCTACTGGATCGGGCAAAAAACTTTGTTTTTTGCCCGATCGCTTCGACCTCGACCGGTTGAACTTAACTGATCGGTCAACTTTGACCGATCAGTCAAGTTCGACCGATCGGTCGAATTTCTACTAGATCGGGCAAAAAACTCAGTTTTTTGCCCGATCCCTTCGACCTCGACCGGTTGAACTTAACCGATCGGTCAACTTTGACCGATCGGTCAAGTTCGACCGATCGGTCAAATTTAACCAATCGATCAAATTTAACCGATCGGTCGAATTTGACCGATCGGTCAAATTTAACCGATCGGTCAACTTTGACCGATCAGTCCATTAAATGCCGTGATTCAAGTTTTCTCTTGTCCTTTGCACTCTCAATAGGCTCAATAGGGGGTTACTACTTTTGCACCAAGTCCAAGCCAGCCAGGATGGTCTCTAGCTAACTTGGAGGGGATAACTGTGGGTGCAAATTTTGGCAGACAGGTTTACAAACCGCGGGACCCACCGACCCCTCCAGGTGAGCCCACAGGGACTCCCTCGGGATCCACCGGCCCTGCCTGGTGGGCCCACAAAGACTTCCGCGAGACCCACCAGCCCTGCCTGGTGGGCCCACAAAGACTTCCGCGGGACCCACCAGCCCTGCCTGGTGGGCCCACAAAGACTTCCGCGGGACCCACCAGCCCTGCCTGGTAGACCCACAGAGACTTTCGCGGGACCCCCCGGTCCTGCCTGGTGGGCCCACAGAGACTCCCGTGGGGTCCATCGGCCCTGCCTGGTGGGCCCACAGAGACTTCCGTGGGACCCACCGGCCCTGCCTGGTGGGCCCACAGATACTTTCGCGGGACCCGCCAGCCCTGCCTATGGAATCCCCAGGGACGACAGCGGGACCCACCAGCCTAGCCTGTGGAATCCTCCAGAAGCAGCAGCAGAAACTGCCATTTACCCCATATTCCACTCCAGGAAATCCTATAAATAGCAGAGCTTTCAGAAGTAAGAGGGATCCAGATCCAGTTCTGAAAACCAGAGCTCTGGAATTTTAGCTTTCCATCTTCTAAATCCCCTCGATCTTCTTCTTGTCTCTGAAGAGGTCAGAGATACTTCAGTAACACTTGGCCTGTCGAAGTTACTTCGAGCCAAGCAATAGTGAATTCGGGTTGCTCCCTATAGCACGGAGACATAGGCTTTGGCTGAACTCCGAGGTCATACCTTGTGTCAATTCTTCTCTGTTTGCTTACTGAAAGAGCTAACTCAAAGTCACTAAGGCACCAGCCTTCGGACCTACCTTCCAATCAACAGATCGAACAACGATCTACCCTTCAACATCAATTGACTGGTGAGGCGAAGTCTTCGGATCGGCACGAAGATTTTCCCCCACAGGAACCTGCAACTGTACCTGGCCCATCCTCACGGGCTTCTTAGACTTTCTTTTCTGAAACTTGCCTTTGATTTTCAGAGAAGAATTCCGCTCTACGTTCAGGGATTGGGCTCCTGCATTCATCCCGTCCTCTGTCGCCTGGAGCACCGCTAGGAGCTCTGCGTTAGACATCTCCAACCGGTTAAGGTTAAAGTTGGTAACGAAGCCCTCAAATACTCTTGACAGAGACGCGAGGAAAATATCGGTCTGGATCTCTGCATCCAAATGACATTGAAGGAACCAAGCTCGTTGACATAGCCAAACAATTTCAGCATATGATCCCGAACTAAAGTCCCCTCTGCCATCTTTGTGGACACCAATTTCTTGATGGTCAGGTAACCCGACTACGACCCTCAAACATTTCCTTTAGGTAGAGCATCATGTCTGAAGCGACGGCCATGTCTTCGACTTGCTTCTGAAGGACGGTCTGCCAGGATGTTACTATGTAGCACTTGCACATCTCATCAGTATCTAGCCAGTCTTTCCATTCCTTCAATTGAGCCTCAGTTGCACCTGGTCCCGACATGGCCGGTTGAGGGGTACTTAGGGCAATTATGTGTTTGCCAACCCTTAGGACGAGCATCAGGTTACGCTTCCAGTCCTCGTATTTTGGTCCCGTAAGTTTGTTATTATTAGGTATGGAGGCAAGGGGGTCGAGCTTGGTCATGATTTTTGTAAACAATCGTTCAAAGCAAAATTAGGGTTTACTACAATCTATTTCATGGAATTTAGAAATAGATAATGTTTACTCCAGCCGCTATGTCTTTACTACCTCAAGTGGAGACATCCAGGAATCTAAATTCCCTAGGCTCGAGCACTGAGACTATCGGCCTTGAATTGGAGAGAGCATCTCGGTGAGAGCATGAAACCGCTTCTGCCAACGGGGTTTTTACGATCCACTCGTTATCAGAATTACCCATGGTAAATTGAAAGACCTTCCAGTCTCCTTTTGGCCAGCTTTATGTGACCTGCGTGCGCAGCAACGGCGGCTTCACACAAGCTTTCGGATGCTTCCCACAAATCTAGGTGGTGTCGACAAGGGGGTTCATAGGCTCCCGTAGTGCAGGAAAAAAACCGTCACCCACTGCCACCAGCATCCTCCATGTCTCGTAGGAAACCACTAGGCGAACCAGCATGGAAGAAAACACAGCTCTCACCCGGTGGGAATATCGAACTGCGTACCTCCTACCCAGACCCTTAGCCGGTTGATTGTAGAGGCCAGGGGCTCCCCTTTGGAGGGAACCTCTTACACATCTCTTCTTTATGAGATTTTATGCATATCTAGAAAGGTCACGACCTCCTAGACTTAGACCCTGGTCTACCGTGCTTCCACTAAGATTACAAACCTCCCCGCAAAGCATTAGTATCCTCGGAAAATATCATAGTCCCTACCTTGAATACTCAGCTTTCGCCTTTCTTGCAAGGATCACATTACATAGATTCCAAGGATCCCGATACTTTACTAGTTTGCCCATAATCCTAAGATCTGGAGCCTAGCCTAAGGTCAACGTGGAAAGGACTCCCACTACGATGACGTCTCATTCACAATTTGATGCCTGATGTCATAGTAGACCTCATCTCATTATAGGTTTCGATGCTGGCCAAATAGGGACATCTGACAACCTCCGTCGGACCTCAACCTAATGGTGGCATAACCAAATCGTGATGAGTTCATACTACCATCAAACGTCATCTAGAAATGGGTATCACACAGTGAAATCCTATCCTAACTTGGTCGCTAGGACCACGTGGGGAAAGGGTATCCCACTAGAGCTATCATACTTCTTATGGAGACATTAGTTAATTATATCTAAATAAATCTAACACTGCATCTATCTCGATGCACAGTACTTGGCTACCTGAACTACCACGAGGGCGGTTACCACCTTTCCTTTTAGCTAGCTACCGGATTCGCACGTGTTAGAACCATATAGACACACCGATGAATCCATAAGCTTAGTACTAACCCTAAGCCTGATCTAGAGACAAACTCACAAGCAAGATAGATAATCACATTATCATCGGGGTTCTCTAAATACTAAATAAAGAGAAACAACAGAAATAACATCCAAACTGAATCAAGTCCAGGGTCCGACCCCTAAACCTGAATAGCACAGCCAAGATATCCTGCTCTTCCGTTCTGCACGATCTCTGATGACGATCCCCATCATCGCCAATGTGCATGCTTTCGCCGGGTCTTTGCACGCCATGGTACCGCTTGCCTGAACCGTGGATGTAGCATCATCTTCTTCTTTCTGTGACCGAAAAACTAACACGATCCGAGCAAGTGCTCGTTCGTGTACAATTTCGCTAGAAAGAAAAGAAAACAATCCTAGAAACATGGCCAGGGAACCGAGGATGGTCAACTCCCACCCTCGCCCATCTAGAGTCTTAAAATCCACAAGCACAATAATAATCAATGCAAAAATTAAATCCGGGGTCCGACCCCCGAAAGCATACAATCACAGATTACTATTCAGCGTGGCACCTGCAAAAAGACGATACATAGCACAATCCATATGCATGATCTATGCCGAACCCCGACGAAAACATATGCCATCATATATTCACATGATGTTTTCACGAATTCATGAATGAAACATACACCAAAGTGTGCTCTGATACCAATTGTTGGAATTGGATCCGATTATCAGAGCCGCAGCGGAAGCTAAAGATAGATCCGAAGATCATACGGTGTATGTTTCATTACAATTAATTCTACAAAATAATCTACATTTAAATCTATGATCTTAGCATATGTGCGGACACTCTAGAGGCATACTATGATCTACGGAAGATATGCATGCATCTAGTTAGATGTTTAGAATCATCATACCTTATGGATCTATGATCCAGACATGACAGAACGATAAAGAACCGAACTTGAATCGCAAGGGAAACTGTCGGATAGCATCTTATCCTTTGCGAATTGAAGAATCCTCGAAATCCCGTCTCTGAGTGCAAGGATTACGAGCCGACGGAGGAATCCGTTGCAAAGATGATGGCTAGCTGCGAGATCTTCTCCTTCTCTTTCTCTCTTCTTCCTTATCCTTCCTATCTCTTTCTCCTCCCTTCTTCTTCCTCTTTCTTCCTTGGCTGAAACCACAAAGGAGGAGGACAAAGGGGCGTTCGGATTTTTGGAGGAGAGGCGGCACTAAGGCCGGCCCTCCCTCTCCCTATTCTACTTATAGGGCCGGTCCCCTAGTGCTTCAAGGAAGTTAGGGCTGGCCCCTAGTAGGTTAGGATAAAGGGGGATCGGTTTTAGTGATTTCCAATGTCTATCGTGAAGCCTGGACGAAAACACCCTTCACGAAAAGTGAAAAACTGAAAGAGAGACTGAGTGAGGTGCGCTACTCGGAATCGAGTTCCGTCAGCGCCTATGAGCTCCTAGAATTATTCTTCTTATTGTAAGATCGATACTCAATGTGTTCTGATCCATATTTTTGTATTTACAAAAATACCCCTAAGGCCCGTAACACATGTGAATTAGGTTCTTAGGCTCCGGGCTTGTGCTCCATCGTGCTACTTCGCATCCAACGTATCCAACCAGGTCGGGGAACAATTCCTATATGCAACGACAGGGTGGAACCTTCAGGGTTCGGGATCTCTAGCACCAACCGGATCCCTGATTAACTGTTCCGGTGACACACCAAAAGTTCCGTTAATCAGCCCTACTCCGATTAACCCACGTAGCCACCCAGAGTGCGACGCGAGTTGAACTCTAGTGATCATAAACTTATGTTACTCCCTCGTAACTCTGTTCTCTACTATACTCCGATAATTCTTAGTTCCTCTTATTTCTGGTGCCATGATACGACTCAGACGGTGGGGAGCACCGTTAGATCCCGATCGATCATCTGACTAGGGTTTGATGACTTGTTATCTATAACACCACACACCTTCCGGTGCTATGCCTAGCATCCAGAACATCGTCAGTCATACTGGCAACCACCAGGCCTGGGTTAACTGTGTGGACAGATTGACTCATCAAAATGCACCCATCCAACATGGGACATAGGATAACCAGTAGGGATTACATGTCACTCAAGCGTTAGTTGGGTAACCCAACGTACCGTGGTATTGGACTATGGAAGGTCCATACATATTGGCACATCAAAACACCACACAACTGGTTGGCCCAGTGAACATGGTCCCTCAGGGTTAAGGATATATTATCTATAGTAGTAAGACGGTTTATACACCAGTGTCTGAATCACTGAACTGTGCACCGTCTTGGTTCCTGTTCAACACGATCATCGTGCTTGGTCAGGGGAATGGAAATCCCACGTTCCCATGGTGGAGACTTCACCACATCCTCTACCTGCCAACAGCTTATTCTCGGTGAAGCGACCAGCATCACCTAAGATGTGAACTAGTTCTAGGTCTACACAGAACTGGTCCACTGGGTCTCCCAAGCATGGATTCTCCATGCACCTCAGTGGCCTACTGTGTTCTCTAGGGTCCTTTTATTATATGAGTATTATCATATACTAGAGTAGTGTTCTAATTAAAGCAATAACCAAAGTCATCTTTATTAATGTTAATACAGAAAATCCACGATAAGGACATACCAGCTACAACATTTGTAACATCCACACCAAATACACAAGATATTGTCCACTTTGCCTGTGGCCGAAAGATAATTTCCTAGGGGGGTCACCCATCCTAGTACTACTTTTGTCTGAGCACGTTTAATTACGTAGTTGTTACAAAACCCGTAGCGGCGTAAGGTTTTAAAACACATCTTCTATGTTTGGCAGGAGAAATTATATAAGTATATCATGATTACCTTAACTCCAGACAATGTGAGGCTAACTCTTGGTCTTGTACACCTCAACTCACCTCATTTATCTTGGCATCACAACCTTAGGAGTCTTAGCTCTTGGCTCTTGGATCTTGGTCGTCATAATATATTTTTTAACATCCACCCCGAACATACAAGATATTATCCGCATTGCCCATGCCCACACGAGGACTTCACAGGGAGGTCATTCATCCTAGTACTATTTTTGTCTGAGCACGTTTAACTATGCAGTTCTTACAAAATCCATAGCGACACACGAGCAAAGCAGATAATCTCTTGTGTGTTTGGGGCGGATGTTACAAAATGGTATCAGAGCCATATTCTCCTCGCAATAGGGGGTTTAACCCTACATATGGATGTGTAGCCCTAAGAGGGGTGGATTGTGACGACCAAGATCCAATAGCTAAGAGTCAAAACTCCTGAGATTGTAATACCAAGATGGATGAGGTGAGATGATGTGAGGTGAGGTGTACAAGGCCATGAGTTAGCCCCACACTGCTTGGAGAGAAGGAGATCTTGAGCTACTTATATACTTTTCCCTTCCAAACATAGAATACTTATTTTAAAACTGTGTGCCGCTACGAAATTCTTAAAAACTCCATAGTCTCGGGTAAGAGTAGTACTAAGATAGGTGACCCCTTGGAAAGTCCTCATGCGAACATGTGCAAAGCGGATAATATTTTATGTGTTTGGGATGGATATTACAAAATTGATGACCATCAGGTCTAGATTTGGTACAACTTAAGTCAGACCAAGGAACGCACCTTTCATTAGGGGTGTGGATGACCTATAGGAGTGGCATGTTGATGCGAAGCCAGCTAGGTAACCCAATACACCGTGATTTTGGATCATATAATTGGATCCTTACACATTGGTGCGTCAAAGCACCACACAACTGGTTAGTCTACCAGTCGTGGTTCCTCAGGGTTTATAACCGGTTTACTCTATGCAGAAACACGACTTTGTGCACCAGTGTCCGCTCATCGATCTGTGCACCGTGTTGGTTCTGTTGGGTCACAAACACTGTGCTTGTTGATGACCATGGTGAAGACGCCCATGCACTGTCATCACCAATAGCTTATCATAATGAGGCAACCAACCTGAACATAGATACGAACTAATTTAGGTTATATGGTACAAATCCACTTAGTCTTCAACTCAGCACTGGTATAATGTAGTCATAGCTCTCTGTTCTAATAAGAAAACATAACAATATTACGTACCAATACACATCTCATATAATAACATTCATTATTTATTAATAGATCAAAAACAAGAGTTTTTCAAGCTTAGAATACACCAATTCTAAACCTCACACGTGTTAGTCCCACATCTGTAATGGAAGTGGGTGATGGGCTATTTATATACCAGACTTGGACCTCCCCTTACAAGCCGGTTTTGTGAGGAGGTGGGTATCCAAGGTTGGGTTTTTCACATTGAATTGATAAGGGTTAGTCTACATCTTAAAGACAATTGTGCCTCTTCTCCACTTTTTGGATAAAAACATTTTAGGATTCCTTCAGCATTCTCCTATTATGGATATGAAGACCTAAGTACTTCAAAGTTAGTTCACCCATATACGGGCATCTCTCTCTCTCTCTCTCTCTCTAATATGGCAAGTTTTGATCCTTGGTTTATCTTGTGCCGACACACTAACAGGTGATGTACTAACCATTATTATGGTCCCTTTAAGAAAAGTTCTAATGCCACTATATGAGAAATTATCCAGGGTACCGGTGTACACGTTTACGTAGTGCAATGCTCACTCACAGTGAACAAATGTATGTATGGATTACCAGTGAATCGCACGTCCGTGGGACAATGCAGCATATTAAAGTTCGATTTTGGAGGAGAGGTGGCTGCATCTGAAGGATGGTATTGTTAGTATTATAGTACCACCTCGGTTGTGGTAACACAATAATGTGCGTTCTCCCTCTATATATAGAGAGGTAGTCTTATGTAATGAGAGAGATTGTAGAGATAATATATGGAGTTTTTCCTCCAATTTTACTGTGTTCGTAACATGGTATCAGAGCCGGGTTCTTAACCTATGCTCATCTCTCTCTCTCTTTATCTCTCCCTCCGAGCTCCGTCTGCTCCCCTCCGGCCCGGCCGAGGTGTGATCGTCAGCTTGGAAAGAGACCGTGACAGCGTTCCATCGGGATCGAGCTCTCGGTAGCACTTGGAGCAGAGGTTGAGCACCGAGGGTGTCCCAAAGAACCCACTTTCCGGCCCGGCCGAGCATCGGCCGTCGACACTGGAGCCGACCACGGCCATCCCCCGATCACGTCCCCTGCACCGGAGCGAGCCCCCTCGCCCGGTCCCCGATCACGTTCCCCGGTACTGGCCGTGCGACGTTCCCCGTGCGACGTTCCCCGGCACCGGAGCCGAACACGCGTTCCGGCACCGGCCCCTGCCCCGGCCCTGCGCCCGTCTCTGGCACCGACCTCGCTCACGTCCCCCGGCCGCGTGCCGCCCCCCCGGCACCGCAGCCGAACACGCGCCCGGCCGAGTCCAAAACGAACGGCGCTATCCCACACCGTGCAAATATCCCGCACCGGACACGTATCCCTCACCGGATAAGTATCCCGCACCAGTGCCTATCCCGCACCGGACGAGTATCCTGCATCTGTGCCTATCCCGCATGAGTACCTATCCCGTACCAGTGCCTATCCCACACCAGTGCCTATCCCGTACTGCTTTTCCTACCTGCGCTGCGCCCTGTAACTCATGGCCTTTTCTGATCAGTCCTCTGGAGTGCCCTCAGCCCAGTTCTCGGCGACACCTATCGAGCAGACAAGGGATTTTCTCCCAGTCTCTACGGACTTTCCTCTTGTGACAGTCGTGGATTGGACTGCGTGGTCGGCTACAGTCCGGAGTATTTTGGATGGCCGTGCATTATACGATCACCTCGACGGCTCAACTCCTGCTCCTACTGCAACCTCTACAGCAACCTCTCATCCCGTGGCCTCTGACTCTTGGAGTGTTCATGACCGCCGTGTTCGTGCCTTTCTAGTTGCCTCGGTCGATCGCTCTCTTCGTGCAGATCTTGTCACTTTCTCTACTGCGGTAGAGCTCTAGGCCCACCTTACTGAGCGCTTTGTGGAACAAAGTGGGGCCCACGAGTATCGGCTCTTATCTTAGGCCCAGTCTGTTCAGCAGGGAGAGTAGACCATTCAGCAGTTTCATAGCCTTATGCGTGGCTATTGGCGTGAGCTCCAGGCCTTGGAGCCCCCTCTGTTGGAGGTATCCAGAGTCAGTGCCTCCTGGCGTGAGTTACAGCTTTTTCGGGAACGGCGACAACTTTACCAATTTTTGATGGCTCTTCGCCCCGAGTTCTCTCCTCTTGCGGGTCAGCTGATTCATCAAGATCCGCTTCCTCGTCTCGATGCTGTCATCGCTGAGCTTCTTGCCGAGGAGACACGTCTGCGCACCGTGGCTGCACGCAGGGCACCTGTACCCTCTAGCTTTGAGGGGGTTTTAGCGGCCACTCACCCCCCAAAAATTCCTCCTTTTCGGGGTGGATCTCGTCCCGCCGGTCAGCCTGATACTCAGCGATGCACCATCCTCCATCCGACATTCCACCGGTCCCGTCTTCGTCTATCAGTGACTCCTCTGGTACTCCGTCCACTTCGAGCAGCCTACCTCTACTGGATGTGGATCCTCACAGTCCTCCCCGCTACCCCCAGCGTGAGCATCGCTCTCCCGACCACTTTGGCTACTCCCCTGATCGCTTTGGTTTTGCAGCTATCACTTCCTACTCGCCTCAGTTTGTTACCTACCTTACTGCCCTTCACACAGACAGAGAGCCTAGGTCTTATAGAGAGGCATTGCAGTACCCTGTGTGGCAGCAGGCTATGGCTGAGGAGTTTCAGGCTTTTGCGCAGACTCAGACATGGGACGTTGTGCCTCTACCTCCTGGTATCGCGCCCATCAGCTGCAAATGGGTCTTCAAGATTAAGCATCACCCAGATGATTCTATTGACCGGTACAAAGCCCGTCTTATTGCTCGCGGTTTCACTCAGGAGTATGGGATTGATTATGATGAGACGTTTGCTCCAGTAGCTCAGATGACCACTATTCGGACTCTTCTCGCTGTTGCTGCGGCTAAGGGTTGGCCCCTATTACAGATGGATGTGAAGAATGCTTTTCTTCACGGTGATCTCTCTGAGGTTATCTATATGCAGCCTCCTCTGGGCCTCAGCACACCTCCTCAGCATGTATGTCGTCTTCATCGAGCTATCTATGGCCTCAAACAGCCTCCTCGTGCCTGGTTTGAGCGTTTCCGTCGGGCAATTACTGAAATCGGCTTTGTAGAGAGTTTTCAAGACCATTCTATGTTTGTGCGAACTTCCCCCCATGGCCGGGCCATCATCCTTCTCTATGTCGATGATATGATTCTTACTGGTGATGACACCCGTGCCATAGCCTCCCTTCAGGAGCATCTTCGGAGCCAATTTCAGATGAAGGATCTGGGTCCTCTGCGTTATTTTCTTGGCCTGGAGGTTACTAGGAGCACTAGGAGAATTCTGCTTTCTCAGCAGAAGTACACAGGTGACATTCTTGCTCGGGCTGCACTATCTGATTGCCGTACAGTCGACACTCATCTTGAACTTCATGTGAAACTCCGCCCTATTGACAGTGAGCCCCTCTCAGATCCTACCAGGTACCATGAGATAGTTGGTCAGCTCGTCTATCTCTGCATCACCAGACTGGATATTGCCCATGCTGTCAGTATTCTTGGCCAGTTTGTGGATGCCCCTTACTCTGTTCACTACGCTGCTCTTCTTCGGACTCTTAGGTACCTTCGTGGCACTATCACTCGGTCGCTCTTCTTCTCGTCATCCTCCTCTCTAGCACTTCATGCATACTCTGATGACGACTGGGCAGGGGACCCAGCTACTCGGCGCTCGACTACTGGTTACTGCCTTTTTCTTGGTGACTCTCTTATCTCCTGGAAGAGCAAGAAGCAGAATGTGGTTTCTCTCTCTAGTACTGAGGCCGAGTTTCGTGCCTTGGCCACTGCTACAAAGGAGATCGTTCATCTCCGCCGTCTTCTTCGAGATCTTGGTGTTGATACCTCGGGTCCCACTGCTCTTCATTGTGACAACAAAAGTGCTATTCAGATTGTCAGTAATCCGGTGTTTCATGAGCGGACCAAGCACATTGAACTAGATTGCTATTTCTCCAGAGGGCAGTATGAGGCTGGGACCATCTCTTTGCCTTATGTCTCTTCGACGGAGCAGATTGCTGACTTATTCACGAAGTGTCATCCATCTCCTCGTTTCTAGTTTCTTATCCGCAAACTCTCAGTGGTTGACCCACCGTGAGTTTGAGGGGGGGGTGTTAGTATTATAGTCCCACCTCGGTTGTGGTAACACAATGATGTGCGCTCTCCCTCTATATATAGAGAGGTAGTCTTATGTAATGAGAGAGATTGTAGAGATAATATATGGAGTTTTTCCTCCAATTTTACTGTGTTCGTAACAGGTATGATTCACCGGTGGATCCCCTATACATCTATTGGGTGTGAGTATACGTTCCACCACGTCAGCATATACACCAGTTCCACTGGATAATTTCTCATGTCCATCCCACTTCATTTCATTTCATCATTTCTATTTATTAAACTTTGAAAAGTTTAATCCAATATTTTCCAAATTATTATCCTTGAAGCTCATATAAACCCGAAATTGTTTTTGCTCCCACAGAATGTTGATCTGGATGCTCAGTGTTGCATCTGGACAGTTCATTGAAGATTAGGGAGCCATCCGATCTAAACTTTACAGCCAACCACGACCCGTACATACCACCCCGGCCCATACCCCTTTTACACACAATCAGGCTACTCCCTTTCTCCTTGCACATTAGGGAATGATCCAGATGTATCACTGAGCATTTGGAGCGTCCCCTCGCTAGAGAAAAAAATTCTCCTATAAATCCACATAGGATACTTTTCGCAATAAAATCCAAAATTTCTGACTTCTGTTAATATCAAAACAAGCACTTAGAGCTGCAAATGGGCCAAGCCTGAGTTTCGAACCATTTTAGCACGGTTAGATCAAAAGCTTGATTGTTCAAGCTCAACTGAACCGAGCTTTGGCCTATATATTTGAACTTGGCTCATTCATGAAAATGAGCACAAACTGCTAGTTTGGCCATCGCCCATGTAATAATGTAAGCCCTTAACTTAGTCGCCCCAAACCACGGTATCACCGTGGTTCGGGGTCCGATCATGAACACGTATTACTTCCATCACTTTGGATGGTTCTAGATTGTTGAGATCTACAGACCACTGAGAGAACCCTAGGGGGCTCCCATCATAAGGGCCGGGTGATCAATCGGGTGGGGACAGATGTCGTTGGCTGGATCCCAAATCACGATGATTTCGTGGTTCGGGGTGACTATTTTCAGCCATTCGAGTAATATATCGGACGAAATGCAAGGATCCCTTCATCGATCTAGCTTGTTCGCAAAATCAAGAATCTGTCCCAAACTTTTGACTATGTATATATATTGGGTCTACTCAAAGCATTCATCAGCATAGTCATGACTCATGATCCTTTTCATGGGTTCGACTCCTCTCCACTGATGATCATCTCCCCTATCAATTGCTAACGGTTTGGGGTGCGACAAATGATGATCTGAAAATCAATGGCCACGATCTATGGTCATGGGATGAACCCAAGAAGGATGCCACCCCCGCCGCCCGTCGCCCACCACTTGCTCCTGTCGTCGATCGGTGATGCTAGATGGTGGCCGACAGCTGCAAGGAGACGGTGATAGGTGGTGGCATCCCCCCTTGGGTTCATCCCATGACATCCCCCCCCCCCCCCCCCCCCCCCCCTTCCCCTTTTCATGTTCTAATAGCAAGCCTGTTTGGGATGCAGTTAACCTGTTGTCTCTCTCTTGGGTGGTCACATGATCAAATTCCAATAAGATGTGCCTTATGCCCGTGTGGTATATAAATATCGAGTTGGAGAGGAAAAATCTTTGCGCCAATCATATAATTTTTATTTTTTTTATTTGCCAGACCGGCCAGTCGATTAGAGGACAGGGTGCTTGAGCAAGGGTTCAAAGAGGACCGGAGATCGAAACGAGGAGGAGACAGTCAGTGCATCAGCTATTTATTATTTTCATAATCCCATGAACACGACATCAACGTCTTGGATTCGCATGCGCAAACAAGACACAACGGCCTTGGGGAAAGGTTCGCTCCACATTGTCCATACCGAAAGTCGAACAGGAAACCTCTCCAATGTAGTTGATAGGGTTCGAACCGTGGTCTCTCTGGTGCAATGACACTTAGAGTGCGTCGCTCTAATCGGACAAGTATATACACTACACGATCTATCCCAACAGTTTAATGTTTATCATTAACCTTTCGATGACTTTTGTAGGTCAATGGCCATTACTTGCATCGAGGCCAATGACTCGGCCGGCGGACTTGATCGTGTCTCGTACCACTGCACCCAGACACAAAACCCCAGCCCCCGCCCGTACTAATCTAGTGGCAAGTTGCACAAGTTGGTGCATGGGTGGTCACGATGGGCAGCCCTCCATTGGTCGCTAATTGGGACGCTAATCGACCACTTATCCTACTTAGTCAAATGAGTTGCTCACCCCAACCTTACTAACAAAATGTTATGTTAGTTAGGAGAAAGCAAGTTGATGATTAGATTATTATTACATATACGAAGACTTTCGATAGATTATAATAGACGGTCGATGATAAAGTCTTCTAGGCGTAAAGATCCACATGTTTCTAAAAGCGATATGCGTTATCAAGATCGAAACATTAATGAATATGATTACCTCTTATATAAGTTAGATTAAGGTTGCGTAGGAGCGGAGATGGCTCGCTCCTCAACGGTATTAAAACATGGAGACGACTCCGTCGATGGCTTATCGGCCTTCGATGACTGAGACCATAGTCGATTATCACGATAAGCCGATGATAATTATCATTGCTTTGATAAACATTAGCATGACGATTATCATACGAAGCAATTAATGTTGTTCGGCAAAATATCCAGTTGTCCATCCGGAACGAGTCGTCCTGACGTGGCACCATAATCACATCCATCTCTTTGCTTGTCAGTCAGATTGAGTGAGATTCACCCTATCATAGCTAAATGCAATAGACGGTTGTGATCAGGTGCCACATCAGGATGGTTCGATCTGGATGGATAGTAGGATGGGTAAGAAATCGAAGCATTTTTCTATCATACAACAGGGATCGAGTCTGAAGTAAATGCTAATCCTCTACATTAATAAACTTAAAGGGGACCTGGTAATAGGTCCCTCGTCAAAAGATCAACTACTCTAAAGAATAGACAAATTGTCAGGACAAAAATACCCCTTATTGTACTTCAAATTTAAGCTTCATTAGAACCAAAAAAAAAAATTATGTTTCAAAACCAAACCCAACCCTAAACCCTAAGATAATATGTATGTCATTGTCTGAACCCTAGACCAAGAAATCCTAAACCGAACCACTCCACACCCTGTGGATTTTCGTCTCCGCTGCTTGACACTGTCAAAGCGGCGACGACGACAAGCAGCTGCAACTTGGGGTCGATCGTTGCTCGCACCCGTTGCCATTGCCTCCGCCACCGATGCTCGAGAGAGAGAAGAGACCGATGGTGAGGGTAATTTAGACTTTTGATATCCGAACGGGTTTGTGACCTTAGCCACATTACCCTGAAAAATACTTAATTAACTACTAAGTAAGCAGATATGTCAGATGATAATATCAGTTGGTTCCAATGACGTGGCATCAAAAGGGCTGGTGTTAGATATGTATCACCGTACCGATCTAAGTTATCAGCACGAGTAACATACTAAGGGGGGGCTGTACGATGACGTCAGCTGTCAACGTCAGCCCTCTACAAGATAATAGATTTTTGATGACGTGGCGACTTCACAAAGTCAACTCTTTGCAAATATAATAATAGTTTCAATGACGTGCCTTTTTTTTTTGATTTGTTCGGTAGTAGGATTAGGATTAAAATAAAGAAAGATTTAACCTTAAGTCCTTTTAGCAGATGCAATATAAGTTAAAGGACAGGCATTGTTTCAATATTCCACCAAGTCCCTCTCGGATATTGCGTGCTACAGCAAATCCCTCGTCCTTATTTATCCCTCATGTGCTATAAAAAAAATATTCATCTCCATAAAAAGTATCCATTCGTAGATTGACATTGTGCATGTAGTGGTTGCTAGCTACAGTGATTTCACTATAGCTGCTAAAATGATTTCACTATAGCTAGGGCTGCAAATTGGGCGAATTGGATCCGACCCAATCTGAGTCCAACCCGAAGTTTGGGTGGTTTTGAGTTGATGTATTTGAAGATTGGGTTGGGTTAGGGCTGTAAAAATACAACCCGAGTTAAATTTGGGTCAAGCTCGGGTTGAGGGGTCGGGCAACCGGACCCAATCCGAACCTGAGTACTCATGTATATCTATGAGTCTGTGATATATAGGTAACAATCACTACCATGAACCCGAGTACTCATATGTCAGAGAAATTGCAATCATAGTCATCCGTTTCACTCAATTGCATGTTATTAATTTGTTTTTTGCTTATCAAATTAAGATATTATCTAATGATCTAGTAAATTGCATGAATAGAAATGCAAAAAAAGTTATATGGTAGTGTTATCAAGTATAAACTCTTTTTTGATTTTGATCTTTAAAGGATAAAATTTTAAACAATAAATATACCCAAACCTGCACAACCCGACCCGTCCTACTAACTTGGCCGGGCTAACTCGAGCCCAACCCGAGCAAAGAAATTTTTACTTGGGTTGGGCTTGGGCTGGGCATCTCGGGTTGGAGGTTGGGTTGGGTTGGGTTGGTTAGGATTGGGGGTTTTAGTACTTGGGTTAGGCTTGGGTTGATCCCCAACCCAACCCAACTCGCCCTAGTTGCAGCCCTGACTATAGCTGCTACAGTGAGTTTACTATAACTGCTATAGTGAAATCACTGTATCAAGAGTACCAATTCGATTTGATAAGAGTATCAATTTAGCGAATTGTCTATTGCTACAGTGATTTCACTGTTGGGATTAATGAGGTCTACAGCTTGTAAAAACCTATAATATATTTAGTTGTATATGGTTGATAGCTTATGATTATATCTTGGTACGTACCTTAGTACATATTCTGATTACAGAATAGAGAGTCATGATTATATGATAATCTATTTGAGTGAGATTCAATGGACTGGTAACCTAAATTCATTCGCAGCTCTGATTAGGGTTGGTCACCCTATCAGGATAAGTTATTGGGATGATAGAGCGGAATGTCTCCACCACGGTCATCACCAAGTACAGTGTCTATAGCCGAACGGAACCAACACAGTACACAAATCGGTAAGCAGATACCGATACACTAAGGTATTTTTCTACCTAGGGTAAAACGGTCCTAAGCCATGAGGAATCACGACTGGTGGGCAATCTAGTTGGATGGTGCTTTAGCGCACTAATGTGTGAGGGTTCAGTTATGTGACCCAAAACCATTTAATTATCTTTACCTGATCAAAACCGAATTGAAGTGGGTAAAATATAGTTTTAAAATTATAGGGGATTAAATGTTTTTGAGGTAAACTTCAGGGGAGCAAAATGTAATTTGCTCTTCATTTTTTTTTTTGCAAGATCCATGCACTCTGGCATAGGGGATTAAATGTTTTTGAGGTAAACTTCAGGGGAGCAAAATGTAATTTGCTCTTCATTTTTTTTTTGCAAGATCCACTCTGGCTCTTCTAGGTTTTAGTGGGGACATGGTGAGGTTGCAGTTGACATGTTCTTCCAAGGGGGCCTCCAGACTCAAACCTGGTTCTCTTCTTTTTTTCTTTTAAATCTCAATGGGGGCAATTGCCCCCACAGGACCTATGTTGGCTCCGCCAGTACATTTAGGGCTCATTAGGGTCACACATTACAAACCAATGCTTGGGTCCGAACCCAACAGACTCGGTGCGGATATAGTCAATGGGATCGGGTAAATAAATTGCATATAAACCCTATACTTATAAGGTGCCTTAATGCTATTCATATTGAAACTCTTATCGAAAAAGTTACAGAATGATGTGGCATTCATTTACAGCCTGCGATCATTGATCTGAGCAGGGTGAAACGGACGACTACAATCACACCACATCATTCGGTAAGACTCTATGGGAAATACTAGATAGCCAACTTTACGTGGCATCCACCTAGGACTTATCCCATGGCCCCCACATGTTCCCAGCAATGAGGACATGCCAGCCCTCCACATCACGTGGAGTTGGCAACAAAAGCTAGCAAACGAGTTTGGCTATATAGCATTACTCTCTCACTGTAAGGTGGCAATATCTGTTCTAACATCAACGACACGTGGCCATTAGTGAGATTGATGGCGCTCCGGCTACGCGCCCACACGTTGGGTGAATCTGCGCCGCCCATAGCTCCATGTGGGTCCGGATGTCCTCGTCATCCGGACAATAGGTACGGTTCTTGAACCACACGTTCTATAATTCGCTTCACTTGAAGAAAAAGTCAGACGAGAGACATGCAACCTTGGAGGGTGTATTCCCATATCAGCAGAATTTCAGGGGGAAATATGCAAAAATTAATTAGTTTAACCCTAATAGCCGCCATCTCAGTAGCCTTAATATATCAGAGGGCGGCCTTCGGATCTTCAACCACGGCCGCTTTCTTCTGCCAAACGAGAGAGAGAGAGAGAGAGAGAGAGAGAGAGAGAGAGAGAGAGAGAGGTGATGAAGCTGGTATGGTGCCCGGAGACCGCGACCAAGGCGTACATCGACGCCGTAAAGGCCCTGTCCGACCGTGAACTGAAGGGGAACGACGTGGCGGAGCTGGTCTCTGCCATGGCCGGGGGATGGAAGGCCCAGCTCGTGGTGGAGGCCTGGACCCCCGGCGACGGCCCAGCCACCAGCGTCGGCCTGGCGGCGGCAGTCCATCACACGCGGGGAAGGCACGTGTGTGTCGTCCCAGACCAGCAGTCCGCCGCAGAGTACGCGGAGGCTATGCCCCGGCGGGCCGGAGCGGCTGTCGAGGCCGTGGTGGTGGGGGAGGCGGCGGCGGCGATGAGGGAGCTGGAGGGGGTGGAGCTCATGGTGGTGGACTTCCGGCGGGGCGACGCCGGGAGGCTGCTGAGGGAGGCGAGGGCGGGGCCGAGGGGGATGGTGGTGGTGTGCAAGAACGGAGGCCTGCCGCGGGGCGAGGCGGTGATGGGTCTGGGGACGCGGGTGGTGAGGTCGGCCTTCCTCCCCATCGGGAGGGGAGTCGAGATCTTGCATGTCGGGGTGGGGAAGGGGCCGAGGTTGAGCCACCGCGGCAGGTGGATCCGGCATGTCGATCGGTCAACCGGAGAGGAGCATGTGTTCCGGAGGTGATCTCATACGAAATGGTGCTAGCCTTTTGTATTTGAATTTTGTTTCTGTTTTTTTTTTTTTTTTGGCTTTCTTCCTCTGTAAATTAAATAACTTTTTTTTTTTTAACCTTATGACATATGATTGTGGAGAAATGCTATTCAGCCCGAAGGTTTTTCCGATTCCGGAAAGCCTGATTGACGTGGTAGTGTGCAACTAGTAGTGTAAAAGATTTAAATATCGTTAGTGGGTTTCAACCACAAAATAATCGGGCTGACAGAATCGGAAAAACCTTCGGACTGAATAGCATTTCTAATTATTGTTATAATTGTTATTACTTTGCTATTTTATATGAAGCGAGCAAAGTTTAGTGCATGTTTGGAGACAAATGGAGAGGCTATCAAATTATTCGACTAATCCAATTGGATCCGGTTCAAAAAACTAATCAACTTATTACAATTAATCAACCATGGATCTAGCTAGTCTATGAGTACGATCATTTGCTCCTCTAGTGACCAAGATAAGTGTTTTATGCTTTTGAAAGACTCGTGCATTCTGCAATGATGTTTGGCAGCCACCAAGGTAGATCCATGTACTTTTTTTTCTTTGATAGGAGCCAGACGGTATCAAAATTATCACCCTCAATGTACGCCTTCAAGTGTTGAATATACTCCATAGCATTAAATGCCTCAATGGAGGCTAGTACTTTTGCTTCCAATAGGTGCATCTCAGGAACACTTTGTCGTTGCAAAACATTAATTTCTACCTTCCAACTACGAACAACCACAACCACGTACCCTACTCTCGTGTCCCGCACTGCCTCATCCACATTTTCCTTCAGTCAACCTTCTGGTGATCTAGCCCAGCCGAAACATCTCGATCTTCTCGTTATCATATACCCTAGTAGTCTGATTGGGATGAGCTCTCTCGCACACACATGCTGTTGTAGAAAGTTTTATCTTGCCTAATCACATAAAGATCGTCCAGTTTTTTTCCTATCAATTAAAGACCGCACGATTACGTTATTTTTACACAAACCAGATAGTAATAGTTGCTTTTTAAAACGGATCAAAGTATGCTTTAGAAGAGGCGGCCAAAGTTGACGCCTGAGAGCCACTTTTGAGGCTTCGAGATTCAGAGTCCTTTTTTAAAATTCTAAAATTCTGGGATCTAAAAATCAGGAGCTTATCCAAACAGGGCCTTAGAGTACTTTACCTTCCATTATCGGACAAGAAATCCATCCAAAAAACTACAAGAAAGAGCCCGACATGTCAAGTGCTAACTAGCCACCGTGAAGAACGATAAATGAGAATTATTTAAATTTGAATAATTTCCCATATCATATGCTCAATCCTCGTATATCCTAGCTATATTCAACTCATGCTCATCCGGATTATAAAATCCCACCACCTTGCTGTAAAATAAACAAGTGGACCTTCAAGATCAAACCTCATATGCATAACATATGTTATGCATCTCTTTCTCGATATGTACGTATTCAACTATGAAAGGGAGCTATACTTCACATTTAATTTCTTAGGCAAAAGTCAAACCCATAACTTATTAGCCAGTTGGTCCCATCTTGATTGCTCCCCAAGTCCTGGTTCACCTTCGTCATTCAAGTTTAGACTTTATAAGCAAGCAACCCAAACCGAAAATATCCCCACTAAAGGCATCAAAATATGATACACAACCGCCATTGCCGGCAATCTAGGGGTGGCAATGGGTCGTGTAAGGTCAAGTTCGTGTCGTGTCCAAAACCCCTAGATCCGGACCCGACCCGTTTAACTAATCATTTCTAGATCCTAAACCCGTACCCGACCCATTTATAAATGGGTAGACGCGTTTACCACACAGGTTTATTAAGTTGACCTGATCGGACCTAATCCGACTCGACCTAACCTAACCCGATAGACCCGTTGATACTATATATTACACTGTTTGATTGCGGGTAGACCCGACCTGACACGACCCATTGAATTTTAAACGGATCTTACCGGATCTAACATGTCCAGACCCTAAACCTGAAACCGACCCGTTTATTAAACGGGTCTATCGTGTCGACCCGTTTACAACCCGAACCCGTTTAGCCCTGACCCCGACCCGCTAACTTCGTGTCGGGTCTACCGGATCGGGTCCGAAATTGCCGGCCCTAGGGTACTCTAACAAGCTTCATCTGACTATGAAGTTGGCATGTGGACAACCAAATCGGACGGGGCCCACTCGGAGAGAGAGAAAGAGTCCGTACCGTCGACTGTGAGGCCGTGGACAGCAGTGGCGGCTGACATCATCCCCAAGATATGATATTGGAACGGGATGGCGACTCATCTGTGCATGCATTATTCGTTTACAAATTTTCAACTGTTTTAAATAAAAAGAAATCGGGGTTACTTTATCAATCCCAACTCTATTGCAAATGTATCGCGTATGAAATTTTACATTATGTGGGGAAACCAAGATTGGCTGTTTTTGGTGCCGGAAGAATACGTTGGATTTTCGCTTGCAAAAATCAATACATGTCATGGATTATGCGCACGACTTTTCGGATCCAAGCATAGTTAATTGGCAAGAAAGTAGAGCGAATAAAATCTTGGAGATATCGTGCACGACTTGAAACCTTGCAGCACGAGTCAGACTCGGGATAGGTCAATCAATTTTGGAAAACTAAAGTGTTGTTTAGATACGATTATGATTTTGGACTTTTGAGCTCTCAGAAATAGATTATGGGCTTTTGAGCCCTCAGAATTCTGTTTGTTAGAGCCCTGAATTAGGGCTGCAACTTGGGCCGATTGGACCTGATCCTAACCCGAATTTTGGATGGATTTGGGTTGATGTTTTTGAAGATTGGGTTGGGTTAGGGTTGAAAAAAAACAACGCAAGTTGAATTTGGGTCGGGCTTGGGCAGTTTGACCCAACTCGAACCCGAGTACCCATGTATATCTATGAGTCTGTGATATATCTATATAATAGGGGAGGGTTTTGTGGGGGGTACAAACAACGGTCATGATCTATTTTTGAGAGGGAGATAAAATGAAGGGTCAAGATAGACTGATGTAAGGATGAGTGTGATTTATCTAGGAAGAGGGGAACGACTAAGATTGAATCGAGTTGAAATGTGGGGATGAAATTAGGTGTAGGAAGTAATAAATTAGTGAAGGACCTGATTGTAAAAAAAAAATTGATAATCGTTTGGAGGGCTTTTGTGTAAAAAAATAGGGACATGTTTGGTACTAATCTGATTATTCACACGTGGTCCCCCCTCACCCATAAATGAGGGAAGGACCTAATCTGGCTTTCCGGCCCAGCTATTACCCGATCAGGTTTCACACAGCCGTCCATTTCTGCGATTGACCAGCCCGCGATCGGATTTGCTCTCACAGCCCTCCGTTCCCGCGATTGGGCGATCGGTCCTGCGATTGGACGATCGGGTCAGGCGCCTACTCGCGATTTGTGCCTGCCCGCGATCAACGCCTACCCACGATCGCTCCCCTCTTTCTCTCAATCTCCCTCTCTCTCGAACCCCCGCGATCAGCGCTTGCCGATCCTTCCATCTCTTGAACGCGATCCTCTCTCTCTCTCTCTCTCTCTCTCTCTCTCTCTCTGACGCTTGCCCACCTATTTTTCTTTCTCAAATCCCAATTCGGAAAGGGATCGGGCAAATGGGGACAGGGTTTGAATCAGTGGGATTCTCTCCCCATTTTTCCTAAATCTCTCCCTCACTCGGCCCTAGATCTCCCTCGATTTCACCCCGAATTCATCCCCAAATTCACGATGATTTCATCCCCATTTAATCACCTGCCTCCCGCTCCCCTCTCTCTTCCTCAGTGCCCTCCTCTCTCTTCCTCTCTCTCTCTCTCTCTCTTGTTGGAATAAGATCCGCTTATCAGAGTCGCGGCGGAAGCAAAAGGTAGATCCGAAGATCATACGGTGTATGTTTCATTACAATTAATTCTACAAAATAATCTACATGCAAATCTATGATCTTAGTATATGTGCGGACACTCTAGAGGCATACTACGATCTACGGAAGACATGCATGCAACTAGTTAGGTGTTTAGAATCATCATACCATGTGGATCTATGATCCGGAGAGAATGGAACGATGATGAACCGCACGTGAATCGCAAGGGAAGCTATCGGATAGCACCTTGTCCTTTGCGAAGGGAGGAATCCTCGAAGTCCTACCTCTGAGTGCAAGGACTACGAGCCGACGGAGGAATTCATTGCGAAGACGATGGCGAGCCGAGAGATCTCCTCCTCCTCTTTCTCTCTACTTCCTTCTCCTTCCTTCCTTATTCTTCTTCCTCTTTCTTCCTTGGCCGAAACCTTAGAGAGGGAGAGAGGGAGAGGGGGTCAGGTTTTAGGAGAGGGGAAGAGCATAGGGCCGGCCCCTCTCTCTCTAATCCTCTTAAAGGGCCGGCCTCCAAGTGCTACAAGCAAGCTAGGGCCGACCCTAGATGGATAGGGATGAGGGGGGGGGGACGGTTTTCAGGGTTTCCAAGTGTCTATCGTGAAGCCTGAACGAAAACGCCCTTCACGAAAAGTGAAAAACTGAATGAGAGATTGAGTGAGGTGCGCTACTCGGAATCGAGTTCCGTCAGTGCCTATGAGCTCCTGGAATTATTTCGCTCATTCTAAGATCCTTATTCAATAAGTTCTGAGCCATATTTTAGTATTTACCAAAATACCCCTACGGCCCCTAACACATGTGAATTAGGTTCTTAAGCTCCAGGCTTGAGCTCCATCGTGCTACTTCGCATCCAACGTATCCATTCAGGTCGGGGAACAATTTCTATACGCAACGACAGGGTGGAACCTTCAGGGTTCAGGATCTCTAGCTCCAACCAGATCCTTGATTAACTGTTCCGGTGACACACCGAAAGTTCCATTAATCAGCCCTAATCCGATTAACTTGCGTAGCCACCCAGAGTGCGACGCGAGTTGAACTCTAGTAATCCTAAACTTATGTTACTCCCTCGTAACCCTGTTCTCTACTATACTCTGATAATCCTTAGTCCCTCCTATTACTGGTGCCATGATACGACTCGGGCGGTGGAGAGCACCGTCAGATCCCGATTGATCATCTGACTAGGAATTGATGACTTGCCATCTATAACACCACATACCTTTTGGTGCTATGCCTAGCATCCGAAACATCATCAGTCTTACTGACAACCACCAGGCCTGGGTTAACTGTGTGGACAGATTGACTCATCAAAACGCACCCATCCAACACTGGACGTCAGATAACCTGTAGGGATTACATATCACTCAAGCGCCAGCCGGGTAACCCAACGTACCGTGGTATTGGACTATGGAAGGTCCACATACGTTGGGACATTAAATCATCACACAACTGGTTGACCCAGTGTACATGGTTCCTCAGGGTTAAGGACATATTATCTATAGTAGTAAGACCGTTTATGCACCAGTGTCTGAATCACTGAACTGTGCACCGTCTTGGTTCCTGTTCAACACGATCATCGTGCTTGGTCAGGTGAATGGGAATCCCATGTTCCCGTGGTGGAGACTTCACCACATCATCTACCTGCCAACAGCTTATTCTCGATGAAGCGACCGGCATTACCTAAGCTGTGAACTAGTTTTAGGTCTACACATAACTGGTCCACTAGGTCTCCTAAGCATGGATCCACCATGCGCATCAGTGGCCTACTGTGTTCCCTAGGGTCCTTTATTATATGTGTATTAATATATACCAAAGTAGTATTCTAATTAAAGCAATAACCAAAGTCATCTTTATTAATGTTAATACAGAAAATCCACGCTCAGGACACACGAGCTACAACAATCTCCCACTTGGCCTAGCGGGGAACAATAGTCTTAACTCCCATAGCATCCATGTGCTTCTCAAAAGCCTTGGTCTGTAATGCCTTTGTGAAAGGGTCCCCATTGTTATCTGCAGACGTCACCTGAGTCACTGCAACCTCCTCTCGCTTCTGCAAGTCCCGGAGAATGTAGTATTTTCGCTCGATATGCTTACTCTTCTGGTGATATCTTAGCTCCTTGGATTGTGCTACCACTCCACTATTGTCACAGTAAAGGAAAATAGGATCTTGAACTCTCGGTACGCATCCTAAGTCCGTGAGGAACTTCTTGAGCCACACCGCCTCCTTGGCTACTTCGCACGCCGCAATATACTTAGCCTCTGTCGTCGAATCCGTGATGCATCCCTGCTTCACGCCCCTCCAACTGACAGCTCCTCCTCCCAATAAAAACACAAACCCTGACGTCGATCTCCTGGATTCCGGATCTGATGCAAAATCAGAATCCGTATACCCAATTGGCATCAGTTCGTATGAAGAGTAATCTAACTCATAATCTCTTGTCCTACGGAGATACTTGAGTATACTTTTCACAGCAGTCCAGTGCCCTGGACCTGGATTTCATTGATACCTGCCCAACATGCCTACTGCATAGCATATATCTAGTCTCGTGCACTGCATAACATACATCAGACTTCCTACAACCGAAGCATAAGGTATCTTCTGCATCTCTGCCCTCTCCTCAGGAGTCTTAGGACCCTGATCCTTAGACAATTTTATTCCATGTCTGAATGGAACCAATCCCTTCTTGGAGTTGTGTATACTGAATCTGACCAAGATAGTATCTATGTAGGCTGACTGTGACAGCGAGAGAGTCTTGTTCTGGTGATCTCGAGTTACCTTGATCCCCAGAATATAACTCGCTTCACCTAGGTCTTTCATGTCAAATTGAGAGGATAACCATACTTTCACTGTAGACAGCGTTCCAATATCGTTTCCAATGAGCAAGATATCGTCCACGTAAAGTACCAGAAAACTACTGTAGTTTTATCGCTCTTTTTATAAACACATGGTTCATCCACATTCTGTTCAAATCCATAAGACTGGATAGCCTGATCAAAATGCATGTTTTAACTTCTGGATGCTTGCTTCAGTCCAAAATGAACCTTTGCAACTTGCACACTAGACTTTCCTGACCTTTTGCGACAAAGCCTGGAGGCTGGGACATATAGATATCTTCTTCCAAATCCCCATTGAGGAATACGGTCTTGACGTCCAATTGGCAGATCTCCCAATCATAATGGGCTGCAATGAACAAGAGGATCCGGATTGACTTAAGCATATCCACTGGCAAAAAGGTTTCGTTAGAGTCGATCCCTTCTCGCTGGGTATAACCCTTAGCGACTAGTCTAGCTTCGTAAGTCTCAACGGTACCATCCGGACCTCTTTTTCTTTTGTACACCCACTTACACCCAATATGTTTAATGTTGTGAGGTGGTGTTACAAGTGTCCTGACCTAGTTTTGGGATATCGATGTCAGTTCTGCCTCCATGGCTTCCGGCCATGCTACATGATCAGAGGATACCATCGCTTCGTCATAGTTTAGAGGATCATCCTTCTGAAACTCTGGATATACCAAGAAGGCTTCTCCAATGTATCTAGCAGGAGCTCTTGTGGTCCTCCCACTGCGACGAGCCTGCGATGGTTCCGTAGGAGTCGATTCTACAGTATCGTTTATTTTAGTGGTATCGGCTCCCACTACATTTTCTGTCTGCGTACTTCCATCAGTACCAAACAATTCTTCAAGAACTACTTTACTGGTGGGCTTATGGTCTATTAAATAATCCTGCTCCAGGTATACGGTGTTCGTCGAGACAATAACCTTTATATCCTCAGGATCATAAAATAAACCACCCTTTGTCCCTTTTGGATACCCAACGAACATACATACCTTAGTCTTTGACTTTATCTTATCTTGCTTGTCCTTCTGCACATGTGTTGGACAACCTCAAATCCTAAAGTGTTGTAGGCTTGGCTTTCGCTTCAACCATAGCTCCCAAGGAGTTAGAGGTACTGACTTTGATGGAACAATGTTCAAAGTATATACTGCTGTCTCTAGGGTATATCCCCAAAAACTAGGTGGCAATGTTGCATAACTCATCATAGTCCGAACCATGTCTAACAAAGTTTGGTTTCTCCTCTCAGAAACATCGTTTTGTTGCGGTGTCCCTGGTGCAGTCAACTGGGATTCGATCCCATTCTCACGCAGGTACCCAGTAAATTCATCCGATAGGTATTCGCTGTTGGAATTGGGTTCCGCTAATCAGAGTCGCAGCAGAAGCAAAAGAAAGATCCGAAGATCATACGGTGTATGTTTCATTACAATTCATGAAACAAAACAATCTACATGCAAATCTATGATCTTAGCATATGTGCGGACACCCAAGAGGCATACTACGATCTACGGAAGACATGCATGCATCTACTTAGATGTTTAGATTCATCATACCTTATGGATCTATGATCCGGAGATTACGGAACGATAAAGAACCGTACTTGAATCGCAAGGGAAACTGTCGGATAGCACCTTGTACTTTGCGAATTGAAGAATCCTCGAAATCCCGTCTCTGAGTGCAGGGATTACGAGCCGACGGAGGAATCCATTGCGAAGACGATGGCGAGCCATGAGATTTTCTCCTCCTCTTTCTCCTTTCTTCCTTCTCCTTCCTTCCTCTTCCTTCTCCCTTCTTCTTCCTCTCTTTTCCTTGGCCGAAACCACAAAGGAGGAGGACTAGGGGTCAGATTTTTGGAGGGGAGGGAGTAGAACCATTAGGGCCGGCCCTCCCCTCACTATTTTCTTTATAGGACCGGTCTCCCATGGCTCAAAGGAGCCTAGGGCCGGCCCCTAGGTGGATAGGGATAAGGGGGGATCGGATTTAGGTCTTTCGGGTGTCTATCGTCAAGTCCGGACGAAAACGCCCTTCACGAAAAGCGAAAAACTGAAAGTGAGACTGAGTGAGGTGCGCTACTCGGAATCGAGTTCTGTCAGCGCTTGTGAGCTCCTGGAATTATTCCATTCAATCTAAGATCCATATTCAATATGTTCTGAGTCATATTTCAGTATTTACCAAAATACCCCTACGACCCGTAACACATGTGAATTAGGTTCTTTGGCTCCGGGCTTGCGCTCCATCGCACTAATTCGCATCCAACGTATCCAACTAGGTCGGGAAACAATTCCTATATGCAACGACAGGGTGGAACCTTCAGGGTTCGGGATCTCTAGCTCCAACCGGATCCCTGATTAACTGTTCCAGTGACACACCAAAAGTTCCGTTAATCAGCCCTAATCCGATTAACCCGTGTAGGCACCCAGAGTGCGACGCGAGTTGAACTCTAGTGATCCTAAACTTATGTTACTCCCTCGTAACCCTATTCTCTACTATACTCCGATAATCCTCAGTCCCTCCTATTACTGGTGCCATGATACGACTCGGGCGGTGGGGAGCACCGTCAGATCCCGATCGATCATCTGACTAGGGTTTGATGACTTGTCATCTATAACACCACACACCTTCCGGTTCTATGCCTAGCATCCGGAACATCGTCAGTCATACTGACAACTACCAGGCCTGGGTTAACTGTGTGGACAGATTGATTCATCAAACCGCACCCATCCAACACTGGACGTCGAATAACCTGTAGGGATTACATGTCACTCAAGCGCCAGCCGGGTAACCCAATGTACCGTGGTATTGGACTATGGAAGGTCCGCACACGTTGGCACATCAAAGCACCACACAACTGGTTGGCCCAGTGTACATGGTCCCTCAGGGTTGAGGACAGATTATCTATAGTAGTAAGATGGTTTCTGCACCAAAGTCTGAATTACTGAACTGTGCACTGTCTTAGTTCCTGTTCAACACGATCATCGTACTTGGTCAGGTGAATGGGAATCCCACGTTCCCGTGGTGGAGACTTCACCATATCCTCTACCTGCCAACAGCTTGTTCTCGGTGAAGCGACCAACATTACCTAAGCTGTGAACTAGTTCTAGGTCTACACAGAACTGGTCCACTGGGTCTCCCAAGCATGGATCCTCTATGCGTCTCAGTGGCCTACTGTGTTCCCTAGGGTCCTTTTATTATACGAGAATTATCATATACCATAGTAGTATTCTAATTAAAGCAATAACCAAAGTCATCTTTATTAATGTTAATACAGAAAATCCACGCTAAGGACACACGAGCTACAACAATCTCCCACTTGGCCTAGCGGGGAACAACAGTCTTAACTCCCATGGCATCCACGTGCTTCTCAAAAGCCTTGGTCGGTAACGCTTTTGTGAAAGGGTCCGCCATGTTATCTGCAAACGCCACTTGAGTCACTGCAACCTCCCCTTGCTTCTGCAAGTCCTGGATAATATAGTATTTCCGCTCGATATGCTTGCTCTTCTGGTGATGTCTTGGCTCATTGGATTGTGCTACCGCTCCACTATTGTCACAGTAAAGGACAATAGGATCTTGAGCTCCCGGTACGCATCCTTAGCCCGTGAGGAACTTCTTGAGCCACACCGCCTCCTTAGCTGCTTCGCACGCCGCAACGTACTCAGTCTCTGTCATCGAATCCGCGATGCATCCCTGCTTCACGCTCCTCTAACTGATAGCTCCTCCTCCTAATAAAAACACAAACCCTGACGTCGATCTCCTGGATTCCGGATCTGACGCAAAGTCAGAATCTGAATATCCAATCGACATCAGTTCCTGTGAAGAGTAAACTAACTTATAATCTCTCATCCTACGGAGATACTTGAGTATACTTTTCACAGCAGTCCAGTGCCATGGACCCGGATTTGACTGATACCTGCCCATCATGCCTACTGCATAGCATATATCTGATCTCGTGCACTGCATGGCATACATCAGACTCCCTACTACCGAAGCATAAGGTATCTTCTGCATCTCTACCCTCTCCTCAGGAGTCTTAGGACCCTGATCCTTGGACAACTTCATTCCATGTCTGAATGGAACCAGTCCCTTCTTGGAGTTTTGCATACTGAATCTGACCAAGATAATATCTATGTAGGCTGATTGTGACAGCGAGAGAATCGTGTTCTGGCGGTCTCGAGTTACCTTGATCCCCAGAATATAACTCGCTTCACCCAGGTCTTTCATGTCAAATTGAGAGGATAACCACACCTTCACTGTAGACAACGTTCCAACATCGTTTCCGATGAGCAGGATATCGTCCATGTAAAGCACTAAAAAAACTACTGCAGTCTTATCGCTCATTTTATAAACACATGGTTCATCCACGTTCTGTTCAAATCCATAAGACTGGATAGCCTGATCAAAATGCATGTTCCAACTTTTGGATGCTTGCTTCAGTCCATAAATGGACCTTTGCAACTTGCACACTAGACCTTCCTGACCTTTTGCGATAAAGCCTGGAGGCTGAGACATGTAGATGTCTTCTTCTAAATCCCCGTTGAGGAATGCAGTCTTGATGTTCATTTGCCAGATCTCCCAATCATAATGGGCTGCAATGGACAAGAGGATCCGGATAGACTTAAGCATAGCCACTGGCGAAAAAGGTTTCGTCATAGTCGATCCCTTATCTCTGGGTATAACCCTTAGCGACTAGTCTAGCTTTGTAAGTCTCAACGATACCATCCGGGCCACTTTTCCTTTTGTACACCCACTTACACCCAACAGGTTTAATGTTGTGAGGTGGTGTCCAGACCGAATTTTGGGACATCGATGTCAGTTCTGCCTCCATGACTTCCTGCCATGCTGCATGGTCAGTGGATACCATCGCTTCGTCTTAGTTCAGAGGATTATTCTCCTGAAACTCTGGATCAACCATAAAGGCTTCTCCAATGTATCTATCAGGAGCACCTGTGGTCCTCCCACTGCGATGAATCTACGGTGGTTCCATAGGAGTCGATTCTACAGTACCGTTAATTTTAGTGGTATCGACTCCCACTACGTTTTCTGTCTGCGTACTCCCATCAGTACCAAGCAATTCTTCAAGAACTACTTTACTGGTGGGCTTATGGTCTATTAAATAATCCTGCTCCAGGAATACGGCGTTCGTCAAGACGATAACCTTTCTATCATCAGGATCATAAAATAGACCACCCTTTGTCCCTTTTGGATACCCAACGAACAGACATACCTTTGTTTTTGACTCTATCTTATCTCGCTTGTCCTTCCGCACATGTGCTGGACAACCCCAAATCCTAAAGTGCTGTAGGCTTGGCTTTCGCTTCAACCACAGTTCCCAAGGAGTTAGGGGTACTGACTTTGATGGAACAAAGTTCAAAGTATATGCTGCCGTCTCTAGGGCATATCCCCAAAAACTAGATGGCAATACTGCATAACTCATCATAGTCTGAACCATGTCTAACAAAGTTCGGTTTCTCCTCTCAGATACACCGTTCTGTTGTGGTGTCCCAGGTGCAGTCAACTGGGATACAATCCCATGCTCACGTAGGTACCTAATAAATTCATCCTATAGGTATTCGGCTCCTCGATCCGATCGAAGAGACTTGATACTTCTACCCGTCTGCTTTTCTGCTTCAGCTCTGAACTCCTTGAACTTATCAAAAGATTCAGACTTCCGCCGCATTAGGTATATGTATCCAAACCTCGAGTGATCATCCGTGAAGGTGATAAAATACTCGAAGCCTCCTATGGCACGGACACTTATGGGCCCACATACATCAGTGTGTACCAACTCCAATACCTCCTTAGATCTGCTACCTTTGGCTCAGAAAGACCTTTTAGTCATCTTGCCTTCCAGGCAAGACTCACACGTCGGTAGGCTTTCTGAAACATTTGGACTTAAGAGTCCTACCTTAACCAACCTGTGAATCCTGTCTGAGGCTATGTGTCCAAGCCTTAGATGCCAAAGGAGTGTTGGATTATCTGAGGGATTTTTCCTTTTAGATGAATTAATCACACAAGCTTCAGTTATGTTATCCTGCTTATGATTGGAGTTAATTACATAGAGACCATTCTGTATCTTTCCCTTATAAACAAAGGAACCATTCAATTTAATTGATACACCAGAAGCATCAAATAAAACTGAAAAACCTTCATTATTCAATAAGGAAACAGAAATTAAATTACGTCTCAAGGACGGTACATAAAGTATGTCTCTAAGTAATAAACTTCTTCCATCAAGGAACTGCAAGCTGACATCTCCAACTGATTCAGCCTCTGCCACAGCCTCAGTTCCCATGCTTAGGATTATCTCCCTATCACCCCGTTTTCTTGTCTCTTTGAATCCCTGCAAATTATTACAAGCATGGTTAGTGGAACCAGAATCCACAATCCATGAAACTGGAGAACAACTGGATGCTACAAGGGATTCCACTATGTGGATTTGAGATATACCTGTCTCAGCCTTCTTGGGAGCCGCACGGCAGTCGCCCTTCCAGTGCCCCTTCTTACCGCATCGGAAACATTTTCCTTTGGGCTTCGCCGGACCATTCTGCTTGGGAACCTGCAACTGCACCTGGCCCATCTTCACGGGCTTCTTAGACTTTCTTTTCTGAAACTTGCCCTTGGCTTTCAGAGAAGAATTCCGCTCCACGTTTAGGGATTGGGCACCTGCCTTCATCCCGTCCTCTGCCGCCTGGAGCGCCGCTAGGAGCTCTGCGTTAGACATCTCCAACCGGTTAAGGTTTAAGTTGGTAACGAAGCCCTCAAATGCTCCTGACAGAGACGCGAGGAAAATATCAGTCTGGATCTCTGTATTTAAGATGACATCGAAGGAACCAAGCTCGTTCACATAGCCAAACAACTTCAGCATATGATCCCGAACTAAAGTCCCCTCTGCCATCTTCGTGGACACCAATTTCTTGATGGTCAGGTAACAAGTTACCCGACTACGACCCTCGAACATTTCCTTCAGGTAGAGCATCATGTCTAAAGCAAAGGCCATGTCTTCGACTTGCTTCTGAAGGACGGTCTGCAAGGATGCCACAATGTAGCACTTGCATATCTCATTAGCATCTAGCCAGTCTTTTCATTCCTTTAACTGGGCCTAAGTTATACTTGGTCCCGGCATGGCCGATTGAGGGGTACTTTGGGTAATTGTGTGTTTGCCAATCCTTAGGACGAGCATTAGGTTATGCTTCCAGGCCTCGTAGTTTGGTCCCGTAAGTTTGTTATCATTAAGTATGGAGGCAAGGGGGTCGAGCTTGGTCATGATTTCTGTAAACAATGATTTAAAGCAATAGTTAGGGTCTACTACAATCTATTTCATGGAATTTAGAAATAGATAATGTCTACTCCAGCCGCTATGTCTTCACCACCTCAAGTGGAGACATCCAGGAATCTAAATTCCCTGGGCTCGAGCACTGAGACTATCGGCCCTGAATTGGAGACAGCATCTCGGTGAGAGCATGCAACCGCTTCTGCCAACGGAGTTTTTACGACCCAGTCTTCATCAGAATTACCCACGGCAAACTGAAAGACCTCCCAGTCTCCTTTTGGCCAGCTTTATGTGACTCGCGTGCGCAGCAACAGCGGCTTCACACAAGCTTTCAGATGCTTCCCACAAATCTAGGTGGTGTCGGCAGGGGGGTTCATAGGCTCCCGCAGTGCAGGATAAAACCGTCACCCACTGCCACCGGCATCCTCCATGTCCCGAAGGAAATCACTAGGCGAACCAGCATGGAAGGAAACACAGCTCTCACCTAGTGGGAATATCGAACTGCGTACCTCCCACCCAGACCCTTAGCCGGTTCATTGTGGAGGCCAGGGGCTCCCCTTTGGAAGGAACCTCTTACACATCCCTTCTTTATGAGGTTTTATGCATGTCTAGAAAGGTCACGACCTCCTAGACTTAGACCCTGGTCTACCGTGCTTCCACTAGGATTATAAACCTTCCCGCAAAGCAGTAGTATCCTCGGAAAATATCATAGTCCCTACCTTGAATACTCAGCTTTCGCCTTTCTTGCAAGGATCACATTACATAGATTCCAAGGATCCCGATACTACACTAGTTTGTCCATAATCCTAAGATCTGGAGCCTAACCTAAGGTCAACGTGGAAAGGACTCCCACTACGATGACACCTCATTCACAATTTGATGCCTAATGTCATAGTAGACCTCATCTCATTACAGGTTTCGATGCTGGCCAAATAGGGACAGCCGATAACCTCCGCCGGACCTCAACCTAATGGTGGCATAACCAAATCGTGATGAGTTCATACTACCATCAAACGTCATGTAGAAACGGGTATCACACAGTGAAATCCTAACCTAACTTGGTTTCTAGGACCACGTGGGGAAATGGCATCCCACTAGGGTTATCATATTTCTTATGGAGACATTAGTTAATTATCACTAAACAAATCTAATATTGCGTCTATCTCGGTGCACAGTACTTGGCTACCTGAACTACCACGAGGGCAGTTACCACCTTTCCTTTTAGCTAGCCACCGGATTCGCACGTGTTAGAAGCATTTAGAGACACCGATGAATCCATAAGCTTAGTACTAACCCTAAGCCTGATCTAGAGACAAACTCACAAGCAAGATAATCATATTATCATCGAAGTTCTCTAAATACGAAATAAAGAGAAACAACAGAAAAAACATCAAAATTGAATCAAGTCCATGGTCCGACCCCTGAACCTGAATAGCACAGCCAAGATATCCCGCTCTTCCGTTCTGCACGATCTCTGACGACGATCCCCTTCATCGCCAATGTGCACGCTTTCGCCGGGTCTTTGCACGCCATGGTACCGCTTGCCCGAACTGTGGATGTAGCATCATCTCCTTCTTCTTGTGACCGAAAAATTAACACGCTCCGAGCAAGTGCTCGTTCGTGTACAATTTTGCTAGAAAGAAAAGAAGACAATCATAGAGACATGGCTAGGGAACCGAGGATGGTCAACCCCCACCCTTGCCCATCTAGAGCCTTACAATCCATAATAATAATCAATGCAAAATTAAATCCGGGGTTCGCCCCCCGGATGTATGCAATCACAGATTACTATTCAGCGTGGCACCTGCAAAAAGACGATACATAACACAATCCATATGCATGATCTACGCCGAACCCCGATGAGAACATATGCTATCATATATTCACATGATGTTTTCACGAATTCATGCATGAAACATACACCAAAGCGTGCTCTGATACCAATTGTTGGAATTGGGTTCCATTAATCAGAGTCGCAGCGGAAGCAAAAGAAAGATCCGAAGATCATACGGTGTATGTTTCATTACAATTCGTGATACAAAACAATCTACATACAAATCTATGATCTTAGCATATGTGCGGACACCCTAGAGGCATACTACGATCTACGGAAGACATGCATGCATCTACTTAGATGTTTAGATTCATCATACCTTATGGATCTATGATCCGGAGATTACGGAACGATGAAGAACTGTACTTGAATCGCAAGGGAAACTATCAAATAGCATCTTGTCCTTTGCGAGTTGAAGAATCCTCGAAATCCCGTCTCTGAGTGCAGGGATTACGAGCCGACGGAGGAATCCGTTGCGAAGACGATGGCGAGCCGCAAGATTTTCTCCTCCTCTTTCTCTTTTCTTCCTTCTCCTTCCTTCCTCTTCCTTCTCCTTTCTTCTTCCTCTCTTTTCCTTGGCCGAAACCATAAAGGAGGAGGACTAGAGGTCGAATTTTTGGAGGGGAGGGAGTAGAACCATTAGGGCCGGCCCTCCCCTCCCTATTTCCTTTATAGGGCCGGTCTCCCATGGCTACAAGGAGCCTAGGGCCGGCCCCTAGGTGTATAGGGATGAGGGGGGATCAGATTTAGGTCTTCCGGGTGTCTATCGTGAAGTCCGGATGAAAACGCCCTTCACGAAAAGCGGAAAACTGAAAGTGTGACTGAGTGAGGTACGCTACTCGGAATCGAGTTCCGTCAGCGCTTGTGAGCTCCTGGAATTATTCTGCTCAATCTAAGATCCATATTCTATATTTTTTGAGCCATATTTCAGTATTTACCAAAATACCCCTACGACCCGTAACACATATGAATTAGGTTCTTTGGTTCCGGGCTTGCGCTCCATCGCGCTACTTCGTATCCAACGTATCCAACTAGGTCGGGGAACAATTCCTATACGCAACGACAGGGTGAAACCTTCAGGGTTCGAGATCTCTAGCTCCAATCGGATCCCTGATTAACTGTTCCGGTGAGACACCAAAAGTTCCGTTAATCAGCCCTAATCCGATTAACCCGCGTAGCCACCCAGAGTACGACGCGAGTTGAACTCTAGTGATCCTAAACTTATGTTACTCCCTCGTAACCCTGTTCTCTACTATACTCCGATAATCCTCAGTTCCTCCTATTACTGGTGCCATGATATGACTCGGGCGGTGGGGAGCACCGTCAGATCCCGATCAATCATCTGACTAGGGTTTGATGACTTGTCATCTATAACACCACATACCTTCCGGTGCTATGCCTAGCATCCGAAACATCGTCAGTCATACTGACAACCACCAGGCCTGGGTTAACTGTGCGGACAGATTGACTCATCAAACCGCACCCATCCAATACTGGATATCGGATAACCTGTAGGGATTACATGTCACTCAAGCGCCAGCCGGGTAACCCAACGTACCGTGGTATTGGACTATGGAAGGTCCGCACACGTTGGCACATCAAAGCACCACACAACTGGTTGGCCCAGTGTACATGGTCCCTCAGGGTTAAGGACAGATTATCTATAGTAGTAAGACGGTTTCTGCACCAGTGTCTGAATCACTGAACTGTGCACCGTCTTGGTTCCTGTTCAACACGATCATCATGCTTGGTCAGGTGAATGGGAATCCCACATTACCGTGGTGGAGACTTCACCACATCCTCTACCTGCCAACAACTTGTTCTCGGTGAAGCGACCGACATTACCTAAGCTGTGAACTAGTTCTAGGTCTACACAGAACTGGTCCACTGGGTCTCCCAAGCATGGATCCTCCATGCACCTCAGTGGCCTACTGTGTTCCCTAGGGTCCTTTTATTATATGAGAATTATCATATACCATAGTAGTATTCTAATTAAAGCAATAACCAAAGTCATCTTTATTATGTTAATACAGAAAATCTACGCTAAGGACACACGAGCTATAACATTCGCCTCCTCGATCCGATCGAAGAGACTTGATACTTTTACCCGTTTGCTTTTCTGCTTCAACTCTGAACTCCTTGAACTTATCAAAGGATTTAGACTTCCGCCGTATTAGATATATGTATCCAGCAATATCATCCATGAAGGTGATGAAATACTCGAAGCCTCCTATGGCACGGATACTTATGGGCCCACATACATCAGTGTGTACAAACTCTAATACCTCCTGAGATCTGCTACCTTTGGCTCGGAAAGATCTTTTAGTCATTTTGCCTTCCAGGCAAGACTCACACGTTGGTAGGCTTTCTGAAATATCTGGACTTAAAAGTTCTACCTTAACCAACCTGTGAATCCTGTCTGAGACTATGTGTCCAAGCCTTAGATGCCAAAGAAGTATTGGATTATTTGAGAGATTTTTCCTTTTAGATGAATTAACCACACAAGCTTCAGTTATGTTATCCTGCTTATGATTGAAGTTAATTATATAGAGACCATTCTATATCTTTCCCTTACAAATAAAGGAACTATTCAATTTAATTGATACACCAGAAGCATCAAATAAAACTGAAAAACCTTCATTATTCAATAAGGAAATAGAAATTAAGTTTCATCTCAAGGATGGTACATAAAGTATGTCTCTAAGTAATAACCTTCTTCCATCAAGAAACTACAAGATGACATCTCTAACTGCTTCAGCCTCTGTCACGGCCTCAGTTCCCATGCTTAGGATAATCTCCCCATCACCTAGTTTTATAATCTCCTTGAACCCCTGCAAATTATTGCAGACATGATTAATGGAACCAGAATCCACAATCCATGAGACTAGAGAACAACTAGATGCTACTAGGCATTCCACTATATGGATTTGAGATATACCTGTCTCAGCCTTCTTGGGAGCCGCACGGTAGTCACCCTTCCAGTGCCCCTTCTTGCTTCATCGGAAATATTTTCCTTTGGGCTTCGCCGGACCATTCTGCTTAGGAACCTGCGACTGCACCTGGCCCATCTTCACGGGCTTCTTAGATTTTCTTTTCTGAAACTTGCCTTTGGCTTTCAGAAAAAACTTCCGCTCTACGGTCAGAGATTGGGATCCTGCCTTCATCCCGTTCTCTGCCGCCTAGAGCACCGCTAGGAGTTCTGCGTTAGACATCTCCAACCGGTTAAGGTTAAAGTTGATAATGAAGCCCTCAAACGATCCTGACAGAGACGCGAGAAAAATGTTGGTCTGGATCTCTGCATCCAAAATGACATCGAAGGAACCAAGCAAATTCACATAGCCAAACAATTTCAGCATATGATTCCGAACTAAAGTTCCCTCCGCCATCTTCGTGGACACCAATTTCTTGATGGTCATGTAACGAGTTACCCGACTACGACCCTCGAATATTTCCTTTAAATAGAGCATGATGTCTGAAGCGAAGGCCATGTCTTCGACTTGCTTCTGAAGGATGGTCTGCAAGGATGCCACTATGTAGCACTTGCACATCTCATCAACGTCTAGCCAGTCTCTCCATTCCTTTAATTGAGCCTCAGTAGCACTTGGTCCTGGCATGGCCGGTTGAGGGGTGCTTAGGGCAATTGTGTGTTTGCCAACCCTTAGGACGAGCATCAGGTTACGCTTCCAGTCCTCGTAGTTTGGTCCCGTAAGTTTATTATCATTAAGGATGGAGGCAATGGAGTTGAGCTTAGTCATGATTTCTGAAAACAAAGATTTAAAGCAAAAATTAGGGTCTATCACAATCTATTTTATGAAATTTAAAAATAGATAATATTTACTCCAGCCACTATATCTTCACCACCTCAAGTGGAGACATCCAGGAATCTAAATTCCCTGGGCTTGAGCACTGAGACTATCGGCCTTGAATTGGAGACAACATCTCGGTAAGAGCATGCAACCGCTTCTGCCAACGGGGATTTTACGACCCAGTCTACATCAGAATTACCCATGGTAAACTGAAAGACCTCCCAGTCTCATTTTGGCCAGCTTTAAGTGACCCGCATGCGCAGCAATGGCGGCTTTACATAGGCTTTCGGATGCTTCTCACAAATCTAGGTGGTGTCGGAAGGGGGGTTCATAGGCTCCCGCGGGGCAGGAAAAAACCGTCACCCACTGCCACCGGCATCCTCCATGTCCCGAAGGAAACTACTAGGCGAACCAGCATAGAAGAAAACACAGCTCTCATCCGGTGGGAATATCGAACTGCGTACCTCCCACCCAGACCCTTAGCCGGTTGATTGTGGAGGCCAGGGGCTCCCCTTTGGAGGGAACCTTTTATACATCCCTTCTTTATGAGGTTTTATGCATATATAGAAAGGTCACGACCTCCTAAACTTAGACCCTGGTCTATCGTGCTCCCATTAGGATTACAAACCTTCCCGTAAAGTATTAGTATACTTGGAAAATATCATAGTCTCTTTCTCGAATACTCAGCTTTCGCCTTTCTTGCAAGGATCACATTACATAGATTCCAAGGATCCCGATACCTCACTAGTTTGCCCATAATCCTAAGATCTGGAGCCTAACCTAAGGTCAATGTGAAAATGACTCCCACTAGAATGACATCTCGTTCACAATTTGATGCCTGATGTCATAGTAGACCTCATCTCATTATAGGTTTCGATGCTGGCCAAATAGGGACATCCGACAATCTCCGTCGGACCTCAACCTAATGGTGGTATAACCAAATCGTGATGAGTTCATACTACCATCAAACGTCAACTAAAAACAGGTATCACTTAGTAGAATCCTAACCTAACTTGGTCGCTAGGACCATGTCGAAAAAAGATATCCTACTAGAGTTATCATACTTCTTATGGAGATATTAGTTATCTCTAAACAAATCTAGCACTGCGTCTATCTCGGTGCACAGTACTTGGCATGGCTACCTGAACTACCACGAGGGCAATTACCACATTTTATTTTAGCTAGCCACCGGATTCGCACGTGTTAGAACCATATAGAGACACCGATGAATCCGTAAGCTTAGTACTAACCCTAAGCCTAATCTAGAGACTAACTCACAAAAAAAATAGATAATTAAATTATCATCGAGGTTCTCTAAACATTAAGTAACGAGAATCAACAAAAATAGCATCCAAACTAAATCAAGTCTAGGGTCCGACCCCTGAACCTGAATAGCACAGCCAAGATATCCCGCTCTTCCGTTCTGCACGATCTCTGATGACGATCCCGATTATCACCAACGTGCATACTTTTGGCGGGTCTTTACATGCCATGGTTTTGCTTGCCCGAACCGTGGATGTAGTATCATCTCTTTCTTCCTGTGACCGAAAAACTAACACGCTCCGAGTAAGTTCTCGTTCGTGTACAATTTCGCTAGAAAGAAAAGAAAATAATCCTAGAAACATGGCCAGGGATCCGAGGGTAGTCAACCTCCACCCTCACCCATCTAGAGCCTTAAAATCCACAAGCACAATAATAATCAATACAAAATTAAATCCGGGGTCCGACCCCCGGAGGCATGCAGTCACAGATTACTATTTAGCATGGCACCGGTAAAAAGACGATACATAGCATAATCCATATGCATGATCTACGCCGAACTCTGACAAAAACATATGCCATCATATATGCACATGATGTTTTTACGAATTTATGCATGAAACACACACCAAAGCATGCTTTGATACCAATTGTTGGAATAGGATCCGCTTATCAAAATCGCAACGGAAGCAAAAGTTAAATCCGAAGATCATATGGTGTATGTTTCATTATAATTAATTCTACAAAACAATCTACATGCAAATCTATGATCTTAGCATATGTGCGGACACCCTAGAGGCATACTACGATCTACGGAAGACATGCATGCAACTAGTTAGGTGTTTAGAATCATCATACCTTGTGGATCTATGATATGGAGAGAACGGAACGATGATGACTCGCACGTGAATCGCAAGGGAAGCTGTCGGATATCACCTTGTCCTTTGTGAAGGGAGGAATCCTCGAAGTACTACCTCTGAGTGCAAGGACTACGAGCCGATGGAGGAATTCATTGCGAAGACGATGGCGAGTCGCGAGATCTTATCCTCCTCTTTCTCTCTTCTTACTTCTCCTTCATTCCTCCTTCTTCTTCCTCTTTCTTCCTTGGCTGAAACCTTAGAGAGGGAGAGAGGGAGAGGGGTTCGGGTTTTAGGAGAGGGGGAGAGCATAGGGCCGGCCCCTCCCTCTCTAATCCTCTTATAGGGTCGGCCTCCTAGTGCTACAAGCAAGCTTGGGCCGGCCCTAGATGGATAGGAATGAGGGGGGGGGCGGTTTTCAGGGTGTCCAAGTATCTATCGTGAAGCCTGGACGAAAACGCCCTTCACGAAAAGTGAGAAACTGAAAGAGAGATTGAGTGAGGTGCGCTACTCGGAATCGAGTTTCGTTAGCGCCTATGAGCTCCTAGAATTATTTCGCTCATTCTAAGATCCATATTCAATATGTTCTGAGCCATATTTATATATTTACCAAAATACCCCTACGGCCCCTAACACATGTGAATTAGGTTCTTAGGCTCCGGGCTTGCGTTCCATCGCGCTACTTCGCATCCAACGTATCCATCTAGGTCAAGAAATAATTCCTATATGCAACGACAGGGTGGAACCTTTAGGGTTCAGGATCTCTAGCTCTAACCGGATCCCTGATTAACTATTCCGGTGACACACTGAAAGTTCTGTTAATTAGGCCTAATCTGATTAACTCGTGTAGCCACCCAGAGTGCGACACAAGTTGAACTCTAGTGATCCTAAACTTATGTTACTCCCTTGTAACCCTGTTCTCTACTATACTCCGATAATCCTTAGTCCCTCCTATTACTAGTGCCATGATACGACTCAGGCAGTGGGGAGCACCGTCAGATCCTGATCGATCATCTGATTACGAATTGATAATTTGTCATCTATAACACCACACACCTTCCGGTGCTATGGCTAGTATCCGGAACATCGTCAGTCTTATTGACAACCACCTGGCCTGGGTTAACTGTGTGGACAGATTGACTCATCAAAATGCACCCATCCAAAACTGGACGTCGAATAACTTGTAGGGATTACCTGTCACTTAAGCGCCATCCGGGTAACCCAACATACCGTGGTATTGGACTATAGAAGGTCCGCACACGTTGGCACATTAAAGCACCACACTACTGGTTGGCCCAGTGTACTTGGTCCCTCAGGGTTAAGGATAGATTGTCTATAGTAGTAAGACGGTTTATGCACCAGTGTCTGAATCACTAAACTATGCACTGTCTTGGTTCCTGTTCAACACGATCATCATGCTTGGTCAGGTGAATAAGAATCCCACGTTCCCGTGGTGGAGACTTCACCATATCCTCTATATGCCAATAGCTTGTTCTCGGTGAAGCGACCGTCATCACCTAAGCTGTGAACTTGTTTTAGGTCTACACATAACTGGTCCACTATGTCTCCCAAGCATGGATCCACCATGCGCCTCAGTGGCCTACTGTGTTCATTAGGGTCCTTTATTATATGTGTATTAACATAAACCAAAGTAGTATTCTAATTAAAGTAATAACTAAAGTCATATTTATTAATATTAATACAGAAAATCCACGCTCAGGACACATGAGCTACAACATCTCTCTCTCCCTCTCTCTCTAACCCGTCGCCGATTGCCCGCCGTCGAGGTTTGCCCCTTTCATCGTCGAGATTATCCCCCCCCCCCCTCTCTCATCTCCTCTACCGATGCAGATGTCGCCATCGTCGCTGCCGAATGCTTCTTTATCTGTCTCGCCCGTCGCCGACACCACCAAGGTGTGCGCTATTCTTGGAAATTTTTGATATCATCTACCAGCACCCTACGGTCTCACCTAGGTACCGTTCCACCGATCAGGTTTAATTTTTTTGTTCGTGTAATTGTTAGGTGTGCAAAAGAATTTCTCTCTACAGCATGTTATTTTGTTGAGTTCAAGCCTCCCTAGCATACCTCGGTTAAATCATCCGCTTACCATGTCATCTAGATGTTTATAGACTTGGTTTAGGTTTATCGGAATTTGAAATCAGATTTTGAAATATAGGCTTATCAGATTTTCAAATAAGTAAAATTTTAAAGAAAAATCTAATTTATGGCCGATAAGCCTATATTTTAAAATCCGATAAGCCTATATTTCAAAATCGGATTTAAAATTCTGATAAGCCTAATCCAAATGCTAATGCCAATGGCATTTGAATTAGGCTTATCATTGCACTTGATTAGTTCTTATTTGAAGAAAGTAGAACTTCTAACTATTCAATGTCATTGACTTTCCTTGCTCCACGTTTTAGCAGGTTGTGAGTGACATCAATATGTAGGAGGAGGATGTCATAACCATCGAGGTTTTAGAGCCGCAACAACATACTTCCAATCATGTGCGGATTTCAATTCTGGTTTTGAAATACAAAGAAAAAAAAAGCACTTTTGATCAGTTGCATGATTACTATTGATCAGTTGCATGATTTCTCGGATATCAAAACCTTACTTAATGGTCAAAACCTGATGCATTTTCAAAACCTTACTTAATATTGTATATGTTGTGTTTTATTCGTATTACACCTAATATCAGTTTTATTATTATGTACTTAATGTTCAAAATCTGGTTCGTTTCCTTTTAGAATCTGTTGCATGATAGGGTCTAGCTACTATTTCATTACTTATCTCTAATCATACTTTACATATACATCTATATAATAGAGAGAAATTAAATAGTAATAGAAATAGGGAAGGGTCCTCTTACCTCTTCTAAAACATCAGGAAAATAATAAGAACAGATAGAAAGAGATATAAACAAAAAATGATTCTTATATAGTTTTTAAAATCAATATGATTTGGGTTTTAAGGATATTTTGCATGTTTTAAACCCTATGTTCATCGGAGTAGGGAGATAGGTCCACCCCTAAGCATTTCAGAACTTAATTCGTCCATAAGAACTCGGTAAGGTGATCACCACGCATATGTGCCAACGTCAATGCGGGTTTAATCACATCTTCAGAAAGACTACATAACATATAAGTTATTTATGAGATTTTGAATGTTCGTGGGAGTGTGAAACTATTTTCACACGCAAGCAATTATTATGATAGGAAGTCTGGAAAGCATTCCAGAAATGAATCCATCTATGAGAGATTGAGCATCCGCTCACCATCTTGCCATTCAGTAGCACAACGTGCACGGAGAGATAAAGAAATAGAAGCAAAGGAAATGCATCAACAAACTACCCCATTGCTCCGTTCAATAGCACAACGTGCACGAAGAGTTAGAAAAAAAGAAGCACAATCATTGTACATAAACATGACAATCTCCGAGACTCGAACTAATCTCCATGTTCAAAACCTTGAAGCGGAGTTTGTTGCAGTTGCGGAGACTTCTTCATCTAGACTAAATAAGAAGTAAGATATTTATATTTATGTTTTAATAAAAACTAAAAAATTTAATGTATTTTTTATGTTATTTGCAGTGAATATCTAAATCAAGTGGCTACTGATCAGCTTCACATGATAACTGCAAGTCCTATATTCGTTGAAGATGAATTTGAAGAAGAATTGGAAGTTCCAAATGCGAGGCTTCAAGGAGGCCATGCTCCAAACGTTCTAGAGGGTCGTCATTACCTTGGACGAATGGATGTAAGCTACACATTTTGTTCAGCACTTCATTGGAGTGATGAAAAATTATCAAAATCATCCATCACACAACTTGGCAAAATAAAATTATTTTTACAGGAGCACAAGTCTTTAAAGAAGGAGTCAAGAAAGCACTATTGTTGCCCCTTCCTTGCTACCAGGACTCTTTTAAAATTGTTTTTACAAGTATGGGAGCCCTTCAACAAATGTGGATGCTCCCGCCGAATACGGGCGCGCTGGCCGATGTTCATGCTGACAGGTGCGAATATTACTACTGTTATCTCCCTTCAAAAAATACTGTTGTCCCCCTCAAAATATTGTTCTCTCCTTTAAATATTGTTCTCTCCCTCAAAATATTATCGCCACTCTCAAAATATATTTTTGTCACCTTCGAAATATTGCCACCTGCCTCGAAATATTGTCCTCACCCTCGAAATCTTCTGTGTCCCGACAGGCACGGGCATTACTAGTAGCCTATAGGTAACAATCACAACCATCCCGAGTACATACTCATATGTTGAGGGGTCGTAATTACAGTCTTCCGTTTCACTCAGTCCCATATTATTTATTTACTTCTTATTTATCAAAGACACTATTTAATAATCTAGTAAGTTGCATGAATAGAAATGCAAAAAAGTTGTATGGTAGTGTTAGCAAGTATAAATGCTTTTTACATTTTAATCTTCAAAGAGCAAAATTTTAAACAATAAGTGTATCCCAAACCTGCACAACCCGACCCATCCTACCAACTCAACCAGAGCATCGAAATTTTTGCTTGGGATGGGCATCTCGGGTTGGAGGTTGGGTTGGGTTAGAGTTGGGGGTTTTAGTACATGGGTTGGGCTTGGGTTGACCCCCAACCCTACCCATCCCACCCGAGTTGCAGCCCTATCTAGAATATATGAACTATGTTTGGCAAAATCTATTTGTGTTAATTTTGGGCTCTCCGTGTATTTCTAAAACTTTTGGGCTCTTCAAAAAAACAAAATTCGTGTTCATAAGTCAAAAGCCTCAAAATCAGACTCTGAAAAAGGGGGTCCTAAAATCCTAAGTTTGATCTCTCTAATAAGCCAAACAGGCATAGCCAAACAAACTTTTCGGCTCTCCGTTCAATTTTTAGACTTTTGGACTCCCAAAATCCCAAAGCGAAATCATATACAAATAGCCCCTAAAGACATATGTTGTCTCCCATATAAAAGGGAAAATGTTGGGGCTATAGGGTAATGAGGATAGGTGGTGTTGAACCAATCGTGAGAGAGGGAATTAGAGCATGTGAGAAAGATCGGTAACGAGGATAGGTCTATCTTTGATCATCTCTCTCGAATTCTCAGGTCTTCATCAAGTCTCCTCGACGAGTCATCCTTGGCATCATCATTGGTTGATCATCTCTCGATATTGCTAGGTACTCTCTTGTGTACTCCCATGGTTTGTCTTAGATATGGTATTGTTATTAGTTTAGAGTTGAGATACGTGTGCGGGGGTCCGACAAACGATAACCCACCACTGATGATTATAATATCTTTGTATTTTGCAGTCTACGAGAAGAATCTTCCTTGATCCCCCGGTAGATCACGCTTCCGTGAAAGACCCGATGGCAAGTCCGTAAACTGCAAGTGACTTTGTCCGACCCCAACAGAATCAATAGAAGGTATTATATTCTTGTTCTAATGTCAACGATACCTAGTAAGCGGGCGGTGAGTATGTCGTTGTGTGCGGGCGGAGGAGGCGATGACGGAGCAAGTGGTGGTGTAGCTCATGCCGGTGGACTCCTGATGCCTGATGATGGGTTGATACACAATGGGTGGTGAGACCGATGGTGATGATCTACACCCCCCCCCCCCCCCCCCCCCTTTTTTTTTTCCTTCGTTTTTGCTGGACCGGCTCGACAGTAAAAGGATAGGGTGCTAGTGCAAGGATTGAAAGGGGTCTGGAGATTGAAACAATGGAACCAATTGTTGTTTATTAATTTCATAATTAGTCTCGTAACATGACATATGATAGCACACACAAACAATGCACAACGGCCTTGAGGAAAAGTTCGCTCCACGATGTCCATACCGGGAGTTGATAGGGGAACCTCTCCAATATTGGAGAGCGGAATTACCACCAAGCCAAGATCACGTTAGTATCTCGTTTTTCTCTTTCTATAGTAATCATGTGCTTTGCCTCTTCCTGCCCCGTGCTTTCTCGGATAGACCTTCTCTCTTTGATTTGTGTCGATTTAATCATGGAAGAGGATGTTTCGCCTTCACCCGATCCTCCGCTTTCAGGTATGATGCCTAAATCTACTCATGCATCCATCTCGAAATTTTAATCCTTCAACTTGTAATGCCCCGTATTTTCTATCAGCTTAATTAAATAAGTTAATAAAAAAATACGAAGAGTTAGGGGTGTATTTCTTTTTTATAACTGATAAATAGTGATAAAGCATAAAAATAAATAAATTAATCCAGTCCATCAATACCAAATCAAAAAGTTTCAGTTATATCAGAGTTTATAAAAGAACATATACAACTACTACGAAGAGAAAGAAAAGATACGGAACTGAATACAAAGGAAACTTGCTGCACAGGAACGCCAGCAATGTAGCTACTGCAACCCCTATTGCCGACGAGTACCTGCGCCTCAAAACTATACCACAGGAGGCATCAATGTGACAAAACTTTGCTAATAGAAGATATATGAAAATAAGTATTTCTTAATAAAGGTCTATTTTAGATTTATACAGAAAAGCAAAACCATGACAGTAAAATTAAAAAACTGTAACAACAAAGAATAACAAAGAAAACAGAAGTAACACTAGCACACGCTAAGAGCGCAACTCCACTATACTAGATTTATTATATTAATTAAGTTGATTCAATTAAATGATTGTGGATCTATTGATCGTTGTCGTTCCCCTAAAGAGAGAGGTGGGGAACCCGCAAACCGATATACTTATGGGGGATAAGAGAGAGAGAGAGAGGGAGAGAAAAGAAGTAGAAACATAGCTATATTTTCAAATATATTTTTTGATCTTTCACGGAGGAGCTTCATACCTATTTTGCTTGCTTTGGGAATTACATTCCACAAGACGACTGACCACACCTTAAAGTATGCCAAGAGACCCTTTATCTTTAGAAGAACACAACGTGAACTCCAGGACGATAGCCAACCCCTTTCATGTTTATTAAATTATATTGTTAATGTAAGTATTTTAATTACTCATTTCGGGGGTTGCCAAGGCCCTTGAGTACACATTGTAAGAGGCTCACAATTCCTTACAATATTAGCCCAAAATATATATATATATATATATATATATATATATATATATATATATATATATATATATATATATATATATATATATATATATATATATATATATATATATATATGGGAAAGGGTAGCCTACTCCATGGAGTAGGAAACTTACCTACTCCATGGGTTATATAGACGCCACATGACACTTTTTAATCAGATTTTTTATTCATGTATGGTCAATCTAATATGGATAGATTAGGATTATGAAAAAAAATCCGAAGAAAAAAACTTAAACCAACTCGATCAAGTTGAAACAAATTTAACGGTAAACTGTGTATCGTAAAAACATATTTTTTGTGGATGCTAAAAATGCCACTTGGCATATGTTTTTCTCAAAAAAAATTTCTTGATAATTGTTGGGAGGGGTGAACCTAACTTGACCAAGTCTTAACTTCCATCAAAAAGTGCAACACGGCATCCATTTAACCTATGGAGTAGGTAAGTTTCCTACTCCATGGAGTAGGCTACCCTTTCCCTATATATATATATATATATATATATATATATATATATATATATATATATATATATATATATATATATATATATATATATATATATATATATATATATATATATATATAACCCCACTCAAGACCAAAAAGTCAACTATTCCAAAATAAAAATGGAAGTCTCAATATTCCAACACCCAAATCGTTCATTAAGATCAAAATCATAAAATATGATTCAAACTACAAACACGAAAAAGAGAAACAAAGTCTTATTATTATTACTATTGTGATGATTAATTCATCCTATAAGAAACTAAGGATAGGCGATAAAATACACATCCAGTTTCAACATCAAAACTAGTATTTACAATTACAGAAAACAAGTGATAAGCCCAAATAGAGTCACCTGAACCAAGGTCAGACTCCACAAGAACGCTCGACGATCTTGATAACTCAGAGATTTATTCATCAGGTTGAGGATCTGAAATCATAGATCAAAGGCAAGTAACTTAACATACCCAACATAGATTTCTAAACAGAGGAAAAGATTCAAGAGAAACTAGAGAAATGAAAGAAGATAAAACTGAGAGTTGTCGTGAAATATTTAAATAGATGAACATAGGAGAAGTAAAAGATTAGAAAGGTAAAAGAATCGGGTTAATTTCACCGATCACATCCATACCTAGCAATCCCACCCATCCTTACTCGTACAAAGTCATACCATACGCTTACAACACTCATCATACTCCCACAACTTTTACAATCAAATCTCTTATTCCGATAATTCAACATGCACCACCTATGTACCCAAAAACATGCACACTAAACCTACCAATAGAAATTCTGCACATTCTCTCCACTCTGCACTCTCTAAATTCTGCACACATAAAAATCTGCACACCCTATAAATCTGAAATGAGAGAAGAATTGACAGATGAAGGAAAACCTAGAGAATAAAAGAGAGATTGCGAGAAGGATAGGAGGAAAAAGGGGATGGAAAAGGAAGAAGAGGAGAAAGAGAAGAGAATGGAAATAAGGTTTTACCTCATTGGTGTGGAGTGCTTGTCGGTGCTCCTTCAACCAAGCACAAGAGGAGGAACAAAGGAGAGAAGACGGCTAGGGTTTGGGTGGAGAAGAGGCTGGGATCAGGTTTTAGGTTTTAAAGAGAAAGTAATTGATTAAGGAAATAGATTCCTGATCAATGAAGGATCCCATCTCACTCGTCCAATCAAAATTGGAAGTTCAAGAGTAAAGCCAAAACCCCATACGATTTGGTTGCACATTTTTGGGTCAGGTATTATTAACTTAAATCCAAATCGGGCACGATTCAATATGGTTTGATTTATTAAATTCGAGTTGGATCTGCACAAGCCTTCAACGACCGTCCATCGAAAAATGATCATACCTTTTGATCCAAAAGTCCAAAAATTGTGCAAAAATACTCGTTGAAAAATTTCAGCGAGAGGAATCTAAAAATACTGATTTTATATATTTTTGAAGATCAACCAAACAACAGTTTATAGAAAAAGACCGAATTATCCCTATTTGGTACAATCGCTAATTTTTGTCTAATCACGAATCGAAATCATCCGAATCCTTAGAACTTTGTGGAACTCTCTCAAGAGCGTACAAGTCTAACAAAGTATTCTTAATCGACAGTCCAATAAAAACAAAAGAAAACTTCAAAATAAAACATGCATGAGGGGTTAAAATGAAAATTTGCTAATTATAAAACATTAGAAAAAATTCTTAAAATTACTGGTTGTTACATTTTACCTCCCTTGAAAAAATTTTGACCTTAAAATTCACGCACCTTATATATCGGAGAACAACTCTGGATATTGTACTCACATCTCGGACTCCAATTTCCATGTGGCCTCATCCTCCCGATGATGTTGCCATGACATCTTAAGCATAGGAATAGTCATAGTATGTAATATTTTATCCTCGAAGTCTAGAATATGAATACGCCGAATTGGTCACACTTCAAGTCCTGGTTCACGGTCGTCATTCATGTTTGGACTTCATAAGCAAGCAACCCAAACCGGAAATATCCCCATTAATGGCATGAAAAAAATTATACACAATCGCCATCGCGGGTGATCTAACAAGGTTCATCTGACTATGAAGCAAGCAGGCGGACAACCCCCCCACTCGGAGAGAGAGAGAGAGAGAGAGAGAGAGAGAGAGAGAGAGAGAGAGAGAGAGAGAGAGAGAGAGAGAGAGAGAGAGAGAGAGAGAGAGAGAGAGAGAGAGAGAGAGAGAGAGAGAGAGAGAGAGAGAGAGAGAGAGAGAGAGAGAGAGAGAGAGAGAGAGAGAGAGAGAGAGAGAGAGAGAGAGAGACCGTACCGTCGACTTGTGCGGTCGTGGCGGCTAACATCATCCACGAGATAAAATATAGGACCGGGATGGCGACTCATCTGTGCATGCATTATTCGTTTACAAATTTTCAACCGTTGGAAAGAAAAACAAATCGGCGTTACTTTATCAATCCCAACTCTTTAGCAAATGTTTCGCGTATGAAATTTTACATCATGTGGGGAAATCAAGATCGGCTGTTTTTGGTGCCGGAAGAATACTGCGGATTTTCGCTTGTAAAATTCAATATATGTCAGGATCATGCGCACGACTTTTTTGGATCAAAACATAATTAATGGACAAGAAAGTAGGACGAATAAAATCCTGAAGACATTGGGCGCACAATGTGATTGTCATGCGCACGACTTGGAACCTTGCAGCACGGGTTAGACTCGGGATAGATCTATTTTGGAAAACTGAAGTGTTGTTTGGACACAATTATGATTCTGGGCTTTTGAGCTCCAAGAATTCTAGAAACAGATTATGGGCTTTGGAGCCCTCAGAATCTTGTTTGTGAGAGAGCCAAGAATTAGGGCTGCAACTTGGGCGGATTGGACCCGATCCCAACCCGAATTTTGGGTGGATTTGGGTTGATATGTTTGAAGATTTGGTTGGGTTATGGTTGAAAAAATACAACACAAGTTGAATTTGGGTCAGGCTTGGGTAGCCCGACCCAATCCGAACCAGAGTACCCATGTATATCTATGAGTCTGTGATATATAGGTAACAATCACAACCATCCCGAGTACTCATATGTTGGGGGTCGTAATCTCAGTCTTCCGTTTCACTCGGTCCCATATTATTTATTTGCTTCTTGTTTATCAAAGACATTATTTAATTATCTAGTAAATTGCATAAATAGAAATGCAAAAAAGTTGTATGGCAGTGTTAGCAAGTAAAAATTCTTTTTACATTTTGATCTTCAAAGAGTAAAATTTTAAACAATAAGTATATCTCAAACCTGCACAACCCAACCCATCCTACCAACTCAATTTGAGCATCAAAATTTTTGCTTGGGTTGGGCATCTCGGGTTGGAGGGTGGGTTGGGTTAGGGTTGAGGGTTTTAGTACATGGGTTGGTCTTGGGTTGACCCCCAACCGGACCCAACCCACACGAATTGCAACCCTACCCAAAATACATGAAGTTTATTTGGCAAAATCTATCTGTTTTTGGGCTCTCCGTGTATTTCTAGGACTTTTGGGCTCTCCATAAAAACACAATTCGTACTCATAAGTCAAAAACCTCAAAATTAGGCTCTGAAAAAGAAGCTCTCAAAATCCTAAATTTGATCTCTTGAATAAGCCAAAAAGGCATAGCCAAACAAACTTTTAGGCTCTTCGTTCAATTGTTAGACTTTTGGACTCCCAAAATCCCAAAGCGGAATCATATTCAAACAGCCCCTAAAGCCATATGTTGTCTCTCATATAAAAGGGGAAATGTTGGGGCTTTAGAGTAACGAGGATAAGTGGTGTTGCACAAATCATGAGAGAGGGAATTAGAGCTTGTGAGAGAGATTGGGAAGAAGAAGGAAATGAAGAGAAAGAATAGGGAGAGAGAGAGAGAGAGAGAGAGAGAGAGAGAGAGAGAGAGAGAGAGAGAGAGAGAGAGAGAGAGAGAGAGGTATCTCTTATCATCTCTCTCGAATTCTTGGGTTTTCATCAAGTATCCTTGACGAGTCATCATTGGCTTTGTCATTGGTTGATCATCTCTCGATATCGCTCGGTACTCTCTTATGTATTCCCATGGTTTGTCTTTGATATGGTATTGTTATTAGTTTAGAGTTAGGATACGTGTGTAGGGGTCCGACAAACGATAACCCACCACTGATGATTGTAATATCTCTGTATTATCCTGTCTACGAGAAGCATCTTCCTCGATACCTCGGTAGATCATGCTTCCGTGAAAGATCCGACTACCGGTCCATAAACTGCAAGCGACTTTGTTCGGCCCCTACAAAATCCATAGAAGGTATTATATTCTTGTTCTAATGTCAACGATACCTAGTAAGCGGGTGGACTCCTACCTCTTTCTATAGTAATCCTGTGCTTCGCCCCTTCCTGTCTTGTGCTTTCTTGGATAGACCTTCTCTCTTTGATATGTGTCGATCTAATCATGGAGGAGGATGTTTTGCCTTCGTCCGATCCTCCGCTTTTCAGGTATGATGCTTGAATCTACTCATCCATCTCGAAAATTGGATCCTTCAACTTCTAGCCAACCACGTGCAAACATGGGCAAAACTATTTCAATAATCCAATGATCATGGTTCGGGATCTTGGGTCTCAGATGAATACTTATCCATCCTTCCTCATTCTGCATGCTTTGATAGTTTACGAATTTAAGTAACCCGTATAATACTGGGGTGTGAAGAGAAATAACTTGATGCACATTCAAAACTCAAATCTTGAGCAGAAACAAAGCACTTTTACTTATACTTTAACAATTGCCAACCCAGAATATGTTTCGGTCTAAGCAAGGCTAGCTCCACACCTAGGGTACTTTCGGCATCAGCCGGGCTAGCTCCACACCTAAGAAACTTTCGACCTTAGCCGGGCTAGCCTCACACCCTGGAAACTTTCAGACGCAACCGGGCTAACCCCACACCTAGGACTAATCAGGACAGTCCCAACCCGCAATTGGTCAAGCAATATTCCACAATCTTTAGACAATTTTATACACAAACTCATGGAATATAAGCTTATCTAGTAACAAATATTTAATCCAATATCTTGGTTCAAACCCCCTACCTGTATGATATATATGTGGTAAAGTTAATAGTGTGTTGTATATCATCGATTGTCAAAAATCCTAAATATGATTGAGAAATCTTTCGTTGAAAAATTTAAAAAAAATGATCGAATTTTATTTAATTTCCCCCTCATTGTATACGAATTTTTGATGATATCTCTTATCGACTCGGTTCTTTATGGTGAGGAAAGTGGCAGAGAACAACTACTACTACCATCAAGTTAGTAATACTAATTTATATTCTTTGTTATTTACATATATTTTTAGCTTGTTGGATATATCTATCAAATTATTAGATAGTGTCTATTATGAATATTTAGAAAGCTATATTTTTATTGCCTTATTTTTAGAGACATCTCGATCTAAAAAATGTTTCACTAGCTATATTCATTTCAGATCCTTTTTTAGTGGCATCCCATCACCTCGAGGTCCGATTGAATGTGGGCACACTCTCCGAATGTCGATGCCTCTGTCGAATATGGCCGTCTTGATTGAATGTGGGCGTCCTCACTAAATATGGCCGTCTCCACTGATTGTGGATGTCCTTGCTGAATGTGCGTGTCGACAGATATGTGCATTGTTAGTCCTAAATATGACATTAGTGTGTATTAGCATACTTTCCATAGGCTTCGATATCATGAACCCGATGCCGTAAAGTGAGTTAAAGTGAGTAAAACTCAGAGGTTGGGTTGTGAAGTTATGGCCATTACACCCCTAGGGCAAAGTTGTTATTATTTATTTTATTCTTTTTGAACTTTTTAAAATTAACATTGTGGGATTGTTGGTAGTGTTGCCAAGAGGGATTAACCATAGATGAAACCAATTCCCTTAGTGAATAGACTTATAAATACAAATCTTATTTGGTTATATAACTGGGTTAGCTAGATTAAATTAATCAAATTCAATTAAACCCAACTTGGCTTGGTCAGGTTGAGTCAAATAGGTTCAAACCAGTCAGGTCAAATTAATCTGATTCGATCAGATTGAGTTATTTTGACGGCTTTTCCTCTATTGGGTTGAACCAAATTAAACCGAACGATCGTGCCCAGTCAAATTGGACCGAATCTACTCTAGAGGTTCGGCTTACCGGAGCGGCGGGGGTCCAAGTGGTGCGGCAACAATGGACGGCGGCAGATGGCAGCGCAGACTAGGGCTGGCAATTTCGAACCTGACACGAAGTTAGCGGGTCTGGGTCAGGGCTAAACGGGTTCGGGTTGTAAACAAGTCGACATGATAGACCCATTTAATAAACGGGTAGGGTCCGGATTTAGGGTCTGGTCAAATTAGACCCGTTTATAATTCACCGGGTCGGGTCGGGTCTACCCGCAATCCGATACTTATAATATATAGTATCAGCGGGTCTATCGGGTAATGTCGGGTCAGATCGGGTCGGATCGGGTCAACTGAATAAACCCATGTGGTAAACGGGTCTTATCGGGTCTACCTGTTTATAAACGGGTCGGGTACAGGTTTAGAATCCAGACATGATTAGTTAAACGGGTTGGGTCCGGGTCTAGGGGTTTTGGACACGACCTGAAACTAGACACAACATGAATCCGACCCGACACGACCCATTGCCACCGCTAGCACTGACAACGGTGGCGGGGGTCCGGTGATGGCCGGCGGTTGTTCGACAGTCGATGGCCGGTGGGGGAGCGACAGCAAGAGAGTGGGGTCACCTTGGTTTTTGTGCCAAATGAGAGGGTCTAATCCCCTATTTATACCAATTCTCTAGAATTCGAAGGATTTTTATGATACAACCTGATTAAGGTTGAGAAACCGGATGCAATGACAGGGTTGGATTTATGCTAGATATAAGAGCGCTATTCCCTTGTGACGGGCCAGATGGATGACAGGGTCGGATTTTTTATTGGGAAATTTGGTGGTGTTGGGTTCACAAAATATAATGTGTATTACATTTAGTCCCAATTGAAGTTCATATTTACAATCCACCAATCTGATTATTATATAAAACTTGATCCTTTGTCTATAGTTTTAATTGCAAATGATCTTACCTTAACCGTTTTCGATAACGTGCTTTTTTAAAATACCATAAATACCCATGATATACTCTCCAATTAAATAATGATAGATGATATATGCCACGTTTTTTTTTACTAAAATATTGGCACAGGTTGCTACAGTCATTTTACTGTAACTGCTATAGTGAAATCACTGTAGCAACCCGTGATTTCTTTGTGGATGCTAAAAAATATACTTCTAAAGTAAAAGCACTATAGCAAAGGAATCAATTTTATGCAAATAATATTTAGTTGAATTGAGTATTATTTTGTATATTTGAGTACCATGCATGGGTTGCTACAGTGATTCCATTATAGCTGCTATAGTAAAATTCACTGTGCCGGCTAAAAAGACTTCCCTATAGTGAATCACTGTAGCAAAGTGTTCAATTTTATTCAAATAATACTCGGTTTAATTAAGTATTATTGCGACTAAAATTAAGTATTATAGTGGTTACATTGTAGCAAAATATTTTTAGCAGTGTATGTGCAGAAAAGGTACGGGTCGTCTTTATTGCACAAAACAAGATTACAAGGGTGGCCGGGACCCGGGTGGCTCGGGTGTGGCGAGTCCGGGTTGAGGCGAGTGTTGATCAGGGGATTGTGGAAGAGATCTTCTGGAGGATCCCTTTGATCCTCGTCTCCACGTGGTGTTCGTGCGAGAGCTCTGAAGGGGTTGCCCAGGACAGGGGTTTTTACAAGGTGAGGGTTTTTTGAGAGGTTAAAGAACGTCCGCCCTTTCTTTGGTCCCTTCCGTGCTTCGCGCTTCTAGGGGGTCTTCAGCTTCGTTCCTCGGTCTTCGTGTCTTCCTCGCTCCTTGCTTGACCTCGGCGTCCTTGATCGTCGGTTCGCGGCGTCGATCGTGCTTTTGGCGTCGGCTTTTGGCTTGGCTTTTTGGCTTTGGCTTGGCTCCGGCGTGGCTCTGGCTTTTGCTTTGCTTCGGCGCTTGCGCTTGGATGTAGCCGGGAGAAACTTGCGATGCTTTCGTTCTTCCGGACTTCGCATCGTATCGGCTAGAACGTGCGGTGCTTTTGCTCGTGGCCGGCGTAGTCGCTTAGCTTTGGCAGTTGCGTTGCTTTGGCGCGGGCTTTACTAGGGCTTTGCTTTGGCTTCTTGCGTAGGCTTTAGCTTCAGCGTCAACTCGGTCTTCTTCTTCGAACGACGTGGGCTACTTCTCCGGCGCTTCGACGGTTTGGGTGTCGGCTGGACTTCTCTTCTTCTCCGGGCGTCTTTGGCGTGATCGGAGTCGAAGAATGCTTTCGAAGATAGTGGGGGTAGCACCGATCTCTGTGCGACGGTTGTAGCGTCGGCTTTTGTTGATGAAGACGGCGGGGGTAGCGACGGTCTCCGTGCGACGGTTGTAGCATCGGCTTGTGTCGATGAAGACGGCGGGGGGTAGCGACGCTTCAGGCAGTCCGCTCCAGGCTTTCTTCTTCGTGGATGGTGCAGACGTTTGTCGAAGGCGACAGGGTGATGATGCTTCGTTCCTCTTCTCCGGGCTTTGGAGCTTGATCGGGGTAGAGGGTTTGTTGGAGCCGACGGGGTAGTGCCGCTCCGAGCTTCTTCTCCGGCCTTTACTTTTGGCATCTTCAGAGTCAAAGGGTCTTCTTCTCCGAGCTTTCTTCTTCGTGTACGGAGTCGAAGCCTTGATTTTCTTGTGCAAGGGTCTTTACGTTGATGGGGGCTTTCAATGGACTAAGCCGATCCCGAAGGGACAGGCTTGCCCGTGCCTCGTGAAGCCTTGGGTCGATGAAGAAGTGTCTCCTCTTCTGCAGAGCTCCCGCACTTCGTCTTGCGATTTCTTCGACCTCTTGAGCCTTCCCCCTCCCCTTCTATTTATAGGCAAAAGGAGGAGGGGAAGATATGAGAAGTTTTAATTTTAAATCCCTTTAATATCTCCCCTATAATTGCCATGGATTTATTCATCCATTGATGAGGGGAATAATATTTATTTGCTTTCCTTTCCTGGCGAGGCAATTAAGGCTGGATTTTGCACACGAAATCGATGGCGATCCGACGCTTCTTCTTATCCGTCGGATCGAGGGATCGGCGCAGATCCGCGCGTGAGCAGACTTCGTACGCAACCTCCCCCCGTACATGGCGGTAGTTTTTTTCTTTTCTTTCTTCTCTTTCCTTTTTCTTTTCTTTCCTTTTCTTTTCTTTACTTTCTTTTCTTTCCTTTTCTTTTCTTGCCTTTCTCTTCTTTTTCCTTGCAGGGCCGGCCGGCCCCCATGGGTTCGGGTCATAGTAGGGGCCGGCCCCATGGGGTTCGGATCCCCTAGTAGGGGCCGCCCCCCCCATTGAGTGTGGGGTCCGCTCCTCTTTTGTTGGGCGCGAATCGGGTCCGGGTTCGCACTGGTGCGTGCAAGTCGGGTCTGAGTCGAAACGCGCATCGGGTTTGCATCCGCGTTGGCACACGTAAGTCGGGTCCGGGTCAGACAAAACTCGTGTGTCTACAAATGCCCCCTCAAGGACAAGTGCGTCGGTGAGAACGTGTAGGGTTTGGACATATAGGAATCGTAGAGCGCTTGTCCTTGATTCCTTTTGTGGGCGGGGTTGGGGGTCTATTTAAGGACCCCTACCCCCTTTATCCGTCATTGTGCTTCTTTGCGAAGGTTCTGCCGGCTTCTGGAGACTGCCGTCGAAAGAGAGCTGCCTGGGGTTGCACGCGACTTGCTCCGTTTTCCCGGTGTCGCCTCTTTCGTCGGCGGCGATGGTGCGCGATTCGGAGGTCGTTGCGAAGACGGGCTCGAAGCGACGATGTGGCGAGGACCGAGGCGGGGAGGATGGAGGAGCGCGGCTGAGGTGCGGGTCGCCTTCGCCGCCTCTCTCTTCCTCTTTCTTCTTCTTCTTCTTCTTTTTTTTCTTCTTTTTCTTTTTCCTTTTTCTTTTTCTTTTTCTTTCTTCTCTTTTTTTTTTCTTTTCTTTTTCTTCTTCTTCTTCGGCTCCGGCCCGTGCTAAAGAAGCAGCAGCGGCAGCAGCGGGGGCCGGCGCGCGGGCGGTGGCAGGGCTACGGCGCAGTGGCGCGCAGGCGGCGGCGGCGCGCGACGGCCGGCTGCGGGCGCGGGAGCCGCGACTGCCGGATGCGGGCTCGGGGGTCGCGGTGGCCGGGTGCGGGGATCGCGGCGGCCGGGTCGGGCTCGGCCGTGACCGGATCGGAGAGGGGATGTATCGCGCACTTTGTGAACTCTGGTGTCCGGACACCAATACTTTCCTTACTGGAGCGGGGGAGATAGGAATCTCACTTCGCGACGTCCACATCGTCTCTGGGTCCCCCGAAGTGCAGAATTACTACCAGGAGGAGGTGCCAGCTTTGAAGGATCTGTTGGACAGTAGATTCGCTCCGAGTTCCTGCCTTCTTCTGTTCAAGGCATACGCCATCATCGCGGTGCGGGACCAGTCAGATCGAGTGCGTCCTTCTTCTTGGGTTGACTTCTGGTTCAGAGGCGAGTATAGGTCGCCGACGCCTTCGGTTCACCCGATGTGGAAGGTCGCTCAGATGAAAAGGCCTCCGCTTCGTTCTTTCGTGAGGCCTATTGACTCTTTGGCTCGAGAGAAGCACTCAATGGAGGGAAAATAGTGTCCCTTGGAGATCCTCGGTCTGAGGCGTGACAGCGAGGAGTGGCGAGCGGTTTACCGAGCCGCCGGGCTGGTCATCTTCCTCTGTCGGTTCGTGCTTCCCTGTTCTGGAGAGGTTATCCGTCCGGGGACCTTCCTTGCAGCTTCCAGGATGGCGAGGGGGGAGCTTTTCAATCTAGCCCCGGCCATATTATACGCCTTGTACCGGGGTCTCAGTGGGACTTACTGAGACTTGTCTAGCTCGGATAAGGCCAAGGAGGAGCTTGGCTAGTCTGCTGTGTTCGGACCCCTGCACTACTTGTATGGCTGGATAGCTCTGCATTTTTTAAAGGGGAACTTCGCCAGACGCGGGCATCTAGCCGACCTGCCGTTCCTGCCCGGGAAAGGAGGGATCTTAAATGCCTTTATCAGTTGGGAGCGTCCGAGGGAGTGTGCTCGCACCCTTTTGAGGAAGATGGGAAGTGCCGACTTTGAATTTCTGTCAGAGCATTCGGTGCTGCCTCTGGAGAGGTCGACTGTCTACGACAACGAGGAGCTGCCGGACAACCTATACTAGAACATGGTCAGTTGCCGCCCTCGCTACTTGGTTTGGCGCAAGGGGGATGTGGTGGAGGTGGAGCAGTACTCCCCTCATCGCTTCGCTCGCCAGCAAGGATTTCGACAGGAGGTTCCCGGTATGCCTCAGCAGTTGCAGGGGCGTATTAGTCCACAGGAGGGTTACCGTCTCTGGGCTTCTCTCTACGCTCGATTGACTGGCAGCAGCTTCTTCCCTGGGACCAAGTCTGGGTTTCGGGACGCCGCTACTCCGGAGTACTGCAAGTGGATTGAAGGGCGAGTTTCCCCTTTGCTTGCGAGTCTCCCGGTTGACGTCCTGGCGAGCAGCGAGTTTAGAAATTTCTGCTTTGACTCTTCTGCGAGAGTGGAGGATCGTCGCCTCTGACTGGGGCTTCATAGGGCACAGAGGAGCTGTAGCCGTCTTTCCAGTACCTGCCATGTCCCTTCTTCGGCTCCCGTGTTAGATGCCGAGCTTACTAATGCCCCCGGGGCATCCTGTTTCTCGAAGGCCGCTGTTGAGGGTGTCCCTCCCAAAAGAAGAAAGGTTTGCATTCCTCGCGGGATGGTTCCAAGGGTCCCTTGTCTGGTGGAGGATACCGAGGAGCCTGGACTTCTAAAAGATGAGGTGATCCCTCCGTCTAGGGCTGCTTCGTCCGACCTCGCAGGTATGGAGTTCTTTTTATTTTATTTCTCTTCTATGCTCGGGAAGTTCCATTACACTGAGTAGTGTATCCTTTTTGGGCAGATTCCGTTATAGTGGTAGAGCGCGGGGCGAACTCTCCGAAGGCGTCTCTCGGGCATTCATCTACTGGCGCCGCGCAGAAAGTGCCTGGGGCATGTGGGCTAGATATCCCTCCGGATGATCTGGATCTCCTCGGGCTTTGCGAGGAGAACTTCCCTAGTGGCGATATTGATCTGGACAGCATCGATGTTGACGCTTTGTCTTTCCATAAGGAGGCTGAAGTTTTGAGCGTTGACAAGCGGCATTCCCCGGTTACTGTACCCTCGTACCCATTGGAGGAGACGGTTGTTGCAGCGGTAGCGGTGGTTTCTCCAGTTCTGCCACCCTCGTTGGCGCAGGCGGTTCCTGTCGCGGCTGCAGCGGGAGGGAAGGTCTTGCCTACCTACTTCGAGGCACCTCGCTCGAGTTTAAGGCCGAGGAGCAGAGTTTCAGATTTCCTTCTTGCGAGCTGCCGGCAGTATATCAAGTCGACGTTGGAGCCTTTCCAAGATGCTAGCTTTGGCGCCCTCCAGGACTGGTGGTCGACGGACGGTGCAGAGTTCTGCGTGAGCCTGGAGGAGTTTAAAGTCGACAGTTCTTCTTTCGTTGCTCAGATATACCTGCTCGTGACCGACAGCGAGGCTTATCGATCCCGTCGAGCTTTACTAGAGGGGAGCTCCCCTTCTGAGTTGGAGGCCATTGAGGCGAGGTTATGTCAGTCAGAGTACCAACTTGCGGAGGCCGCTTCCAGCCTGTCGAAGGCTCAAAGGAAGATAGAGTCTGTGCGCGCCTCGCTTCGAAAGATAGAGTCTCATCTGGAGCGAGCCAAGGCTGCGGAGAGCGCTTTGAAGTCGAGTTACCTGAAGCAGCAGTCAGACTTGGCAACCCGTCGTGAGCTTCTGGCCACTCGTCCCGTGGAACTTCAGCGAGTGGAGGCGACTAGAGAGGAGTTACTGCACCGTCTTTGAGCGCTGGACACCTTCTTTTAGTTGCTCCTTGTCTAGTTGTTTTGCATTGTAGCTTTCTTTTTGGAACCTACGCCATGTATCGTCTTTTCTCTATGATCTAATAATATTACCTCGCTTTGCCACATCCTTTGCATGGACCATTGTTGACTTTTCTTTTGATCGGACTGAACCTGAAGTAACTTCTCAGGCTGCCTACGTACCCCCCTAAGGGGGATCAAGTCGCACGTAGTTCATTTTTTTTTTTTTTTGCGCAAGGGGTGTGGCCTTTGTAACACCTGTGGTGTTAGATTTGAGAATAATAGAAATCCTCCATGGCTAGTTTCGTCTTTTTGCAGCCAGACTTTTTCTTTGGGCATTTTCCCAATAAATGGATCGTAAACCTATGGGATGTTTTAAGTTCACATTCTCCGTAACTTCGAGCATGTCATGATGGTGCGTTCCGTGCAACGATCATGTGTATGCGCAGCCAGTTTCGGCAGCCCGGCAGGTAAACCCTAGAAAAGCAATAATTGGTCGATAGTTGTAACTGTTTTGTTTCTTGCAAAAGATCGGATGATCGGATCGTAAAGAAACAAGATACGTTAGATGAGGCTCTGAGAGAGCTTTCCAATGAGCCTGAGTTTGGGTCGATCCGACACCCGAGTGAATAGTTATTGCTATTTTGAGTTTTGGAGTCTTTCCTTCTTTTCAGGAGATCTAGAAGTCATAAAATTATGTACCAAGCTCTAACGCGTTTGCGTTGACAAGACCTTTCCAACGAATCCTCTCGGGCCCAATTCCGACTTCCGATTTGATAGTTACGGCTTATTATTCTTTTCAGCCCGGTTGATGGACGAATCGCACCCGGATTCCAACCGAGCCCGGTTCAGGGCTCGGGACCGAGCCCGGTTCAGGGCTCAGGACCGAGCCCAACCAGCCCTAGAGCCTACCTCCCAATCTCCTAGCATAATTTAAGGTCTCTTGACCTCCCTCCCCATTTATTTAGAATCCGAAATTCGGATGGTAATTATCGGGTAAGATTTCGGGATGACAAATCCATATCTTTTAGCCCTTATCCCAATCTTTCTTATCTTTATCGCCTTAACCAACCCTATCCCCCGTCCCTTCTTATCACAGCCTCCCCCTTTTCTATAAATAGAGAGAGAACGGGAGAGAGAGAGAAGGACGTAGAGAGGGAGAGAGAGATCGAACTAGAGAGGGAGAGAACTAGAGAGAGAAAGGAGGCAGAGAAGAAGATAGAGACCAAGGGAGAAGAGAGAGGAGCAGCCGCAGCCCCCTCCGAGTACCTCCCCCGACTCCGGCGAACCACCAAGGTCAGCCCTCCCCCTTCCCACCTCCTCTCTTCCGTCCGAACAAACCGAACCCGGCCACCTACGGCGACGAGCAGTCGGACCTCCAACCTGACACCCCATCCTCCTCCCTTACCCGCGACCCCCCTTCCTCCTCCCTTGCCGCGGCCCGCACGGGCGCACACCTCCGCCGCACTTGAGCCCCTCCCGACGATCGCCGGCGCACCACCGGCCGCCAACCCCTCGTGAAGCCCCCGCTCCGGCCGAGCTTCGGGCTCCGACGGCCGCTCTGGCCGCCTCCCCCCGCGCCTCCTCCGTGGGGGTGGTGCGGGAGAGGCCGGTCGAGCGCTCGCCGGTGCTCCAGGCCGTCCCTCCCGTCGGCCGCCGGCGCGCAGGAAACCCCCCCCGGCTGGTTTCGGTCTCGTGAAGAAGGAGATGGGGGGGGCAAAACAGTAAATTCCAGGTTATTTATTTAACCCCGGACCCGACCCGATATTCCACTGTGAACCCGACCCGACCCTGCAGACCTGCCCGACCCACTTAGTGAACCGGTCTGGTTCACTTGAACCAGACCCGTGAACCAGTCGATTTTGGTTCGACTGCCATTTCTCCGTCCGAACTTGGAATTGGACGAAACCAGCGCCATTTCGACCGGCTCGGAAAATACTACCTGTTGGCCATAGTTTATCATAGTAATTGTACTGTTTAATATCCTGTTTTATCCTTGGACCAAATCTTATTGCGGTACCGTGGTTTGACCGTCGTTTCATCGTCCGAACTCGGATTCGGACGAAACCAACGGCATCGTGCTCAGAACATTGAGCCCTACCTTTTAAACCTAGAAGATAACCCTAGAACCCCTTCTACCCTAGTGAACTAGCTATGCGATCGGTTTCACCGGTTCTACGTGGTTTGACCCGAAACCATTCGACCGAAGTCGGATTCCAGCGAAACTGGAACCATCGGAAAGGGTTCTTCGAGCCCGATTCGATGAGTAGGTTTAGCTTCTATTTACTTATTTGGCCTAGTAGTGTTTAGGTTCGAGTTCTTCAGTCGCACAGATTTGCGTGCTGTCGACTCAATATTGGTCCCCTATCGAGGGTGCCCGACTATCCTTGGCATAGAACCCTCGTCGTTGATTCTTCTGTTTTAATCGATAGCATTGTGATTTGGATCTGTGTTTGTTATCAGACCATGATTATAGTGATCCAACGGAGGCGGATCAGAGGCAACTAGCAGGAGTTGTGTAATCGACAGCCAGGTGACATCTACTACCCTTGCGTGGTCTTTAATAGTGGGAAATGAGAATGACTAAGGGTAGATGACCATGACACTGCATGCGGGCCCCGCCGGGCATCGTCGCATGTGGTCAAGTGGACCCCGCCTTGCATGCGGAGTCGCGAGTCCGGCGACGCATGCTTAAAACATTAATAAAATAATGATAATGATTGCTTTTGATTGTATGGACACCGTAATTAGGATTCCCTTAAATTAATCATTAATTTGAATAACTAATAATTATCGGGGCCCACCCTCCTGAGAGGAGTATGGCAACCCTAGCACACGGATCACTGGGATGAGTGTTTTACTTTATTGATTTATTATGTCGCATGGGTTGCGAGAGCAGTACGGGACCAGGGGTAAATTGTTGGAAATTGATAAGCATTAAATATACTTTTTGTAGCTTCTTTGTATATGTTGAAAGATGTTATATGTGAATATACCTGGTTAGAGGGTAGGGACCCCGTACGCACATGGGCCGTGAACCACCATGTGCGTACAGCCGAAGTTAAGTAGGTTAGGGGTCACGGGCAAGGGTTGTGGTAAATCCAATAGGAGGTGCCCTCGAGTAGGGATTGGCCTAGCAACCCTGTCCCGGGGAGTTGAAGTCCCCATAGTAAAGCAAGTTGGGCGGTAGAGCTCCACCGTGAAAGACGGGAAACCCCTTATGATCATCTGGGTGACTAGTGCATGGTGTTGGTGGATGCACGGCGAGAGAGTTGGCCCTCTACATCGAAATAAAAGGCCCTATAGTAATGCCCGACCGAGGGCAGGATGAACAAAATATCCGGGGTTCACATTTTGATAGTGTGTGTTTTATCTATATATGAATTTAGAATTGTATGACTGTTCACATGATGATCTCGTGACTTTAAATGAATGTCTTATTTAGTTTGTTCTTTAATGTTGTAGAACATTGAATGGACTTTAGGTTAGATAACCTAGTGACAGTAGGAATTGCATGTGAATATAGACTACTGATAGGTCTATGTATCATTCTGTAAACTTTGATTCTACTAGAACTGATAGATCTTATCTTAATTTATTAAGATTAGTTATCTCATATTATTAAAGACTATTAGGATGTCACTAGCCATTAATTTGGCTAATCTCCCAATATTCTATTGGGGGCTACTCTTTTCCACGAGTAGGCTCAGGAGTAGCAGTAGGATTCCAGAGGCGGAGTTAGAGTTGCAGTGTTACCTTTCTGCTTAGTACGTTAATCTTGTAGTCTTAACTCTTCAGACATTGTAATTGTATTGGAATAAGAGTTCTTATTAGATAGTTAGTAGTCTATGGTTGTAGTTGCAATGGTTCCAGCTGAATTCTTTTGGGTAGGCCTCTCCTCAAGGCCCCAAGCCTAGGATAGATCATAATGAAAATATAAGTGCTATAAATGACTAAATTGATTCACCCTGTAGATAGGAACTCTAGAATGGTGCACTTGAGTGTTAGGGCGTGGATGAGACCACTTGGCTAGCCGTAGGAGGCTTGAGCCTCGTGCTCCCTCAAATAAACTCCTGTCAGTATGTAGTGGCACCGACAGGTCACTCATATTGAGAGGATATGACTTTTGAAGGTTGAGCTTGACTAGATAATATCTTCTCTCTGTTGATAATTTCTTTTTCTTTGCTTTTTAAATAAAAATGTTTTTTTGAAAAATCAAATTTAAAAGATTCCCCTTTTGTTTCTCCATCCTCCTTGTTTTTCATATTAGAGAGCGTAGAAGAAGCCCTGTGAGAACCCAAATTGGTGTAATTAATTGATCAGACCCAAAATCCCCTTCTTTTCTCACCTCACACTCCAGGGATCGGTCTTCAGATTTCTGGGGCGTGACAGCTGGTATCAGAGCTTAAGGATATGTTCCTTGGGGTTTTGTTAGGATGCGGTTCGTGTCTTGCGATTCTTTCTTCGGAAAGTTTAGACTCTAGTGGTGTTAGAATGTTTTCTAGAGATTGTCTGGATAGTGAGTCGATAGAATTCTCATAGTAGCTAGTGGTGGTATAGCGATTATTTCTAAGGATAAGAACCTAGGGTTAATCATACTTGGAGAACTGGTTTGTTTGAGGAATTGATCTATAACTAAGAACTGTCTATGATTGAGTTTTTGATTGATCGAGAATTGTGAATCAATCTATATGTCGTGTGAGTATGATTGTATTTGAACTCTGATGTGCTATAATGTATTGGTTTAGAGTTAGTCATTGCAACTCGGGTGATAGTTCTTAGAAAGGGGCCACGTGGAACATCTTAACCAAGGGTAGTGTTTCTTGATCTCTAGGCAGAAGCATAGTGTTTGAGTCTATATCAGAGTATAGGTTGGGAGTCTTCTAATATGGATTCTCTTGAACTTTCTAGTGGTAAGGAGCTGACCAAGGACTAGATATTCAACTCTAGTTAGTAATTTGGTTGATTGGTTTTGGAATGAATGTATTTGATTATATCTGGAAGGATGTATATCCTTGATGGTTTATCTGGCATGGTTATGAGGTTACTCTTTTTGTTGGTTTTGTTATTTTTCGTTGACCCTAAGCGCTAGAAACCTAGTCGGTGTTTTATGATTCCTTGATCTTTGTTGACCCTTAGTATTCGAGACCTAGTCGGTGTTTAGGATCCCTTGATCTTCGTTGACCCTTAGTACTAGAGACTTTGTTGGTATTTTAGGATTCCTTGATTCTTGTTGACCATTGGTACTAGAGACTTAGTTGGTGTTTTTAGGATCGTCCATTATCTCGATATAGGTGTAATAATTAGATTAGTTTACTTGTTAGATCTCTCTGGGGTATCGTGGTGTATAATTAGCTTGGTGTAGAGCTTGTGTGTTTTTTGTAATAGATCCTATGAGTAATGATGATGACTCTTGGGAATAGTGGTTTCAAGAAGTACACCAGGAGATGAAAATCTCAGGTGATAGTTTGAATTCCCTTGGTTAGTAGATTACGGGATACCTTGATAGTGACTCTTACGAAAGAGTACGCACTGTTCCTAGGGAACTTTGGCGGTGGATGATGATTGTCCGGTATAGGACATACTGTGGCTATGCACTGACTCTTCGGAGGCTTTGGCGGTTGGTTTCGCAGTTCTTATTGGAACTCGCGGGAGAGAGCGCACTGGCTAGATGACAGTGACGTTAAGATCGAATTGAGATAATTGAGTACTAGAAAGATGTTAGCAACAATGTCAAGAGGACTGCCTATGTTTATAAAATTTGGGAATACCTTATCAGTTGGAATCTTAAGAATGATCATTATTCTGCTGATTCACCTCACTTTGTTTTCAATCATTATTCGATTCAAGTAACTTTCGTTTGCTTAAGTTTTTTTTGAGTGATTGCCTTTAGTTCTCATAATGTTAAGATTGTGCTAGTTCCCTCAGTTGTCCTTTTTCTAAGTTGTCTCTATTTGTCTCGGGTCCTTTATTTTTATTTTTGTATGGTTGCGAGGTTTCCGTCTAGCTATCTCGATGATTAGTTTAGGGTAGAATTTAGTACTTGGTATCGATCTGCTCAGTCGATATTAGTTGGCCATTAGTTTTCTAGTAGGTAGTTTCTTCAGCCAACTCATAATAGTTTGGTTTAGGATCGATCCCCTTGTCTTGTAGTGAGCCAATGAGATGACTATCTATTGTCAGAGTGTAGCTATCTAGTTTGGATCCACTTGAGAAATAGATTTTTCGGGCATTTGTTCTTTAGTTTCTTGAGCAGTATTGGTAGTTTGATTAGTGTAGGTGTTAGTCTCGTAGGAATCTTATAGGATTTTAGTTTAGTATTAGATACACGTTAAGCGTACTAGTTGAGACATCTCTTTTGTCAAATCATTCTGGAATATGTACTTAAGCATATGTGTATGGGCGCATATGTGTAGTATACATTGCTATGATTGTAGAGTCGATACCAAAAGTATAAATTATATATGGGTGTATGGGCACTCATATACATTGATATACCTTTTATATCGGCACTGACAATTGAGTGCATTTTAAGTTTCTGAATCTATGAGTTTTGGTAGTTAGCCTACCGAGGGGAACACCCCTCGGTAGTACTAATAAGGGGGATGCCCCTTATCTAGGTAGGTTTAATGATCAAAACTCATGATTATGGTATAATCCGTAATGCTTAGAATGAGAAATGGAAACCAAAACTCGTATTCACGATGTGAGAATTTGGAGGTTCATTTCTATCCTAATAATTACGAGACTCGATTCGTATAATGTTTAGGTTAGTAGAGAGAGTAGGATTGTGAGTAATAGAGGGTCAGGATTTTCTTTTAGTAAGATTTGGTGTAGTGACTTGACTTTCTTATTGGCAATGTTAGTGAGGATGTTTGCGCTCGTTGTAGTTACCTTTTCATTGTTATATGTTCTTGTTTTGGTAGTAGAGATGAGTGGACTCGTATATATGGTTTTTGTAGTTGAATTTTCGGGACGAAATTTTTTTTAAGGTGTGTAGGTTGTAACACCTGTGGTGTTAGATTTGAGAATAATAGAAATCCTCCATGGCTAGTTTTGTCTTTTTGCAGCCAGACTTTTTCTTTGGGATTTTTCCTAATAAATGGATCGTAAACCTATGTGATGTTTTACGTTCACATTCTCTGTAACTTCGAGCATGTCATGATGGTGCGTTCCGTGCAACGATCATGTGTATGCGCAGCCAGTTTCGACAGCCCAGCAGGTAAACCCTAGAAAAGCGATAATTGGTCAATAGTTGTAACTGTTTTGTTTCTTGCAAAATATTGGATGATCGGATCGTAACGAAACAAGATACGTTAGATGAGGCTCTGAGAGAGCTTTCCAATGAGCCTGAGTTTGGGTCGATCCGACACCCGAGTGAATAGTTATTGCTATTTTGAGTTTTGGAGTCTTTCCTTCTTTTCGGGAGATCCAGAAGTCATAAAATTATTTACCAAGCGCTAACGCGTTCGCGTTGACGAGACCTTTCCAACGAATCCTCTCAAGCCCAATTCTGACTTCCGGTTTGATAGTTACGGCTTATTATTCTTTTCAGCCCGGTTGATGGACGAATCGCACCCGGATTCCAACCGAGCCCGGTTCAGGGCTCGGGACCGAGCCCGACCAGCCCTAGAGCCTACCTCCTGGTATCCTAGCATAATTTAAGGTCTCTTGACCTCCCTCCCCATTTATTTAGAATCCGAAATTCGGATGGTAATTATCGGGTAAGATTTCGGGATGACAAATCTATATCTTTTAGCCCTTATCCCAATCTTTCTTATCTTTATCCCCTTAACCAACCCTATCCCCCGTCCCTCCTTATCACAGCCTCCCCCTTTTCTATAAATAGAGAGAGAATGGGAGAGAGAGAGAAGGACGTAGAGAGAGAGAGATCGAACTAGAGAGGGAGAGAACTAGAGAGAGAAAGGAGGCAGAGAAGAAGATAGAGACCAAGGGAGAAGAGAGAGGAGCAGCCGCAGCCCCCTCCGAGTACCTCCCCCAACTCCGGCGAACCACCCAGGTCAGCCCTCCCCCTTCCCACCTCCTCTCTTCCGTCCGAACAAACCGAACCCGGCCACCTACGGCGACGAGCAGTCGGACCTCCAACCTGACACCCCATCCTCCTCCCTTACCCGCGACCCCCCTTCCTCCTCCCTTGTCGCGGCCCGCACGGGCGCACACCTCCGCCGCACTTGAGCCCCTCCCGACGATCGCCGGCGCACCACCGGCCGCCAACCCCTCGTGAAGCCCCCGCTCCGGCCGAGCTTCGGGCTCCGACGGCCGCTCCGGCCGCCTCCCCCCGCGCCTCCTCCGGGGGGGTGGTGCGGGAGAGGCCGGTCGAGCGCTCGCCGGCGCTCCAGGCCGCCCCTCCCGTCGGCCGCCGGCGCGCAGGAAACCCCCCCCCCCCCCCGGCTGGTTTCGGTCTCGTGAAGAAGAAGGAGATAGGGGGGGGCAAAACAGTAAATTCCAGGTTATTTATTTAACCCCAGACCCGACCCGATATTCCACTGTGAACCCGACCCGACCCTGCAGACCTGCCCGACCCACTTAGTGAACCGGTCTGGTTCACTTGAACCAGACCCGTGAACCAGTCGATTTTGGTTCGACTGCCATTTCTCCATCCGAACTCGAAATTGGACGAAACCAGCGCCATTTCTACCGGCTCGGAAAATACTACCTGTTGGCCATAGTTTATCATAGTAATTGTACTGTTTAATACCCTATTTTATCCTTGGACCGAATCTTATCGCGGTACCATGGTTTGACCGCCGTTTCATCGTCCGAACTCGGATTCGGACGAAACCAGCGGCATCGTGCTCAGAACATTGAGCCCTACCTTTTAAACCTAGAAGATAACCCTAGAACCCCTTCTACCCTAGTGAACCATCTATGCGATCGGTTTTACCGGTTCTACGTGGTTTGACCCGAAACCATTCGACCGAAGTCGGATTCCAGCGAAACTGGAACCATCGGAAAGGGTTCTTCGAGCCCGATTCGATGAGTAGGTTTAGCTTCTATTTACTTATTTGGCCTAGTATTGTTTAGGTTCGAGTTCTTCAGTCGCACGGATTTGCATGATGTCGACTCAATGTTGGTCCCCTATCGAGGGTGCCCGACTATCCTTGGCATAGAACCCTCGTCGTTGATTCTTCTGTTTTAATCGATAGCATTGTGATTTGGATCTATGTTTGTTATCAGACCATGATTATGGTGATCCAACGGAGGCGGATCAGAGGCAACTAGCAGGAGTTGTGTAATCGACAGCCAGGTGACATCTACTACCCTTGCGTGGTCTTTAATAGTGGGAAATGAGAATGACTAAGGGTAGATGACCATGACACTGCATGCGGGCCCCGCCGAGCATCGTCGCATGTGGTCAAGTGGACCCCGCCTTGCATGCGGAGTCGCGAGTCCGGCGACGCATGCTTAAAATATTAATAAAATAATGATAATGATTGCTTTTGATTGTATGGACACCGTAATTAGGATTCCCTTAAATTAATCATTAATTTGAATAACTAATAATTATCGGGGCCCACCCTCCTGAGAGGAGTATGGCAACCCTAGCACACGGGTCACTGGGATGAGTGTTTTACTTTATTGATTTATTATGTCGCATGGGTTGCGAGAGCAGTACGGGACCAAGGGTAAATTGTTGGAAATTGATAAGCATTAAATATACTTTTTGTAGCTTCTTTGTATATGTTGAAAGATGTTATATGTGAATCTATCTGGTTTGAGGGTAGGGACCCCGTACGCGCATGGGCCGTGAACCACCCTGCGCGTACAGCCAAAGTTAAGTAGGTTAGGGGTCACGGGCAAGGGTTGTCGTAAAGCCAATAGGAGGTGCCCTCGAGTAGGGATTGGCCTAGCAACCCTATCCCGGGGAGTTGAAGTCCCCATAGTAAAGCAAGTTGGGCGGTAGAGCTCCACCGTGAAAGACGGGAAACCCCTTATGATCATCTGGGTGACTAGTGCATGGTGTTGGTGGATGCACGGTGAGAGAGTTGGCCCTCTACATCGAAATAAAAGGCCCTATAGTAATGCCCGACCGGGGGCAGGATGAACAAAACATCCGGGGTTCACATTTTGATAGTGTGTGTTTTATCTATATATGAATTTAGAATTGTATGACTGTTCACATGATGATCTCGTGACTTTAAATGAATGTCTTATTTAGTTTGTTCTTTAATGCTGTAGAACATTGAATGGACTTTAGGTTAGATAACCTAGTGACAGTAGGAATTGCATGTGAATATAGACTACTGATAGGTTTATGTATCATTCTGCAAACTTTGATTCTACTAGAACTGATAGATCTTATCTTAATTTATTAAGATTAGTTGTCTCATATTATTAAAGACTATTAGGATGTCACTAGCCATTAATTTTGCTAATCTCCCAATTTTCTATTGGGGGCTACTCTTTCCCACGAGTAGGCTCAGTTGCAGGTCTGGAGGCTCAGGAGTAGCAGTAGGATTCCAGAGGCGGAGTTAGAGTTGCAATGTTACCTTTCTGCTTAGTACGTTAATCTTGTAGTCTTTTCTCTTCAGACATTGTAATTGTCTTGGAATAAGAGTTCTTATTAGATAGTTACTATTCTATGGTTGTAGTTGCAATGGTTCCAGCTGAATTCTTTTGGGTAGGCCTCTCCTCAAGGCCCCAAGCCTAGGATAGATCATGATGAAAATATAAGTGCATATAAATGACTAAATTGATTCACCCTGTAGATAGGAACTCTAGAATGGTGCACTTGAGTGTTAGGGCGTGGATGAGACCACTTGGCTAGCCGTAGGAGGCTTGAGCCTCGTGCTCCCTCAAATAAACTCCTGTCAGCATGTAGTGGCACCGACAGGTCACTCATATTGAGAGGATATGACTTTTGAAGGTTGAGCTTGACTAGATAATATCTTCTCTCTGTTGATAATTTCTTTTTCTTTGCTTTTTAAATAAAAATGTTTTTTCAAAAAATCAAATTTAAAAGATTCCCCTTTTGTTTCTCCCTCCTCCTTGTTTTTCATATTAAAGAGCTTAGAAGAAGCCCTGTGAGAATCCAAATTGGTGTAATTAATTGATCAGACCCAAAATCCCCTTCTTTTCTCACCTCACACCCCAGGGATCGGTCTTCAGATTTCTGGGGCGTGACAGCCTTGCTTTAGGCATAGTACCTTTTGAGGTACTTGCCGTTGATAGGGCCGAGTGTCAGCCCTTCTGGCGTGGTGAGGAGATAGGCGCCGTTGGAGTAGACTTCCTTGACGGAGTGCGGGCCATCCCATTTGGCGTCAAATTTCTTCCCTCCTCGATGCGAGAGGATGATGGGGCGTTTGACCGCCAGCACCAGTTCCCCCATCTGGAATGATTGAGGACGGATCTTCTTGTTGAAGGCACGAGACAGTCGGGCCTGATAATATTCCAAACGTTGTTGAGCTTCGAGGCGTCTCTTGTCTAATGCTTCCAATTCTGCTAGGCGGAGCTGGGCGTTGTCATCGCTGGTGAGGCCTTCCTGAATTGCTATCCTGAGCGATGGGATCTGGAGCTCGAGGGGAAGAACAACTTCTACACCATAGACGAGGGAGTATGGTGTTGCTTGCGTTGGCGTACGGAAGGACGTTCGGTAAGCCCATAGTGCTTCGCCCATGCGTTCGTGCCAATCTTTTTTTGTCTTCGAGACGGTTTTCTCCAGCAGCTTGCACAGAGTCTTGTTGAAGGCTTCTGCTAGACCGTTGGCTGGAGCGTTGTACATCGTCGAACAATTCTGCTTAATGTTGTACAATGCGCAGAACTGGCTGACGGCAGCATTCTTGAACTGCTTCCTGTTATCTGTTACGATGTAGTTGGGGACTCCACAGCGGAAGATGATGTCATTCTGGATAAAGCTGATGACGGAGTGCTTTGTAACTTCCCGCAGAGGTGTTGCTTCAGCCCACTTGGAGAAGTAATCCGTTGCCGCCAAAATGTAAAGATGTTGCTTGGATGACTTGGGCAGGGGGCCGACGATATCGAGTCCCCATCCGTCGAAGGGCCAAGACGCGATTGTTGGGTGCAAAGGCTCCGGAGGTTGGCGGATGTAGTTCCCGTGCATCTGGCAAGCATGACATCTTCTCGCGTACTCCAAGCTGTCCTTGATCATGGTAGGCCAGTAATATCCCATCCTCTTGACGCAGAAGTGAAGTTTCGGATCGGACTGGTGCGATCCGCAGATTCCAGCGTGTACTTCTTCCAGTGCGGCTTCTGCTTCTTCTTTCACGAGGCACCTCAGGAGTGTGCCATCGTAGCTTCGTCGGTATAGCTCGCCGTTGAAGTGGTAGAACCTTAGAGACCTTAGACGGATGTCACCTTTGCGCTTCGGATCTTCGGGAAGTTTACCATGAACGAGATATTCCACAAATGGCTGCCTCCAGTCTTGTTCTTTAATCTCGAGGACATGCACCGCGTTGGTTTGAACTGGTACTTCGAGCGAACCTTCCTCTTTGGTGATCACGAATCTTCTGCAGATGGAGACGACGAGCGAACGTTCTTCTGGAAACGGGAGTGTAGCCACCAGATTTGCAAGTGCGTTAGCTTGCTGGTTGAGGTTCCTGGAGACGTGCTGAATGGAAGCAGCTTTGAATTTGTCGAGGAGCTCTACAGCCCGCGCATGCAACGGCACCAGGTCTTCTTTGTTGACTTTATATGCCCCCAGGACTTGCTGGATCACGAGTTGGGAGTCTCCAAAAATCTCTAGTCCTTGAAGCTTCATTTCGTCGGCCAGCTCGAGACCGATGAGCAGGGCTTGATATTCTACCACGTTGTTGGAACATGATTCCGACAGTAGGAATGAGAAGGGGAGTATTTCGTTGTCCGGAGTGACGAAGATGACTCCGGCTCCCGCTATGTCTTGCCTTGCTGTGCCGTCGAAGAACATTTTACAGGATGGGGCGACGTCGATGGAGAACACTTCTTCATCTGGGAGATCTTCTGATACCTCCTATTCCGCCGGAAGAGGGTATTCTGCGAGAAAGTTCGCGAGGGCCTGCCCTTTAACCGCTTTCTGCGGTACGAAGGTGATATCAAATTCAAGTAGAAGCAGGGCCCACTTGGCCAGACGTCCGGAAAGCACTGGCCTTGATATGATGTACTTGAGGGGGTCAACCTTCGAGACGAGTTTGATGGTGTGAGCCAGCATATAGTGTCGCAGCTTTTTCGTGGTGAAGATGAGCGCTAAGCAGACCTTCCCGATTGGGGAGTAATTCAGCTCTGCGCCGACGAGAGTGCGACTCAAGTAGTAGCAAGCCGTCTCCCTGCCAAGTTCATTGTTTTGAGCCAGGAGTGCACCCAAGGATTGCTCCTGGGCAGTAATGTAGAGGATGAGCGGCCTTCCTTGAGCTGGTGCTGATAGAACTGGTGGTTTCAATAGATAGGCTTTGATGTTTTGGAGTGCTTCTTGGCAAGCTTCGTCCCATTTGAACGGCGCTCCTTTCTTCATGAGGCGACTAAAAGGGTGGTACTTTCTAGCTAGGTTGGCGATGAATCTCCGGATATACGCCAAGTGCCCTTGGAGGCCTCTGAGGTCTCGTACTATTTCGGCACGGGCATATTGACGATAGCATCTATCTTGGATTGATCTATCTCAATACCTCGATGTCGTACGACGAAGCCGAGGAACTTGCCTGAGGAGACTCCGAATGTGCACTTGAGTGGATTCATGCGGAGTTGGTACCTTCGAAGCCGTTTGAAGATTAGCTCGAGATCTTGTAGATTTGCCGACTACTTCTTGGATTTCACCACGAGGTCGTCGACATAACACTCCACGTTTTGATGAAGAATGTCGTCAAAGATTTTTTGCATAGCTCGCTGGTAGGTGGCTCCTGTGTTCTTCAAGCCGAATGGCATAACTTTGTAGCAGTAGATTCCTTTCGGTATGCGGAATGCCGTAAGCTCTTCGTTCTTGGGTGCCATCCGAATCTGATTGTAGCCCGATGATCCGTCCATGAAAGTTAGTACCTCGTGGCCTGTCGTTGCGTCCACCATTAGCTCCGTGATTAGCAAGGGGAAATCGTCCTTTGGGCATGCGTTGTTCAAGTCTCTGAAGTCCACGCACACTCGGATTTGACCGTTCTTCTTTTTGACCAGGACGACGCTAGAGATCCATGTCGGGTACTTGACCTCTCGGATGAAGCCGGCTTCGATCAACTTGTTAACTTCGCCTTCTATTTGGGGTACCAGTTCTGGCCGGTAGCGTCTTTGTCCTTGCTTGATAGCGCTGGCTCCGTGTTTGATGCTGAGCTGGTGTACAGCGATTTTGGGATCGAGGCCCGGCATCTCCTTGTAGGACCATGCGAAGACGTCTCTGTATTCTTTGAGCAGTTTGATGTATGCGGCTTCTTCCTCAGGGGTCAAGAGTGTGCTGACGAATGTAGGCCGAGGCTCCGTCTCTGTGCCCAAGTTGATTTCCTTCAAGTCATCAACGGTGGACTGCCCCCCTTCTTCGAGGACTGGCGGGGCGGTTGGCAACTCGTCGTCCGAAGTAGAAGTATCACCATTGTCGGGATCCGTAATGGAGATATGATTGACAGCAGCCATGGGTGGGTGGGTGGGTGTTGAAACGAAGTCCTCGATTGGCATTCCCAGATGATCGAACACTGACTTCTTCTTTTATTGCTTAACTGGCCCGAGTCTTTCGAACATAGCCGTGCGTTTTTTATTCGATCAGTTTTTACCATCTCGGATTTGCTTCTGGAGCAAGGCTTAGCATCGAGCCCATCGTCGTCTTCTTCTGCTGTCAGGATGGCTGAGGTAGGTGGAGCGTGCATCAGAGATTGTTGATCCTTCAGCTACTTCGTCCACCATCTTTGCCCCGATGTAGTTCGAGGTGAAGGTCTTCTTTGCTGCGGTTCTGATGACCAACGGAGCTTGACTCGAGCCGATGCCTCGGCGGTTCAGGGGAATTTGTTTACCGTTTAGAAACAGCTGAGCTTGAGTTCTCGTCATCCCATATGGAGTTGCTGCTGGGGGAAGTGTGCCCATGGCGCTTTCTCTGTCATAGCCGGCTTTGAACAACAACTTAGCAGCATTTTGCCCCCAACTTCTTTTCGGCTTGAATCCAAGCTGGTTGGGATCGATGGATTCGACAGGTCTGCTCGGGTTCGGAGCTTGCGTCAGGCTAGGTAGTGGCAACGTCATTTCTTGCAGAGTGACGACATTGGCCTGCGATAACGACGGGGCCAGATTTCTTACAGGAGTAGAAGGTGATCGTTCAGATTTGCGAAGCCATTGAGGCGCGAGACGCAGGATTGGCGTCGTTTGGACGGGCAACAGGGTATGTTGTATTGCTCTTGACTCGGAACTGATGCACATCCTTTGCCTAGGTTTTGGCGTTCCTTGGACCTTGAGTCTTGCTTCGTCGGAAGGTGGCGTCAGATTTGCAGGAAGAGGAGTCTTATCCTGCTTTACTTCTTCAATCTTCTGGGCTCGAGGGGCTTTAGCTGGAAGAACTTCCGCGACTAGGTCCTTTGCTTGGTAGAACTTAGCGTCGGCCAAGTGTGCCTCGGCCTCGTTGAATGGCTTGTCGTCCGCAACTATGCACCTCTCCATGCCTTCTTCACAGTACTTGAGGCACTGGTGCCAGGTGGATACTACGATGCCATTCTCGTGCAACCATGGCCTTCCTAACAGGAGGCGATATGATGTCTGGCAATCGATGATGTGGAAGAGGACTGTTGTATCTAGTGGGCTGTTGGAAAGCTTCAAACGGATGATTCCGATGGTGGACTGTCCGCCCTGGTTGAACCCTTGAATGACCAACTGACTTGGCGAGAGCTGGTCGTTGGTGATGCCGAGTTGCCACATTGTCAAATAGGCATGATATTGACGGCGGAGCCACAGTCTAACAGGATTCGATTCACTGGCTTCTCCTTGATATATCCCGAAACATAGACAGGCCGGTTGTGCAGTCACGTTCCGAGTTGCAAGTCCTTGTCGGAAAAGGTTATCGTTGCATCGCACGAGGCCACAGCTTTGCTTTTCTGGTCATCCTTCCTTTTCCTCTTATAGCTGTCTGGATCGGCCAAGGCCGCAGCCATTGCCAGGCGAGCCTTCTTCGGGAGATGCAAAGCTTCTACGAGAGGCAAGTGCAGGATTGCCTCGTCATGAGAGGCAGTGCCCCCTTGGTTGGAATCATCTCCCTCGTCGGTGGAGTCGCCTTCTTCAGAAGTTTCGCTTTTGTCTTTTCCTTCCGATGCCTCATGAACTTCGACCATGCAACAAGACACCCTGATGTGCTGATCGACTGGGAGGAAGTGATCCGGGAAGAATTCTTGCAGTGTTGCAGGTTCTGGAAGGCTTTGCTGGAGGAGATCGTTTTGGCTTGCTGGCGGCACTTTGAACACCTTCCTTCCTGGAGTCTTGCTTTTCTTCTTGTAGGTTCGGCGTTCTGGAAATCTCCTCATCACACGGTCTTGCTTCTGTTGCCTTTCTTGTCGTGGCTTTCGCTGCCGTGGTAGCATGACCCATGCCTCTTCGTCAGTGGATTCCCCTCCACTAAGATGATGATCGGTAGCAGCAACTGGTTCCCTTGAAGGGACTTGTTCTTCCGGAGGCTCTACTGGCTCGTCTTTTGATCCCCAGCCGGTGGGCTTGATTTCTTCGATCGAAACAGATGGAGGTTTTGAGTAGAGGACGTAATAGTCAAACTTCCCCAAAGGCTGGCCCAGCAGACTGACTTCTGGATCTCCCTGCTCGTATCTTTTCCGGAGAGCGCATTGAGACGTAGCTCGACTGGAAGGGACTTGCTCTTCCTGAAGCTCCACTGGCTCGTCTTCCGATTCCCAGCCGGTGGGCTTGATTTCGTCGATTGAAACGGACGGAGGCCTTGAGTAGAGTACGTAATAGTCGAACGTCCCCGAAGGATGGCCCAGCAGACCGACTTCTGGATCTCCTTATTCGTATCTCCTTTGGAGCGCTCGTTGGGATGTAGCATTGCTTGGAATAGGTGCTGGCGTGAGCGATGGTTGCCCCCAGGGCAGCGGCGTTTCTTCCTCGGTGAGCGTAGGAGTACGTTGACGTTGCTTTGAGACTTTCGGCTGGGAAATTGACTTAGCGGTTGGCGCTTGACGGTTGATGCGCAATTTGGGCACGCTTCGCCGAGCAGTAACGAGTACCGGCGAGAAGGAGCCGAAGGTGATGGACGTCATGTTGGCCGTAGCGACCTTCCCGGTGTCAATTTCTATCTTTCCTTGCTTTGCGAGTGCCATGATTCTTTTCTTGAAGATGAAGCATCTTTCGATGGGATGACTTACCACCCGGTGGTATTTGCAGAAGAGAGGGTCGTCGACGCTGTGGGTGCAAATTTTGGCATAAATCCACCACGGGACCCACCAGCCCTGCCTGGTGGGCCCACGAAGACTACCACAGGACCCACCGGCCCTGCCTGGTGGGCCCACGAGGACTACCACAGGACCCACCGGCCCTGCCTGGTGGGCCCACGAAGACTACTACGGGACCCACCGGCCCTGCCTGGTGGGCCCACGAGGACTACCACGGGACCTACCGGCCCTGCCCGGTAGGCTCACGAGTCTAGAGAATCCTATAAATAGCAGAGCCTTCGAATGTAAAAGGATCGAAATCTAAGATCCGAAAATCTGATTTCCACTCTGAGATCTGACTTTCAGAACCAGAGCTTTGGGATTTCTAACCTCCGATCTACCATCTCTCTTTGATCTTCTTTTCTCTTTCGAAGAGATCAGGGAGCTTTCAGTGACACTCGGCCTATCGAGGTCACTTCAACTGAAGTGTTAGTAAATTCGGGTTGCTCCCTATAGCACGGAGACGTAGGCTTCGGCTGAACTCCGAGATCACATCTCGTGTCACAATTTCTCTGATTGCATTCCTCTGTCTGCATATCAAAAGGCTTCGACTTCAATCAACAGATCGATCAACGATCTTCGACATCAACTTCGACTTCAATTGACTGGTGCTGCGAGAGTCTTCGGGTCGGCACGAAGATTTTCCCCCATAGTTTGGCGCCGTCTGTGGGATCCGAGCGAGAAGCTGTGTTCTCTCTCTCTACTTCGACTACCAGATCAATAGCCAAACTTCCTCGCCCCCTCGGTTGATCAGACAATTGATCGGACGTCGGCAATCTCGTTGTACCCTTCGCACTCTGAATGGCGAGAACCAAACACCAGGGCCAACCAGAAGGAAGTAACACTCAACATCAACCTCGTCCTGAGACTCGTTCAATGAGTCAAAGGCTCAATTTCGGGCAGCCCCTTGCTGTCCCCGAGATGGGGGTTCATTCAGGAAGCGGGAGATCAGTCGATCGACCGATCGCCCCTCATCCTTATCAATCAATTGGGCAGACTGTCCCTGCTCCTGCTGAAGATCCTCCATCGACTTACCAGATCTCTGCAATCGATTTCCAACTACTCCAATTGGCGAAGCAAAACGCCACCCTCACTGCTGAGAGGGATGCTCTGAAGAAGGCAGCCTCCAAAGCTGGAATTGCTATTCCGATCCCCTCCGCAAGTGAGAGGGTTGATCCTCCTCGACATTCAATTCACTCCGAACAACGGAGGTCAATGGGCACTGATGCTCTCGAGAGGATTCGACGCGACCCAACTCCCTCTGCTGCTCCTTGGAAGCAGAGTGTCTGGGATCGTCTTGAAGACGAGTCCTCCCAATCCTCATCTGGTCGTAACTGCGACAAAAGAGCACCATCGAAGCTCAACATGCCAAGGAAGCACCAAATGAAAGGCGCTCCTTCAAAGAGTAGAGTCTCCCCTTCCATTCCACTCCAACGTGGACTTGGATCGGACCTTCGACACCGACTTCGACCGGCAAACACTTCAATGCCAGAGCAAGACCTTGCGATCTTGCCTCTTGACCCACCTCTAGGTCGAGGACATGGTCGTAGGGACGGTTACTCCTCTGCCGGGCCACTACATCGAAGTCTCTTCGAGACCACCTTTCCAAGAGGATGGAGAACTCCTATCCTCCCCAAATTCAACTGTATTAGAGGAGATCCAAGCCTCCATATACTTGCTTTCAAGCAAGCTCTAACACCACACGAAGAGGAAAACAACGTGCTCTGCCGCACCTTCGCGGGAAGTCTCGATGAGCCTTCGCTCGACTGGTATCACAATCTTCGAGCTGGGTCCATCACCCAGTTCGGTGTTTTGGCTAACCTCTTTGTGCAGCACTATCAACTCAATCTAAAGCCAGAGAAGAAACTCGACTCTCTCTACCGACTGCGGATGGGTGCAGACGAGACTCTTCGCAGCTTCACAAGGAGGTTTCGCAACGAGCATGCTGCTCTCTCTGGAAGACATCTGGATGATGAAGCCATCATGTTGGCTTTCCAGAACGCTCTCCGCTTCGATCTACACATCTACAACGACTTCATCCGCAATCCCCCTCCTTCTCTGGGAGCAATGTTTGACCGAATTCAAAGAGAGATTGAGGTGGAAGACGATCAAGTCGCTCGGAAAGGGCGAGAAACTAAGAGAAGGCCTGCTGAAAGAGAAGCTCCTAAGTATGCTGCAAAGGCTCACAACGCTGAATCAGCAGCCCCTCCGGCCAACAAAAGATCAAAGAATGATGGACGTCGATCTCCAACGAAGACCACTTTCACCGAGTGGAATATGCCGGTCGAACAGATACTCGACCGCATTCAACATGAAGAGTTCGTTCGGAGGCCTAATCCTCTTCAGCCGAATTCCAAATTCACAGCAGACAAAACAGTCTACTGCGACTTCCATCGAAGTCATGGCCATTCCACCGATCGGTGTTTTCGGCTGAAATTCCATCTTGAAGACCTATTGCGAGAAGGCCATCTTCAAGAGTTTGTTAGAGGCGGACACAATCAACATCGGACCTCTGCAAAGGGGAAAGAAGTGTGTTGGATACATCAAATCTCCTCTAACCGGCAAACTATCTCTGTGAATGCCAATATTTTTGGTATTCATGGAACATTGCACAATCAAAGTCTGACTGGGAAAGAGGTGGATCGCCAAGTTCGACGCATCTTCCACGTTCGTTCTACTGCGAGCAAAGAAGATACCTGGATCGAGAAACCCATCGAAGGTCTTTCTTGGCCATCAATCGTCTTCAACGACACCGATCTTCAAGGAGTCCATACTCCACATCGAGACCCTCTGGTCTTGAAACTCATTATCGACGGCAGCACTGTCAACCGGATCCTCATCGACACCGGAAGCTCCATCGACATTATGTTCTCAGACTGTTTCAAACGTCTGGGACATAAGTATCAAAGCCTCGACGTCGTCCCGACTGTGATCACCGGCTTCAATGGTGAACAAAGCATCACAGTGGGCGAATCCAGATTTACCATCGACCTCAGCCGAGAGACTCGAGTCTCGGTGAGGTTTGCAATCGTCGAAGGAATGTCTAGCTACAACGTCATTCTTGGGCGACCATTCCTCCATCAGATCAATGCCATCTCCTCCTCTTACCATCAACTACTCAAGTTTGCAACTGGAGAAGGCATTGTCTGCATTCGAGGTGATCAGCAAGCTGGAAGGTCTTGTGAAGCTGCTGCGGCAAAGACAGATCGAAAGATCAATATTGCTCCTCCAAAGCGGCCACGAGATGAAGCTGATCCCTTTTCCAAATAGCAATCAAAGGAGATTCCGCTGACCGAACCTCCACCAATCGAATGGGAAACATCACCTTCAATTGAAGAAATCATCCCGATCAACATAGGCAGCAGAGATCTCCCTCGACAAACATTTATTGGTACCGGTCTTAGCGACGCAGAAGCGCAAGACATGGTATCATTCCTCCAGTCCAATATCGACGTCTTCGCTTGGTGTTTCGAAGACATGCCTGGTATCAATCCGGATGACGCTTGTCACCAACTTGCGATCAAAGAAGAGGTGAAGCCCGTCAAGCAAAAGCCTCGCACCATTCGACCAGAGCTGCAAGTTGCTGTTCAAGAAGAAATTACCAAGCTACTCGCAGCCGGATTCATCCGAGAAGTGGAGTATCCTACTTGGATCTCTAACATTGTGGCGGTTCCGAAGAAGAACGGAAAGGTTAGAGTCTGCATCGACTTTACCAATCTCAACAAGGCTTGTCCCAAGGACCCATTCCCCATGCCAAGGATTGATAGACTCGTCGATGCCACTACTGGCCACGAGCTATTGTCTTTCATGGATGGGTATTCTGGATATAATCAAATTCCACTCCACGCTGATGATCAAGAGAAGACATGTTTTGTGACTAGCCGAGGCCTTTATTGCTACAATGTCATGTCATTCGGCCTCAAAAATGCTAGTTCCACCTATCAAAGGCTAGTCACCAAAATGTTCGAAGATCAGATTGGTCGCAACGTCGAAGTATATGTCGATGATCTCCTCACCAAGAGTTCCGTTCGGAGTAAACATCTATCTGATCTGGCTGAAACCTTCCAAGTCCTTCGAAAGTATCGAATGAAGCTCAATCCAGCCAAGTGCGCTTTCGGAGTTCAATCTGGCAAATTCCTGGGTCATCTTGTGACCAGGAGGGGTATTGAAGCCAATCCTGATCAAATTCGAGCCATCATCGATATGCCTTCACCTACAAATCGAAAAGAAGTTCAACGCCTCACTGGAAGGTTAGCAGCACTCAATCGATTCATTTCAAAATCTTCCGACAAATGCAAACCCCTCTTCGACAAACTACGAAAGGCGGATACATCCGGCTGGAGTCCAATCTGTGAAGAGGCATTTCAAAGCATCAAGAAATATCTGGTGCAAGCTCCCATCCTGACTGCTCCATTGCCAAAAGAAGACTTGTGGCTCTATCTGGCCGTGACCGATCAAGCAATCAGCGTGGTCTTAGTCAGTAGAAGAGAAGGCGTCGAACATCCAGTCTACTACATCAGCCACACTCTTCTTCCGGCTGAAACTCGCTATTCGAAAACTGAGAAAGTCATCCTGGCCTTGCTCACTGCATCGCGTCGTCTCCAACCATATTTCGTCTCTCACCAGATCACTGTCATTTCAGAACACTCGCTCAAAGATATCATTGACAAAGCTGGTCGAGCTGGTCGAATGACCAAATGGGTGATCGAAATGAGTGCTCTGGGGATTCAATTCGAATCTCGCACTTCTATCAAAGGTCAAGCAATTGCTGATTTTCTAGCTGACTTTCCAGTTGAAGACCCCATCATTTGGGAAGAAGATGTCGACATGCGCTTGGAAGATGAGGATAATCCTTCGATCAATCCTGCAACAAAAATTGATCCAAGTCTTGAAGTTATTGCTGCAACTCCTCCTTGGAAGCTTTATACTGATGGAGCATCAAGTTCGATCGGTTCGGGAACTGGGATAGTCTTAATATCCCCCGAACTTGATCATCTCCAGAAGGCCACTCTCCTTGGATTTAATGCCACCAACAACGAAGCTGAATACGAAGCACTCATTTCCGGACTCGAAATGGCAGAATCCCTGGGGGTAGATCGAATCATCATCTACAGCGACTCCTAGTTGATCATAAGGCAAATCAATGGAGAGTACACAGCTCGTGAAGAAAGAATGCAACTCTACTTAGCTTTAGTGCGACGTCTTCAACAACGTTTTACTACAATTGAGTTCGTTCAAATTCTAAGAGCAGAAAACCGAGAAGCAGATGCCTTGGCTAATGCTGCCTCAGTTCTGGGAGACTCGCTTGGAGGAAGGCAAGTACAGATCAATTATCAAGAAATGCCCAAGACCATCCCCGATCAACAGATCCTTACTACTACAAAAGGATCTGGGGGTGGAGATCAGCTTGAAGATTGGAGACGACCAATTCTTAAATTCTTTAAACATGGCAAAATGCCAGAAGATCCAAATCAAGCCCGAAGACTTCAAAGGAAGCTTCCGTGCTACATTTTGCAAGGTGAAGATTTATATTTCAAATCTCACAACGGGATGTTGCTCAAGTGCCTTGGTCCCGAGCAAGCACAATCAATCCTGATTGATATCCACTCTGGAGCTTGTGGAAATCATTCGGGAGGAAGATCTCTTGAAGCCAAGACGAAGCTATAAGGGTACTACTGGCCAACAATGGCAAGGGATGCTCAACAAGTCGTTCAAAGATGCGAGCCTTGCCAACGACACGCTCGAGCTATCCATCTCCCTGCAGATGAACTTCATCAATTATCAAGCCCCTGGCCTTTCCATCAATGGGGGTTAGATTTCTTGGGTCCTTTCCCTCCAACTCCAAGCAAGAAGAAATATCTACTGCTGGCTACTGATTACTTCACCAAATGGGTTGAAGCTGTGCCCCTCTTTCGAGAGACTAACGACGAAGTGATCAAATTCATTCGGCACAACATCTTCTCAAGGTTTGGCACACCTCAAGTTCTTGTTGCTGACAATGGAGCTCAATTTGACTCAGACAAATTCCGAGAGTTCTGTCTGAACAACGGTATCAAGCTATTCTATTCAACTCCAAGATATCCTCAATGCAATGGTCAAGCTGAAGCCTCAAACAGAGCTATACTTGATATACTCAAGAAGAAACTCAACGACAAGAAAGGATTGTGGGAGCAAGTCCTACCTGAAGTTCTTTGGGGGTATCGCACAACTCTGAGAAGATCCACAGGGTTCTCACCCTTTCGTCTAACATATGGATCGGAAGCAATACTCCCAACAGAAAATATATCAAGTACTTTGAAGACCAAAGCTGTTGAAGAAGGAGTCAATGAAGAACTTCGGATCAATGATCTAGACTTCTCTGAAGAACTACGAGATCAAGCTTCTCTTCGTGTAGCCAAGTATCAACAGAAGATCAAAAGAGCCTATGACAAGAAAGTCCACAAGAGACAGTTCCCAGTGGGTAGTTTAGTTCTCAGAGCAGTTTTCTACAATACCAAAGAGCACAGCAGTGGAAAGCTTGCACCCAACTGGGAAGGTCCATATATCATTGAATCAGTAGGAAGCAAAGGTTCTTACAGACTGATCACACCAGAAGGAGATAGATTGCCTCGAGCTTGGAATTCTAGACACCTTAAGATGTTCTACCCATGATGTAAATTTTTGTGATGAATAAAGTTCTCTTTCAAAGTGTTCAAATATGCAACTGTTCAATTTTTCAATTCAAGTTCTGAAGCAGTTTCAAGTTATCCATATTCAAGTTACCAGGTCTTTTAACAAGTTTGGGAGTTAGAGTTGCGACTCAACCCCTTACTAGCAAATGTTAAAAACTGACCGCATTCAAGTTATCAAGTCTTAACAAGTTTGGGTGTTAGAGTTGCGACTCAACCCCTTACTGGCAAATGTTAAACTGACTTTCAAATTTCTACATCGTTTAACAGGTTTGGGTGCTTGAGTTGCGACTCAACCCCTCACATTCAAGTGTTATACGAATTCAAGTCCAATTTTCAAAGTTACATTCAAAAGATTGTATCTATTCTAATGCTATTGAGATCATGATAGTCAAAGGCATTCAATTCAAGAGACATTCAATTTTCAAACACCAAGAAGATCTTTTATTATCAAAATATGTCAGATACAAGGAGCTGTTACATTTCAAAAATTTACAAGTACAACAACGAAGAAGGAGAAAAGTCTCAAGGCTTGGCCACACTCTTCGCATGCGACTTCTCCCCTTCAGATCCAGGACGAGCTTTACTCGCCACTGATGCCTTGGAGGATCAGACACTGGAAACATGGGCCCTGAGCGCTTCTGCCGCCTTCTCTGCTGTCTCCTTGTAAACCTTGCACTCAGACAACGCGTGCTCCAGTGCCTTCTTCGAAGTCTCTTCTCTGGCAGTGAAGACAGCGTGCTGGGTAGCAAGTTGTTGCTTCAGCTCTTGGATCTCGCTGGTGCGACCACAGGACACTTCCTCAACCTTGGAGAGTCGAGTCTTCAAGGATTCGAGCTCGTGACTCTGTGCCTCGCAACGATCCTGCAGCCCCTTGATCTCCAGCTTCCCCTTGCGAAGTTCCTCAATCTTGGTTTTGAGAGAGGCTTTCTTCGAAGTCAGGAGCTCTCTCAGCTCATCTCTCTCCGCGGTCAAGTGATTTATTTCAGCTACAGCTTCTTTTGCTCCCGCCCTCATGGAGAGCTTGGTTGCGACATTCATAACTGCTGAGTTCTGCAAAAGAACAAAAGAGTTAGAATTATCATAAAGATACAACTCAGATGATTGATCGAGCAGATGCACCTACCAACAGATCAATTCTTTCAAAAGCTTCATCCAGAGTAGCCCCTGGGAGGTTGATGAGTTTCCTGATCGCAGCTGTGGGGCGGTTGATATCAACGTCACCCAAGCTTCTTATTGTCGGAGTCAATCCAGCAGGTGCACCTACAATCAACAAGAGATCAAAGTGTTAGATTATTTTCGAGCTTCAGAGGCAAGGCATTCAAGGCGAGTTAGTTCAATTACCTGAGGTTTCGACCTTCGGCTCTTTGCCCTTCCTGCGATCAGAGCCACCCTGAGGGGTCGACTTCTCCTGAATCGGGGTTGGCGCTGGTTGAGGTGGAGGAGCCCCATCACCCACTCGACTTCCCCTCTCCAAATGAGTAGGGGGGGAAGCATTCCTCAGAGGAGAGACTCTCTCTTCCTCTTGTGATCCGCCAGGCTTGAGCCCTGCCACCATTGCTTCCACCTCCTCAAGTAGAGAGCGAGAGGGGGGTGGGGGTTGCTCGACTTCTACACCCCCGCTCGTTGTTGCTCCTTCAATACGAGGAACTTCGGGGGGAATCTGATCGAGGGGTGTGGGGTTGCTTCCAACCAAACCACTCCTCGACAGCTTTATTTTCAGGCGCATTGGCCTCTTCAATTCATCAAATTTGTAGGCGGGAACCACTCTTTGGCCATCGCCTTCCGCATCCATAACTCCTTCCATCTGACGGGCCTTAGCCTCGTCAATGGGAACAGGAATTGAGTCTTCCCCTGTTGCACCAACAGTGGGGGTGGGAGGAATTTCTTCCTCACCACCCCCATTCTCGCCATCTCCACCAGAGGGAGTGGAAGACGGATCATCCTCGCCATCGCCGTCCTCATCCTCGTCATCGCCACTATTGTCGTGGCTGGCATTCTCGGTCCCCTCGTCTTCCTCATCGCTCCCCTTCTTTTCTTTTTCTTCCTCTTCTTCTTTCTTCTTCCCTTCATCTTCATCTTCCTTAGGCTTGACAAGTGTTTTTCGCTTCTTCTTCACTGGGCCTCTTTGGATCACCAGTTTCTCATCCAAAGTGGGCAATCGGCGCCTAGCAGTGTAGATCTTCTTCTCGGCCCGAATCTTTCGAATGATCTTACCCGACTGAGGGTCCTCCTCATAGTCCGAGTATAGAACTTCGTTATCCTCGTATCTATCTTTCGATCGGTGGAGGAGATTGGCCTTGCCATATCTCACTGGGCAGTTGGAGAACTGCTTCCACGACCTCGTTCCACAAGTCAGCTCGAGGAATAAGTTGTCTATGGCCCCAACCCTCTCGGAGGTCCAAGCAAAGATACCTCCCGCGCTGTACATCTTAACTGCGTCGTGCACACTGTCTCGGGGGGTGTCGGGCACTGACATGGATGTCCACGCGCCGGAAACAGAGATAGGCCAATCTGTGTACAGTTTGTCTGAAGGAACTGTATCAGTTAACGGACGAAGCGGAGACACACCGGTCAAATTGTAGAACGGGCTGTCCTTCCTGAAATTCCATCGATAATGAAAGAAAAAGTATCCAAGCTCGATCCGGGCAGGTTCACCTTCTGGGATACTGGAGTAGCATGCCCTCAAGTCTTCCTGGAAATCCGACTCCACGCGGCAGAATGCGTAGATAATTCGCCAGGCGTTCCCAGTGACCTGCCCCGGGCAAAGGCCAGATGTATTCAGCAATCTTGCCGCAAAGGGGGGCAGCGGTAAACGCAGACCGCAGTTCATTTGGCCGATGGTCACGATGGTTCCCATGACCTTCTCGTTGCTGGCATAGCTGGTGAAGACGGTTTTCTTGTCGATGCCAAAAGCCGTCTGGATGCTAGGGAGTGAAGGCTGCGCTCCCTTCCCTTCAGTGAAATAAGAGAGCAGTGCTTGCCACTTTTTTCTCTTCGTATCTGTGAACTCACCACCTACATTGTACATGTACTCCGTCTCCTCTGTCAGGGGCATGAGAGGGCCCAGAACAAACTTCACTTTGGGGATGAACTCTGGCCTTGATGGCGCTGAGGCAAACCCTACTCCTTGGTGCCGCTTGCCCAGTTGGCCAAGTTCAGCGAGAGCAGCCTTGCCTTTGCCACGGCCCCTCGGAGGAGATTGAACCTCGACAATTTCCTTCCCCTTTCTCTTCGAGGGAGCTGTACCAGACTTCTTCGAACTGCCAGATGAAGCCATTGGACCGATCGAACGAGAACAAGAACAAGAGCAGAAATCAGGAGAACAAGGGTCTGGACTTCAAAAAATTTTGAAAACGTGAGGCGAAATGACAGCCAGAAAAAACTTTTGTACCCAGGGTAAAACAGGTGCGCAAATCGAGAAGACACGTGTCTTCACCATATCAAATCGCGTGTTTTTGTAGGTACACGTGGCATCCATCCGTAGCAAGCGCAAAACCAGGCGAACAGTCGCGACCAGGCGAAACGTCGGACCTACCGGTCCACATGAACCAACGGTCCAAGCAAGCCACCGGTATGGGTAAACCGGACCGCCGGTTCAAAGCAACCATCAAGCCAACCAAGGATTCAAAACAAGAAGAATCAAGCTCCATCAATGTTCAAAACTCTGCCAAAATATCGGAGAACAAAGCAGTAAACCTTCTCTGAAGGGCAGGTTCAAAACTTTACTTTGATCGGTCAAATTTCTACTGGATCTGGCAAAAAACCAAGGTTTTTTGCCGATCGCTCGAACCTTGACCGGATATTTTTTCACCGATCGGACAAACATGTCCGATCGGCGAAAGTTATCTGATCGGTCAAATTTCTACTGGATCTGGCAAAAAACCAAGGTTTTTTGCCGATCACTCGAACCTTGACCGGATATTTTTTCACCGATCGGACAAACATGTCCGATCGGCGAAAGTTATTTGATCGGTCAAATTTCTACTGGATCTGGCAAAAAACCAAGGTTTTTTGCCGATCACTCGAACCTTGACCGGATATTTTTTCGCCGATCGGACAAACATGTCCGATCGGCGAAAGTTATTTGATCGGTCAAATTTCTACTGGATCTGGCAAAAAACCAAGGTTTTTTGCCGATCGCTCGAACCTTGACCGGATATTTTTTCACCGATCGGACAAACATGTCCGATCGGCAAAAGTTATCTGATCGGTCAAATTTCTACTGGATCTGGCAAAAAACCAAGGTTTTTTGCCGATCACTCGAACCTTGACCGGATATTTTTTCACCGATCGGACAAACATGTCCGATCGGCGAAAATTATTTGATCGGTCAAATTTCTACTGGATCTGGCAAAAAACCAAGGTTTTTTGCCGATCACTCGAACCTTGACCGGATATTTTTTCACCGATCGGACAAACATGTCCGATCGGCGAAAATTATTTGATCGGTCAAATTTCTACTGGATCTGGCAAAAAACCTAGGTTTTTTGCCGATCACTCGAACCTTGACCGGATATTTTTTCACCGATCGGACAAACATGTCCGATCGGCGAAAGTTATCTGATCGGTCAAATTTCTACTGGATCGGTCAAAAAACCGTGTTTTTTGACCGATCACCCGATTCTTGACCGGTTGAATTTTGCCCGATCGGTCAAAATTTGACCGATCGGTCAAAAATGACCGATCGGTCAAAATTTAACCGATCGGTCAAATTTCAGCTGATCGGTCAAATTTACTACTGGATCGGTCAAAAAACCCTGTTTTTTGACCGATCACCCGATTCTTGACCGGTTGAATTTTGACCGATCGGTCAAAATTTGACCGATCGGTCAAAATTTGACCGATCGGTCAAAATTTGACCGATCGGTCAAAATTTGACCGATCGGTCAAATTTGACCGATCGGTCCAAATTGACCGATCAGTCCCTTTTTTCTCTAACATGCGACAAGTTTCTTCGTGTCCGTTTTTCAAAACAGGAAGTTGCTATTTTTTGCACCAAGTCCAAGCCAGCCAGAATGCACTCTAGCTAACTTGGAGGGGGTAACTGTGGGTGCAAATTTTGGCATAAATCCACCACGGGACTCACCGGCCCTGCCTGGTGGGCCCACGAAGACTACCACAGGACCCACCGGCCCTGCCTGGTGGGCCCACGAGGACTACCACAGGACCCACCGGCCCTGCCTGGTGGGCCCACGAAGACTACTACGGGACCCACCGGCCCTGCCTGGTGGGCCCACGAGGACTACCACGGGACCTACCGGCCCTGCCCGGTAGGCTCACGAGTCTAGAGAATCCTATAAATAGCAGAGCCTTCGAATGTAAAAGGATCGAAATCTAAGATCCGAAAATCTGATTTCCACTCTGAGATCTGACTTTCAGAACCAGAGCTTTGGGATTTCTAACCTCCGATCTACCATCTCTCTTTGATCTTCTTTTCTCTTTCGAAGAGATCAGGGAGCTTTCAGTGACACTCGGCCTGTCGAGGTCACTTCAACTGAAGTGTTAGTAAATTCGGATTGCTCCCTATAGCACGGAGACGTAGGCTTCGGCTGAACTCCGAGATCACATCTCGTGTCACAATTTCTCTGATTGCATTCCTCTGTCTGCATATCAAAAGGCTTCGACTTCAATCAAAAGATCGATCAACGATCTTCGACATCAACTTCGACTTCAATTGACTGGTGCTGCGAGAGTCTTCGGGTCGGCACGAAGATTTTCCCCCACAGACGCGATGCATCTGCTCGGGCCTCTTCGAAGGAGGGAGCTCTATTATCTTCTCTTGCAGCAGTTGGTCGAACATGGAGGAGACTTCCGAGTCTGGGAAGGGGTACTCCTTGGCTTCGAGCTTCTCGAGAGTCATCCTTTTTCTTAGCGGCGGAGGCGGTGGTATGGCGACTCCCTTCTTCTGATCCGGCTTGCCACCGATCTTGAGCGGTTTGGAGGTTGAAGCGACGTCCGCAACATTGACTTGTTTCGGTTTCGGTACCGGTGGCTTGTCCTTCTTCTCCACCTTCAAGAAGTCTTTGTTCTTCGAGTCCCCGCGGCTTGCTAGGCTGAGTTCCATGTCGTGAGCCCGAGTCGCGAGTTCTTCGAAAGACCGAGGCTTGATACCTTTGAGGATGTAGAGCAGGCCCCAGTGCATGCCTTGGGTGCACATTTCGATAGCCGAGTCCTCATACAATCGGTCCCGTGAATTCAATGCGAGGTTCCTCCACCTATTGATGTAGTCGATCACCGGCTCGTCTTTCCTTTGCTTGACGATGGTGAGTTCGGTTATGCTGACGGTACGTATGGTGCTGTAGAAGCGATTGAGGAACTCCCTTTCCATCTGATCCCAGCTGTCGATGGTCCCTGGAGGAAGATCAACGTACCAGTCGAAAGCATTTCCTTTGAGGGTGCGAACGAACTGTTTCACCATCTCGTCGCCATATGTGCTGGCATTGTTGCAAGTTTCGATGAAGTAAGCAACGTGCTGTCTTGGATTTCCCTTTCCGTCGAAGTGTTGGAACTTTGGTGGCTAGAATCCGACTGGGAAGCGTAACTGCTGGATCCTCGCGATGTAGTGCTTCGAGTATGCTGCCGTGATCGGAGGAAGGCCACTGCCGTGGGAGCGTATCATGTCGGCTACCAACGCTTTTGGAGCAGAGTATTGATGTGACGATCCTTCTCCTTCATCAGTCGAGTAATCTGCGCCATGTGCTCGCTCATCTGCATGACTTGGAGCTGAAGAGCGGACGGAGGATGGTGATGGAGGACGTCTCGATGTTGCATGCTAGCATCATCACCGTCGTCATCGGAGATGTAGTTACACCGGCTTGCTTCTGGTTGATGATTGGTGTTTGCCCCCTGCAGAGGAGGTGCAACGTCCGCTGGAGAATCCGAACGGGCTCGGGGTTGGGGCCGGTCCTCCCCAAACTTCTAGACATGGACTCCAGGATTGAAGCGCGTTCCTTCATGCACCAAGGTCTCATCAGCATTTTGACGAGCATCTTCGGCAGTAATTTCTGGCATGAAGACATCCGCAAGAGTTTGAGTACGCCGAGTGTAGACGCGTACCATCGGGGGAGCATCACCCTCCGGGTTGGCTGGATTACCGTGTCGGAGTAGTGGAGACTCCGCGATCGGTGAAAGGCTTGGAGCAAAGGTATCGTTGCTTGTCCCGGCCATTGCAAACATCAAGCAGCTTCTTCAGTCGTACGGATGAAAGGAGAAGCGGTCCCACCGGGCGTGCCAGAAATCTGTATGCGCAGAAAAGGTATGGGTCGTCTTTATTGCACAAAACAAGATTACAAGGGTGGCCGGGACCCGGGTGGCTCGGGTGTGGCGAGTCTGGGTTGCGGCGAGTGTTGATCAGGGGATTGTGGGAGAGATCTTCTGGAGGATCCCTTTGATCCGCGTCTCCACGTGGTGTTCGTGCGAGAGCTCTGAAGGGGTTGCCCAGGACAGGGGTTTTTACAAGGTGAGGGTTTTTTGAGAGGCTAAAGAATGTCTGCCGTTTCTTTGGTCCCTTCCGTGCTTCGCGCTTCCTCGGCTAGGGGGTCTTCAGCTTCGTTCCTCGGTCTTCGTGTCTTCCTCGCTCCTTGCTTGACCTCGGCATCCTTGATCGTCGGTTCGCGGCGTCGATCGTGCTTTTGGCGTCAGCTTTTGGATTTGGCTTTTTGGCTTTGGCTTGGCTCCGGCTTGGCTCTGGCTTTTGCTTTGCTTCGGTGCTTGCGCTTGGACGTAGCCGAGAGAGACTTGCGATGCTTTCGTTCTTCTGGACTTCGCATCGTATCGGCTAGAACGTGCGGTGCTTTTGCTCGTGGCCGGTGTAGTCGCTTAGCTTTGGCACTTGCATTGCTTTGGCACGGGCTTTACTAGGGATTTGCTTTGGCTTCTTGCGTAGGCTTTAGCTTCAGCGTCAACTCGGTCTTCTTCTTCGAACGATGTGGGCTACTTCTCCGGCGCTTCGACGGTTTGGGTGTCGGCTGGACTTCTCTTCTTCTCCGGGCGTCTTTGGCGTGATCGGAGTCGAAGAATGCTTTCGAAGATAGTGGGTGTAGCATCGATCTCTGTGCGACGGTTGTAGCGTCGGCTTTTGTTGATGAAGACGGCGGGGTAGCGACGGTCTCCGTGCGACGGTTGTAGCGTCAGCTTGTGTCGATGAAGATGGCGGGGGTAGCGACGCTTCAGGCAGTCCGCTCCAGGCTTTCTTCTTCGTGGATGGTGCAAACGTTTGTCGAAGGCGACAGGGTGATGACGCTTCGTTCCTCTTCCCCGGGCTTTGGAGCTTGATCGGGGTAGAGGGTTTATTGGAGCCGACGGGGTAGTGTCACTCCGAGCTTCTTCTCTGGCCTTTACTTTTGGCGTCTTCGGAGTCGAAGGGTCTTCTTCTCCGAGCTTTCTTCTTCGAGCACGGAGTTGAAGCGTTGATTTTCTTGTGCAAGGGTCTTCACGTTGATGAGGGCTTTCAATGGACTAAGCCGATCCCGAAGGGACAGGCTTGCCCGTGCCTCGTGAAGCCTTGGGTTGATGAAGAAGCGTCTCCTCTTCTGCAGAGCTCCCGCATGGCGGTAGTTCTTTCCTTTTCTTTCTTCTCTTTCCTTTTTCTTTTCTTTCCTTTTCTTTTCTTTCCTTTTTCTTTTCTTTCCTTTTCTTTTCTTTCCTTTCTTTTCTTTCCTTTTCTTTTCTTGCCTTTCTCTTCTTTTTCCTTGCAGGGCCGGCCGGCCCCAATGGGTTTGGGTCATAGTAGGGGCCGGCCCCATGGGGTTCGGATCCCCTAGTAGGGGCCGCCCCCCCCTCCCCTTGAGTGTGGGGTCCGCTCCTCTTTTGTTGGGCGCGAATCGAGTCCGGGTCCGCACTGGTGCGTGCAAGTCGGGTCCGAGTCGAAACGCGCGTCGGGTTTGCATCCGCGTTGACACACGTAAGTCGGGTCCGGGTCAGACGAAATTCGTGTGTCTACAAGCAGCCACAAAAATTCACTATAGTAGCTACAATGATTTCATTGTAGCAAAGATACTCAAATATATACCAATAATACTCAATTGAATGAGTACTATTGTTATAAAAATGAGTATTATTGCTGCAATGATTTCACTATAGCAACGTGTTTTTTAACAGCCACGACAACATCACTATAGCACTATAGTGATTTCGCTGTAGCTGCTCACCATAATGCTACAGTGATTTCTTTGTAGCTGCTATAGTCAAATCACTGTATCAACTATATTGGTCCCACACTAGGTCTCGAAACTATATGTTTCGTAAAGATCGGATGAAGTTATATAGATAATGACAGTTTTGTAAATTTGGCAACTTAACCATGGCTATTTAAGTTTTGTATTAACCAAAGAAGCCATTGCGACTGATAGGTTGAAATGTGGACTTGAGTTTAGAGGAAAAGACTGTTGGGACTTATCCTAAAATGAAACCCTTAAAAATGACTGTTTACAGACCGCCCCTTTTTAATTTGAGCAACTTTTGTTCAGGTTATGCTTGTAGAGCGCTACTCTCTTATGATTAGGGTTCAAATTTTACCTCGCTTATATATCATTTTTATCGTTTTGACAAACCAGATGCAATGATAGGGTCGGATTTTTGGTTTGAGAAACTCTTGTTCAAGTTATGCTTGATAGATCGAAGAGCATTATTCTCTTATAATGTACTTATAAAAAGAAAAAATTAAATAAATATTATTACACTTCTAATGGCCTCATTATCTGTAACGTCCTGTACTTTTAAGATTTAGAAAATAAGTTTTTTTTTAAGGAAATGATATTTGTGCTCCTTACTCACCTAACGTTTTCTTCCATGTCGAATTGTGGATAGATTACACGTAATCACATAGCATATTGCATGCCCATCTTGTCTAGATATGTGAGAACTTCACAACGGTGCTTCATGCATAAGCGATTCAACATCTATATGAAATGATATGGTTGTTGGTCATTTAGCTTGAATGTGCCGATACAATCTTTCAGATGGTTGCCCCACAGTGAAATTAGAAACCAGTTGAAGAGATAGCTAGCGATCTGCCAGTCAGATCACAATGAATGTTATGACAATAGAATCGCGTCAATGAGAGCCTTCCAACAAGCTCACATGTACAGGAATCGGATTTGTGGATTGAAAGTCGTAAAATGTTCCATTTTTTGGCCTTGTGCGATTCGAATCAGGTCAAGCCACGATTGTGACTTATGAGTAAACTAGAAACCATATCAGTCCAAATCATTATTGGGCCCGAGTGTGAGGCCTGCTTGGGTCCATCCCTTTTGTAATTGCTGATCGGATCATGAAATGAAAGGATGATCTCACTCATCTCATTCTTGTCTCCATGTCTTCGACGCTAGCCATTCCTCCTCCATGTTCACACTCAACCACCCTCTTCTATCCCCTATATGTACCCCAACTCATTTGCGCCCCCATCCCACCCTGCTACTCAAGAAAGAAGAGTGCAGCATATAGAAAGTACAAGAAGGGTTAGAAAAAAAAAATGAGTGACCCCACCTCTTTTGTTTCCCTTCAGCCCAAACACTCTTTCCTTTGCCTTTTTAATGAGAGGGTTGAAATTATTGGCATAGCATTTATGGATGTAATTTGGTCCGCACATCACTTATTTCGTGGATGATGTGCGGACATGATTGCCCGGAACTTTTCCCTTGCATTTACACTCAACTAGTCTCTCATTTACCTATATATATCCCAACACTTGCACTCGTCCCACATACATGCAAGAGAGTAGAGAAAACTAGAAAGAGAGAGAAAACCAAAGAGAGAGGTGCAGCAACAGTGGGTGCAGTCGGCGCCCCCTTGCACAACACTAGTGACACCCCCAACCCCCTCCTCCTAATATTCCCTCACACGATAGTCAGCGACCAACCGGCAACCGAGCCTCCGCCTCCGCCTCCCTTGTGCGCCGACGAAAATCTTCCCGACCTCCCAGATGCCCAACCGGCCTGGTCTCCCTCTCTCCTCGTCAAGTTTCTCGGAGTCCTTATGTGACTGCAGGAGCTGACGCACGTGGAAAGAGATTTACCACATGGAGATTCAACCGGGAGAGTCTCTACCCCAATCAGACGAGTTACATCTCACACAGTCTGTGGATTACAACATGATGCTTAATAAATAAATATACTCATTAGAATGAAAAATATATATATGACATGAAATCTATATTACTTGGCTTGGGACCTAGATTAGGATTGTAAGCTAGATAACTTAGGGGTTTAAGAACTTTAGGTCCTTGGGATTAGGTATTTAGCTAGTAGATATTTAATATATTAGCTTGCTAGATAAAAGATTGATTATTTTGTAGCATTACAAATTAATGGGTTAAATCTTGATAGCATGATGGTAGCATGCCATGGAATAATTATGGGCCTAATCTTGTTAGTATGCTTGGAATAATGATGGGTTTATTGTTGCTAGTATGGAGATTTGAGTATAAGGTCGTTTCAAACTAAGCATACGAGATGCGATATGACCATCGTACGGGTGGGGGTAATCCCGGATCATACGCAGTAAATGATTATATCGTCAGATGTTTAACCCTAACGTTTTTTACACCCTTAGATTTAAGGATTAGCGTAGCATGTCATGGCCATTACAGTCCTTCAAGCCCGATGAAACACAAAGGACATCTTCGTAATGGAAATTGGGGTGGGAGTCTTCTGACTCTCTCCCAAATCCATAGAAATGGGACTTTGGACCCAATCTAGGATTAAAGCATCTCATAGATCCCCAGGTGGCCCCTGGTATTTTGTGTGTAGCCTGGGTAGTCACACCTGTTAGCTAGGGAGCAACACTCCTGAGTGACCAGCCAGGTCTCAGCAGTACAATGACATGCTCACCGGAGGTTCAAGCGTGTGAATTACTTGATGTTGAGAGCTAAGATGTTGCTCGTGGCAGATCAGTGTTGAGTTCACTAGTGATTAGCGGATAGATCTATGTACTCAGGTAAGTTGTCACCTAAGGTTGTGAAATAGAGTCGATGATAGGCCAAAGTGGATGCACCTCCGTGTGTTATCTACCTAGGAAAAGGAGAGATGACCCATGAAATCTTAATTACTTGACTTGTGTGGCGAGTAGCGGGTCGAGGACCCATGGATCAAATCCAGATATGTGACTGGTGGTGAGTAGTGACTCATATTAAATACCTGACATACGTGGTTAACGGAAAGTTGATGAATAGGGATGATCAATGTGCTTGGGGCTGGTGGATCATATATACTATTGTACATATAATTTTGGGTTATATGCTGCAATAGTCTACTTTAGTCACATGGTGGCATCATAGTTGATGTGGGGGAAATTTCCTAGCCGCCTTGATCGGGAACCTCGCCCCTCAGCTTTGATTGAATGTGGATGGTTTGTAGAGTTATATATTAAAGAGTAGGTAAGAGAAATAAGACACGTGGAGTTGTTGTTGAAGTTTGGTCTTATGACCTACATCTCCGGGCGAGAGATGCCACCTGGTTTCTATAATAATGAATATAAAGGTGGGGGAGAGTTCTCTTGACAGGCCGAGAGAAGCTTTTTACAGTGGGAGTTGCACGGAGCAACAAGAAAAGAACATGGAGGAGAGAAGTAAGCTCTAGCTCTGGCTTTGGGATACTCTCTTCCTCTAATTGAATGACCAAACCCTTTTCTGAATGCCTTGGGGGTCCTTTTATAGCATAGGTAAGTGCTCGGTATGGCAGTGATGATGTGGCACTGGTTCTGGGCCTCCTTGCTGGGCCCTTATTAGCCTGTTGTGCGGGCCCAATAAGGGGGAGGGCTTGAATTATGGGCCTTGCAGAGTGGGTCCATGAGCCCGGACGAGCTTACTCACTTGGGCCGTCGCACGAGCCCATGCGGCTCTGATCCGGTTCGATACAATTTTTGCACCCACAGTTACCCCCTCCCAGTCGGGTCAAAACCTCCTAGGTCGGCTGGGATTCCATGGTGCAAACGCCTTAGGATTCTGACATGGTTGGCTAGGGCCATCAGAGTCGCGGTTCGTATTAGTAGAGTCCCGACTCGTGTCACGATCCAAGCCATAAAGAATCATCTCTCTCTCTCTCTCTCTCTCTCTCTCTCTCTCCCCCCTCCCCTAATCCCTCTTCTAGTTCCCCCATCTAATCTCTCTCGCTCCTAGAACAAGAACAAGATAGCAAGCATGTGGCACCTACTTTAGGGGCTCTAGGTGAATACTGAATTAATAGTTTAGGAAAAAGGTGTTTGGAGGATGCCCACTTCTTAATTAAGTTGTCATCTCCATAAGCTCTCTTGGACCTAGCCAGTAGCCCTAGTTGTTTGAAGGAAGGAGGAGTGTTGGGTTACCGCTAGGGGTGGGACTTGGGCTGGTTGAAGGGTCTGCCCATGCCCAACCCGACTTGCACAAATCTTAACCCGTTTTGCCCGTGAAAGCCTAACCCGTGCTTGCCTATTCTATTTGCGTTGCCCAATTTGCAAAATAATGGGTGGATTAGGCTAGGGATGGCAACGGTGCAGTTTCGGTGCGGTTTTTGGGCAAAACCAAAACCGCACCGCAACACCAAACCGCAATACCGAAACCGCACCGCACCGCGATGGTGTACCATATATAAAACCGAAACCGCAGCATGCGGTGCGGTGTAGTGCAGTGCACTGCGGTTTAATATTATAATGGTCTAAACGGTGCGGTTTTTTGCGATTTTGGGCAAAACCGAAACCGCACCGCAACACCGAAACCGTAAACCAAAACTGCACCGCACCACGACGGTTTTATATTTTGGCAAACCAAAACCGCACCATGCGGTGCGGTTTTCCACGGTTCACGGTTTTAAACCGCACCGTTGCCATCCCTAGATTATGCAGGTTACCCAATTAGAAATGCTTGTGCACATAAATAGATGGAAAAAAACCCAATAGATTTTTGAATTGGATGAAAAAAAAATCTTTGAATTGCATAAGGAAAACATAAAGTCCAACCCATATCCTCACATATTTCAAACAAACTAGTTAAAAGGCACGTGCGTTGCACGTGCATGTCTAACGCTTATTAAATTATATACATGCAAAAAGGACAGTTTTATTTACAGGCAAAAAAGATAGTATGTCTTCCAAAATATTTTATGTATAAGTAGAGTAGAAGTTTAAGTAACCATCATCATCTTAAGGATCCGCGAGAGATACTTGTCACATGTCTGCATCAAAAACATATAAATATTTCAATAGACAGAAGAATGAAGAACATGTTTATTACATACGTTATATTTCAATAAACAAAAAAATAAATATTATATGTAATAAATATGTGAAGTATATATTAAATAAGTTATAAACATATTTATATTATATTTGAGGAGCACAACTTAGATAAGTGCTTACCCAAAAAATACATCTGCAAAAATACTTCCTATACAGGCAAAAGAAAGCAAGCAAGTAGGTGAAATGCCACAGTTTAAGGATTGGTAGAGGAGATCATTGCTAGCGGTCTGCATCAAAAATATATCAAAAAAATTACTATAAAAAATATTTCAATATAATGTATACAGATCATTATTGGCCCCACACCAGTTTGGAGCAACCAACTCTACTCTAGTGATGCGCCAAGGATTGATAGAACAATACTTGGCTCCCCCGAGCCTCACATAGTGCTCCCCTTTCTCGAAAGTTAATGGTCTTAAAATAGGCCCAAGTCCTCAAATTGATCCATCGACCTCCATAATTGAAGCCCCCATACCCTGTGATCCCCTATTGTGTTTCTTTCTCTTTCTTTCCATCTCCTTCCTTTTTTGCTTGATGGGCTTTGACCTCCACCCTTGGTTGGATGCTTCTTGACCTATAAAAAGAGAAAGATTAATACGAAATCAAATCTGAAATATTTTGAGAAAGCCTAGAGAAGACGGAGATTGCTGCCTTCTTTTTCAACCTTTTCCGGACCTGTATTTGCATCGTGAACCCAAGCATCCGACGTAGTATGGTGTCGTGCATTGCTCTGCGAGAGAATTTAACGACTTCTCATTGCCCTCCTAGTAGGGATGGCAGCAGTGCGGTTTAAAACTGAAAACTGCGGTAAGCCTCACCGCATGTTGCGGTTTTGGTCTGCCAAAATATAAAACCGTCACGGTACGGTGCGGTTTCGGTGTAGCAATGCGGTTTCGGTTTTGACCAAAACCGCATAAAACCACACTGTTTAGGGCATTATAATGATAAGGCGCAGTGCATTGCACCACACCGCACCGCATGTTGCGGTTTCCGTTTTACATAATGATACACCGTCGCGGTGCGGACCGTGCGGTGTAGTTTCAGTGTGGCGGCTCGGTGTTGCGGTGCGGTTTTTGTTTTGCCCAAAACCCCCAGTGGTTTGGATGAACATTATCTTTAGCTTCCTTCATTCTTGTTGGTTTTCCACCATTGTCCATTGAAAATATGCATCTTATCTTTTATCATTCTTCAACGTTGATGCCATATTAGTGCCCTAAACTTCTCGATATCATTGCCAAAGTAACCTTGATTAGTTGGGTGTCCATATTCATTCTATTAGTCGCTTTTTCATGAAAAATATGCTGCTCTGGTTGATCTTTTTTTTTTTGTGTGTTTATTTCACCTCTTTGTGAATGCAATCAATTCTTATTGTTCGGTTTAGCTATGATATGGGGGACACCTCTAATTGAGCCCTCGGAGCCGTGTCAACCCGTGTCGACACGGATTCTTGTGTCCACCCGTGTCGACACGGCATGATACCATCGCTCCATGTTATTAAACAGAATGTTGCGAGTCTCTTCCTTCTCCAATTGGGTGAACAGAGGAAAATGGTAGACTGTGTAGGAGTCGAATTCCGAAGGGGTATTTTTAATTTATATCAATTTTATAATTTTGTTGGTGTGTGTGTGTGTATATATATATATATATATATATATATATATATATATATATATATATATATATATATATATATAGAGAGAGAGAGAGAGAGAGAGAGAGAGAGAGAGAGAGAGAGAAAACGGGAGGTGAGCTGCCAACTTTTTTTTTTTTGAGCTGTCAATATTAACCGTTTGATTGCCAAAGAGTAAAGGGCTGTGATCTGCTGTATTACAGCTGTATTACAGCACAGCTGTAATACAGCTGTGTTACCCGACCTCCAGCCCATCGTCGGACCACCCGGACCTCCCCGACCTCACACCCGGTGCCGGCAAACCTCGATCCGGACCTGCCCCTGTGCCCCGCGCCCCGGCGCCGGCAAACCTCCAGCCCATCGTCGGACCACCTGGACCTCCCCGACCTCACACCCGGCGCCGGCAAACCTCGATCCGGACCTGCCCCTGTGCCCCGCGCCCCGGCGCCGGCAAACCTCCAGCCCACCGTCGGACCACCCGGACCTCCCCGACCTCACACCCGCAGCCGTCGGACCACCCGGACCTGCCCGCGCCCCGGCCAACGCGCCGCCTGCGCCTGTGCCCCGCGCCCCGGCCAACGCCGGTGCCGGGCGGGTGCTGCTGCCGCTCGCGAGACGGAGGTCGGAGCCGGGCTGCTGGTTGGAGGGGGCTGGAGGTGGGGGTGCCGGAGGGCCGTCGGGCTGGTGCTCGAGATCGAGAGAGAGAGATCGAGAGAGATGGGTGAGTGTAAAAGATTTTTTTTTTTTTAATTAAATGGACGGTTGGTGATGGGGATCGGAGGGCTGTTAGCTGACAGCCCAAAGTTGCAAATGGGCTGTCAGCTCATACCCCGTATTCTATATATATATATATATATATATATATATATATATATATATATATATATATATATATATATATATATATATATATATATATATATATATATATATATATATATATATATATATATATATATATATATATATATATATATATATATATATATATATATATATATATATATATATATATATATATATATATATATATATATATACCCACGTGTCTCCGTATCCATCTTTTATGATGTTGCCGTGTTCGACTCCCGTGTCTGTGTCGACACTTGACACCCGTGTCCGTGTCTACAGATCATATCGGTTTAGGTCTAGCTAAGTCATCATACATATAGAGATTTTTATATGTATTGACAAATAAATAGTGGATACTTACTGTATCAGTAGAATTGAGAACTTCATGGATTGTGATCAAATTTGTCTTTTGCGGGTCAATGAGTATTACTGATTTATCATTATATTTCAATCCTTTAACAATCAGATCGAGTGCTTCTTCTTTGTTTGATTTCCTAAAACCAAATGCAATAAGATCACAATTGTAACAATTAAGTAAAAAAACCGATATAAATAGTAAATAATCATCATACCATGATTCCAAAATTTGGGCTTCTTATGTTTGAGGTTTGATCATTATCCTTGAAATTGGAGTAGTGGATAATGTTCTTTTATCTAAAAGAGTGATGAATAGTATTAATGTCTAGTTATGCAATGAAACTGAAGAAGTACCTTTATTTCTTACCATTATACTGCTTTAATTTTATATTTGTACTAATTATGAGTGGTTTTGATTGCACCAAATTAGACAGCACTTCATATTCTTTGTGTATAAGCGTACCCCATGTTGACAAAGTTATTGACTCCAAGCTATAAGAACATCATTGATATGTCATATCAATTATAGAAGATGATTAAATATATGATTATACTATTAGAAAAAAAAAACAACAAAAGCTTACTTTTGATCAACTATAATAATATTTCAAAAAGAAATCTCTATTTCGTCTCTTTTTTTTTTTCTTTTTTCCTCCGGATAAACACTTATGTCAATACCAATAATATCTGAAATAAGACAAAATATTTAGTTACTACAAACTAAATGATAAAAGAGCCATAAGAAAGTAGTTGTGTATATACCAAATATTGATGTCATGGAATTAGGATCAGGTAGCATGTGGAGAGAAAAAAACTTATATTGTCTTGTTGGCAACTTAAAATCATCTTCATCTGCTATTTCAGCTTTACTGTAACTCTTTATAGTCATTTGGTAGTTATGGTCAGTTGTCTTATATGAGGTACTGATCTTTGATATAAAACCATTTGATATGAAAAAAGTCTGATCTTGTTGAATGATATTCTTGAATCTTTCAAAATCTTCATCAAAGATCGCGGCTTGCATTTCTGTTCCCTGTATTTTATATAAAATATAAAATTAGATAGAAAAAAGATATACATAAATGATAACATCTAATAAATATAAATAAATTTTATTCTTTTGTACCTTTTCAGCAATATAAAATATAAAATTCGATAGAAAAAGATATACATAAATGATAACATCTGATAAATATAAATAAATTTGCTTTTTGTGTACCTTTTCATCAATTAGAAGTAATCTTCTATAGGTTGATTTGTTGTTTCTTGATCGAATCAGATCTGTTATGCTGCTGATTTTGACTTTTACAGTCCACTTGATTGTACGATCAGTGATTTCTGAGAGTAGTTTGTAAGCCATTGACATTTGTTTTTAACATTCAAAAGCTTGTGGACAAAGTGATATTAATAAATTATAGAACTCATAGAACTCATAAGAAGTAAATTAACCTTATTGAGGATTTAACAGGAAGGACTTATCGAAAGTCTCCTCCGAATACAATAATTTTTCCTCCAAATAATATCTTAGAGTCATTCATATCTTGCAATATTTTATCTAATGCTTCAATTGATTGTTTTTTAGCCATAGAGACTTAATCCCAAATTATTAGCTTAGTCATTTGTAAAAGTTTTGCAAGGCCACTTTGTTTTGATATGTTACATCCTGCAAAGTTATCAATATTTATTGGAATTTTAAATCTTGAGTGAGCAGTTCGTCCACTGGTAAAATTAATACTGCAACTCTAGATGTTGCTGTAGCAAGAGCAATAAAATCTTTACATCTGATGGTAGTTAGTACACCGCGATATAAATATATTTTTCCAGTACTTGCTGGACCATCAACAAAAAATATTTCAAACTTTTATTCTTCAATCCTTTTCAAAATAGTATTATATGCTTTTTTTTATCAAAATTTAAGTTTGCTATTATGGATAAGTCTTCAAGTGATATTGGAATATTTAATTCATAATTGATGAGTCTCAGGGCTTTCTCATATTTATTATCATGAATATTCAATATTGGTAGATCATAATCCGATAGGCTTTTACCCATTGACTCTAGAAATAAGTTGATATTTTGCAATACTTTTGAATATTTAATATCAATATTGATTAAATTCCTTTGGGAGTAGTCTTCCGTCATGGCTTCTTTATATTTTTCCCATAAATATTTTGGATTATCTGGTGCACAGTAGACCAATATTGTAGCAAACAAACGGCGAAGGCAAGATGACATTTGAAATAATGAAACTTCACGTAAACATTCTTCAATACTGTAGTTTGCCTCAAATAAACCTAATCGTTCTGCCGCTTCACGAAATGTTGAACATTTTATTCCGTTAACATTCTTAAGTTTATCATAGGATGTTGCACCTTTAACATGATTCAATAAACATCGTAAGTAATATCTTTCTCCTTCAATAGGGTTTGCAGCAACAATTCTTCCAATGCTATCTCCTTGTCGTCTTTGAATCCATAATCTATTGCTTTCATCCCAAACATAATGTTCGAAAAATTCTTTATAGAAATAATTTCGAGCTTCTTCATCAATCTGGTTTCTGTAAAAATATTCAGTTAACATAGATTTTGATGCCCATTCAGATTGTGTAACATTATCTAAGTTTTCAGATTCTGTAAAACTAATAACTTGCATATTTTCAAGATGAAGTGGTAACCTTTTTACAGATGGAAACATTTTATTTAAATTTTTTTTTTTGAGAACCCCTCCTAAAGGAGGGAGGGTTTGGCGGACCCCAACCATAAATCATTAATAACTAAGATAACAGGTTGTTATAAAAAATGGTAGCCTCCGCCCCTAGTTTATCTATTTAAATCATTTAAATTGAATTTATAAATTCGCCACATTGCTTCAGGAGGTGATATCCATCTTGCAGATTGGAATTGACGTATCTCATCAACACCTTTAGTATCATCAGTGCTTATATAAAATAAAACTTGGTCGTGGCCCTTATAAACGTACTTGTATAAGTATTTCACTGCTTTGATTGTTGAACAAATTTCGACATTCATATGACAATTATATTTTGCTAATAGAAATGGATTATAGGGAACAACCCAACGATCGTCTAAAAAAGAATTTTGTACTTTAATTTGTTCTCCAGTGTACCTTCGTCTATAAATTGGATAAGAGTTTTTGCCTTGAGTTGTGATTGCGCAGAAATCTCGTGGGTAATGATTTCTACAATATCCATTTTTCATACAAACATTGTTTGGATTTAAATGACCGCAAGGACCATGCATCATATGTTGTATAACCATTTTATTTAAATGTGATTCTTTTTTTTTGTCTGGAATCTCTGCGGAAACAAAGCTATCAAAAATGTCTGAGCTTGTTATTTTATCTTTGGCCTCTATTATAATTAGAAAATGAACATGAGGCAATCCTCTTTTCTGAAATTCAATGACATAAACTCGTGCAACAACTCGGCCTAGTATATTTCGTTTGAATAAATCAATTTTTAACTCTTCTAATTTTGCTTTGAAAATTCTGGTTATTAAATCAGGTCTGTTTTGTGCTTCTTCTCCATGTAATAACTCTCTTTTGATTTCTGGCCAAGTTGGATTATAAGTCATTGTAAAAAAAATATTTGGTTTTCCAAATTTTTGAACTAATGACATTGCATCTAAATCACGACGATGCATATCTCTTGGACCACCTATAAATGATCTTGGTAACACAATTCTTCTTCCAATTTTATTGGCACGAGTTTTACCTTGATTTACACTATTAACAATGCCTTGGTAAAGATCTGCATGTATCTTGTCTTGATCCTTCCATATGTAATCTAGACGACGGCTTTCCAGCTTTATATACATGTCAACAACGTATTGCTGTAGAAGTCGACCAGAGTGTAGTAAGATTGATTTGTCCGAGTCTCTGATTTGTAGCTTATACCAATAGTACTCACGACAAGATACACTACCTCTTTTTGAAGTCTTTTTTTTCAAACCTATGAAATAGTTATAAAATATTAACATATAAAAATTAATAAATATATAATAATACTTTTTAGAATTAAATTAAATTATATAAAATAAGGATTACCTTTTTCTTCATGATGAAATAAATCATCAATTGATTTTATATATGCATAATCTGTAGATGATCTACTACAATGTTGTGATTGTTGGTTTCGTCGATCAACTCTTTTTATGCCTTCATGCCAGCCAGTATCACCATAAGGGAATAATAAAGGGTATTGTAAAGGATCATAGCATCCAAAATAGTAATGAACTTTTTGCTATATCCTCCGTGAGTGAAAACTATGATATCTCTTTTCTCTGGTTGATTATCTTTTATATTTTCAAACCAAATTTCAACTACTTGTGATGCTGATGAAGCATTATGCACTCTTTGATCAATCGACAAATGTGATTTTAGAAAAATTTGAGCATCCTCTAATATTGGAAAGTCTCTGAGACTTCGAAAGAATTTGTAATATGGATTAATAGATAATATATCTAGTAATTTGTTAATTATATCACTTTTAAGTTTTGATGATTGATACAGTCTGTTCTCCAACTCCTGCCCTGTATCATAAAAATATAGTTGCAGGTAGGATGGATGCCCATCTGACGGTATTAATTCATTGATGAAATGATATATTTGCCCTTGTACTTTAAAAGTATAAATACCTTTATTTCTTTGGCTCAACTCTTTATCGTATTTAACACCAAGAGATGTAAATGCAAATGTGTTGTTGTATGTTCCAACATATTGCCTAAAGTGAATAGTATCCTCTCTATTAGATGTAAACAATCTAAGTAGCTCATTAGGGGCATCATTATAAGCTAAGCAGACAGCTCCATTCGAACAATAAAATTTTTCAGTTTCATAAGCAAACTTATTTGCTCCAAAGTTTGTACAAATGGATTGTGTTGTTAGTATGAATGCTTCTGAGGGAATACTATGCCTATTGATTATATCTGTAAAACATCAAAGATAATAATCTAATTATTAACATATACATGTATTTTTTTATGGGGTAAAGCACGCATTACCTAGTAGTTTTTGCCTTTTTCTATTATTGGATGAGCGTACTTTTTTTTTCGTTCCTTCATCTTCTAGTTAGTAATATAAATATGTAAGCTATTATAATATTACTTTTGTAATAATTATATTTTGTATAAGTAAAATTTGAGAAATTTATCTTTTTGCACTTTGCCAATTGATTGAGGTTTCCAACATTTTCTTGAGTCACTTTCTATGCCTTTTTTTTTGCTAAGTTCTTCAAGCTTTCTTTTTTTACTGGCTTCTTTTCATCGCAAGTATCGTTCTCTTTTAATTGCATCACTTAAATTGACATAATACCTTCTTTGTTGTTCACATCGTTTTTCTTTTGTTGGTTGATATTGGAAACATATAGGTTATTAGAATATAAATTTTATAATAATAAACTCAAATACAACAAAGATTTAAAATTTTTACCTTTTTGTTTTTATTGAATGAGTGGGATCTTATCTCTATGCTAGTTTGGCCCAAGTTGATTTCTGTAATACTTTCTTCAACTGAGTCTGGTACTAAGTTATTTGAACATTTGCTTAAATTCCTTTCTAGTGTCTCTTTTTGGTTTAGATCTTCAAGCTTCCTTTTCTTCATGGCTTCTTTTCTTCGCAAGTATCTTTCCTTTTTAACTTCATCACTTAAATTAGCATAATACATCCTTTTTTGTTGACGACGTGTTTCTTTAGTTCTCTTATAATACATCCTTTGTGTCTCTTGATGTTGTGTTATGGTATCCTCTATTGCAACATTCGAATAAAAATTCAAAGCAATACAATTGCAATTTAGAAAATATTGTATAAAATATTAAATATGCTTAAAACTTTTGTGGAGTTACCTTGTGTATTTTGGATATATGATCTTTTTGTTGTACAATGTTTTATTTAATCAGATACAACATCTTGAGAATATGAAACAATAACCATATATTTTTCCACCAAGTCTTTTTCAATTTTAACAATATTCATGTTTTTGCGACCTGCTGATAATAAGTAAATAAAAAAAATTTCAAGTTGATAATGTAAAATCATTTGAGTTCATAGAGTTACATGATAACCTTAATGAATTCATGCAATTTATCATGCTATAAATATAGGATTTATGATAATTGAATATGGAGTCAATTAGGCTATAGATATATAATTCATGAATAAGTGATTACATACAAAATTTATAGGATATATACTTAAAAGGATTAAGAGTTAAACTGTTTGACGATTTGTTAAAGAAAACAACTGTCACCAATTATATATATTATTTAATTATAAATTTTGTATAATCTATGAGATTTCCAGTAGATGCAAAATATTTCAGCAAGTCTGAATCAATTAGAATATATTAAGCACTATTGAATATTTTAAAACATCGTGTAACAATATATAATATATTTATAGATATAGACATGAAAAAAAATATAATAAAAAGGGAATAGATCAGACAGTGAAAGTATAAAACAAAAGCTAAGAAATAATTACAACAAATTAATAATATAGAATATATTTATTGACATGTAGAAAAGTGTAACAAAAGATGAATAAATCTTACAGCGGAAGTATAAAACCAAAGCTAAGAAATGATTAGAATAAAGTAGAATTTTTAGTTGCAAACCTAGCAAAACATTAAAAAAAAGCAAAATATGTAAAAAAAATTACAGATGACTTTTAGATGCAAACTGACCAAAAGGAAGAAAAAAAAAAGCATAAAGTATTAGAATCAAAATAAGCACAACTCATTCTCTCTCTCTCTCTTTAATATATATATATATATATATATATATAGCACTTCAATAATAAGTACTCTTTTATTAGGCAATATTAATAGAATTTAGCGCTTCTACAAAAAATAATATATTCTGAAATCCGAATCCATCGATTTGGATGATGGGTCCAGTATGGGTCAAAAGAAAAAGTTCAGCAGTATATATGTGGTTTGCCTATTGTTTTGCACGTCCATTATGCAGCGAAAAGTTTAGCATTAACCTAGGTACAAGAGTCTGTCTTTTCATCAGTAGCACCAAGACACAAACCTTATCTCTCCTAATCTTTTTGATATTTTTTATATTCAATAATAATAAATAGTTATTTTATGTAGAAGAAGATGTTATGTATATATATGTGACTGCAATACGAGAAAAGATGATTAAATACTTTAAATACAATTATATTATCATTGTATCATAATACAGGATTTCACATCATAATATTGCTATATATAGAATCCTAATTAATCATGATTCCTCTCGACAAAAATGCAGGCTCCCTTTTCTCTCTCTCTCTCTCTCTCTATATATATATATATATATATATATATATATATATATATATATATATATATATATATATATATATATATGTATATATATATATATAAATATATACCACTGAATCTTTATTTTTTTGACCCATGTACTTGACCCATCATCCTAATTATTAGATTCGGGTTTCAGAATGTACAGATTTTTTGTAGAAGCACTAAATTCTATTAATATTGCCTAAAAAAGGAGTAATTATTATTGAAGTGCTATATGTACGTAGCTAGTGAGAAATACAATGATACGTTAGTATATATTTTTTCACATCATTGTGCTCTTTCAATTGATTACAAATGTTATTTTTCTGATTAAGAAAAAATTATCACATAGGAATAAATTACGGATATCTTAAAAATGAGGAGATTTTGAATACATATGTGAATATGGATATTTAACACTAAGAAAATATTATTACATAGGAATAAATTATGAATATCTTAAAAATAAGAAGATTTTGAATACATATGGGATTATGGACATGCAAATATTTAACAACAACAATAATGATCATTTCTAAGTAGGACAATAATGCATATTGTTTTGCATGTCCATTATACAGTGAAAAGCTTAGCGTTGATCATAATACAGGATTTCACAGCACAATATTGCTATATGTAGAATCCTAATTAATCATGATTCCCCCCGAGAAAAATTAGGTTTATTTCTAAGTTAAAAGCAAATAAATATAAAATTGGAATGAAGAAAGAGTCACAAGGGCAACCATCTTATCAAGAAAATGTCATAATATATGAACTTAGCAATAGCAATCAGTATGATCAATATATAGAGCGATGCATAAGAAGAAGAAAGAATAACAATATCAAATTCAGATACTTCAGCAATCAACATATTCAATATTAGATACCTTCAATAATTTAGAATCTTTAGTCCTTATACACTACCAAACACAAGCCCAAATGTTACGTAGCATGAGCTTACAAAGTGGGTATGACATCGCACATCTGCAAGGAATAAGTAATGAAGGTTACACAAAAAACCAAACAATCAAGAAGGATGATAAAAAAATCTGAAGTGAATTCTTATGTCATTAAATATATGCAGCGAATAAGACATTCTGGTGGCATACAAGAAATAAAATAAATTAGTTATAAAAAAAAAATTCAAACCAGAGCGTAGTTCTAAAAACAAAGAAAACAAAGGCGCAAAAAAACCCACACAAAACAATACTATAGCAGCAAATACAGATGTCATATGTACTGAACAAAATCCCAAAGAACAAGGGTGGAATGCAACAAAATCCAAGAATTACCTAAAAAATCCTCTAACGTCAACTGATTTCCACCAAAAAAGAAAAAGAAAAAAAACAAAACAAAGGAATCTATTATCTTCTTCTCTTTTGAGACAGAGTGTGAGAGAAATAAGGAGTGAGGGAGGGAGGGATAAGAGAAATGGGCAAATGGTACCATGAACCCAGACCACCATTAACCCCATTTTTCCATTTGTTAATCTGAAAGAGGAATGAGAAATAGAAAACAACAATATAAGCAGAGCTAAATATCAGGATTTTGTAATTGATGATGAGTTCGAAGTTTCTAGATCAAAGCCACTATTGACGGTGGATGATTAGTCAGACATATCACTATAAACAGCCCATGATGGGATTTTTTTTTTCATGAAACCCATGATGGATTGATGAGGCGCGATTTATCCAAGTTCCTATCGATGGTCAACGATCAATCGGACGGCCCACTATCAATGGCCCATGATGCATTGATGACACGTGATTTTGTTCAAAGTTTAAGGATTCGCTGCTGCTACCACTATCAACGATCGATGATCATTCGTACGGAGCACTATGGACGGCATGCATTGATGACACATGATTTTGTTCAAAGTTTAAGGATTCACTGCTGCTACCACTATCAACGATTGATGATCATTCGTACGGAGCACTATGGATGGCCCATGGATGCCGATTCCGATTTCGTTGGGGAATAGGGAGGATTCACTGCTGCTACCACTATCAACGATCGATGATCATTCGTACGGAGCACTTTGGACGGCATGCATTGACGACACGTGATTTTGTTCAAAGTTTAAGGATTCCCTACTGCTAGTAATTATTATTGAAGTGCTATATGTACGTAGCTAGTGAGAAATACAATGATACGTTAGTATGTATTTTTTCGCATCGTTGTGCTCTTTCAATTGATTATAAATGTTATTTTTCTGACTAAAAAAAATTATCACATAGGAATAAATTGCGGATATCTTAAAAATGAGGAGATTTTGAATACATATGGGAATATGGATATTTAACACTAAGAAAATAGTATTACATAGGAATAAATTACGAATATCTTAAAAATAAGAAGATTTTCAATACATATGGGATTATAGACATGCAAATATTAAACAACAATAATGGTCATTTCTAAGTAGGACAATAATGCATATGATTTTGCATGTCCATTATACAGTGAAAAGCTTAACGTTGATCATAATACAGGATTTCATAGCACAATATTGCTATATGTAGAATCCTAATTAATCATGATTCCGCCCGAGAAAAATTAGGTTTATTTCTAAGTTAAAAGCAAATAAATAGAAAATTGGAATGAAGAAAGAGTCACAAGGGCAACTATCCGATCAAGAAAATGTCATAATATATGAACTTAGCAATAGCAATCAGTATGATCAATATGTAGAGCGATGCATAAGAAGAAGAAAGAATAACAGTATCAAATTCAGATGCTTCAGCAATCAACATATTCAATATTAGATACCTTCAATAATTTAGAATCTTTAGTCCTTATACACTACCAAACACAAGCCCAAATGTTACGTAGCATGAGCTTACAAAGTGGATATGACATCGCACATCTGCAAGGAATAAGAAATGAAGGTTATACAAAAAACCAAACAATCAAGAAGGATGATAAAAAAATCTGAAGTGAATTCTTATGTCATTAAATATATGCAGCGAATAAGACATTCTGGTGGCATAAAAGAAAGAAAATAAATAAGTCACAAAAAAAAAAAATCAAACCAGAGAGTAGTTCTAAAAACAAAGAAAACAAAGGCGTAAAAAAACCCACACAAAACAATACTATAGCAGCAAATGCAGATGTCATATGTACTGAACAAAACCCCAAAGAACAAGGGTGGACACAAATCAAAAGAGAAATGCAACAAAATCCAAGAATTACCCAAAAAAATCCTCTAACGTCAACTGATTTCCACCAAAAAAGAAAAAGAAAAAAAACAAAACAAAGGAATCTATCATCTTCTTCTCTTTTGAGACAGAGTGTTAGAGAAATAAGGAGGGAGGGAGGGAGGGATGAGAGAAATGGGCAAATGGTACCATGAACCCAGACCACCATTAACCCCATTTTTCCAATTGCTGATCTGAAAGAGGAATGAGAGATAGAAAACAACAATGTAAGCAGAGCTAAATATCAGGATTTTGTAATTGATGATGAGTTCGAAGTTTCCAGATCAAAGCCACTATTGACGATGGATGATTAGTCGGATATATCACTATGAACATGCCATGATGGGATTTTTTTTTTCACGAAACCCATGATGGATTGATGAGGCGCGATTTATCCAAGCTCCTATCGATGGTCAACGATCAGTCGAACGGCCCACTATCAATGGCCCATGATGCATTGATGACACGTGATTTTGTTCAAAGTTTAAGGATTCGTTGCTGCTACCATTATCAACGATCGATGATCATTCGTACGGAGCACTATGGACGGCATGCATTGATGACACGTGATTTTGTTCAAAGTTTAAGGATTCACTGCTGCTACCACTATCAACAATCGATGATCATTCATACGGAGCACTGTGGACGGCCTATGGATGCCGATTCCGATTTCGTTGGGTAATCGGGAGGATTCACTGCTGCTACCACTATCAACGATCGATGATCATTCGTACGGAGCACTATGGACGGCATGCATTGACGGCACGTGATTTTGTTCAAAGTTTAAGGATTCACTGTTGCTACCCCTATCAACGATCGATGATCATTAGTACGGAGCACTATGGACGGCCCATGGATGCCGGTTTCGATTTCGTTGGGGAATCGGGTTTTTGGCTTAGGATGGAGAACATCAGCACAGAAGAAACCTCCTCATTTATTATAGTGTATAGATATAGATTCTTAGCATTCAACATCAAACAGATAATCTTTGATTTCCATAAAAAAAAGCCTACCAATGCATTCAACCTTAGTGAGTCACTTCCTCGGGTTCCTAGGGTTCTTCGGGTTGGGAAGATCGGCCCCCAAACCCTTCGAAATTGAAATCGGGTTGATCCTTTTTTGTCCAAACCCGTCCAAGTTTTTAACTAGCTTTGCCCATGTTTGTCCATTGTTCGGGTTATGCAGGTCGGGTTCGGGTCAGACCCGCCCAAGTCCCAACCCTAGTTACCGCTCCTTATGCGAGTAGCCAGCTCTGAGGGCGGAGGGTGGGGGTCATATTCTTCAAATACTTCCCCCACATGTGGACTCTTGATGAAGGGTCGATACACAATGAGTGCATGGCGAGGCCGAAGGGGTGAGGGGATGGTCATAATTTGCAAGAACATTCTGTGTTTGCAGTGGGGAAAGGTGGCTAATATAAGTGGGCAGGAATTTTACATGGTGGCCGGAGAATGTAAGGGACATCAAAGATCTTAGCGTCTCACTTTCCCTACACTTTACCATTTTTGCCTTGTGTTTTCAGGTATGATGTCTGAATCTACTCGTTCTTCTCAAAATTTTATTCCTTCTTCAGCTTCTGGCCAGCCACAAATATAGAAAATTTATTTCTATCATCTGATGGTCGTGGTTCGGTATATTGGGTCGCAGATGAATACTTATTTATCCACCCTTCTTCATACTTCTAATGGCCTACTTATCTTTCTGGATTATCATATAGAGGAGGTTATTGTTGCTTACCTTTTATGAAGACCAAGATCCAAGAGCCAATAGCCAAGACTTCTAAGGCGGGGAAAGCCAAGATGGATAAGGTGAGGTGAGGTGAGGTATGGCAAGGTGACGTGAGGTGTCCAAGGCCACTAATTAATCCAATATCGCCTGGAGAGAAGGAGATTCTGGGCTATATATATAATTTTTCCTCTCAAACAAATAATTAAGATGCCTTTTAAAACTGTGCACCACTATGGGATCCCATAAGAACATCATAGTTAAGCGTGCTCGAATGAGGGCAATATCCAGATAGGTGGCCTCCTGAGAAGTCCTCATGTGGCACAGGCAAAACGGACAATATCTTATGTGTTTGGGGCGGATGTAAATATGCTCAAGTTAATATGATGAGTAGGGTTTTATTATCTAAATGGAGACCAGAAAATGCTATTGAAATCATTCCCTCGTCAAAGGGTGGTGCTGCTAAAAAAACACAAAGTAAGCGTGCTCAACCATGCCCATGCTCCCTCCTTGCCTGGCACGATACAATCAGTGGCTGCTTTGGGGGGTGCCCCGGCTGGTTCTTTGGATTTGTTAATTCAGCAACATCGTTCGCAATTTACAGATAACGTGCGGATATACTGTACTGGAAGGGATATCCAAACGGCGTAGAGATGTCACCGCCAACTCAACCACTCCTGTTTCCTCTTGGTCCTTCAGGACTACCTGCTTTTGGTTTCTCATGTTTAGTTTGTAGTCTCCATACTAGTGTAGTCAGCAGGGGCGTGGTTCTTGTGATCTCGCTCATGCTGCAGCGCGGGCTTGTTACTTGGCGCGTAGGATGGTGATAAGTGTAACACTACAAAAAAAATTGGGAGACTTAGTGTTAAGTCCTTTTAGCAGATGCTATATTAGCTAAAGGACAGGCCACGCTTCAATATTGCACCAAGTCCCTCTCGAATTTTGCATGCTACAGCAAGTCCCTCGTCCTTATTTACCCCCTCACGTGCTACAAATAGAGTAACCATTCATCTCCAGAAAGAGTATCCATTCGCTGATTTGACACTGTGTATGTAGCGGTTCCTACAGTGATTTTCGCTATAGTTTGTTACAGTGATTTCACTGTAGCTGCTATAGTGAAATCACTGTAGTAAGAGTATCAATTCAATTTGGTAAGAGTATCAATTTAGCGAATTGACCATTTCTATAGTGATTTCACTGTAGCTACTACAATGATTTCACTGTAGCAAGCGTATCAATTAGCCGATCGAATGGATACTCTTTCTGAAGACGAATGGATACTCTTGCTACAATGAAATCTCTGTAGCAACCACAACATGCATAGTGTCACCCGATGAATAGATACTCTTGTTGATAATGAATTGATACTCTTTCCTGAGACGAATGTATACTCTTGCTATAGTGAAATCACTGTAGCAATCACTACATGTATAGAGTTAATCGACGAATGGATACTCATGTCAAAGACGAATAGATACTCTTACTGGAAACAAATGGATACTCTTACTGGAAATGATTGGATACTCTTGCTAGAGTGGCAGTTTTGTAATTAAAAGGATAAAAAAAGTCAACATTTTCAGTTAATGACTTTCTATACAAACGTGTCCTTTGAGACAGACTTTAGCTATCCGAACAAGTTGTGCTCTTTAGCTCAAATAACAACCTATGGAGGGATTTAGGACTAATTAACCCAAAACTTTTTTGTACGAGGCAGCGAGTGACTGTCATTGAGAGTATTTTTGCTATGCATGATATGTTGCACTTACTTATAGCCCAATCGGGGAGTGGCATGTGGGCCATTTTAGGCAAATAACAGGGGTAATAAGTGCAGCATACGTCCGGCTGCAAGTGTAACCCCGTTATTATCCTTTAATGGCCCACGTTGCACACCTTGATTGAGCCGTAAGCAAATGCAGCGTACCAGGCAGGTGGTAAAAATGCTCTCGACCGTCGGCTGCCTGCTGGACATGATTACTCTCTCTCTCTCTCTCTCTCTCTCTCTCTCTCTCTCTCTCTCTCTCTCTCTCTCTCTCTCTCTCTCTCTCTCTCTCTCTCTCTCTCTCTCTCTCTCTCTCTCTCTCTGGGCTCAGGGAAGTAATGCTTCTAAATTTGGATGACAAAAGTGGAGGATGTCTTCTTTTAAGAGAGATGTTTCCAGTCTAAAGACACAGAAAACAAGTCCTGGGCTAGACCCATAGGCAGATACAATTGGGCCCTATTTGCTCCTATACTAGAAGAACGATGGCTGTAAAGTTAGCTAGGTATTGATAGATGGTCATTTTATGTGTGGATACTGTTAGCACTGAAGAGTACTGATTACTGTGGCACGACAATCGTGCGCCAAGCACTCGCAAAAAAAAAAGCACATTTTGGGTGTTTCTCTTTGGTGGTGGTTCACGTCGATCTATAAAGATCTACAAAACCCTAATTTTTGGTTTATGAAAAATTAAGAAGGCGAGTACAAGTAATGAATGTTTACATGAGTTAACTCTTGTTATTAAACAAGTAGTTGTTAATTGTTTACTTTGAAAGCAGAGAGGAATCGGCGTGGAGTATGAACACAGGCAAATTGCTGAACCTCGTGAAAAATCTGTCGTTTGCTATGTGTGAGGTTTTCTTACTTTTCCTATATAGCCATGTTTGTATATCTGTACGTAGGCACTGTGATGTTTATGATTCGAAGAGAATACTTAGCACCTTCGATTGAATCGATTTGAATTCGAATAGACTATTAGGTAGCTTCGGTTGTATTGATTTTAAAAATTATTACGAGCATATATATATTGCAAGATTTCCAAGCTACTGAAATAAATTATTAAGGAGATTGCATGGAGCTAGTGTTGTGCAACTGAGGTTGCATCCCACTGCTATGGCATATGATAATGTGGTGCTCATGTGGAAAAATTCAAGGCTGGTCTTAAGTAAAATATTTGCTCTTGTGTGGCTTTTGCATGCTTCGAACCATAGTCTCTCTTGTGCTTAGACACTAACAGGCGCCATTCTAATCCGACAACTATTCCCGATAAAAAAAACCAACAATTAAGTAGCATTAAAGTATGATGGAAAATCAGGTTATTGAATATGAAATGATATGAATGCATGTCATTGCATATAGATTAGAAGTACAAGTTAAAGTGTTGTTTTGATGTTTCCATTTGTTATCTAGAGACATAAAATTAGAGGGTCTAAATACCCATGAAAAAGTAAAGGGGGACTTAGTGATCAGTCCTTAGAATAAGATTAAACTTGCAATAAGAACATTACCAAATGCTAGTACGTTTACATAACGTCTCTGAGCGAGGAATAGTTTTATCTAGGGATCCTGTCACGCCCCAGAACTCTGGGACCGATTCCTGGGGTGTGAGGTGAGGATAAACCAAGGGATTTAGGGTTTAGTCGACTAACTATACCAATTAGGGTTTCTCATGTTGTAGCTCGAGTGTTCTTAGCGTGGAATTTCTGTATTAACATTAATAAAGATGACTTTGGTTATTGTTTTACTTAGAATACTACTCTGGTATATGATAATACTCATATAATAAAAGGACCGTAGGGAACATAGTAGGCCACTGAGGCGCATGGAGGATCCATGCTTAGGAGACCCAGTGGACCAGTTCTGTGTAGACCTAGAACTAGTTCACAACTTAAGTGATGCTGCTCGCTTCACCGAGAACAAGCTGTTGGCAGATAAAGGATGTGGTGAAGTCTCCACCACGGGAACGTGCTATTCCCATTCACCTGACCAAACACGATGATCGTGTTGAACAGGAACCAAGATGGTGCACAGTTCAGTGATTCAGACACTGGTGCAGAAACCATCTTACTACTATAGATAATCCGTCCTTAACCCTGAGGGACCATGTACACTGGGCCAACCAGTTGTGTGGTGCTTTGATGTGCCAACGTGTGCGGACCTTCCATAGTCCAATATCACGGTATGTTGGGTTACCCGGCTGGCGCTTGAGTGACATATAATCCCTACAGGTTATCCGACGTCCAGTGTTGGATGGGTGCGTTTTGATGAGTCAATCTGTCCACACAGTTATCCCAGGCCTGGTGATTGTCAGTATGACTGATGATGTTCCGGATGCTAGGCATAGCACTGGAAGGTGTGTGGTGTTATAGATGACAAATCATCAAATCCTAGCCAGATAATCGATCAGGATCTGACGGTGCTCCCCACCGCCCGAGTCGTATCATGGCACCAGTAATAGGAGGGACTGAGGATTATCGGAGTATAGTAGAGAACAGGGTTACGAGGGAGTAACATAAGTTTAGGATCACTAGAGTTCAACTCGCGTCGCACTCTAGGTGGCTACGCGGGTTAATCGGATTAGGGCTGATTAACGGAACTTTCGGTGTGTCACCGGAACAGTTAATCAGGGATCCGGTTGCAGCTAGAGATCTCGAACCCTGAAGGTTCTACCCTGTCGTTGCATATAGGAATTGTTCCCCGACCTAGTTGGATACGTTGGATACGAAGTAGCGCGATGGAGCGCAAGCCCGGAGCCAAAGAACCTAATTCACATGTGTTACGGGCCATAGGGGTATTTTAGTAAATACTGAAATATGGCTCAGAACATATTGAATATGGATCTTAGAATGAGCGGAATAATTCCAGGAGCTTATAGGCACTAACGGAACTCGATTCCGAGTAGCGCACCTCACTCAGTCTCTCTTTCAGTTTTCCGCTTTTTGTGAAGGGCGTTTTCGTCCAGGCTTCACGATAGACACTCGGAATCCCTAAAAACCGCCCCCCCCCCCTTATCCCTATCCACCTAGGGGCCGGCCCAAGCTTCCTAGAGGCTTTGGGAGACCGGCCCTATAAAGGAAATAGGGAGGGGGAGGGCCGGCCATAAGCCTTCTCTCCTCTAGAAAATCTGAACCCCCCCTTAAGGCTCCTCCTTTGTTGTTTCGGCCAAGGAAAAGAGAGGAAGAAGAAGGGAGAACGAAGGGGAAGGAAGGAGAAGGAAGAAAGGAGAAATAGGAGGAGAAAATCTCGCGGCTCGCCATCGTCTTCGCAACGGATTCCTCCGTCGGCTCGTAATCCCTGCACACAGAGACGTGATTTTGAGGATTCTTCAATTCGCAAATGACAAGGTGCTATCCGACAGTTTTCCTTGCGATTCAAGTACGGTTCTTCATCGTTCCGTCATCTCCGGATCATAGATCCATAAGGTATGATGAATCTAAACACCTAACTAGATGCATTCATATCTTCCGTAGATCGTAGTATGCCTCTAGGGTGTCCACATATATGCTAAGATCGTAGATTTGCATGTAGATTGTTTTATAGCGAAAATGTAATGAAACATACACCGTATGATCTTTGGATCTTTTTTTTGCTTCCGCTGCGACTCTGATTAGCGGATCCAATTCCAACAATTGATATCAGAGCACGCTTTGGTGTATGTTTTATGCATGAATTCGTGAAAACATCATGTGAATATATGATGGCATATGTTTTCGTCGGGGTTCGGCGTAGATCATGCATATGGATTGTGCTATGTATCATTTTTTTGCAGGTGCCGCGCTGAATAGTAATCTGTGATTGCATGTATCCGGGGGTCGGACCCCGGATTTAATTTTTGCATTGATTATTATTGTCTGTGGATTTTAAGGCTCTAGATGGGCGAGGGTGGGGGTTGACCATCCTCGGTTCTCTGGCCATGTTTCTAGGATTGTCTTCTTTACTTTCTAGCAAAATTGTACACGAACGAGCACTTGCTCGGAGCGTGTTAGTTTTTCGATCACAGGAAGAAGGAGATGATGCTTCATCTACGGTTCGGGCAAGCGGTACCATAGTGTGCAAAGACCCGTCGAAAGCGTGCACGTTGGCGATAATGGGGATCGACGTCAGAGATCGTGCAGAACGGAAGAGCAGGATATCTTGGCTGTGCTATTCAGGTTCAGGGGTTGGACCCTGGACTTGATTCAGTTAGGATGTTTTTCTGTTGATTCTCTTTACTTATTGTTTAGAGAACCCCGATGATAATTTTATTATCTTGTTTGTGAGTTTGTCTCTAGATCAGGCTTAGGGTTAGTACTAAACTTATGGATTCATCGGTGTCTCTATATGCTTCTAACACGTGTGAATCCGGTGGTTAGCTAAAAGGAAAGGCGGTAACCGCCCTTGTGGTAGTTCAGGTAGCCAAGTACTGTGCACCGAGATAGACGCAGTGTTAGATTTGTTTAGAGATAATTAACTAATGTCTTCATAAGAAGTATGATAACCCTAGTGGGATGCCCTTTCCCCAAGTGGTCCTAGCGACCAAGTTAGGTTAGGATTTCACTGTGTGATACCTTTTTCTAGATGACGCTTGATGGTAGTATGAACTCATCATGATTTAGTTATGCCACCATTAGGTTGAGCTCCAACGGAGGTTGTCGGATGTCCCTATTTGGCCAGCATCGAAACCTGTAATGAGATGAGGTTGACTATGACATCAGGCATCAAATTGTGAATGAGGCATCATCGTAGTGGGAGTCCTTTCTACGTTGACCTTAGGCTAGGCTCCAGATCTTAGGATTATGGGCAAACTAGTGAAGTATCGGGATCCTTGGAATCTATGTAATGTGATCCTTGCAAGAAAGGCGAAAACTGAGTATTCAAGGTAGGGACTATGATATTTTCTGAGGATACTAATGTTTTGCGGGAGGGTTTGTAATCCTAGTAGGAGCACGGTAGACCAGGGTCTATGTCTAGGAGGTCGTGACCTTTCTAGATATGTATAAAACCTCATAAAGAAGGGATGTATAAGAGGTTCCCTCCAAAGGGGAGCCTCTGGCCTCCACAATCAACTGGCTAAGGGTCTGGGTGGGAGGTACGCAGTTTGATATTCCCACCGGGTGAGAGCTATGTTTCCTTCCATGCTGGTTCGCCTAGTGGTTTCCTTCGGGACATGGAGGATGCCGGTGGCAGTCTGCACCGCGGGAGCCTATGAACCCCCCTGTCGATACCACCTAGATTTGTGGAAAACATCTGAAAGCTTGTGTGAAGCCGCTGTTGCTACGCACGTGGGTCACATAAAGCTGGCCAAAAGAAGACTGGAAGGTCTTTCAGTTTACCATGGGTAATTCTGATAAAGACTGGGTCATAAAAACCTCGTTGGCAAAAGCGGTTGCATGCTTTCACCGAGATGCTGTCTCCAATTCAGGGCCGATAGTCTCAGTGCTCGAGCCCAGGGAATATAGATTCCTGGATGTCTCCATTTGAGGTAGTGAAGACATAGCGGCTTGAGTAGACATTATCTATTTCTAAATTCCATGAAATAGATTGTAGTAGACCCTAACTATTGCTTTAAACCATTATTTACAGAAATCATGACCAAGCTTGACCCCCTTGCCTCCATACTTAATGATAACAAACTTACGGGACCAAACTATGAGGACTGGAAGCGTAACCTGATGCTCGTCCTAAGGGTTGGCAAACACACAATTGCCCTAAGTACCCCTCAACCAGCCATGTCGGGACCAAGTGCAACTGAGGCCCAGCTGAAGGAATGGAAATACTGGCTAGATGCTGATGAGATGTGCAAGTGTTATATAGTAGCATCCTTGTAGACCGTCCTTCAGAAGCAAGTCGAAGACATTGCCTTTGCTTCAGACATGATGCTCTACCTAAAGGAAATATTCGAGGGTCGTAGTCGGGTAACTCGTTACCTGACCATCAAGAAATTGGTGTCCACAAAGATGGCAGAGGGGACTTTAGTTTGGGATCATATGCTGAAATTGTTTGTCTATGTAAACGAGCTTGGTTCTTTTGATGTCATCTTGGATGTAGAGATCCAGACCGATATTTTCCTCGCGTCTCTATCAGGAGCGTTTGAGGGCTTTGTTACCAACTTCAACCTTAACCAGTTGGAGATATCTAACGCAGAGCTCCTAGCGGCACTCCAGGCGACAGAGGACGGGATAAAGGCAGGAGCCCAATCCCTGAACGTAGAGCGAAATTCTTCTCTGAAAGCCAAAAAGGCAAGTTTCAGAAAAGAAAGTCTAAGAAGCTCCTGAAAATGGGTCAGGTGCAGTTGCAGGTCCCTAAACAGAATGGTCCGGCGAAGCCCAAAGGAAAATATTTCTGATGCGGCAAGAAGGGGCACTGGAAGGGCGACTACCGCGCGGCTCCCAAGATCGGCTGAGACAGGTATATCTCAAATCTATGTAGTGAAATCCCTTGTAGCATCCAGTTGTTCTCCAGGTTCATGGATTGTGGATTATGGTTCCACTAACCATGCTCGCAATAATTTGCAGGGGTTCAATGAGATAAGAAAACTAGGTGATGGGGAGATGATCCTAAGCATGGAAACTGAGGCCGTGGCAGAGGCTGAAACAGTAGGAGATGTCGTCTTACAGTTCCTTGATGGAAGAAGTTTATTACTTAGAGACATACTTTATGTACCGTCCTTGAGACGAAACTTAATTTCTGTTTCCTTATTGAATAATGAAGGTTTTTTAGTTTTATTTGATGCTTCTGGTGTGTCAATTAAATTGAATGGTTCCTTTGTTTGTAAGGGAAAGATACAGAATGGTCTCTATGTAATTAACTCCAATCATAAGCAGGATAACATAATCGAAGCTTGTGTAGTTAATTCATCTAAAAGGAAAAATCCCTCAGATAATCCAACACTTCTTTGGCATCTAAGGCTTGGACACATAGCCTCAGACAGGATTCACAGGTTGGTTAAGGTAGGACTCTTAAGTCCAGATGTTTCAGAAAACCTACCGACGTGTGAGTCTTGCCTGGAAGGCATGATGACTAAAAGATCTTTCCGAGCCAAAGGTAGCAGATCTAAGGAGGTATTAGAGTTGGTACACACTGATGTATGTGGGCCCATAAGTGTCTGTGTTATAGGATGTTTCGAGTATTTCATCACCTTCATGGATGATCACTCGAGGTTTGGATACATATACCTAATACGGCAGAAGTCTGAATCCTTTGATAAGTTCAAGGAATTCAGAGCTGAAGTAGAAAAGCAGATGGGTAAAAATATCAAGTCTCTTTGATCGAATCGAGGAGGCAAATACCTATCGGATGAATTTATTGGGTACCTACGTGAGCATGGGATCGTATCCTAGTTGACTGCACTAGGGACACCACAACAAAACGGTATATCTGAGAGGAGAAACCGAACTTTGTTAGACATGGTTCGGACTATGATGAGTTATACCACATTGCCACCTAGTTTTTGGGGATATGATCTAGAGACGACAGCATATACTTTGAACTTTGTTCCATCAAAGTCAGTACCCCTAACTCCTTGGGAGCTGTGATTAAAGCGAAAGCCAAGCCTACAGCACTTTAGGATTTGGGGTTGTCCAGTACATGTGCGGAAGGACAAGAGAGATAAGATGAAGTCAAAAACTAAGGTATGTCTGTTCGTTGGGTATCCAAAAGGGACAAAGGGTGGTTTATTTTATGATCCTGAGGATAGAAAGGTTGTCGTCGCGATGAACGGCTTATTCCTGGAGCAGGATTATTTAATAGACCATAAGCCCACCATAAAAGTAGTTCTTGAAGAACTGCTTGGTACTGATGGGAGTGCGCAGACAGAAAACGTAGTGGGAGCCGATACCACTAAGATAAACGATACTGTAGAATCGACTCCTATGGAACAACCGCAGGCTCGTCGCAGTGGGAGGACCACAAGTGCTCCTGATAGATATATTGGAGAAGCCTTTATGGTAAATCCAGAGTTTCAGGAGGATGATCCTCTGAACTATAATGAAGCGATGGTATCTTCTGACCATGCAGCATGACAGGAAGCCATGGAGGCAGAACTGACATCAATGTCCCAAAACTCGGTCTGGATACTTGTAACACCACCTCACAATATTAAACTTGTTGGGTGTAATTGGGTGTACAAAAGGAAAAGAGGTCCGGATGGTACCGTTGAGACTTACAAAGCTAGACTAGTCGCTAAAGGTTATACCCAACGAGAAGGATCGACTATGACGAAACCTTTTCGCTAGTGGCTATACTTAAGTCTATCCGGATCCTCTTGTCCATTGCAGCCCATTATGATAGGGAGATCTGGCAAATGGACGTCAAGACCGTATTCCTCAACGGGGATTTGGAAGAAGACATCTACATGTCTCAGCCTCCAGGCTTTGTCAGAAAAGGTCAGGAAAGTCTGGTATACAAGTTGCAAAGGTCCATTTATAGATTGAAGCAAGCATCCAGAAGTTGGAACATACGTTTTGATCAGCCTATCCAGTCTTATGGATTTCAGCAGAACGTGGATGAACTATGTATTTATAAAAGGAGCGATAAGACTGCAGTAGTTTTTCTAGTGCTTTACGTAGACGATATCCTGCTCATTGGAAACGATATTGGAACGTTGTCTATAGTGAAGGTGTGGTTATCCTCTCAATTTGACATGAAAGACATGGGTGAAGCGAGTTATGTTCTGGGGATCAAGGTAACTTGAGATCGCCAGAACAAGACTCTCTCGCTGTCACAGTCAGCCTACATAGATACTATCTTGGTCAGATTCAGTATGCACAACTCCAAGAAGGGACTGGTTCCATTCAGACATGGAATGAAATTGTCCAAGAATCAGGGTCCTAAGACTCCTAAGGAGAGGGCAGAGATGCAGAAGATTCCTTATGCTTCGGTTGTAGGGAGTCTGATGTATGCTATGCAGTGCACGAGACCAGATATATGCTATGCAGTAGGCATGATGGGCAGGTATCAGTTAAATCCGGGTCCAGGGCACTGGACTGCTGTAAAAAGTATACTCAAGTATCTCCGTAGGATGAGAGATTATGAGTTAGTTTGCTCTTCACAGGAACTGACGCCGATTGGGTATACGAATTCTGACTTTGCGTCAGATCCGGAATCCAGGAGATCGACGTCAGGGTTTGTGTTTTCATTAGGAGGAGCTATCAGTTAGAGGAGCGTGAAGCAGGGATGCATCGCAGATTCGACGACAGAGGCTGAGTATGTTGCAGCGTGCGAAGTAGCTAAGGAGGCGGTGTGGCTCAAGAAGTTCCTCACGGACTTAGGATGCGTACTGGGAGCTCAAGATCCTATTGTTCTTTACTGTGACAATAGTGGAGCGGTAGCACAATCCAAGTAGCCAAGATATCACCAGAAGAGCAAGCATATCGAGCGGAAATACTACATTATCCGGGACTTGTAGAAGCGAGGGAAGGTTGTAGTGACTCAGGTGGCGTCCGCAGATAACACGGCGGACCCTTTCACAAAGGTGTTACCGACCAAGGCTTTTGAGAAGCACGTGGATGCCATGGGAGTTAAGACTGTTGTTCCCCGCTAGGCCAAGTGGGAGATTGTTGTAGCTCGTGTGTCCTCAGCATGGAATTTCTGTATTAACATTAATAAAGATGACTTTGGTTATTGCTTTAATTAGAATACTACTCTGGTATATGATAATACTCATATAATAAAAGGACCCTAGGGAACGCAGTAGGCCACTGAGGCGCATGGAGGATCCATGCTTGGAAGACCCAGTGGACCAGTTATGTGTAGACCTAGAACTAGTTCACAGCTTAAGTGATGCCGGTCGCTTCACCGAGAACAAGCTGTTGGCAGGTAGAGGATGTGGTGAAGTCTCCACCACGGGAACGTGGGGTTCCCATTCACCTGACCAAGCACGATAATCGTGTTGAACAGGAACCAAGATGGTGCACAGTTCAGTGATTCAGACACTGGTGCAGAAACCGTCTTACTATAAATAATCCGTCCTTAACCTTGAGGGACCATGTACACTGGGTCAACCAGTTGTGTGGTGCTTTGATGTGCCAACGTGTGCGGACCTTCCATAGTCCAATACCACGGTATGTTGGGTTACCCGGCTGGCGCTTGAGTGACATGTAATCCCTACAGGTTATTCGACGTCCAGTATTGGATGGGTGCGTTTTGATGAGTCAATCTGTCCACACAGTTAACCCAGGCCTGGTGATTGTCAGTATGACTGATGATGTTCTGGATGCTAGGCATAGCACCGGAAGGTGTGTGGTGTTATAGATGACAAGTCATCAAACCCTAGTCAGATAATCGATCGGGATCTGACGGTGCTTCCCACCGCCCGAGTCGTATCATGGCACCAGTAATAAGAGGGACTGAGGATTATCGAAGTATAGTAGAGAACAGGGTTACGAGGGAGTAACATAAGTTTAGGATCACTAGAGTTCAACTCGCGTCGCACTCTAGGTGGCTACACGGGTTAATCGGATTAGGGCTGATTAACCGAACTTTCGGTGTGTCACCGGAACAGTTAATCAGGGATCTGGTTGCAGCTAGAGATCCCAAACCCTGAAGGTTCCACCCTGTCGTTGCGTATAGGAATTGTTCTCCGACCTAGTTGGATACGTTGGATGCGAAGTAGCGCGATGGAGCGTAAGCCCGGAGCCAAAGAACCTAATTCATATGTGTTACGGGCCGTAGGGGTATTTTGATAAATACTGAAATATGGCTCAGAACATATTGAATATGGAACTTAAAATGAGCGGAATAATTCCAGGAGCTTATAGGCGCTGACGAAACTCGATTCCGAGTAGCGCACCTCACTCAGTCTCTCTTTTAGTTTTTCGCTTTTCGTGAAGGGCGTTTTCGTCCAGGCTTCACGATAGACACCCGGAATCCCTAAAAACCGCCCCCCCCCCCCCCTTATCCCTATCCACCTAGGGGCCGGCCCAAGCTTCCTTGAGGCTTTGGGAGACCGGCCCTATAAAGGAAATAGGGAGGGGGAGGGCCGGCCATAAGTCTCCTCTCCTCCAGAAAATCCGAACCCCCCTTAAGGCTCCTCCTTTGTGGTTTCGGCCAAGGAAAAGAGAGGGAGAAGAAGGGAGAAGAAAGAGGAAGGAAGGAGAAGGAAGAAAGGAGAAAGAGGAGGAGAAAATCTCACGGCTTGCCATCGTCTTCGCAACGGATTCCTCCATCGGCTCGTAATCCCTGCACTCAGAGACGGGATTTCGAGGATTCTTCAATTCGCATAGGACAAGGTGCTATCCGACAGTTTCCCTTGCGATTCAAGTGCGGTTCTTCATTGTTCCGTCATCTTCGGATCATAGATCCATAAGGTATGATGAATCTAAACACCTAACTAGATGCATTCATGTCTTCCGTAGATCGTAGTATGCCTCTAGGGTGTCCGCATATATGCTAAGATCGTAGATTTGCATGTAGATTGTTTTATAGCAAAATTGTAATGAAACATACACCGTATGATCTTCGGATCTTTCTTTTACTTCCGCTGCGACTCTGATTAGCGGATCCAATTCCAACTCTGGAGAAACAAGGGGTATTTTAAAACTTGATTTTTGTAAAAAATATTTTTATTTTTAAAAGAGAGATAAAATTTTTGTCGACAAAGAGATGATCACGTTCGACCTTCAACCGGGCTATCCTCTCAGCATGTGCGGCCTGCCGGTGCCCCACATGCTGACAGAAGTCCCTCTTAAGATAGTACGAGACTCAAGCCTCTGATGGCGAGCCGAGTAGCCTCACCCACTCCCTAACACTCGGGCAGTGGTTTATGTGTCCCATCTACGGGCTTGTCAAATTAGGTCAATCTCTTCGTATATTTTCATTGTGGTCTAAACTAGGCTTGGGGCCTTGAGCAGAGGCTTATCCAAAAATTCAGCTGGCACAATACTACTATCAAGCTCAGAGCACTAAACTAAAGAACTTATAAACTCTTATTCCAATCCATATCGATTACATCGAAAGAAAAAGTACTACTACAAAAATTAACATACTAAAAAGGAAGACAAGCTAGGACTCCAACTCTGTCTCTGAACTACCACAGCTACTCCAGTCCTGAGCCTCTAAACCTGCATAAGAGCCTACTCGTGGGAAAGAGTAGCCTCCAATGAGAAATTGGGAGATTAGTCAAATTAATGGCTAGTGACATCCTAGTAGCCTTTAATAATATGAGACAACCGATTGAATTATCTTTAGCAATTCTAGTACGTAATATTAGTATTTCCAAAAGAATAACCTAATATTACCAGTAGTCTATTTCCTCATATAATTCCTATTGCTACTAGATTGTCTAACATTAAAGTTCATTCAATGTTCTATAGTATTAATGAATTATTTAAGCAAAATACCATCTAAATGTCATTAGATTATCATGCTCTAAAATTTCATAATTCGCATAAAGTTTCCATAGTTGTAATTAGCAAATATCTATCCTAATGTGAACCCCGGATATTTTGTTCATCCTGCCCCCGGTCGGGCATTACTATAGGGCCTTTTATTTCAATGTAGAGGGCCAACTCTCTCGCCGTGCATACTCGGACACCATGCGCAAAGTCACCCATATGATTATAAGGGGTTTCCCGTCTTTCACGGTGGAGCTCTACCGCCCAACTTGCTTTCCTTGGGGGCTTTAACTATCCCGGGACAGGATTGCTAGGCCAATCCCTCTTCGAGGGCACCACCTATTGGCTTTACCACAATCCCTGCCCGTGACCCCCTACCCTACTGATCTTCGGCTGTGCGCGCAGGGTAGTTCACGACCCTTGCGCGCACGGGATCCCAATATTCTTACAAGACAGATTACCAATTTCATCCACTTCAACAAAGTATTAAATGCTCAATACAGTAAATAATTGTTTTTACATATATACTGGAACAAATAAAAAAAATACATATGATGAATAATGATTTCGAACAGTTTATCCCTCGCTCCACACTACTCTTGCAATCCGTGATCAAGCTAAAGCTAAAGGTCACATCGCTCTTAAAGCGATTGGACCTACACTCCCCCAAAAACCAGTGTATTAAAGTTGCCCCTCCTTTTAGTAGGGTGGGTCTCGATAATCATTATTTACTCAAATTATATTTTTATTTCAAGGGAAAACCTAATTACGGTGTCCATGTAAAAATTGTTATTAATTTATTAATATATTAAAACATGATTATTTTAATAATATTTTAAATCATGCGTCGTCGGACTCGCGACTTCGTATGCAAGGAGAGGTCCACGTGACCACATGCGATGATGCCCGGCAGGACCCGCATGCAGTACCATGGACACCTACCCTAGTTGTTCTCATTTTTCATTATCAAAGACCACGGGAAGGGGAGTAGATGTCACCTGGTTGTCGAACGCGCACAAACTTCCGTTAACTGCTCTTGATTCGTCTCTGCTCCGTCTACGACTGGATCTTCCCGGTTACACACTACCAAATTCACACATAGTGGACCCATGGTCAATGCTTGCTACAAAGTAATACGGGTTTAGGGCCGAGTTGGCCGAATCAAGAAATTTAGGTATCACCAGACGTCACCGGTCTATAGGCATGCAAAACGATGCTCTAATGGTATCGTCTTGGTTAGTCGGCGTTGCCGACGCCAAAGGCCATATTAGGGTCTACCTGTACTAATCCAACTAAACGGTCGTACCCACGTCGGTTGTTGCCGTTAGCATGAAATCATGCTCCAAGGGGCCCTCCGCATTACCACCAAGGTGTGCACCGGTAGGGTCAGGTATAGGCAAGGTTGAGGGTTTAACTCGTCATCCACCCAAGATGCCCTCGAGCTAAGCAAAAGATACGGGAATTCAAAATAATAGTGGATTGATGGATCTTACTAAGTCCAAACTATAATCAAAATTAACTAACATGTCTCATCCGGTCGTGTCCCAAAATGGGTAGGGTCGACATAGAGGTGGCAATGGCCACTACGAGGAGGGAAATAACTGACCGACCCGGTGGTTCATGACACCATGCGCAACGGCACGATGAGTTTGCACATGAAACAAGGTAGGGCAAGGCTAGGGATAAGTTCAAGGCAAAGGGGCCTATCGACAGTCGTTGATACCTTGAAGTTGTTCACATGGCTTGACTTAATTACCTAGCAATGTCGGAGTTACATCTGCACAAAACAATTTATGTGGTGATCATGGGTAGTGCCGACGTCGAGGTAGGCATGGCCCGAAGATATTGGCTCGCTACCTCGAGGTGAGGGCTCGAGACTCGATCAAACACAACCATAACCGAATTGGCTAAAGGATTGAGATTATCAACTATCAAGAGGTTTTCGCTAAATCACAACACATGGGGGGTCGGAAATGACAATTCAAGAGGGTTTAACGGGTCATGGCATGAACTCCAAATGCCAGGTAATGTAGGGGTCGATGGTTGCAATCAACCACCACAGGGGTTGGGGGTCGTCGATGCATGTGTTTAGTGATGGGGTGCTCATGATGGTTGGGTGTCATCTTTCAATCGCCGGCCACATGGCTGACGGCCATTACGTTGGTAAAAACAAAGGGCAAACAAATGTAAGGCTTGGCTCATGCAAAGGAAAAGAGCGAGGGGGTGTAGGGGGCTGACTTACTGGGTTTGACCTCGCTGGCTATGCAAAAGCCATCCACCAAGCCGGCAGCTATGGCTGCAACACGGCGAAGGCCACCTGGGGTTGCGGGTTGCGCCGGTCTCACCAAAAAAAAAAAAAAACGAGAAGGATGAAGAGGGGAGAAAGGGCTGACCCAACTCAGGGGGAAACCGTCGCAGCTCCTCCTCCTTGCTCATTCCGGCCAGTCGGCCTCCTCCGGCGCCGGCAGCCTCCATTTTGGCCGGCTGCTCGCTGCCACCATGGGAGAGGGGTCAAGGGAAAGGGAGAGAGAGGAATCGGAGAGGGAAGAGAGGGGAGATCAGAGGGGTGTAGGGGGTTTGGGCTGAGAAAGGGGGAGAGGGGGAGTGGGGCAAGGGTTTTAAAGGGAGGGAAGGGGCGGCGGGCGACAGGGTAGGGGCGGCGGGTAGGGTGGCTGGCAGCAGGGTAGGGGCGGCGGGTAGGGCGGCTGGCAGCAGGGTAGGGGCGGGATCCGGGCGGCGGTCGACTGTGCCGGCAGGATTCGTGGCTCGGGAAAAGGAGAGGGGTGACCGTAGAGGGGGGGCGGCTCGTAGGGTGGAAGGGGCAGCTCGTACGGTGGTCGGATCGGGTCGGTTTTGAGAGGGAGAGGGTCGGGTGAGAGGGGAAGATGAGATCCGAGAGAGGAGGATGGAGGGATCCGAGAGAGAGTGAGATCGGGTGAGAGGCCTGATGAGAGAGAGAGAGGCCTGAGAGATGGGAGAGAAGAGAGGAAGAGAAAGAGAGAGAGAGAAGAAAGGGGTTGGGTTGGGTTTGGCTTGGGCTGGGTTCGGGTTTTGGAAGTGGGTTTTGGGTTTTTTTTACTAGTGTGGTGGGGTTTGAAGTTGGGTAATTGAGTGGAGGGGATTAACATGGCACTTCAGATCGAAATCCGATGGTCTAGGTTAAAGAGAGGGGCTTCTCTTGTATGAACTACTATGATAATAAGTAAATACACGGTAAATGAGAAGAAATCAAATACGCCAACTTGCAATCCAATGGCCAAGGAAAAAGAAAGATATATAAATGGGTGGAGCTACGAGGTGACAGCCTAGGGTTTCGGGAATCGAGATGACGCGATCGAGTTAGATTGGTACTAGGGGCAACCTACCGGCCCTAGGTCGAACGACCGATTGGGTCCCATGACTTGTGCTACTTGTCGACGGGTCGCTACAGAGATAAACCCTGGTCGGCTATATACAAACCATTACTTAATATTATAAAATTATGTGTGCTATCAAGCACGCTTAAAACCTGCATGCACACACACGTCTGACAACCATACTACCACTGAAATATCGCCTCTTGACCCGGACCCAAGAAACATAGTCCGGTCCAATTCAAATCCACAATCATACATATTCCGGACACATTGTCAATTAAGATGTAATTAATCCAAGCAGATATTAGCATATGCCCCAATCCACAATAATAATAATAAAAAACATGGTTCTAGCAAGAACCAACTCTAAAGTGCCAGGTATTACAGATCCTTGCTGACTTTTTTGACCCATTTCACACCATGTCCATTTCACAAGCAAATACCGTTTTACACCATCAGATGTATCTCGATCGTCGAATCGAATGTAAAAAAAAGGGTATGGGTGCGATACACGTGTCGTGGATGGGTGTAAAGTATAGATCGAATGGTGATAGCCTGATCGTGTGGCCCTTGTTCTTCAGAGAGCCACGTGGGAGGCGGAGACCGCTCCCTCATAATGGCAAGCCGAGCTCGCACCCTCATTGATAGGGAGCCCCTAGCTAGACTCTTGAAGCTATAATTTGGCCCTCCAGGCCTCCTCTCTTTTATCTTTTAGGGAGGCTTCAAGGAGCCTGTTGGAGTTGCTCGCGTTTCACTCTATTTCAAACATATTAGCTTAAAGTCGAATATGCATGAATCGGCCTCTGTTCGAGTCTTCGGAGTCAGGCGATGGGTGAGGGCGTCGGTGCTGATCAATCCCAATACACGGACAATGAAACCCTATTAAAATTTGAAGTAGTTGATATGTGCTTGGAGCGAGAGCGTCGCACATCCTAGCTAGGCCCGACTCTAAAGACTCAAAGAAAGGACTGAATCAAGAGTAGCCGATTCGAATAGAAAGAACACATAAAGTGATCCAGTCGATCCGAGTCCAATTAGAAAGATTGTTTCCTCTTGTAGTTCTAGTTGCATTGTCACTTTGCCAGCAATCGTGGAATCCCCTTAAACCATCTCACCAAGTGCGTGTGCTCTCTTCCTTTTAAAACACATACAGATCCAATTTTTCAGGACCATGCGTGCAGCGTGATGAGACAGTTTCTGCTTTATTATTTTTTGGGTTATTTTGACTTTGCCCCCCAAAATTTAGCTTGAATTAGACTTTACCCCCCATAATTCAAGACAAAATTTGGACGGCAAACTCAAAATAACCCTTATTTTTTTTCCATGATTATTGGTTTTTTTTTTGGGTATCATAATTTACTGTGTTCGGATCTCCTCCAGTCGGTGGGCCTGGCGCACATCACAGCCGTACTATAGATGGCGATCTATAAGTGAATCCACTCCAACGACCGTGTCCGGCTGTGATGCGTGTGGGGCCCACTGATCGGGCGGGCGGACTGGAGGAGATCCGAATCCTAATTTTTTTGCCATCTTTTCTCACTACTAAATTTTCAGCATTTTTGCCACGTGATTGATTTGCTGCACTTACTTACGGCCCAATCGTGGTGTGACAGGTCATCCTTTATAAGGGTAGAACACTTGCAACCGGAAGTGCCTTATACTTTGCTATAACCGTATTATGCCCTTTTTTTTATTGAATACATGGCATAGCACGATTGGCCGTAAATAATTGCAGGTAGCAAATATGCTCTCGACTAATTGAGAGAGGCCTCTACTACCAATGATTTTCAGTGTTTCGTGTTTTACCCTGAATTGGGATACTCCGGACAGCCGATCCGACCATTAGGGCTTGTTTGGTTACTGTGTTTTCAGCATGTGATTTTAAAAATATATGTGCAAACAGTTTAGGGTTGTTTGATTATTAGGGTGTGACGTGTGTAAACAGATGCACACTTACTAAATTTGTACAGCTTTTGCACATAAAACTGTGCAAATAAAGTTTCACCTAATTATATGAAATTTTAATTGCACATGTTATATGTGCAAACATATATACACACATCATTTGCATAGCAACCAAACAACCCCTTAAAATTCCCAGAAAGCGCGGGCAAGAGAGAGAGAGAGAGAGAGAGAGAGAGAGAGAGAGAGAGAGAGAGAGAGAGAGAGAGGAGAAAATGGAGGGAGAATTGAAGAGCGTGGTTGAAGTATCGATGTGGGTGGCGGTGTCTATGAGCTACGCGCGCTTCTCGTCGGCGAGGATCCCACCGGGGAGGCGCCGCCTACTCGCCTTACTCCCCGTCCTCTGCATCCTCCCCCGCCTCCCCTGGTCCTTCTCCACCGTCTACCTTCGCGGAATCTCTGCCTTCTTCCTCGCCTGGCTCACCGTATTTAAGCTCCTCCTCCTCTCCTTCGGCCTCGGCCCCCTCTCCCCCTCCCTCCCCCTCCTCACCTTCATCTTCACAGCCTCCCTCCCCATCAAGATCAGACCTCCCACCAAATTCCCACCCCCACACCCCGACCGCCGCCTCCTCAGCTCCGCCGTCAGGGCAGCCCTCCTCGCCATTCTCACCACCCTCTACCTCTACAAGCACCGGATGCACTACTACATCCTCCTCACCATCTGCTGCTGCCACATCTACCTCACCCTGGAGCTCGTGCTCGCCTCCTCCGCCTTCCTCGCCGGCGCTATACTGGGCATGGACCACGAGCCCCAGTTCGACGAGCCCTACCGCGCCACCTCCCTCCAGGACTTCTGGGGCCGCCGGTGGAACCTCATGGTCACTGGCATCCTCCGCACCTCTGTGTACGCCCCCGTCAGTGCCCGGTGGGGCAAGGCCGCCAGCGTAGTGGCCACCTTCCTCATCTCCGGACTCATGCACGAGCTCATCTTGTACTACGTCACCCTCTCGTGCCCCACGGGGGAGGTCACCTGCTTCTTCGTCCTCCACGGCCTCTGCATCATGGCGGAGGCGAAGGCCAAACAGGCTGGGTGGGGGCTGCACTCGGCGGTGGCTGGGCCGCTCACGATCGGATTCATCATGGTCACGGCGTTCTGGCTCTTCTTACCAACCCTAATGAGGAGCAACATGGCCGAGCAAGTGCTGGAGGAGTGCGCAGCAGTGATGGGGCTCTTGGACAACGGCGGCCGGGCTCTCACCGGTTTGGTGCTGAACCGGCCGCAGCCAGGGTTTTTTTGATACCTCTCTCTCTCTCTCTCTCTCTCTCTCTCTCTCTCTCTCTCTCTCTCTCTCTCTCTCTCTCTCTCTCTCTCTCTCTCTCTCTCTCTCTCTCTCTCCCCCCCCCCCCCCCCCTCTATAGTCACTAATCCGGTGCGCCCTCAAAACCGATTACGAGGGAGAGGGGGCAACTAGTAGATGAAGATGCGGAGCTTCCACCCCTTTCCTTATATGGGACTATTCACTCAACATTTATAATACAAAGAAGGCACTTCAAAAATATTACAAGTGTGCCACTATAAGAGAGATAATAGGCCATCATTCCCTTGATCGATGATAGAAAAGTAAGGAATGTAAAAAAGGATCAGATTGCAAAAAAATATACAAAATATATAATTGATGGGTTTTATGTCAAAAATTAAGGATAAATTTGGTAATATAGTTTCATTGTTCATAGTTTTTTTTTTCATTGGTTTTAAATACCCGTGGTCCAATTGGAACATGTCACACGCCTCTCTTTTATCTTTTAGGGAGGCTTCAAGGAGCCTGTTGGAGTTGCTCGCGTTTCACTCTATATCAAACATATTAGCTTAAAGTCGAATATGCATGAATCGGCCTCTGTTCGAGTCTTTCGGACTCAGGCGATGGGTGATGACGTCGGTGCTGATCAATCCCAATACACAGATAACGAAACCCTGTTAAAATTTGAAGTAGTTGATATGTGCTTGGAGCGAGAGCGTCGCACATCCTAGCTAGGCCCGACTCTAAAGACTCAAAGAAAGGACTGAATCAAGAGTAGCCGATTCGAATCGAAAGAACACATAAAGTGATCCAGTCGATCCGAGGCCAATTAGAAAGATTGTTTCCTCTAGTGGTTGTAATCCCCTTAAACCATCTCACCAAGTGCGTGTGCTCTCTTCCTTTTAATACACATACAGATCCAATTTTTCAGGACCATGCGTGCAGCGTGCTGAGACAGTTTCTGCTTTATTATTTTTTGGGTTATTTTGACTTTGCCCCCCAAATTTAACTTGAATTAGACTTTACCCCCCATTATTTCATTAATTAGTCTTTATCCCTCAAAACTAACTAGTCCGGCAGCTCACCACCTAAAACTTTATTTCTTTTCCGTCAGCTCGCCCTTTCTCTTAGATGGTGAGCTGACGGAACAGTTAGTTTTGGGGGGTAAAATCTAATTAATGAAATATGGTGGGTAAAGTCCAATTTAAGACAAAATTTGGACGGCAAAGTCAAAATAACCCTTATTTTTTTCCATGATTATTGGTTTTTTTTTTTTGGGTATCATAATTTACTGTGTTCGGATCTCCTCCAGTCGGTGGGCCTGGCGCACATCACAGCCGTACTATAGATGGCGATCTATAAGTGAATCCACTCCAACGACCGCGTTCAGCTGTGATACGTGTGGGGCCCACTGATCGGGCGGGCGGACAGGGGCAGATCCGAATCCTAATTTTTTTGCCACCTTTTCTCACTACTAAATTTTCAGCATTTTTGCCACGCGATTGATTTGCTGCACTAACTTACGGCCCAATCGTGGTGTGACAGGTCATCCTTTGATTTGCTGCACTAACTTGCAACCAGAAGTGCCTTATACTTTGCTATAACCGTATTATGCCCTTTTTTTTATTGAATACATGGCATAGCACGATTGGCCGTACGTAATTGCAGGTAACAAATATGCTCTCGACTAATTGAGAGAGGCCTCTACTACCAATGATTTTCAGTGTTTCGTGTTTTACCCTGAATTGGGATACTCCGGACAGCCGATCCGACCATTAGGGCTTGTTTGGTTACTGTGTTTTCAGCATGTGATTTTGAAAATATATGTGCAAACAGTTTAGGGTTGTTTGATTATTAGGGTGTGACGTGTGTAAACAGATGCACACTTACTAAATTTGTACAGCTTTTGCACATAAAACTGTGCAAATAAAGTTTCACCTAATTATATAAAATTTTAATTGCACATGTTATATGTGCAAACATATATACACACATCATTTGCATAGCAACCAAACAACCCCTTAAAATTCCCAGAAAGCGCGGGCAAGAGAGAGAGAGAGAGAGAGAGAGAGAGAGAGAGAGAGAGAGAGAGAGAGAGAGAGAGAGAGAGAGAGAGAGAGAGAGAGAGAGAGAGAGAGAGAGAGAGAGAGAGAGAGAGGAGAAAATGGAGGGAGAATTGAAGAGCGTGGTTGAAGTATCGATGTGGGTGGCGGTGTCTATGAGCTACGCGCGCTTCTCGTCGGCGAGGATCCCACCGGGGAGGCGCCGCCTACTCGCCTTACTCCCCGTCCTCTGCATCCTCCCCCGCCTCCCCTGGTCCTTCTCCACCGTCTACCTTCGCGGAATCTCTGCCTTCTTCCTCGCCTGGCTCACCGTATTTAAGCTCCTCCTCCTCTCCTTCGGCCTCGGCCCCCTCTCCCCCTCCCTCCCCCTCCTCACCTTCATCTTCACAGCCTCCCTCCTCATCAGGATCAGACCTCCCACCAAATCCCCACCCCCACACCCCGACCGCCGCCTCCTCAGCTCCGCCGTCAGGGCAGCCCTCCTCGCCGTTCTCACCACCCTCTACCTCTACAAGCACCGGATGCACTACTACATCCTCCTCACCATCTGCTGCTGCCACATCTACCTCACCCTGGAGCTCGTGCTCGCCTCCTCCGCCTTCCTCGCCGGCGCTCTACTGGGCATGGACCACGAGCCCCAGTTCGACGAGCCCTACCGTGCCACCTCCCTCCAGGACTTCTGGGGCCGCCGGTGGAACCTCATGGTCACCGACATCCTCCGCACCTCCGTGTACGGCCCCGTCAGTGCCCGGTGGGGCAAGGCCGCCAGCGTAGTAGCCACCTTCCTCCTCTCCGGACTCATGCACGAGCTCATCTTGTACTACGTCACCCTCTCGTGCCCCACGGGGGAGGTCACCTGCTTCTTCGTCCTCCACGGCCTCTGCATCGTGGCGGAGGCGAGGGCCAAACAGGCTAGGTGGCGGCTGCACTCGGCGGTGGCTGGGCCGCTCACGATCGGATTCATCATGGTCACGGCGTTCTGGCTCTTCTTACCAACCCTAATGAGGAGCAACATGGCCGAGCAAGTGCTGGAGGAGTGCGCAGCAGTGATGGGGCTCTTCGACAACGGCGGCCGGGCTCTCACCGGTTTGGTGCTGAACCGGCCGCAGCCGGAGTTTTTTTGATACCTCTCTCTCTCTCTCCCCCCCCTCTATAGTCACTAATCCGGTGCGCCCTCAAAACCGATTACGAGAGAGAGGGGGCAACTAGTAGATGAAGATGCGGAGCTTCCACCCCTTTCCTTATATGGGACTATTCACTCAACATTTATTATACAAAGAAGGCACTTCAAATATATTACAAGTGTGCCACTATAAGAGAGATAATAGGCCATCATTCCCTTGATGGATGATAGAAAAGTAAGGAATGTAAATAAGGATCAGATTGCAAAATAATATACAAAATATATAATTGATGGGTTTTATGTCAAAAATTAAGGATAAATTTGGTAATATAGTTTCATTGTTCATAGTTTTTTTTTTCATCGGTTTTAAATACCCGTGGTCCAATTGGAACATGTCACACGCCTCTCTTTTATCTTTTAGGGAGGCTTCAAGGAGCCTGTTGGAGTTGCTTGCGTTTCACTCTATATCAAACATATTAGCTTAAAGTCGAATATGCATGAATCGGCCTCTGTTCGAGTCTTTCGTAGTCAGGCGATGGGTGATGACGTCGGTGCTGATCAATCCCAATACACAGATAACGAAACCCTGTTAAAATTTGAAGTAGTTGCTATGTGCTTGGAGCGAGAGCGTCGCACATCCTAGCTAGGCCCGACTCTAAAGACTCAAAGAAAGGACTGAATCAAGAGTTAGCCGATTCGAATCGAAAGAACACATATAGTGATCCAGTCGATCCGAGTCCAATCAGAAAGATTGTTTCCTCTAGTAGTTGTAGTTGCATTGTCACTTTGTCAGCAATCATGGAATCCCCTTAAACCATCTCACCAAGTGCGTGTGCTCTCTTCCTTTTAATACACATACAGATCCAATTTTTCAGGACCATGCGAGCAGCGTGATGAGACAGTTTCTGCTTTATTATTTTTTAGGTTATTTTGACTTTGCCCCCCAAATTTTACCTTGAATTAGACTTTACCCCACATTTTTCATTTATTAGTCTTTGCCCCCCAAATTTTACCTTGAATTAGACTTTACCCCCCATATTTTCAAAAGTTTATTTTCTTTTCCGTCAGCTCACCCTTTCTCTTAGATGGTGAGCTGACGGAACAGTTAGTTTTGGGGGGTAAAATCTAATTAATGAAATATGGTGGGTAAAGTCTAATTCAAAACAAAATTTGGACGGCAAAGTCAAAATAACCCTTTTTTTTTTCATGATTATTGGTTTTTTTTGGGTATCGTAATTTACTGTGTTCAGATCTCCTCCAGTCGGTGGGCCTGGCGGACATCACAGCCGTACTATAGATGGCGATGTATAAGTGAATATTAATCCACGCCAGCGATCGCGTTCGGCTGTGATGCATGTGGGGCCCATTGATAGGATGGGCGGACTGGAGGAGATCCGAACCCTAATTTTATTACCACCTTTTCTCACTATTAAATTTTCAGTATTTTTGCTACCCGACTAATTTGTTTCACTTGATTACGGCCCAATCGTGGTGTGACAGGTCATCCTTTATAAGGGCACAACACTTGCAACCGCACGTGCCTTACACTTTGCTATAACCCTATTATGCCCTTTTTTTATCGAATATGCTCTCGACTAATCGACTAATTGAGGATGCCTTTTTTTATCGACTAATCGAGGAGGCCTCTACTACCAATGATTTTCAGTGTTTCGCGTTTTACCCTGAATTGGAATACTACTTCCAATCGGACAGCCAATCAGACCCTTAAGGACTTGTTTGGTTGCTGTGTTTTCAGCATGTGATTTTGAAAACACATGTGCAAACAGTTTAGGATTGTTTGGTTATTAGGGTGTGACGTGTGAAAACAGATGCACACTTGCTAAATTTGTACAGCTTTTGCACATAAAATTGTGCAAATAACGTTTCACCTAATTATATAAAATTTTAATTGTACATGTCACATGTGCAAATATATATACATGCATCATTTGCACAGCAACCAAATAACCCCTTAAAATTCCCAGAAAGTGCGCAAGAGAGAGAGAGAGAGAAAGAGAGAGAGAGAGAGAGAGAGAGAGACAGAGAGAGAGAGGAGAAGATGGAGGGAGAATTGAAGAGCGTGGTTGAAGTATCGATGTGGGTGGCGGTGTCAATGAGCTACACACGCTTCTCGTCGGCGAGGATCCCACTGGGGAGGCGCCGCCTACTTGCCTTCCTCCCCGTCCTCTGCCTCCTCCCCCGCCTCCCCTGGTCCTTCTCCACCGTCTACCTTCGCGGAGTCTCCGCCTTCTTCCTCGCCTGGCTCACCGTATTTAAGCTCCTCCTCCTCTCCTTCGGCCTCAGCCCCCTCTCCCCCTCCCTCCCCCTCCTCACCTTCATCTTCACAGCCTCCCTCCCCGTCAAGATCAGACCTCCCACCAAATCCCCACCCCCACACCCTGACCGCCGCCTCCTCAGCTCCACCGTCAGGGCAGCCCTCCTCGCCGTTCTCACCACCCTCTAACTCTAAAAGCACCGGATGCACTACTACCTCCTCCTCACGATCTACTGCTGCCACATCTACCTCACCCTGGAGCTCGTGCTCGCCTCCTCCGCCTTCCTCGCCGGCGCTCTATTGGGCATGGACCATGAGCCCCAGTTCGACGAGCCCTACCGCCACCTCCCTCCAAAACTTCTGGGGCCGCTGGTGGAACCTCATGGTCACCGGCATCCTCCGCGCCTCCGTGTACGGCCCCGTTAGCGCCCGGTGGGGCAAGGCCGCTAGCGTCGTGGCCACCTTCCTCCTCTCCGGACTCATGCACGAGCTCATCTTGTACTACGTCACCCTCTCGTGCCCCACGAGGGTGTTGGAATCTAATCCGGGTCAGAGGCTCGCAGCGGAAGCGATTTGGTGGTCGAAAGACCATTCATGGTGCACGTTACACGATTTAAACTTTCATTGAAACTAATCTACATATGTGTGCATGTGTATGCATGAGAATCGAAAAACCCCTAACGGCAATCTAGTGTAATGATTAACTAGCATGGATGCAAATCATAATGCTCGCTAGATCTACATGTTAGATTACACATACCTTTCGTACGGATCTTTTAACCGCGGAGAATTGTCTTCTTTGTCGATGGAGACGGAAGATCGTTCGCGAAGATGCCGACGGTACTAATGGAGATGTTACCTTCTTGTTCACCCGATCTCACACGATGCATGGAACGTCGCTCTCGGATCTCTGAGTGCCTCCGAAGAACGACCCTTCTCTTTCTTCAGAACTCCACACGAGGAAGACGAAGTAGCAAGCGGGAAACGAAGAGAGATTAGGGAGAGAACTAGAGAGATTAGAGAGAGAGGGGGTTCGGATTTTGCATCCTATGGGGCCGGTGCCCCATAGGTCCCTTTATAGGGCCGGCCAACTCCCTTGGATAGGGATCCAAGGGGATAATGACCCCCTCTCATTATCTCTCCATTATCTCCTTTTTATCTCTCCGTGTATTTATCCGTTTTCCCACTTTTTAGGGCTCGATCTTAACCGTTTTTATCGCCCCATCCCTATCTATATGGCCGGCCCTATAGATGAGGGATTCTTATCCCTACATCATAGGGCCGGCCCTAGTAAGGTGTCACACCACTAGGGTCGGCCAACAGTGAGGTCCGGCAGAGTGAGGTTTTTACCAAAACGCCCCGACGCCTCATTTTGACCATTTCTAGCGTGCGATACCTAGCGGCCATTACTTAAGTGATATCTACTAGTTACCTACTATTAACTGAGGCCACCGGAGGGTGCCTCTAGCAAAGTCAACTAGTCAACTCGCAACATACCCCGGTGCATCGCACCTATGCAGCGAAGTTCACTTATGGCTAGGGATTACTACATACGACTCTGCACTAGTCTCGGGCTCAACCCTTAGTACTCGTATGTAGTTACGCATCTACCGTGCTCTAGTGCCAAGCACACACGGAGCGTATACTTCTTTCTTCCTCATGCTTATGGTGTTCCGAGGAGACGGTTCAAGAACCGTACATAATGTTGATAAGGTGGAACCATCAGGGACCGGGGTTCATGGCTTCCAACTCAAGCTCGATCGACACACTACCCGAGTGTACCATCGATCCTCTGAGCTCGAGTTAACCTGCGTAGCCACCCAGAGTGCGACGCAGGCTGCACTCCAATTCACCCAGACTTACTATGTTCTCCATCATACCCCTGCTCTCCGCTTAGTAGTGGTAAACCCGCTGTCCCTCCACTTGATGCCATGATTCACTTCGAGCGGTGAAAACTACCGTCAGACTCGAATGATCATATGACTTGGTTCCTTCCAGGTTGACCTATACATCGTACCTCTGATTACCCCATCGAGTAACCGAACCCGGTCAACAGTCAAACTGATGACCACCAGGCCTGGGTTTGGTACAGTGTAAGTCACACCAAGGAACGCACCTCCCATCAGGGGTGTGGATGGCCTGCAGGAGTGACACGCTAATGCAACGCCAGCCGGGTAACCCAGTACACCGTGGTTTTGGATCACTGCATATGGACCCTCACACATTGGTGCGCCAAAGCACCACGCAACTGGTTAGTCCATCAGACGTGGCTCCTCAGGGTTTAGGACTGTTTTACCCTAAGCAGAAACACGGCTTAGTGTACCAGTGTCTGCTCACTGATCTGTACACCGTGTTAGTTCCGTTCAGCCACAGACACTGTGCCTGGTGATGACCATGGTGAAGACATCCCATGAACTGTCATCGCCAACAGCTTACCATGATAAGGCGACCAACCTGATAATAGCTGCGAACATATTTAGGTTATACGGGACCAATCCACTTAGTCTTCAACTCAGTGGACTACCATATAACCATGGCTCTCTGTTCTCTAAAGAACACGTAACTATGTTACGCACCTATATGCATCTTATGTAAAAATAACTATCAATCTTTATTAGACCAAAACATAAAGTTTTACAAGCTTAGAACACATCAATCCTAACAATCTCCCACTTGGTCTAGCGAAGCAAAACGGTTTTGACTCCCATCGCGTCCACATGTCGCTCGAATGCCTTGGTAGGTATTGCCTTTGTGAAAGGATCAGCAACATTATCTGTAGATGCAATCTGTGTCACCGCTACTCACCCTTGCTTTTGAAACTACCGAATCAAGTGGAACTTGCGCTCGATGTGCTTCCCCTTTTGGTGATGTCTTGGCTCCTTAGCTTGTGCTACCGCCCCACTATTGTCGCTGTAAAGCACAATAGGTAACTGGGCCTCTGGTACGCACCCCAAATCCGTAAGGAATTTCTTGAGCCATACCGCCTCTTTGGCTGCCTCGCACGCTGCAACGTACTCAGCCTCTGTGGTAGAGTCTGCGATGCATTTCTGCTTCACACTCTGCCAACTAACCGCTGCTCCTCCTAACATAAACACAAAACCTGATGTCGACTTCCTGGATTCCAAATCTGACATAAAGTCAGAATCTGTGTATCCAATCGGCGTCAGTTCTTGTGCAGTGTAAACCAACTCATAGTCCCTTGTTCTACGAAGGTACTTGAGTATACACTTCACTGCTGTCCAGTGATCTGGACCCGGATTCGACTGAAACCGACCCATCATGCCTACTGCGAAACAGATATCTGGCCTTGTACAATGCATAGCATACATTAGACTACCTAATGCCGAGGCATAAGGTATCTTCTGCATTTCTGCTCTCTCCTCAGGTGTCTTAGGACATTGATCCTTAGACAGTTTTATGCCATGTCTAAATGGCACAAAACCCTTCTTGGAGTCTTGCATGTCAAACCTAGCCATAACCTTATCTATATACGCGGCCTGTGACAGCGAGAGAATCCTGTTCTGGCGATCACGTGTTACCTTGATCCCCAAAACATAACTCGCTTCACCTAGGTCTTTCATATCGAACTGTGTTGACAACCAGACCTTTACCGTTGACAATGTTCCTACATCATTTCCAATGAGTAGAATATCGTCTACATAAAGTATCAAATATACTACTGTGGTCTTATCAGTCCTCTTGTATACACATGGTTCATCCTCGTTTTGAGTAAATCCATACGACATGATTGCCTGATCAAAACGGATGTTCTAACTTCTAGATGCTTGCTTTAGTCCATAAATGGACTTCTGCAACTTGCAAACTAGATGTTCCTGACCCTCTGACTCAAAGCCTGGTGGCTGAATCATATAAATGTCTTCTTCCAAATTTTCGTTAAGGAATGCTGTCTTGACATCCATTTGCCAGATCTCCCAGTTGTAATGGGCTGCAATGGATAGGAGGATCCGAATAGACTTTATCATAGCTACCGGCGAGAAGGTTTCGTCAAAGTCGATCCCTTCTCTCTGGGTATAACCCTTGGCAACTAATCTAGCTTTATAAATCTCTATTGTACCATCGGATCCTCTCTTCTTCTTATACACCCACTTACACCCAATAGGTTTAATATTGGATGATGGTGTAACAAGAGTCCAGACTGCGTTATGGGACATTGATTCAATTTCTGCCTCCATAGCCTTTTGCCAGTCAGAGCTGTCAGAAGCTCTCACTGCCTCATCGTAGCTCAGTGGGTCATCCTCCTGACCCTCTGGATCAACCAATAAGGTTTCTCCATAGTATCTGTCAGGAGCTCTGATGTTTCTCCCACTGCGACGAGGTGGTGGTGGTGTTACAGGATTAATAGGTTCTACAGTATCTAGTATATTATTATCTGTAATGTCAGCTCCCACTATGCTTTTGGATGCGCTCTCTGATCTAGTACCCAGTAGCTCATCCAGAACTACCTTACTAGCAGGCTTGTGGTCCATAATATAATCATGTTCCAGGAAAATGGCATTCGTTGAAACGATTACCTTCTTTTCCTCAGGATCATAAAATAGTCCACGTTTAGTCTCTTTGGGATATCCTACAAACAGACATGCTTTGGACTTTGGCTCCATCTTTTCCCTCTTGTCTATCCGCACATGTGCAGGACATCCCCATATTCTGAAATGCTGTAGTGTTGGCTTTTGCCTTAACCACAGTTCTCTAGGGGTCTGAGGCACTGATTTAGACGGAACGTGGTTCAGAACATATGCTGCTGTCTGAAGGGCATATCCCCAAAAGGTCGTTGGTAAACAGGCATAACTCATCATGCTTCGAACCATGTCTAACAAAGTTCGATTCCTTCTCTCAGAGACTCTATTTTGTTGTGGGGTACCTGGAGCAGTTAACTGGGATGTAATCCCATGCTCCACCAAATACCCAAGGAACTCGTCAGATAGGTATTCACCTCCTCGATCAGATCGAAGGGTTTTTATACATTTACATGTCTGCTTTTCTACTTCAGCCCTGAACTCTTTGAACATGTCAAAGGATTCTGACTTCCGATGCATAAGGTAAATGTAACCATATCTTGAGTAATCATCTGTAAAAGTGATGAAGTACTCATGGCCTCCTATCGCCTTGACGCTCATGGGTCCACATACATCTGAATGGATTAACTCCAATACCTCAGTAGCTCTCACTCCTTGGCCTTTGAAGGCCCTCTTGGTCATCTTGCCTTCCAGGCAGGATTCACAGGTGGGAAGGATCTCCGTAGGATCTGTTTCCAGAAGCCCGGCCTTTACCAACATATGGATCCTATCTAAGGCAATATGCCCAAGCCGTAAGTGCCACAATTGGGTTAAATTCTCCGAAGGTTTCTTACGCTTAGATAAATTAACATTAAATGCTGAAGTTATTATGTTATCTTTCTCAAATTTAGGACTGACAATATAGAGATGATTCTGAACCATTCCTCTTATTATAAAAGTTCCATTCAGTTTAAAAGACACACCAGAAGTATCAAAATAAACTGAATAACCTTCATTAACTAAAGAAGAAACAGAAATTAAGTTACGTCGCAAGGACGGTACATAAAAGACATCTCTAAGAGTCAAAATCTTATTATTCGAAAAACTAAGAGTAACATCTCCAATAGCTTCAGCAGCAGCAACGGCCTCAGTTCCCATGCTCAAGGTCACCTCTCCATCAAGCAACCTTCTGCTTTCCCGAAACCCCTGAAGAGAGTTACAGACATGGTTAGTGGATCCTGAATCCACAATCCAACTAGCAAAAGAACTATTACTTGAAAGAAATGATTCAACAATTAAGAGTTGTAGATTACCTTCTCCGGCATTCCGAGGTTGCTTGCAGTCCTTCTTCCAATGACCCTTCTGGCCACACCGGAAACACTTCGTGCCCGGTTTCTTTGATTCTCCAGACCCAGAGACCCCAGCAGAGTCCTGCACAGGCTCAGACTTAGGTTTCTTTTTATGTTTCTTGCCTTGAGGTTTACCAGGCTTCTTGAAGGATCTGCGTTGCACATGAAGTGCTTCGCCCTTCTGCTTGAATCCATCCTCAGCTGCCTGGAGAGCTCCCAGAAGCTCTGCATTTGTCATAGCCAACTTGTTCAAATTAAAGTTGGTGACAAAGCCTTCAAAGGCTCCAGACAGTGACGAGAGGAAGATGTCTGTCATCACCTCGCCTTCTAGCACAATGTCCATGGTAGCTAGTTCGTTCTGGAACCCAAACATTTTCATCATGTGTTCCCGAACCAGCGTCCCATTGGACATCTTAGTGCTGACGAGTTTCTTGATGGTAAGGTATCGTATAACGCGATTGTGACCTTCAAACATCTCCTTCAAATACAACATCATGTCAGAAGCGTCGGGCATCTCCTCGACTTGCTTCTGCAGAGTTGTTTGCAAGGATACTATAATATAGCATTTACATATCTCATTAGATTCCTTCCAGTCAGTAAAAGCCTTTAACTGTGCCTCTGTGGCATTGGGTCCTGGCAAATCCAGCTCAGGGTCATTCAGGGCTGACATGTGTTTACCTATCCTTAAGACTAGGTACATGTTGCGCTTCCAGTCCTCATAGTTGGGACCGGTAAGTTTGTGGTCATTTAGGATAGCGGACAGGGGGTCTAACTTGGTCATCTGAAAATAAAAGACTGAATTATGAGATGCATGAAAACTTATTTTATGGATTTTTAAAACAAGCTAATTATATCCATATGACAACGCTACCCTCAAGCGAAGCCATTTCTATGGATTAATTAACCATGTATGTAAGATCTCGGAGTAGGCTACACCTGTCCGAGGGGGCAGTGTGCAGGTCTTCCGCTTACACGGGTCTTTCCCTTGACCCTATCCAAATCTGCCAACTACGGGCTTTGATGGACCATGGTTATCTTTTGGCCAGTACTACGTGATCACCGTTGTCTTCGCAACGAATACCTCACGTGTACTTAGGATGCTTACCCACGAGCTTAGGCAATTACGGCACGGGAATTCTAACGGCCCCCACGAGGGTGAGTAAAGCCTGAACACTTGGCACCGTAACCGCCATATCCCGAAGGAGATCACTAAGTAGCTTGGCATAGAAAAAACACAGCTCTCACCCGAGGGGGTTGTTGAGTTATGCCCTTCCACCCGAGTACGAAGTGATTAGCCGTGGAGGCCAGAGGATCTCTAAAAGTCCTCTATTACATCCCTTATAAATACTGAGGGTTATTTTGCGAGTATGAATTTATGCAAATACAAAGGTAGCGACCTCCTAAATACTAGACCCTGGTCACACCATGCTCCCACTAGCGTTCAAACCTTTCGCCTAGCATTAATCATTCTCGGAATATCATAGTCCCTGCCTCAAGTGGATTTCTCCATTCAAGGGTCACATTACATATTCCAAGAATATCGATGCTCTGCAAAACTGGTCATCACGCTAATGCTCTAGAGCTAATCCTAGAGTCAGACTCACTGGAAAGGACTCCCACTAGTCATGGCGCCTCGCTTATAGATTTGACAATTGATGTTCAATGGATCTCCATCTCATCTTTGATTTCGATGCTGGCCAAATAGGCACACCCGACTAATCGGGTGCTCTCCTAATGGTGGCATAACCATATGTGATGGGATCCCACTAACATCAAAAGTCAACTAAATAATAGGCATCATCTAGCGGGATCCTAACCTCAAACAGTCGCTTGGACCGGAGGGGAAAGTCATCCCTCTGAAAACAGATAATCATATTATCTCATCGGGGTTCGATATGAAGCATAAAGAACTAATTAAAGAAAGCAACCATTAAAACTGAATTAAGTTCAGGGTCCGACCCCTGAACCTAATTAGCACAGCGCAGGCATCTAGCTTTCTTCGCAAGGTTCCTCGGTCCGGCTCCTCCGTCGCGCTCGCGAACACTTTGCCGGATCGTCTTCATCCTCCAGGGTTCCGCTTCCGCTCCCGATGGTGGATTTCTTTGGCACATCTTTCTTCTCGATCTGTAACTGAAAATTCTAGTACGCTTCAAGCAAGTGCTCGCTCGTACACAATTTCCTAGAAAGAAAAGAAAAAAACACACCTAGGAAAAGGCCATGAGAAACCGAGGATGGACAAACCCCATCACTCGCCCAATCTATGGCTCAATTACATATCCACACATAGAAAGCAAATCCAGACAATTTGCTAACTCGGGGTCCGACCCCCGGTAGCAAGCACAAAGCATAGATCTAGATTTTTTATAGCGGCGCCCTGCAAGAATGATTAATAGAACAAACACAATCTATACATATGCATGATCTAAGCGTAAGAACCCCGATGATCTCACGCATTCATCATGCGCACACATGTTGGTTTCACGAAAAAAACGTGAAACGCACACCACTAATGCGGCTCTGATACCAATTGTTGGAATCTAATCCGGGTCAGAGGCTCGCAGCGGAAGCGATTTGGTGGTCGAAATACCATTCATGGTGCAAGTTACACGATTTAAACTTTCATTGAAACTAATCTACATATGTGTGCATGTGTATGTACGAGAATCGAAAAACCCCTAACGGCAATCTAGCGTAATGATTAACTAGCATGGATGCAAATCATAATGCTCGCTAGATCTACATGTTAGATTACACATACCTTTCGTACGGATCTTTTAACCGCGGAGAATTGTCTTCTTTGTCGATGGAGACGGAAGATCGTTCGCGAAGATGCCGACGGTACTAATAGAGATGTTACCTTCTTGTTCACCCGATCTCACATGATGCACGGAACGTCGCTCTCGGATCTCTGAGTGCCTCCGAAGAATGACCCTTCTCCTTCTTCAGAACTCCACGCGAGGAAGACGAAGTAGCAAGCGGGAAACGGAGAGAGATTAGGGAGAGAACTAGAGAGATTAGAGAGAGAGGGGGTTCGGATTTTGCATCCTATGGGGCCGGTGCCCCATAGGTCCCTTTATAGGGCCGGCCAACTCCCTTGGATAGGGATCCAAGGGGATAATGACCCCCTCTCATTATCTCTCCATTATCTCCTTTTTATCTCTCCGCGTATTTATCCGTTTTCCCACTTGTTAGGGCTCGATCTTAACCGTTTTTATCGCCCCATCCCTATCCATATGGCCGGCCCTATAGATGAGGGATTCTTATCCCTACATCATAGGGCCGGCCCTAGCAAGGTGTCACACCACTAGGGTCGGCCAACAGTGAGGTCCGGCAGAGTGAGGTTTTTACCAAAACGCCCCGACGCCTCATTTTGACCATTTCTAGCGTGCGATACCTAGCGGCCATTACTTAAGTGATATCTACTAGTTACCTACTATTAACTGAGGCCACCGGAGGGTGCCTCTAGCAAAGTCAACTAGTCAACTCGCAACATACCCCGGTGCATCGCACCTATGCAGCGAAGTTCACTTATGGCTAGGGATTACTACATACGACTCTGCACTAGTCTCGGGCTCAACCCTTAGTACTCGTATGTAGTTACGCATCTACCGTGCTCTAGTGCCAAGCACACACGGAGTATATACTTCTTTCTTCTTCATGCTTATGGTGTTCCGAGGAGACGGTTCAAGAACCGTACATAATGTTGATAAGGTGGAACCATCAGGGACCGGGGTTCATGGCTTCCAACTCAAGCTCGATCGACACACTACCCGAGTGTACCATCGATCCTCTGAGCTCGAGTTAACCTGCGTAGCCACCCAGAGTGCGATGCAGGCTGCACTCCAATTCACCCAGACTTACTATGTTCTCCATCATACCCCTGCTCTCCGCTTAGTAGTGGTAAACCCGCTGTCCCTCCACTTGATGCCATGATTCACTTCGAGCGGTGAAGACTACCGTCAGACTCGAATGATCATATGACTTGGTTCCTTCCAGGTTGACCTATACATCGTACCTCTGATTACCCCGTCGAGTAACCGAACCCGGTCAACAGTCAAACTGATGACCACCAGGCCTGGGTTTGGTACAGTGTAAGTCACACCAAGGAACGCACCTCCCATCAGGGGTGTGGATAGCCTGCAGGAGTGACACGCTAATGCAACGCCAGCCGGGTAACCCAGTACACCGTGGTTTTGGATCACTGCATATGGACCCTCACACATTGGTGCGCCAAAGCACCACGCAACTGGTTAGTCCATCAGACGTGGCTCCTTAGGGTTTAGGACCATTTTACCCTAAGCAGAAACACGGCTTAGTGTACCAGTGTCTGCTCACTGATCTGTACACCGTGTTAGTTCCGTTCAGCCACAGACACTGTGCCTGGTGATGACCATGGTGAAGACATCCCATGAACTGTCATCGCCAACAGCTTACCATGATGAGGCGACCAACCTGATCATAGCTGCGAACATATTTAGGTTATACGGGACCAATCCACTTAGTCTTCAACTCAGTGGACTACCATATAACCATGGCTCTCTGTTCTTTAAAGAACACGTAACTATGTTACGCACCTATATGCATCTTATGTAAAAATAACTATAAATCTTTATTAGACCAAAACATAAAGTTTTACAAGCTTAGAACACATCAATCCTAACAGAGGGAGGTCACCTGCTTCTTCATCCTCCACGGCCTCTGCATCGTGGCGGAGGCGAGGGCCAAACAGGCTGGGTGGCGGCTGCACTCGGCGGTGGCTGGGCCGCTCACGATTGGATTCATCGTGGTCACGGCGTTCTGGCTCTTCTTACCAACCCTAATGAGGAGCGACATGGCCGAGCAAGTGCTGGAGGAGTGCGCGGCGGTGATGGGGCTCTTGGACAACGGCGGCCGGGCTCTCACCGGTTTGGTGCTGAACCGGCTGCAGCCGGGTTTTTTTGGATACCTCTCTCTCTCTCTCTCTCTCTCTCTCTCTCTCTCTCTCTCTCTAGTCACTAATCCGGTGCACCCTCAAAACCGATTATGAGGGAGAGGGGGCAACTAGTACATGAAGATGCGGAGCTCCCACCCCTTTCCTTATATGGGACTATTCACTCAACATTTATAATACAAAGAAGGCACTTCAAAAATATTACAAGCGTGCCACTATAAGAGGTATAATAGGCCATCATTCCCGTGATCAATGATAGAAAAGTAAGAAATGTAAATAAGGACCAGATTGTAAAAAAATATACAAAATATATATTTGATGGGTGTTATGTCAAAAATTAGGGATAAATTTGGTACTATAGTTTCATTGTTCATAGGTTTTTTTTTCATCGGGTTTAAATACCCGCGGTCCAATTGGAACATGTCACATGCCCCTTCCTCCCCTTCTGATCTTAACTGAAATCTCTCGCTCCCCCTCTCTACGAGGTCCCTCCCTCTCTTTTGACCAAAATCTCTCCCTCTCTCACTCTACGTGTGTGGTCCTCTCTTATCTCTAAGTCCAGTAACAAGTGTAGTCCCCTTTGTGGGTTTTAATGAACAACGTGATTTGGCTTTTAATGAATGACTAGTAAGAAACCCAAGCAGCCCGAATGTGCTTGATGCAAGCCATTTGGCAAAAGATGGCATGGCAACTGGTCGAAGAAGTGTGAAATCTGAAGTGAGTGTGATTCGCTTGTTAGAGAGAGAGAGATTAACATCAAATGACCATTAAATGTTATTGAATAAAAATTTATCATATTTATGGTAGGTTTTTAAATGAATTTAAAAGAGAGCCGCGTTCACACACGGAAGAAGAATTCTAGCTCTTTAAATGACGTCCATGTATCACAACACGGGAGAGAGGTTTCCATTTTAGTATAGATATATAGATGTGGTGCACCACAATTGGGTCGTACGCAAGCAAGTGTAGTAAATTAATCAGGTAGTAAAAAATACTCTCTAATGTAAGAGAATGATCTCCACATGGGAGATCTCATCAAACCAAATGAGATCCGACACGAAGATCGGATCTACCCATAGCGGAAGCGATGATCGAGATGTACCTCCGGCCATAACGAACCGGGTGACGAACCGCAGGTAGATGACTCCTCGATGCGATGCGTCTCCTACGTAGCCGAAATCCTCGTCGACATTCTCCTCACGCCGAAGCCGTCGCAAGATCGGAAGAGAAGAGAGGAGAGGGGGAGGTGTTTCTGGTTTAGTTCTTGGCCATCAAGAGACTGGATGACATCAGACAGATACCTAATAGATGGGAGGCATCTTATTTATAACTAAACCAGGACACCATCCCAAAACCCTAATAACCGGAGTCAATCCAACCATCCACTGGATTGATCTAAGGGCTAGGACTCATCACTTAACCACATCATTAACGTGTACTGCTTTAGTTAAGGCCCATTAGGTTTTAAACCCAAAAGCCCATAGTGGGTTTGTACCGGGCCATCCTCATGCCGCAAGCGGCTAACCCAACACTCTCCCACTTGGACCTACAAACACGCATTTGAAAACAACCATTTGTTTTAAAGAAAACAAAACTCTAATGGGCCAAAAGCGATTAAAACTTTAGTATGCGCATACGAAAAATTCCGGAAAACAAAAGCACCCGTAATGCCTTATGTGGTATCCTTTAGTTTAAACTGAAGACACCAACTACATGAATCATGGCGGTTGTGTCCTAACAAATAGACACTTCCTTCCATATATTACTATGTAGCATGATCAGTCCAGTTAAACACTTTATGTGATGAATTACTTTATGAGTGAACGCATGCTTCACTCTGTGTCAAAACAATATGTCTCAAACTTTAGTGCACAAATAAAGACATTGTACTTTATTCACTGCAGTAAAAGAAACAATAGGTTCATAATGCATAATCTTTAAGAATACAATGAGCTAACCAGACCCATCCGATCCACATGACCTCTGTAAAGGTTTGGTGGTAATCCTTTGGTCAGTGGATCAGCCACCATAAGCTCAGTACCAATATGCTCAATCTGAACCTTATCTTTTGCTACATCTTCTTTAACAACAAGGTACTTTATGTCGATGTGCTTGTTTCGACTTCCACTTTTGTTGTTTTTGGAGAAGAACACTGCAGCAAGATTATCATAGTAGATCTTTAAAGGTCTGGATATGGAATCCATGATCATTATCCCTGTGATAAAATTCCTTAGCCAAGATGCCTGTATGGTTGCCTCGTAAAGTGCAACGTACTCTGCCTCCATAGTCGACGATGCCGTAATGGTCTGCTTGGTGCTCTTCCAGGAGACAGCACCACCAGCCAATAGGTAGATATAACCCGATGTCGACTTTCTGGAGTCTATGCAACCCGCAAAGTCCGAATCAGAGTAACCGATCAGCTCTAAAAGATCAGAGTGACTGTATGTAAGCATGAAGTCCTTGGTCTCTTGTAAATATCTCATGACCTTCTTAGCAGCCCTCCAGTGATCCATGCTTGGATCACTCTGGTACCTTCCTAACATCCCTACTGCAAATCCGATGTCTGGTCTTGTGCAGACCTCCAAATACATCAAACTGCCAACTGCAGATGCATAGGGAATGTTAGCCAGAGCCTCTCTTTCAAGAGAGTTTTTTGGGCATTGGGACAAACTGAATCTATCACCCTTGACAATGGGAGCAATACTGGGCGAGCAGTTCTGCATATTAAATCTTTCCAGAACTTTGTTAACATAGGCCTTTTGAGACAATCCTAGAACCCTTTGGGATCGATCCCTATGGATCTTTATCCCTATAACATAGGATGCCTCGCTTAAGTCTTTCATATCAAAGTTCTGTGAGAGAAACTGCTTCGTCTCACGTAGCATCCCCAAGTCATTGCTGGCTAGCAAAATATCGTCAACATATAGGACTAGAAATGTGTAACGGCTCCCACTAGTCTTAAGGTATATACATTCATCCACAATGTTCTCCACAAAACCGAAAGGAGTTATGACATTATGGAACTTTAAATACCACTGTCGGGAAGCCTGTTTCAGTCCGTATATAGACTTCTTGAGTTTGCAAAACAGCTGACTCCCTTTATCTGAAGTAAAGCCTTCAGGCTGGAGCATGTATACCTCCTCATCAAGATCCCCATTCAGGAAGGTCATTTTCACATCCATCTGTTGTAACTCTAGGTCATAATGAGCTACCAAAGCCATGATTATCCTTAATGAATCCTTCTTAGAAACCGGAGAGAAGGTGTCATGATAATCAATGTCGATCCTTTGAGTGAAACCCTTGGCCACAAGTCTTGCCTTATGTCTTTCGATGTTACCAGAGGCATCCGTTTTGGTCTTATAGACCCATTTACAACTAATTGGCCTAGCACCTCTGGGTAACTCTACTAGATCCCAGACTTGATTGTCAGCCATGGATTTTAACTCTTCCAGCATGGCATTATGCCATTTCGTGGAATTACCTCCACTCATGGCTTGTGAAAACGTTTGTGGGTCTTGAAGTCCAACTGAGTCGTCGGACTCTTGTAGGTACACCTCATAGTCGTTAGAAATCGCAGGTTTCCTTTTTCTTGAGGATCTCCTAGTTTCTGTTGGTACCACTACTTGTGGTTCCGGAGCAACAGCTTCAATAGGTTCTATGGCAATCTGCTCCTCTTGGGTTGGGAGGTCCTGGGCTGGTTGCTCGTGAATCACTGGGGTGGTTCTTCCTGATGAGCAATCTGTCCACCCTCGATTACGGGTATGATTACCGGAACCCGTATTTCCTCAAACACAATTGATTGTGTTGGGACGCTCCCACTGAGGTTGCCATCCTCAAGAAATCTGGTATTTCTAGCTTCTACGACTTTAGGAGTGTGCGAGGGACAATAGAACCTATAACCCTTGGACTTCTCGGCATAACCGATGAAGAAACCACTCACAGTCCTAGGGTCAAGCTTCTTCTCATGTGGGTTGTACACCCTGACCTCAACTGGACAACCCCATATGTGCATGTGTCCTAAACTAGGTTTCCATCCGTTCCATAACTCAAAGGGTGTTTTAGGAACGGCTTTAGATGGAACCCTATTTAGCACATACACAGCGGTTTTTAAGGCCTCACTCCACATATTGAGAGGAAGGGAGGAGTTACAAATCATGCTCCTCACCATATCCATCAAAGTGCGGTTCCTCCTTTCAGCAACACCGTTTTGTTGCGGTGTGCCAGGCATTGTGTACTGAGCCACAATGCCATGTTCTTCCAGGAACTTCGCAAATGGACCAGGTCTTTGTCCACTCTCTGTGTACCTTCCATAGTATTCCCCACCTCTGTCTGATCTTACAATTTTGATACTCTTTCCAGATTGTTTCTCTACCTCCGCCTTATAGATTTTGAAAGCATTAAATGCCTCAGCCTTATTATCTAAGAGGTAGAGATACATGTATCGAGTATGGTCATCTATAAAGGTAATAAAATACATTTGACCATTCAGACAGGGTATACTAAATGGTCCACAGAGATCAGTGTGTATGATCCCCAATTTCTCATTATTCCTCGTGGCACCCTTAGTGGACTTGTTAGTCTGCTTTCCCTTTATGCAATCTACACAAGTCCCAAAGTCAGTGAAGTCAAGAGTCTTTAAGACTCCATCCTTCACTAACCTCTTTAGGCGCTCTATGGAGATGTGAGCCAGTCTCCTATGCCACAATGTAGAGGAATCTCCATTCACAGTCATCATAGAACATTCAAGAGAAGAACTCAGAGAAAGACAATATAAACCATCTATCAAAGAACCTGAACCAATGGTTACTTTATCTTTAATAATCAGAAAAGACGAGTCTTTGAACTGAAAATCAAAGCCATATGGAACTAGTCTTGATACAGATACTAGATTCTTAGAGAAACTAGGAATGTAAAATGTCTTCTCTAGATTCAAGGTGTATCCTGTCTGGAGAAGAAGACTGTATGTCCCCACACCTTCAACTCTTGAACTCATCTTGTTGCCAGAGTAGATGACGTGTTCCCCATCAGTTGGTTCCCTTAGATTGAGAAACCCCTGCAAGATGGTAGAAACATGGATTGTAGATCCGGAGTCAATCCACCAGGAGTCATTATGAGAATCAACCAAATTTGATTCATAACACACTAGGGTCATGAGATTACCTTCAGACTCTCTTTTAGCGAGCCACTTCTGGTACTTGGTGCAGTCTTTCTTGAGATGTCCCCTTTTCTTGCAGAAGAAGCACATCACCCCTTTATGGGTGCCATCAGTTTTCTTTATTGGCACTCCTTGGCTTTGCTTCTTCTTGGGAAAAGCCTTGAGAGACTTGGACTGCCCTGCCTTATGAGAAACGAGGTGATCCACCTCCAATTTCTCCTGCTTCAGTCTCCCTTCCTCCTGAACACACATAACCAACAGATCATTTACTGACCAGTTGGTTGAATGAGTGTTGTAGGAGATCTTGAATTGCCCGTACTGAGCGGGCAGGGAGTTCAGTATGAAGTGCACCAGGAACGACTCGTTGATGTCTATCTTCATGCCCTTTAGCTGAGATGCTACATCACGCATCTGCATGATGTGCTCTCGCACACTCTTATCTCCAGTTAGCCTCATGGATGATAGTTTGGCCATTAGGGTACTGGCCAAGGCTTTATCGGAGCTTTTAAATTGCTCCTCGATAGCCTTCATAAAGTCCTTGACCAGTCGGCACTCAGGGATAGAACCCCTGATGCTCTTATCGATATGGGTCTGGATGAGCATCATACTCAAGCGGTTGGATCGTTCCCACCGCTCGTATGATGCAACCTCAGTTGGCATACTTTTCTCCGTTGGAGGAGTAGGCTCCTCCACACGGAGCGCCAAGTCCAGATCCATACACCCCAGGACCAAGAGTATTTTGTCCTTCCAATCCGAATAATTATCACCAGACAAAAATGGAAGGCGCTGGGTAGGATCATTAATAAAGGACATAGCTGAAAAGAAACATACAAAACTTATATTAATACGAGGAAACAATCCATATCTGACAATTAACCCATGTTAAAGTCAGTCAGTGGGAATTCGGACCTCCCTTTGGGCAAAGGTCGTAAGCTATATGAATTCCACTGTGTTCTTTAGAAACTACAAGGTTTCCAATAGGGCCAGAGTGTTGTACCGTGAAATGGACTGACAATCCATTACCTGTGGGCATTAGAACTGTCTCCGTTTCACCATGCAACACTCTGCCCTATCCTAATTACATGATGCTGACAGCTGCCTCCCTTTGGGGCCGGGCAACGGTCATTATCATATAATTAAAATATGACCATCACAGTAACTTTATGTGACCCTGTGCATCCCATGATGCACCTTTTAGGAGTCACTCATCAAAATTAACCCAGGACGCTTTGGCCAATCCTGAGTCAGTTTTGATGATTATCTTAACTGTCACGATGATCAAGAACAAGCAAGATTACTATAATCAAATAGCTTGGAAAATAAACAAATAGCATTAATGAGTTAACTTGGGCTATTAGGGCTTGGTCAGGGATCCCACAATCACATACAGCACAGACATTCACATTTAGCATGAGCGCAGCCCTGTATTATTACAAGTTGGAAGCACTGTACATACAGGCCCCATAAAAATAATAATTTGCTGCATCAAAACTCCGTGCAAGCTCCTTCGCACCCGTGAAAAGCAATCTATATATGCAAGCCATATTCGATCCCTGACCGGCCCAAGCAACAAACTCAAGATGCCCAATCTTTATGTTAACTCATTAACTACTACCGGGTTTGATCGATTCTGAATCGCTCGAAAAATAGCACGCTAATAGGCACATAAATTTAGAAGCCCAATTTTATGGTCCAACATCGATCCCATTTGAGTCCATACTATATATCGAAGGATAGCTCTCAAGAAGAGCTTCGAAACAACTATTCATGGGCAAAAACGGAATGAAAATGGGCCTGAAATGAGGTTTCAAAATTTATGGGTCTAAAGCCTTTAATGGGTCGGGTTGGATCGGATTAAAGCCAAGTCTAGCCAAAAGAATGCATAGGTGGTGACTGAGTGTGATCTTGAAGGTGGGCAAAAGGGTAAAGTAAATGAGTTTAGGGTTAAAATGAACCCTAATCTCACCACCCACTCACATACAACATCAGCCGCCACCCCACTGCATGCTCAAGGGTTTAATCGAGTGGGTTTGACATTAAAGAGAGGGGTAGTAAAGTAAACTTAATAGGTTTAGGGTTAAAAAACAAAACCCCAAACTCAACTATCCCTTTCTTCTCAGCCGTCACCCAATCGCACAGCATGCACAACGGCAGCCGTTCGGATCAACACGCCACTGTTAGCCGGTCGGACACCGCCCATGCAGCACAAGCCATTGGCCGGCCGCACCCGACCTCCTTGTGGCGTGCACGAGGACGGGTGGGATCCCGAACCTCGTCGATGCCGATGACTTCGACCTCACCGGCTCCGATCCAACGATTATTGAAACCCAAAAAATTCAGAGATCGAAAACCCGGAGAAAAGATCGAGCAAACCATGGCTCTGATACCAGTGTAAGAGAATGATCTCCACATGGGAGATCTCATCAAACCAAATGAGATCCGACACGAAGATCGGATCTACCCATAGCGGAAGCGATGATCGAGATGTACCTCCGGCCATAACGAACCGGGTGACGAACCGCAGGTAGATGACTCCTCGATGCGATGCGTCTCCTACGTAGCCGAAATCCTCGTCGACATTCTCCTCACGCCGAAGCCGTCGCAAGATCGGAAGAGAAGAGAGGAGAGAGGGAGGTGTTTCTGGTTTAGTTCTTGGCCGTCAAGAGACTGGATGACATCAGACAGATACCTAATAGATGGGAGGCATCTTATTTATAACTAAACCAGGACACCATCCCAAAACCCTAATAACCGGAGTCAATCCAACCATCCACTGGATTGATCTAAGGGCTAGGACTCATCACTTAACCACATCATTAACGGGTACTGCTTTAGTTAAGGCCCATTAGGTTTTAAACCCAAAAGCCCATAGTGGGTTTGTACCGGGCCATCCTCATGCCGCAAGCGGCTAACCCAACATCTAAAGCCAACAATAAATCAATCAGGTAGCAAAAACCAACCTTTGGCTACTGAGTTGACTATGAGAGTGGTTAAGTGGCATTATCAAGTGGACCTTTCTTTTATACATCAGCAGGAGTGAAGTCCAATCCACTCGGCAAGTCCCACTTCACTCCTAGGTAGAGGAGTCACTACAAACATAAGCTTTTTTGCCTGACCGAAATTTATTTTTGTATCTGTATAATATGGTTTTTGCCGACAAAAATAATAATTTCGTCTGCATAAACCTTTTGATTTTTTGTTTTTTTTATTACCGATAGATATTTATAATCCGTCGATATAAACAAACACCAATAGTCGAATATAAATCGGCCTTTGCTTCAAATCTTTGACGTCGGGTGTCAGATGGGCGGTGCGGATCAATCCATGTCACAAGCAATGGAACTAGGCCTGCAAACCAGCCGAGTCTAGTCGAGCTTTGTTCTGTTTGAGCTTGGCTTGTTTATTAAATCATCCTAAACTTCAGACTTGGACTTGGCTAGTTTAATAATCAAGCCAAGGTCATCGAAGCTTTGGTCTGCTTGAGCTTGGCTTGTTTATTTAACAAGCCTAAACTTCAGGTTAGGCGTCGCTTAATTAGTGATCAAATAAACTTGAATCGTCCCTTATCAAACTTGTTCATGAACTCCTGAATCAATCAATAGCGTACACTAGATATGTTTGCTTTCTTCAAGTCTTTCATGAGCCTATTCACAAACCTACTCACAAGCTTGCTTACAAGCCCCAAACTAACATGTTCGCGAGCACAACTGATTGAGCTTGGCTTGTTTATTAAACGAGTCTAAACTCTAGGCTTGGGTTTTTTTCAGACTTGGGTGTGGCTCGATTAGTAAGTTATCAAACTCAAATGAGCCTTTATCGAACTTGTTTGTGAGCTGTTCACGAACAACTTCGTTTGTTTGCGGCCCTAAACGAAACCCAGTTGAAATTTTAAGTAGTTGGTGTTGCGATTTGGATGCAATTTAAGCACAGGCAATCGCACCTAGGGGACTATCCATAGAAAAAAGAACAAACACAACCACAAATGCACAAAAATAAAACAATCACAAAAAATAGAACACAAGGATTTAAGTGAAAACTCTTGCGGGAAAAGCACTATGAGCAAGTGCTCGGGGATCAGTTTCACAATCATGGTTTCAACTTCCTCCAACAAGATCTACACCTTCATCCTTTAGGATTCGACAAGACAAAAAATTAGAAGCTTTGAAGACTTACCTTCAAGTAATCCTCAATATGATCGATCCACTCAATCAATCCCCATCTCGATCTCTCTTTTCTCCATAACCCCCCCCCCCCCCCCCCCCCCCCCCCCCCCCACCTCCGATAAATTTGCACTTTTGGGTTCTTACATTTTTTTCCATGAGTTTCCATTTTACCCTTTACCATATATATTATTCCACACCCAGCATTTTGAATCCTATGTCATGAAAACAAACACAAAGGCTAGCTAGGTCGATAATATACCATTTTTGCCCTTTCCGTTTTATCCCTACATAAATGACAAATACCATCTAAGAATTTTATCCTTTTGCCACTAATCAATTGAGTCTTATTTATCCATTTACAAACTCATTCTTCCTTCCATCCTATTTTTTGTTTTCCATTTTGCCCTTCTCTTTTTTGCCACTAATCAATTGAATCTTATTTATCCATTAAAAAATCAAGGGCTATAATGGGAAGGACAATCCCACTAATCCACTAACCTATTATTCCTTCCATCCTATATTTTGTTCCCCATTTTACTCTTCTCAATCCTATGTTTTAAAACAAACTTTTGCTTGAGTTTCTATTTTACCCTTCACCTTATATATTAATCCACACCTAGTATTTTGAATCCTATGTCATGAAAACAAACACAAGGGTTTGGACTGTAAAATGCCATTTTTGCCCGACTCGTTCTATCCCGTTCTAAAAAATCAAGGGCTATAATAAGAAGGGCAATCCTAGGGGTGTGCAGGATCCAAGCCACTTGACTAAATCAAATCAAACCAACCGATTTTAAATGGTTTTGACACACTCAATGGATCGAATTGAATTCAGTTTTTAAAAAACCGACATGATTGGATCAGGTGATGGATTTGTAAATTTAAAACCGACCTAAACCGAACCGAACCGACATATGTATATATATATATATATATATATATATATATATATATATATATATATATATATATATATATATATATATATAATACTTTATTAAATATACCATGTGTCCTCATATACCCTTGCTACTAACATGATTCAAAATCAGTTACAAATCTTATTTAGGCCTAATAATTAGTCAACAATTATTATTTTTTAAAGTTAAAACTAAGTTATAATAGAAGGGGAAAAAAGCCCAAAAAGCATATGGGTCAAAGCCCAAACCGACCATCCAATCCAATCCAAACCAACTTTAATTAGATTGGATTGGGTTGGATTCCAATCTCAGTTCGGTTCGGATCGGATTGGAAATCCTCAAAACCGACCAAGTTAGATCATTTTGGGTTTTGCCTAAATAGGTTGGTTTCGAACCGATGCACATCCTTAGGCAATCCCACTAATCCACTAACCCATTTTTCCTTCCATTCTATATTTTGTTCTCCATTTTACCCTTCTCAATCGTATGTTTTAGAAAAAATCTCCTGAATTATACACCTCGTTTCATATTGGTCCCACAACTTTTTTTTTTGAACAATTTGATCCTTGAACTATGCTACATCTACATTTGGCTCCCTCAGTTAACTTTTATTCCGAAAATAGCATTGTCCTAGTAAGCATAAATTAAATCTTTTAAATAATTTTGAGTCTTATTTGAAATTGATAAGGATATTTTTGGGACAAAATTTGATGGAGGGGGCTAAATACACACAGAACATAGTTCAAGGATCAATTCAAAAAGTTAGTTGAGGGAGCAATCTGAAATGAGATGTATAGTTCAGTGGAGGTTTTTGTAATTTATCCTATGTTTTAAAACGATATCAAGGGAAATGTTTGGGTAGGGTATGGCCATTGTAACTCTACCCGATTGACTATTAGGTATGGGTATGAATACCCCAATACCCATACCTGAAACCCAATTGCCCCTCTAACTTGTGATCCGACCTCGACCCGTTACATCTGGTATAAGTATGGGTGCATATGTACTTTCAGATATGGGTATGGGTTGTACAAGGTTTCTACAATGTTTTGGTATGGAATGGATATGAGTTGTACAAGGTTTGGGTAGGGTATGGGCATAGGAACTCTACCCGATTAATTGTCAGGTATGGATACCTTAATACTTTTTACAAGGCTTGGGAGGTATGGGTATAGGAACTCTACCTGATTAATTGTCAGGTATGGGTACCTCAATAGTCAATAGCCATATTTGACACCCGAAACCCGATTGTCTCCCTAACTTGCATAGATAATACAATTTGATATATATATAGTATACATAAACCCCGTATTTGGATCCTATATCATTAAAACAAAAGCAAGAAAGGAAGTGTTGCATTCCTACACTTCCCATTGTGGCCCTAGAAAAATTATCAATATGTCCATACTCCATACCCGATATTAAAATGGCTATTTTAAATTTGTGTACATTTAAAAAGGTCCATAGATTAAGAATTGTTGTACGTGCCCAATGCACTAGTTGTATTCCAATCTTTGATGCTTTTTGCTCAATGTTTAGGTCGGTCTCCATCACGTTGAAATCTTTTTGTCCGAGAGTGTTGGATCAAGCCCATTTTACCGGATACCCTACTAAGCTACCAACAACTCTAGATCGGTGCATTTAATCGTCTAGATGTGACCAATATCACCACTAGAGTTGAGCCTTTAATGGAGGGTCGTGACCCTTCATGCATGAAGGGTTGTGTCTCTCCACGGATGAAGAGATATGTCTCTTGATCGTGTCACCTTGATATGTTAAGGATTTTATAAATAGAGGTCCTTAGTCCCCAAACCCACCATCAGAATTGCTTATGAATTCTCATCCATTTTACATACAAAGACAAGGTGGGAGGTGAGGAAGATAAATGATTGCATACAGAAACATACTTGATCATTATAGTTATTGTACTATTATTTCCATGACCCAAGGTACATGAACTTAAATTGCTTTCCGTCAATGGCGTAGAAAATTCAATAATGTGATTTCTTCAATTGGTTTCACTGAGAACACTATTGATCAGTGTATATATATACCTTCAAGTTAGTAGGCATAAATTTATATTTTTTAGTTTTATTTGTGAATAAATTTCAGCAGTAGTTATTTGGACTTACTGCTATGTGAACTAAGCGGCTTCTTTGAAAGAACTTTGATATGAAGGATATGTGTGAAGTTTCTTTTGTCATTGGAATATAGATTCACAAAGATAGAATGGTAGGGTTTCTTTATTTGTATCAAAAACTTTACATTGAAAAGATTCGTGAGAGATACCATATGCAAATTGCTCTCCTAGCAAAACACCAATTAATTGTTAAAAGTAATTTATTTATTAAAGCTCAATGTCTAAGAAATGATTTAGAAAGAAAGCAGATGGAAGTAATTTTTTATGCATCATTAGTTGAGAGGTTGATGTATACATAAACAACTATAAGACTATACATTTGCTATGCTATTAGGATATTAGGGAGATATCTGAGTGATCCAGGGATGGATCATATAAGGCTGCAAAGAAGGTATTGCGATATTTGCAAGAAACAAAAAACTAAATGCTTATATATAAAAAGTATGATCTTTTGGAGATGATTGAATATTTAGACTCAGATTTTATCGGGTACCTCGATAATAGAAAATTTACATCAGAAATATATATATATATATATATATATATATATATATATATATATATATATATATATATATATATATATATATATATATATATATATATATATATATATAATATTTCAGGGTTTTGTGGGGGGGGGACAAACATTTAATTGAGTTGAGAGACAAACCGTAAGAGATAAACACAGCCGTTCATTGCTGTGATTGATCCGATCAGTCCTCCAAAAATGGAAGGTGATCCGTCCAGATCTATCAGGGTTAAAAATGGAAGGTGATGATACCGTTCGGATCTGTCAGGGGTTAAAACTAGAATGTGATCAATACACCGTTATCTCTCTCTCTCTCTCTCCTCCTTCTAAGCCCTTGCCCCTACCCCCTCCGCCAACCCCCCCTTCACCGCTCCTTCTCTCTCTCTCCCTCCCCGTCAGTATAGCCCCCCACCCACGAGATCTCTCTTTCTCTCTCCCTCTCTCTCTCTCTCTCTCTCTCTCTCTCTCTCTCTCTCTCCCCCCTTCTACGACCCTCGGACCCCTACCCTCATCGATTGCCTCCGCGCCGCCTTCAAGGAGTCCGACGGTCACCCCCCTTCCGGATTCTCTCTCCCACACTGCAGATCTGGATTCTCTCTTTCTCATCGCCACTGCCGCCACCACCCCGCGCCCATCGGTGTCCCGCAGGCTGCCTCGGCCGGTAAATCACACTTCCCCTGACCGGCAGCACATCTCCGTCGAGCTCTCAGGTCCAGACCTGGCCTTGATCTGATTTGATCTCAGATCCGTCTCCAATCTGATCTCATCTCCGGCAGCTTCATCTCAGATTCGCAGTCGCACCCTCCTAAGATCCGACCTCAAGCCCAGACCTCGAAAGCCTTGATCTGATTTGATCTCAGTTCCGTCTCTGATCTGATCTCATCTCCGGCAGCTTCTCTCTCTCTCTCTCTCTCTTAACCCATAGTCATTCGGCACCTCATTATGCCTTCCCCCCGGAACTGCAAGCCTACATGCACGGCTGGGATCGCGTCGGCTACCCCGTCTGCTGCTTCCTCCGGTGGCGCGTCCAGGTGATGGAGAGCGGCGTCCGCCTCCTCGAGCTCCGCCCCGGCGGCGTCAACTTCATCATTCAGGTCACCAATCTCTGCAAAACCATGAAACCCGTTAATGGGTTCTTTTGTTTAGATCCTTGCAAATCCATGAAGTAGGTTTTCAATCCTTTTCTTTCCTGATTTTTTTTTGTTGGATCAAATATGATAATCTTGGATGGGTTGTTGGGTTGCAGGTTTTCATCAACGTGCCGTGGTATTTCAGCATGATGTACTCAATGATCAGTCCCTTTCTCACCGAGAGGACCAAGAGCAAGTTCCTAATTTTTAGAGAAGGGTATGTGGCCGAGACCCTTTACAAGTAAAATATATAATTAATGCCCTGTACCCATCTCTGCTCTGCCTCAGCTCTGTATCTTCCTTCTCCCCCTCTCTGAACAGCTTCTAATCGGCCATTGGTCTTCTTCCCCCATTTCAGGGATGAATTCAGCATCGATTACTGTAGGACATTAATGTTGTAACGTGTTCGTTTCAATACTTCTTCATGTACCATGTGATTGCTCTGTTCTTTCAGATTTATTTGGCCGGAGTTCGTGTCGGTCCAGTACGGTGGCATCAGACGGCCAGGAGATTTGCAGAGCGGTGGCCCTCCCAAACCTGCTTCCGATTTCACCATCAAGGGCGGAGAGAAGGTGAATCTCAAAATCGACGGGATCAAGGTGATTAATTTCTCTTTTTTTTTCCTTTAATAAATTCCATATTGGATGAACTTTTCATCTTAAAATTGTGTAAAAGATTTCATCTTAAAAGATATTATCGTGTTGGTTCCAAAATTGCAAAATTTCATCTTATAAGATGCTTATAAGTCTATCGTGTCGGCTCCAAAATTGCAAACCCATTTAACCCACCTCCCAATCTCTCGCTCGTTGCCCGTCGCCCGCCGCCGAGTCTGGATCCTCTCTTAAAATATTAAGTTTCTTTCACACCTCACAGTGATGTTTTGGAATGGCCTAACTTCGAACAATCCGCACTGAGTAGTAGCAATGAATTCGCATCGCATTGGCGAAGTTTCAATCACAAAATTCTTTGGATGCAGAGATGCAACCTCTCATACTGAAATTGATACACGTCTGGGAATTTGAAGTTTGTTTTTTGTTGTTTTTTCCTATTTTTCTTTTTTACTTATTTCCCATTTAGATCATGTCTAATCATGCTTCCCCTTTATCGTATACTGTATGTCTGCACGAATTCGGGTATGGATTGAGTCCATACCCGACCGATACCCATTCAGATACAAGAGGGTCCATACTCGATCCATACCCAATCGGGTTTCACATTTTTTGTTCGGATTTCGGGTATGAATTGACTATAATTTTGTTTCACTTTATCCATAATTTATGCAATTACTTGGGTATCACAATGCAATGTTAAGCTCTTTTGGCTTCTTATTAGAGTGATTTTAGTAGAGTATAAGTTGTTGATGAAAAAAAGAGCTGCTCCGAGGTGGGTGTGTGTGCGTGTGTAAAAATGGGATACAAGTTCAAAAGGAAAATTTAGTGCAAACACTATAGATCTACCAAGTACCAATATTAGGACATCTAACACCATGGGTTATAAGTCTAGGCTTAATGAAGACTGTAAAACACCATCAAGCTTCAAGTTCTAAGTAGGAAACACAAACTAATATACAAGGTAAACTTCAAATAGATGAATAGGGGTGAAATCTGTATAAGATATAAAGCAAAGGAGAATATAAGAAAGAAGCAGGAAGAACAATATAGAAAATACTCATCAAAATCAGAAATAAGTCAACCAATAGTGTGCAAAAAGAGAGGATTGAACAACCTTTCTAAAAGACTCAAGGTTGACCTGACCCGGCCCAGCCCGTTTTACACTCCTAGGGTTATATAAAGGAACCCAAGATGTCATTATGAAGTGTGCGGTGTGCCAAGTGCAAAGTGTGTGCCAAGTGCATTCGTCAGTACCATTTTGCTATAACGTAACAATACAAATGTCTTTGTATGATGTCATTGTCAATGAATAAAAGTTGTATATCCAAAACACTTCATAGTTAAAAAACTACATTTTGCCCCCTTCAATTCAGTTTTGATCAAATGAAAATTGCTAAATGAGGCAAAATATTGTGATACCAAGGTGTTACCTTTTGAGTTCAGAGTGTAATTTGCTTGCAGATGCCTTGAATTGGAGGTATGTTTTTTCTCTTATGTTCATTCTTGAATGGCATCTCATTCCCTTTTGGTTTTGTTTGACCTGTTCTGCATTGGAAGTATCTCTCTTTAGTTGCATCTCTCTTTAGTTGGGTCTATTTGTGATGTGTAAAATAATCTGGATCATACCTTCATCTATGTTGAATGTAGGAAAACTTAATAGAAACCTTTCCCATCTAAAAATATGATAGAAAATGAGTTTTGAAACTCCACTCTAGAAATAGAAACCTTGAACTTGAATTGGCTTTGTATTGCGGCTATGATGCTCTGAAGTTTTCTTCCTCAAACTCCATGTTAGTAGATTATATTGGAAAATCTTTTTATTAGATACATGAATAGCTCTCTCTTATTGGGTTTAAAGATTCAAATTGAATGGTTCCATTAACTATTATAGTCAAGTATATTTCTTTTACCGAGTTGATCTTGCCGCTTGAAACATTCGGGTCGGGTTTAATGTTCGAGGGGTTAGTGAGCTCAGGTTCAAAGTCTAATGGGATTTTGCTCTTAGATCCGTCTGCCACCGATTCACCTCTTGAGTCTGTCGATGCGACGATTAAGCAAGACTAGCCAGCCCAAGTCACGCCATAGCAAAACTCCACGCTTGAGCTGCATCCTCGAGGTCTGGAGTCTTTGCATGTTTTCCATGTGTGTTGGTTTATTTGGGTTTAAAAATTTTACGCCTTTTTCATGGTTCCAATTTGAAAAGATTAACTTATTATTTTTTTTGGTACATCTGCAGAGGCAGAGCAATTGGTGAATGGTGAAACTACTTGGGCCACTGGATCTGTCAAGGATGGCCTGTGACAACTCGGGCGGAGGTTGTCACGGGGGAAACTTCGCTCACAGAGATCACATGTATATAGAGATACCTTCGCGTCTTCGTTTGAAATCCTTTGTCCTTTATTTCTGGTTGTAAAAAGTCTAATTAGATGCAAGTCACCTTTTTTGTGGTCCAGAATATTTTGATGTACAGATGAGTTATTGGAATAATTTGATGCACGGGCATACACTATTACTATATATATAACAAAACGCTCCAAAATGTTTTATTACCGAAGGTGGCCAAGTGTGTTCGCTAAAGGGCATGGTGGGAGTGGGGGGTGGCGATGCCCTTGCAGTGTCGACACAGGCATTCATATATAGACTAATCAAATATTACTAATGTTATTTTCGCTCAAGAAATATTGTTATTATCCTCGAAATATTTTTCTCTTTCTCAAAAATATCATCACTTTTAAGTTATTATTGCCACTTTTAAAATATTGCATCTTCCCTCAAATTTTATCACGCTCTCAAAATATTTTTGTCACCTTCGAAATCTTTTGCGTGCTGACAGGCACGGGCATTACTAGTGTGTGTATATATATATATATATATATATATATATATATATATATATATATATATATATATATATATATATATATATATATATATATATATATATATATATATATATATATATATATATATATATATATATATATATATATATATATATATATATATATATATATATATATATATATATATATATATATTGGGGCATGCTATAATGCGGCATGCGGTGCGTGTGGCACTGCACCGCTGCCGTCTGATGCACGCAGCAGTGCATCAGACGGCTACAGTACAGTGCCGCACTTACCGCATACCGCATTATACCATTTATATATATATATATATATATATATATATATAGTTGTTGGAGCACCCATTTCATGAAAGAGTGCCAGCTAGAAGTTGATCGCTTCTTCTGCTACGATTGTTCGTTGCTATGAGTCTACTTCATAATCATTGTGGGTGCAAATTTTGACCAGAAGCTTCATAGACAGCGGGACCCACCAGCCCTGCCTGGGGGGTCCACCGAGACGACGGTAAGACCCACCGGCCCTGCCTTGGGGGTCCCCAGAGGCAACAGCTGGACCCACCAGTCCTGCCTGGGGGGTCCACCGAGACGACAGCGGGACCCACCGGCCCTGCCTAGGGGGTCCCCAAAGACAACAGCGGGACCCGCCAGCTCCGCTTGGGGGGTCCACACAGACGACAGCGGGACCCGCCAACTCCGCCTGGGGGGGTCCACACAGACGACAGCAGGACCCACCAGCTCCGCCTGGGGGGGTCCACACAGACGATAGCGGGACCTACCAGCTCCGCCTGGGGGGTCCACAGAGACGACGACGAAACCCACCAGCCCTGCCTAGAGGATCCCCAGATATGACGACAGAACCCACCATTTATCCCAATTTTCCTCCCAAAGATTTCTATAAATAGCAGACTCTTTAAGTGTAAAAGGATCAAATCTCTGATTCCAGAATCAGACTTTCAAAAATCCAGAGCTCTGATATCCTAACCCTTCGATATTCCATATCCTTCGATCTTCTTTTCGAAAAAATCAGTGACACTCGGCATGTTGAGGTCACTTCGAGCAAAGTGTTAGTTAATTCGGGTTGCTCTTTATAGCACGGAGACGTAGGCTTCGGCTGAACTACGAAATCACACATTGTGTCAATCTGTTATCCTTACTCTTCAAAGTCTAAGCTCAAAGGCTCCTACGAAAGACATTCAAATCAACAACCTAGACTCGATCAGTCCTTCGACTCAACTCGATTGATTGGTTGGGCGGAGTCTTCGGGTCGGCACGAAGATCATCCCCCACAAGCATTATGGTTGTGGAATTTTATCACTGGGCTTAGATTTATAAATTCTATATCTAGAGCATTACGAGTTTTCTGTGATAATTTGCTGGTGTATTATTCTCCAAGAACAACAAGAGTTTCAATGAGTCAAAGCATATAGACATAAAGTATCTTCTTGTTAGAAAAATGATACAGAAAATACATTGCATACATTGAACTTTTCCGCAAAGATGGCGCTCTCTCTCTCGGTAGACGAACTGCGGGGTTCCCCATAAGCGGAACCGATCTCGCAGCTTCCCCAGGCAGCGGCGGGGGGAGACCCTAGGATCTCTCATGATGGCGGATCCCGTGGCCGGTCCCGGGCTTCGAAGCGTCATAGACCCAAGCGTCAGCGGGCGCATGGAAACCCTAGGGGGCGCCCCTCGAGACCTCCTCCGCCTCCCATTGTGAGCCACCAATCGAGACCTCCTCCACCTCCCTTTGTGAACCGCCCTCCTCCCCGCTCCTTCGCTGAAGATGTGAGATTCCACCCCGAGCGGGTCCTAGCTCCTCGACGCTCGAACCCTAGCTCTCGCCCTCTCGCCCCTCCCTCCCACCCTACTCCCTTCTCCTGAGTTTCCTGCTTCCGCTGCGAAGACAGAGACCACCGGATCCGCAACTGCTGCAACACGACGATCTGCTTCCACTGTCGGGGTCTGGGGCACATGGCCAAGCGGTGCCCGGCTCATCTTCAAGGCCTCCTCCATGTTAGGTCCTCCTCCGGCTCCTCTAATCGTGGCCCCGTGTCCCCCTCTGCCGGTCTCCCTAACCAACGGGACGTGGAGGAGTTCCCGGGGGTGATCGTCTACCCGGACGCCTTCTCGAGGGTAGGGATCATCTCCCTTCTTCGCGAGACCTCCGACCCGGCTTCCCTCTCGGCTTTGCTCCTCTCCCGTTGGGGCTCCCAACAACGAGGAGAGGACTCGCTCCCAACTCTGTGGCAGTGGCCGACACATGGCATGGACCCTCCGAGGAGGTGCTTCAGGGTCCTATTTCCCTCCACCCACTTTTCTATCCGACCTTTCATCCAGGGGGCCTTTTGACCTCTAGGGCTTCTCCCTTCGAGTGGATCGCTGGACTGTGGAGCTCGACTCTGAGGGACGCCTTCCAATAGCGACGGTCGAGCTCCAGATATCGGGCCTACCTCACCACGCATGGCACCCACCGGCCCTAGCCTCCTGGGCAGGCCAGTTTGAGACGGTGCTCTTGACCAGTTGTGATCTAGAGGGGTCCAGCTCACTGTCCTACTGCTCGGTCCTGCTGGAGACCCGCTTCCCCCACCGCATCTTGGAGCATCGTCGGATCGTCCTTGGGCATCATCTCTACCTCCTCTAGATACATCAGGATGTCCTCTCCCACCGCTTCTTCTCCCCGGCATTCTCCCTCGATCTGGGGGGATCGAGCCTAGGGAGAGGATCCTCGGTCCCCACCCTACCTCGGATGTCCGAGCCCCTTCCCCGCTGACCCCTAATCAGTAGGGACCCTCTCAGCAGATGCCGCCAGACCCGGTCGTGGTTTCCTCCGGATCGACCGGGGCATCTTCCGGCCCTGCCTCCACTCCTAGACCCACCTTCAGGCGGGAAGGTATGGATATCCCTCCTGATGACCTGGCTTTTCTCGTTAGCCATTCAGAGGACTGTGATATGCATTTACCCCACCCCCCTTTGGCCTTTTCCTTCGATGCTGATTTGCACTCGGGCCCTCTGGTCCCCCTGATTGATCTGGGAGATTCCTCGGCCGAGCTCCTTGGCCCACCGGGATTCTCCAAACTTGCGGCCTTCCTGGTTCCCACCCCTGTGGCCTTCTTGGGTCGACCCCCTCTCAGGATCGGCCACTACTCTTAGACAATTGATTGACCCTTACTCTCATGGAAGTAACTCCGGAGGATTTAGAGGCCAGGGTGATTCCACCTACTGGACGCCAAGGACCCCCCCCCCTCCTCCAAGCGATCAGGAGGAGCTCCCGGTAATTTTTGAGGAAGGTGGAGGAAGGTAAGCTGGAGAAGGTGGACTTTTTGGAGCGTGGGAGCGGAGACAGTGGTTCGGGCGCCCTTCCCCTGCAACTGAACTTCCTCGAGGACCAGCTCATCCTCTCCCTGGCAGCAGGTTGCGGCTTCCGTCCCCCATCTGTTCCAGCTTGTGACCCGGTAGAGGCTAGACGCTTTGTAGATGCCCTCCGGCTCATCGACCGGAATGTTTGATTCGGACTGGTTGTTTGTTTTCTTCTGCCAGGTTTCTTTTCTTGTTCTGTATGAAGATTATATCGTGGAATGTACAGGGCCTCGGAGGGTCCTCCAAGAGGCAAGCGGCGAGCTTTTTTGCATCCTCTCACGACGCAGACGTTATTTGCCTTCAAGAGACAAAGACTGCTGACCCATCGCGATGTTTCTCCACTCTCTCAACAACAACAGGATCGACACTTGGAAGTCTCGGAGGTCCGTTGGGGCAGTATGGGGCATCTTGTTAGGGTGGGACAACTCTATTTTCTCTTACCGATCGACTATTCGGGGACTTCTCCCTCACGGTCTCCCTGCGCAATTGGGCGGATGGCAGGGCGTGGACCATCACCTTCGTCTACGGGTCGTCTGACCACCGCCTATCCTTCGAGTTCTGGGAGGAGCTTTGAGAGGTATGGGGAGCGTTCCCAAGCACCTGGGTGCTGAATGGTGACTTCAACGTTACCAGATTTGTCGGGGAGAGAAGCGGACACCAGGGGAGCTGGCAGAAAATGGAGGCCTTCTCCTTCTTTGTGTCTGAGTTCAGCTTGATCGACCTCCCAATGGGTGGGAGAGCTTTCACATGGTCCAATAGGAGAGAACAATCGATCTTCACGAGACTGGACCATTTTCTTGTCTCGACGGAGTGGGACTCCTTGTTCCCCCTTTCCTCAATGGTTGCCATTACCTCTTTCCTTTTAGACCACGTGTCGGTGCTCCTCGACACGGGGGAGGGGGGGAGGCGCAAGCCTTCTTTCAAGTTTTAGAAGATGTGGACTTTCCAGGAGGGCTTCGACGAGAGAGTGGCGGTTTGGTGGACCGTGGCTCCAACCATCTCGAACTCGACGCTGAATCTTTCGTCCAAACTCCGGTTTTTGAGAGGGTCGATCTCTCGCTGGGCAGGGGAGCACTTTGGGAGTGTCAAAAGATGCTAGATGGACCTGCTGCAGCACATCAGGGAGTTTGAGATCTGAGAGGAGGCAGGGCCCCTCGAGCAGGCTAAGAGAGACCTCAGGGAGCGTCTATCCTCTGAGCTGATGAAGGTTCTCAACATGGAGGAGGTCATGTGGAAGCAACGCTTGCGAGATGGCTGGGTGGCCGAGGGTGACCTGAACACCAAATACTTCCATAGCATTGCTAACAGTTGCCGCAGATGCAACCTGATCCCGTCCCTGGATGTTGAGGGGGAACACTTCGAAGACCGGTGGGCCATTCTACATGGGGCCACGGGATTCTTCAAGAGGGAGTTCGACCGGGATGATCTCTATCCCCTTCCGTCGGATTGGGAGACCCTGCATTTCCAGCGAATTACAGAACTGGAGCCTCTGTCGAGGCCGTTCCTAGAGGAGAAATTCTGGAGTGCTTTCTTCGACTAGTCAGCGGAAGGGGCCCCAGGGCTGGACGGTTTTCCCTTCCTCTTCTACCAGAGGTATTGGGAGACTCTAAAACAGGATCTTTTGTGCTTCCTCAGATTTCTTCGCAGGGCGAGTCAACCTCAAGAGCCTCAACCACTCTTGGATTGTTCTCATTCCGAAAAAGGAGGGCACTTGCTCCATCCGCGATTATTGCCCGATTAGCCTGTCCAATTGTATCTACAAGGCAGTTGCGAAAATCATCTCGGTTAAACTGGCCACGCTACTTCCGGATCTAATTGGCCACTCCCAATCAGCTTCATCAAGGGGAGGAGCATCCTGGATAGGGTGGCGACTGCCCAGGAGGTTCTTCATCACCTTTGCGAGGTGCATGGTGAGGCGGTGCTCCTCAATCTGAACTTCTAGAAGGCCTTTAACAAGCTGGGCTGGGGGTTCTTGCTCGAGATTTTTCGACGGAGGGGGCTCCCCAACTCTTGGCTGGGGTGGATATGAGATTGTCTCTCCTCATCCAAACTCTCTTGCCTCATTAACGGAGATGTGGGAAACTCCTTTCTGATGCACCGGGGGGTGAAGCAGGGTTGCCCTATATCCCCCTTCCTCTTTATTCTAGCGGTTGATATCTTCGACGCGATCCTCAAACAAACGGTCCAGCTCGGCCTCTTGGAAGGCATCAGGGCGGAGACTTGGGAGGTCTCGAACTTTCACTTCGCGGACGACATCAGGGCCATCCCGTCGTACTATCTCTCCCTGTGTGGGTCATTAACCGAATCGACAGGCTGCGATGTAGTTTCTTGTGGCAGGCGGCTGCAGGCAATTCTGGCTCTTACCCTCTCCTGGCTTGGGGTAGTGTCTGCAAGTCGAAGGAGCAAGGGGGTTTGGGGGTCCTGAACTTGAGGGACTTTAATCAGGCGATGTTGGGGAAATAGTGGTGGAAACGCCAATCGGGAGCTGACGATGTCTGGAGGAACGTCATCACGGCAAGCTACTTCAAGAGATTCTGCCACCTTCATTCCAGATCGAGGATTTCAGGGCTGATCTCGTCCTTCTAGAAAGGGGTGTCTAGATTCTATCAAATCTATCGATGCGGCTCTAGGCTCGTTGCTGGCTGCGGGACGAAGGTTCGATTTTGGGAGGACCTATGGATTGGCGAACTTCCGCTTCGGATGTTGTTCTACAACCTCTACGCCATTGCTCCATTTAAGGGGGCGTCGGTTCGATCTCAGGCCTCAGTCCATGGGGGGATCACGGATTAGAGACCCAAGTTCATTGTCCCTTTCCCTCCTGAGAACCTTCCTGAGCTGGGTCAACTGCTAGAGGTTGTGAGAGGGGTTTCTCTCTCGGAGGCCCTTGACGGAGCGGGGTGACAGTGGACCAACTCAGGGGCTTACTCCATTCAGAGCTGCTACCGGTTCCTCAACTTCGGAGGGATTTCCTGCCCTCCGGCCAAGGCGATCTGGAGAGCTAGATGCCCCCCTAAGATGAAGATCTTTATGCTTCTCGCCTTCCGGAACAGGATCCTCATGAATGTCAATTTGATGCGGAGGAACCATCCAGGGGTGTCTGACCCTGCTTGTAGCCTGTGCAGCAGGGTGGAGGAGACTACCGACAACCTCCTGCTGGGTTGCGACTTCTTGAGGTCGGTGTGGGATCACTTCACTCGCTGCTTGGGCGTCAGATCTGCCCCGGACACCGTCATGAAGCTGTGGGGACCTTGGTGATGCAGGTGTTTTGAGGTTCTGATCGATGCGGCTGGGATATGCTCGCCATCGGGATCTCGTGGTCGATATGCCTGGAGAGGAACCATAGGATCTTCCAGGGCAAGGCCTTGTCAATGGAAATGGTCATCTTCATGACAAGGTCGTTGATCCACCTTCGGGCGTCCTGCGCTACAGCAGGAGCCAGGAGTTTTCTGTTGAACCTTTGTAATAGCAACCCTTAAGTTGTAACTTTTCTCTTTTCTTATTTAATAAACAGGTAGGGGTCCAGGCCGAACACCCCCCCCCCATCCCCCCCCCCCCCCCCCCCCCCCCCCCCTCATTCTCCAAGAGGGATTTCTCAAAAAAAAAATAATACACGTCATCATGTGTCTATTGAACATATAAGAATGGAGAAATGATTGTGAATCCACTAAAAAGGCATCGTCACCTGCCTTGTATAAGGAACATATGATCCATATGGAACTTGTTAGCTTTTTTATATATGTGTAAAGCTACCATTTAATTAATGTACGCTATCAAAAATTTTGATGATGTTGATCTTGTGGCTTATTTTTCTCTCTCTCTCCATGATATTGCATACAAAAAGGTTGGACGTTTGGCTAAATATTTACTTTTTGACATCATAGTTTGGACCAAGGAATAGCCATTGAAGCTTATTCATAAAGTTAATTAATTACCTATGTAAAGTTTCTTTGCTAGTTCATAGAGAAACCAAGATTTTGAATCCTCACACCACAGCCGTTGTAGCCTTCGATTTGGTCTTAATTAGGTTGACAAAAACCTAATAAAAAATCCCTTAAAATACTTTTCAAATCGGATCCCAAAATGAGCTCCAAAACAGCCTAACCCATGCAATCCGAGTTCACCCAGGATCTAACATTAGGCGCTTAGGCTCTCAAGCATGCTTATGTCGCTTTTCTGTTCAACTTGGACTGACGCCCCTTGTGCTATTGCTACTGCGCTATTGATGTTCTCTCGAAATCGGTGCTCGGGCGCTGAGCTGCTACTGCTACTGCTACTGCTACTGCTGCGCTGTGAAGACGAGGAAGAGTGTGAGCACAGCTCCCCTCCCCCCCTTTGGGTTTCCTCTGCAATGAACCCCTCCGGGCCCATGGAGAGGGAGGAACACCGCCACGCTTTCAAGCCATACCAACGAGCTCCCGATAGAGGTTGTGCTTCTCCTTTGCAACGTTCTTCGTCAGCATATCCGATGAATTCCTGCTCGTGTTAATCTTATCGACTTCTAGATCCCCACGCTCATTTGATTCCTGTATCCAGTAGTATTGCACATCGATGTTCTTGTCCACCCATGGTGCATTGAGTTCTTGCTCAGGTCAATGGTGCTCTGACTATCAAAACAGAAGAAATTACTCCTTCAAACCCAAATCCTGAAATAGACGCCTCAACCACAGGAGCTCCTTCCTTTCTTCAGACACAACTACTTACTCGGCTTCGGTCGTTGACTGAGCTACACACTTCTGAAGCTGTAACTTCAAAGACACTGCTCCCTTACAATTGTGAAGAACACCCTAATGTAGATCCCATGTTATCAGGATCCCATGAATGTCATGTCAGTGTCAGCGTATCCCTCCATAACCGACTCTTTTCCTCCGAAACACAAGCATAACTTTGAGTTCCCCTCTCTATTTGATGGCCGCCCCAATTTTCCATCCCTGGATTCGAAAGGAATATGCTCAGCATTCCGACTATGTGAGCGATGTCCGGTCTAGTACGAACTATCACATACATCAGGTTCGCTATAGTCGATGAGTAGGGGATGTTTGACATCTCCCTCTCCCCTTCTTCGGTGGTCGGCAATATCTTCGAGCTCAGTTTGAAGTGTCTATCAAGTGGCATGCTAACTAGCTTCACTTTCTTCATTATGAAATGATCCAGCACCTTGTGAAAGTCAAATCTTTCACGCCTTCTTGTCACGCTCAATCTTCCTCCCAAGCATCTGATGTGCCAGGCCCAGATCTTTCATATTAAAAGACTTGAACATATCCTTTTCAATTTGTTGACTATGCTCACATCCTTTCCCATGATCAACATATTATTGACATGCAACAGTAAGATGATGAAGTTTTCCTCAAAGAAGTACATGACGTAAATGCAGTGATCTACAGTAGTCCTCTGGAACTCGTGACTCTTCGATCTGCCAGCAAACCATCTACTCTTTGCCCATATCCTCGAAGCCTTCTGGTTGCGTCTTATATATCTCCTCATTCAAGTCACCGTGAAAGAAATCCATCTTTACGTCTAATTGCTCGATTTCAAGGTCCATGTTGGCAGCCAGTCCCAACATCACCCTGATCAACGTCATCTTCACCACCAGAGAAAAAGATTCTATTGAAGTTTATAACTTCTTATTGCTCGAACCCTTTCATCACGAGTCTGACCTTGTACTTCAAGATCTTCTCATCATTGTCCTGCTTGAGCTTGTCGACCCGCTTATGTTTCAAACCTCTTCCTCCTCTTGACATCTTCACCAGTTCATAAGTGTCATTCTATATGCCAAGAATTCATCTCTTCTTGCATAACTCTCATCCACTTATCCTTCATCTCATGAGACAAAGCCTCCTGTAGACTTTCTGACTCCCCTCATTTGCAAGGAAGGCGTACTCATCATTGAAGTACCTTGTAGATGCCCGATATTCTCTTGCAGATCTTTGAACCTGAGACCCTATAGTTTCTTGAGGAAGATAAAGAGGATGCCTTTCTTCTTTGACATGCTCAGGATCTATAGTCTATCTATTACCAATTTGTTCAGCTTCAATAGGTTCTTTATGTGCATCTCCCCTATCTTCAGTATGCGGTACTGGAGGAGGCATAAGGGTGAGGTCGGGTTCACTGGACTTGGTATTTTTTGGTTCTTCTACATTCTTCAGATCACGTCGTAGAAGACCACATCCCGGCTTCTCACAAACATTTTCTACTTCGGATCAAACAGACTGTAGCCAAATTCCTCGTCACCATAATCTTTTAAGATGCACGGATTGACTCTCTTATCCTGCTTAATTCAACCTCTACTCATTGAACACGTGGATGAGTGTCTTATACCCAAACACCTTCAGGTGGGAATATGATACATCATTCTTCGTCCACACATTCTCTAGGACTTCACCTTCCATTAGGGCCAAGGAGATCGGTTAATGAGGCAACAACCAGTTTGAGCTACTTCTCCCCAAAATACCTTTGGTAGCTTTGACATAGCCTACATACATGTCACCTTCTCCATGATGGTGCGATTCATTCACTCCATTACCCGGTTTCGCTAAGGAGTACATGGGACTATCTTCTCGTGTCGGATGCTATGCTAAATGCAGAAATCTTCAAAACTGTTTTATGTATACTCACCTCCGTTTTTCGCTATGGCAGCCCTTTAGAAGCTTTCATGTTTCTCTCTCTACTTTTGCATGGAAAGATTAAAATTTATCAAATACTTGATCCTTGGATCTAAGAAAATAGAGGCATACCTTCCTAGAGGTGTCATCGATGAAGATGTGGCAATATAAGTTCCCACCATGCGTCTCCATGTCGAGAGGGTCGGGCACGTCTGTGTGCACTAGATCGAGCAATTCCTTCTTCCTCTCCGACCACTTCTAGAAAGCCGCTCGGTGATGATTACCGATCAAGCAATTGTCACACGAGCTAAGGCATGCCAGCGTCGCCAAGTCCGCATATGAGAATATCATCTTCTTCTTCTTTGCGAGACTCTCCAAGCCTTTCTCGCTCATGTGTGTAAGACGTCGATGCCATAAATCTGGAGTAGGATCCATGTTCGGATACATGTGGTTCTTTCTAGCACAATCGACTCGCCGTCCTGTATAGAGTGCAGTAGACTCTACCTATGGCCACTACCAACGAGCATGATATGAGCTTCCAAGCTTCATCAATCACCAAACTAGCTTACATAGCCCTACCAATCTAGAGTAATCCTGAACAATCTGAAACATGTTCGATATCCTTCAATACCAACGTGCAACCCATATTAGATATGCAAACATCACCCACACCCTGGATCTTGGAATTGTTGTTATTTTCCATCTTCACATTGCCAAAATCTCCAGCCTTGTACGTCATGAAGAGATCCCTCCTTGGTGTGATATGAAACGTCTTGTGTCCACCACCCACTCGATCTCATGATCATCAAAGTGTACACATTCCTCCCCATTACATAGGATCACCACCCATCATCGCTAGTGACCGTGGATGTAGTACCTTCCTTCTTATCATGGTTCGACCTTCACAACCGCCAAGTCCTACTTGAACTTTCGGCAGTACCTTTTCACGTGGCCCTCGACACTATAGTTGTAGCATGTGAATTTTCCTCTGGACTTAGACCTTGCCTATGACTTTCCACACCCATGTGGCTTTCAACTCTAGTTTCTCCCTCTCGTCTCATGAAGGAGAGTCTGTGTCTGATCGGTTCCGGTGGACGTCCTTTTGGCCTCCTAATTGAGAAGGCTACTCGTAACCAATTTCATCGTAAGCTTTTCATCCGGATTAGATTTGCTCGTGGACACCACCAGCATCTCCCAGGAGTTTGGGTGAGAAATTAGAAGCAGTAGAGCTTGAAGCACATCTCTTCATAATTGCCAGCTAATAGACGATGCTCTGAGCCTTGTTTAGATGCTCTGTGATATGGAACTTTCTTTCCAGTATTTCAAATGAACAAGATTTCGGATCAAAAAAGCCTTGTCACCTACCGTCTTCCACTCATACAACCCTTGTAGCTTATCTTATTAAGCTTCGCCGAAGTTTTTGTAGACACATGGTGGAAGACATTAGCGCTCAACCATTGTCTGATGGTTTCAATCTTCTTCCGATTCAACAGCTTCCACTGCTCATCTGTCGTATCCTTTGGCTTCACTGCGTCGTCCTCAATCGGCGAGTAGAGGTCCTTGTAGTAAAAGATGCCTTCCATCTTTGACCTCCATATCAACCAATTCGAAGCATTGTGACTGATCATCCATGTATTTTTATTATTCACCATCTTAGATCCAGTCCCAAAAATTTGCCCTCAACCGAGCTCTGATATCATGTTGCGATTAGGATGTGATTCAAGCATTGGCAATCGATCCATGATCAAGGACGATCCAAAGATAAGAACAAACACAACCACAAATACATGTACACGAAAATAACACAATCATCTATACAATAATGGGCCACGTTTTTAAAATTTTCAAATTGAAATTAAACGAAAAGACAAACCCAAGACAACGAATGGATGTGATCACTCAAGATTTTTCACAGTATCCATCACCACCGTCCATCTCATTATCCCCCCCACCCCCCCCCCCCCCCCCCCCTTCAATAAGCCCACTTCCTCACGCCAGCTATAATCGCGCCCCCTCCCTCGCAAACCCACTATCCCACCCAGCCCCTCCCTCCCTATAACCGAACGATATGGCTCGTCCGCTTCAACCACACACTCAGTACACCTAAGCATAGTCGTTCGTTTCAAAAAGTCTAACCAGTGAATCACACTTATCACGGGCCTGGAGACAATAGGATGCTGTGATTGGTAACAGATCCCACAAAATAAGGGAGATGGAGCCTGCCGCAATGTTCCACAACACCATCCGACCCCAAATCCCACACCCCTCTCTCTCTCTCTCTCTCTCTCTCTCTCTCTCTCTCTCTCTCTCTCTCTCTCTCTCTCTCTCTCTCTCTCTCTCTCTCTGGTAATAGATCTCGCCCCCCTTTCATTCCCCTCTCTCATAGCCATCTCTCTCATTCATCAAGCCCCCAAATCCCGCCCCTCTCATCCATCCAATCTCAAATCCCTTAATGACAGGACCCTTAACCAAATGTCTGTGTTCCCTCTCTCTCTCTCTCTCTATCTATCTATCTATCTATCTCTCTCTCTCTCTCTCACTCAATCGACATGTGATCCGACCTACGAATCTGCGATCCGCCTTCCTCCTTTGGAGAGCAGAGACCCGGCTTAATCGCCCCATACTGAAACTAACACTTACAGTCGTCCAATGTAGCTCGATGGCGCCCACTGAATCACCATAAATTGCTAATGCAGTACTGAGACCCTAGCTTTTTATTCCCTCTTTCTCTCCTCTTTTCTCTCCTTATTTCTCTCTTTCTCTCTGTTACGATTCCTATACCCCTCAAAACCGGTGATGAGAGGGAGGGGGCAACAATATATAAAGATGTAGAACTCCCACCCCTTTACCGATGTAGGACTATTCTCAACACTCGCCCGCACACAGAGCACCTCTCAATCGGAGGGAGGAACAAGATCTCGATTGGAGGGAGAAAGAGGGTATGACAGGATCACATAGAGGTGAGACGAGGTGGGACCTAGCTCTGATACCATGTTACGATTTCTATACCCCTCAAAACCGGTGATAAGAGGGAGGGGAAAACAGTATATAAAGATGTAGAACTCCTACCCCTTTACCGATGTGGGACTATTCTCAACACTCTTTTTCCTTATCAATCTGATGTAGGATCGCGAAATGCACTGCAGCGAGGAAAATGACGGTGACGATGGAGCATTTGTTGTCGCTCACCTCCTGCCGCCTTCGCCCGTCGAATCCAGTACAGTCGTCATTTCAATAACATCACCACCACCAGAAAAGCTCAAGTAGGGGAGTATGGAGGTCTTCTGATTTGGAGCAATCTTTTTTTTTTCCTTACAGAAAAATAAGCCTTATACTTCAGCCCATGCTTGTGTAGATAACTTTTTGATTTTGTTTTTTGTTTGCGGCTTCGTAGATGATATGCACATTCAATTCTTTTCTCCTTTATAGCTGATTTTTTTTTTCCTTTATGCTTTTTCTTTCCCCCTATGCAAAGAGATGCATAATTGTTAAAGAATTGGGGCTATAACTAAACCAGTCTTATACATGATTTTATCTATCTTTTAGAAAGCAATTGTTCATCTTTTTTCATTTTTGTAGGTGGCAAATAATGCAGAAAACATAAAGCAATGGTATGTTTCCTTGCTCTACATATCGGCATTTTCTTCCCTATCGAGATGTGAGTCGTCTTAGAACTAATTTGATAAAAGTTTTTGCTATATATTTTTTTTCCTTTGAAATAAATCTTGATTTACTATTAAACTATATGGGTTTTCATTTTGCATGGATTTTATTCGGAGCATCAATGGATTAAATAAGAGGGATAGGTGTCTGATAAACCCATAGACAGTGCAACTCTTTCTCAAATGAAGTAATTTAGAACAATGAACAACCCGAAGAAGATGGCACATAAGGTTTGGTTATTTAACATTAAATGTCGTAGATTTGCATGTTTTCATTACAAGCTAGTTTTATTTTTTATTTTTTGGTAGATGCAAGGGGGAAGGTCTCAATCGGACCTCCGGGAGACGCCACATGCCGGCGCAACATTAACCACCATCAGGTGGAGGAACACCAACCGCCACTTAATGGCGAAACAAAACCAGACCACTATCTGGTTTGACCCAACTAGCTTGCCCACCAGCAGAAAGAAACCGTCGCCACTCTGGCGAACCAAACTGACCACCGGATCTCCGGCGAGAAAAGTAGACCAACAACCCAAAAGGAGCAAACAATCACTCAAACAAGAAAACCCAAAAAGAGGACTAACCAAAATGGCGTCTTCGATCAATCCACCACTACCACCAGCTCCGGCAGAAATGAAGTGGTGCCCAATAAACTCCGCTCAGCCACGAACCAGTGCCGCCGCCTCGAATCGCCAGCTCCGCCACCGATCAGCTGAGGGACTGGAAACCAAGGCATATTTCGGCCGGGTTCAGGATCCACCAAATCCAGCTGCAGCCGGCCAGGATGTTGTTGAATCGGGGGTGGAAACCGTTGATCCGAGCTGGGGAGCCTCCGAGCAACCCGATCTACGAGAACAAAACATCGGTTTAGATGGGGGAGACCCCTATGTACAGGGGAGGGAGAGGGGTCTGCTCCAACCCATTAGGAAGCGCCGAATCGGATCCCCTCGCCTCCCCGCTGCCGCCGCCACCGGCGACCGAAGAGGCCAAGAGAGGGGGAACCCTAACCCTAGCCGCGAGAGAAAGACAAATTTTATTCTTACAATAAAACATTAGGTTGTTGCTGAGAATCCCTCCGAAGATGAAAACAAAGGTCTCAAGCAAATGTTCGCAATTATATATACACCAACTTGAGCCGTACTATCACATATGAAGAGCTCAAGATGGGTTTGGCCAGCCTTGGGTTGAAAGTTTTGGAGGTTGAAGTGCAATCTCTGACCTGATTCCATCAAATCCATCATCCAACTCACTGATCTTAAGAAACATGCCCAACTGCAAGCTCTCGACTCAACTAAATGATGGTTCGTTGATAGCCCATTTCCTATTTGGTTGATGTCCACTGTAAGTTTTGGAGCTTACTGGGAGTCCAGCGAGGGATAACAAGAAGTCATGCACCATCTCAAGACATTGCATCGCCGTAGCACCACCGAAAGGGGGGATCCTCGCTAGAGGAGTACGACGAGGAGCTTCCTGGAAGAGGGAGAGCTTGGATCTCTTCTCGAGGAGTCGTGGCGACATTCTGATCGCCAATGCTTCTGAATCCGACGACCAAAATGGAATCGATCGGTTAGAAATTTTATACGCGCTGCTTCTGGATTTGATTTATTTTAAGGGATTCGAACAACAATTCCACAAGCCCACCATTTTGACACTTTTAATAACACTAACTAGAGAAATTTGATTATTTGTTAGCATCTCAATCAAGAACTACTATTTCTCAATCTCAATTCGTTACGGGGCCCATTTAAATAACTTCTGAATTTTGAAAAATCAGGAACTACAATTTCTCAATCCTCAAGTTCAATCAAGTATATTTTATCGATAAAGCTATATCTTTTATGAGTTAGATTTGGGCAATGGAAACCAGTAATCTTGACAGACACAGCTTACTATTCCTTTCTTGAAAGATCCCAAATTTATCCAATCCAATTGTTTTTGATAATGCTAAATAATAAATAATTTATTTTTTCATTTTGATGTTAGGAAAGAGAGTGGCATTTGGTAAATGTTCAGCCTTCCTTTTAGATCAATTTGTATCGGTAATGTATCTCAATTCAAGGGTTCGTCATGTTCTTGGATTTTTAGTTTATGAGTTGAAATGTGAAATTGTCCGACGAGCGATAGAGCTTCTATGGCTGCTTATTGTAGCCTGTATCAAGACGGGTCAACCACAAATTGCCCGACGACCAATAGAGCTTGTTGAAAGCCGGCTGCTGAAAGACAAATGTCCCGAATATTATGACGGGAAGCTTGGACGGTGCTTTTCCTTCTCTTTCAAAAAATATTGAATAGCAGCACAATTAAATCTAAGATTCTGAGACATAATTTTGTATTGAAATCCATTTGTAAATACATCCTAGCCTTCTTTAACAAAATTCTTTTTGTAACAATTACGATTAGAAATATTCGAGGACCCGGCGTGGATTTTTAGATTGATTTCAGAGTCTCAACCATACCTGATGTAAAGCATATAAAGGCAATGGCATGTGGGTCTAGCTTTTAATCAAGTATTGGAGTACTTTGTGAAGACCTTCTGATGGGATCAATGGTTAAAATTTAAAAACAATGATCACAGTAAGGATAAGAAGGAACATCCGATAAATGTTGACTGTAAAGGATGTGAACATATTTTGTTAGAGATACGGTTATGGTTTTGTTAATGGGTGTGATAAAACTCCGATAAATGTTGACATAATTTTAAGCATTGGAGCTGAAGAAGCAATAAGCAAAAAACATAACCCAATATTGTCGTCCTCGAAATATTAACACCTCCCTCGAATTATTATAACCACTTTCAAATTATTATCATCACCCTTAAAATATTATCTTCCTCAAAATTTTATCACGCCCTCGAATTATTTTTTGTCATCCTGCGAATAGACACGGGCATTACTAGTAGAAAAATAGGACACGAGGATTTAAATGGAAACTGTGTGGGAAAAACCACTGTTAGCAAATGCTCAAGAATGATTCACTATCATTGGGCCAGCTAGAACAAATGAGTTCACTCGACACCTCTTCATCCTCCAACAAGATCTACACCTCTCCTCTTTAGGACTCGACAAAAAGAATACCTAAAAGCTTGATTTGCACTATTGAAGCGAAAGAACACCTAAAGTAGTTCAGTCCGAGGCCATTAGAAAGATTGTTGCCTCTTGTAGTTGTGTTTGCATTGCCAGCAATCATGGAATCCCCAGGATGAGTTTGGCTGATAAGAATGTGCAAGAAAGAAAAAAAAAATTATTATTTTTTAAAATTTTGGTGTTTGGTTCATAGCAAATTAAGAATCTACAAGAAAGCAGTTTTTCAAAACTATCTATTTTTTACTCAAAACTTTTCTTGCCAAAACAAAAGAAAAAATACAAGGAAAAAAAAATGTCTCGTGATCATGCACTTTCTCATTAATTTTTTTCTTGAAAACCAAAAAATATCTAAAGAATTAAAAAAAAAATTCATTGGTTTGTTATCCTGTGCTTGCTAGTTAATTTCTTTTCCCACAAAATGCTCCGGATGATTCCAAACACACCCAATAGAACCATTAATGTTTCAAAATCGGACCGAAAGGCGAACCAAAAACGCATCCGGTTCGGTCAAAGTCGGTTCAACCGTTTGAACCGCATAAAAATATATTTTTTAAATCGATATTTACTAAATTCTTCAATGTCAAGGTTTGATTCCTGGGTTAACATACAAACCGATTTATTCAAAGACCGAACATAAACATGTTCCGTTCCGGACCAAACCGGTTGAACCGCTTGATCTAGTCCGGTTTTCAAAATACTACTTAGAACGACTGATATCAGTTTAGGAATATGATAGGTAACCAACTCGTTTGCCAACTCCACATGGCATGATCACAGCCGTTCGTTGCTAAATATCACAAGTGCAATTCAAACTGTTAGCTTCAAAATGTCTAGTGAGAATCAACATATCTGAAGGGATTTCCATCCAGCCAATTATAGCTTGCATCCAGCAAATGAGTTGCAGCAGCCCCAAGCAGGCACCTCTCCACCAATGTTTTCAAACCAGACCAGAAGGCGAACCGAAAAAGCATCTAGTTCAAATCTATGGTTCAACCGTTTGAACCGCATGAAAATATATTTTTTAAAATAGATATTTATTAAATTCGTCAATGATAAGGTTTAAATTCTGGGTTAACATACAAACCGATTTATTCAAAGACCGAATCAAAACATGTTTCGGTTTCGGTCCAAACCGGTTCTGAACCGTCCGGTCCATTCTGGTTTTCAAAATACCACACGTGAAGTTAGCAACCAAACGACCGTGCGTGTGCTCCTTCCTTTTAATACAGATACGTGTCCACTTTTCTAGGACCATGTGTGCAGCGTGGTGATATAGTTTACTGTTTTATTCTATTTTTGAGCAGCACTTCTTGGACCTACGGGCTCCAGCAGCTAATGTGCCAATCAATGGCAATCACATGAACAAACCAAACCCAAAAAATAATGGCGGGACCTAGGGAAGGTCCCGCAAACTAGACCCAAGAAGAGGTGGCAGGACCTAGGGGAGGTCCCGCAACCACTTTTTGGGTCTGGTTTGTCGATCTCAACATACAGGACCTTTTTGTAATCGGTCAACAAGCTAAGTAAAAAAAAAAAATTTAAAAAGTTTTACTTTGCTGCTATTTGAATTTAAAATCTTGTAGTAAAGTAAATGCTAGAATGTTTATTAGTATTAAAAAAAATTATTATGAAAAAGCTAAGTAAAACTTTTGATTTATTAGTAAAAGGCTTCGTTGACCCACACCACGTTCGCAATGATACAATATCGAGAAAGCATCATGTGATGGATTCGACGATTGGGAAGTAACACAGGGCGATCACAGCTTCAACGACAATCTATGGACCATGAGATTAACCACCACCAACCGTTGCTACTTCATTGCCCTGCCGGCCACCGGCCACCACACCAGATGACTGCAGCCCTGTCAGTCATCGTGCACCACCGTCGCCCGCCACCCCACCCCATCCGGCTACCGCCCCACCGTCCACCACCCGGACGGCCACCAACCACCGTTGTCCTCCCCGGCGGCGAGCGGTGGCAGGTGGTGGCAGATTGTAACATTCGCCCCAAATACATGTACAAGATATTATCTGCTTTGTCCGTGCCCGGATGAAAACTTCCCAGGGAGTCAGTCATTCTAGTACTACTCTCGCCTGAGCATGCTTAACTACGGAGTTCTTACGAAATCCGTAGCGGTGCATGGTTTTAAAACGTGTCTTATATGTTTGGGAGAGAAAATTATATAAGTAGCTCAGGATCACCTTCTATCCAGGTGATGTGGGGCTAACTCATGGCCTTGTACACCTCACCTATACCTCCTCCATCTTGGCATTCCAGCCTCAAGAGTCTTGGCTAATTGCTATTGGATCTTGGTCGTCACACAGACGAGGCGGCCGGTGGTTGGTAGTGGTGGTGGACGGTGGATGACGAGGCGACGACGGATTTGTCGGCGATTCGCAGGGGATGGTGGACGATGGCCGACAGAAGATTTAATTTCTGATTTATGTTACTGGTCAATCCAAACAGTCGTCCAAAAATAATGACTTACTTTACTAATTAACACAAAACATCAAGAAAAAAATCAGATTTATTAATCAATCTAGAACATTTATTAGTCCACATTCGATTTACTAGCGTTTACTTTGCGGGTCAGAAAAACAAACAGCCAATAGGGTTTCCTAATCCATAGCCTATCATGTGGAACCCATAATATCACTTAAACTTTTTAATCGGTTTATTTCATAATAGTGGAGTATAAATGTGGAACCCAATCATTGGATGCCACATCAACTCGTTGGAGTCCATTGCTCAAACAACTGTTTAGAGCCAAGTATTGTTCTTATTAGGGCCTCGCTTTACTCACTGTATATTTTCATTTCAACCGACTAATATATATATATACAGAGAGAGAGAGAGAGAGAGACCTCTCTCTGTTTCGTGTTTTAGAACTGGAAAACTCCCGCTTCCAATCTCCGATCCTTAAATTCCCAGGAAACGAGAGAGAGAGAGAGAGAGAGAGAGAGAGAGAGAGAGAGAGAGAGAGAGAGAGAGAGAGAGAGAGAGAGAGAGAGAGAGAGAGAGAGAGAGAGAGAGAGAGAGAGAGAGAGAGAGAGAGAGAGAGAGAGAGAGAGAGAGAGAGAGGAGCAGAAACAATAAGATGGAGGGAGAACTGAAGAGCGTAGTTGAAGTATCCATGTGGGTGGCGGTGGCGATGACCTACGCGCGCTTTGCGTCGGCAAGGATCCCGCCGGGGAGGCGCCGCCTACTCGCCTTACTCCCCGTCCTCTGCCTCCTCCCCGGCCTCCCCTGGTCCTTCTCGACAAGCCACCTTCGCTTAATCTCCGCCTTCTTCCTCACCGGGCTCGCCGTCTTTAAGCTCCTCCTCCTCTCCTTAGACCTCGGCCCCCTCTCCCCCTCCCTCCCCCTCCTCACCTTCGTCTCCACCGCCTCCCTCCCCGTCAAGCTCAGACCTCCCACCAAATCCCCATCCCCACACCCCGACCGCCGCCTCCTCAGCTCCGCCGTCAGGGCAGCCCTCCTCGCCGCCCTCACCTCCCTCTACCTCTACAAGCACCAGATCCACCACTACCTCCTCCTCACCATCTACTGCTGCCACATCTACCTCGCCCTGGAGCTCGTGCTCGCCTCCATCGCCTTCCTCGTCAGCGCTCTACTGGGCATGGACCTCGAGCCCCAGTTCGACGAGCCCTACCGCGCCACCTCCCTCCAGGACTTCTGGGGCCGCCGGTGGAACCTCATGGTCACCGGCATCCTCCGCCCCTCCGTGTACGGCCCAGTCAGCGCCCGGTGGGGCCAGGCGGCCGGCGTCGTGGCCACCTTCCTCGTCTCCGGCCTCATGCACGAGATCGTGTTCTACTACCTCACCCTCTCGAACCCCACGGGTGAGGTCACCTGCTTCTTCGTCCTCCATGGCCTCTGCACAGCAGCGGAGGCGAGGGCCAAACGGGCTGGATGGCGGCCGCACGCGGCGGTGGCTGGGCCGGTCGCGATCGGATTCGTCGTCGCCACGGCATTCTGGCTCTTCTTCCCACCCATACACAGGGTCGGGGTGGACGAGCGGCTGTTGGAGGAGTGCGCGGCGGTGATGGGGCTCTTGGAGGACGGCGGCCGAGCTCTCACCGGTTTAGTTATGAACCGGCCGCAGCCGGGGTTTTTTGATACCTATTTTCCGAGGCTAGTATCATTCTGGACGGCATGGGCAGAGCAAGGATATATTTAAAAATAAAATATTAAAATAAATAGTGTTTGATCAAAAGTAATTACCATACTAGCGCTCTAACCACAATGTGGCAGGTCCGTATTGTAAAACGAACCGCGATAGATTTTTTTATTTTTCTAATTCAAGTAGATTTCGGTATCTGTATTACAGGATTACAGGATTTAAACTCAGTATTATAAATACTGAGTTTACCCGAAATCCAACGAGAAAATGGCTAAGTGTCGGAACGTTATATAAGGGTGCCCCAGTTAAACTCGATCGGTGACCAGAATTTTTTTTTTTTTTGATAAATTCGGTGATCGGAATACTAGGTTTAAACTCGGCAACCTAGATACTGAATTCTTCCTTTAATCAGAAGAAGAAAAAAATATATCACGGATTGCTTTACGGCGCTAACCTGTCACGTGGCAGTCAAAGCGCTAGAATGTTGTTATTTGCTTAAATATTTTATTTTAAAATATTATTTTGATCGTACCTCTCAGTTTCATCAGAAAGCCGAGAGGGTGGGGGTGTTCCACCATCAGTAAACCCCCTTCTCGATTTCGTAAAAAACCAAGAGGGAAGGGGGTGTTGGCATCAGCAACAGTCCACCTCTCAGTATCGCAAAAAACCAAGAGGGGAGGCGGTGTCGACATCAACAACAATCCACTTCTCGGTTTCGTCAGAAAACCGAGAGGGTTGGCGTATCGACATCAACAAGCAGCCCCCCTTTCGGTTTTGTCAAAAAAACGAGAGGGGAGGGGGTGTCGGCACCATTAGCAGTCCCCTCTCTCGGTTTCACAAAATACTTAGAGGGGAGGGGGTGTCGGCATCAACAACAGCCCACCTCTCGGTATCACAAAAAACCGAGAGGGGAGGGGGTGTCGACATCAACAGTCCACCAATCGGTTTCGTCAGAAAACTGAGAGGGTGGGGGTGTTGGCATGAACAACAGTCCACCTCTCGATTTCGTCAAAAAAACGAGAGGGTGGGCGTATCGACATCAACAAGCAGCCCCCCCCCCCCTCGGTTCTGTCAAAACTGAGAGGGGGGATCTCGGTTTCTACAGCAACGCTCCTCTCGGTTTCACAAAAAATCAAAAAAAAGGGGAGGAAGATTGACATCACCAATAGGTGGTAAGCATTGTCAAAAAGAAAGAGAGAGAGGAAAAGAGGAAGGGACCTCGCAACCAAGACCCAGCTCTCTCTCCCACTCGCCCACGGACCCGCGTCCCTTTCCTCTGCCTCTCATGAGCTTGGGATGATAAATAAAAAGCTTTCTCTCCTACTTGCGCACGGGCCCGGCTCCACTCGCGCACGGCAACCCCTCTCCATCATGCGTACAGAAAAAAAAAAAAAAAGAGGGGCATAGCTCTTTCTCCTACTCGCGCACGGCCCGGCTCTACTCGTGCATGGTAACCCCTCTCCTTCGTGTGTACAGAAAAAAAAAAAAAAAAAAAAATGCTGAGCGCACATTTTAGCACGCCGGAATAATCAGCCACCAAGTGGTGACTGGCTACAATTTGGCAATATAGGATTGCTAAGTGTTCGTGTCGCACACAAGGCCAGTGCCAAGAGATCGGCCAGCAAGACCACCACCACCACTTGGTCCTCGCAACCAAGCATGACGATGTCTTGCTGTGCCTCCATCTCGGCAAAAGCGAAACGAAAAGAAAGAAAAGTCAAAGAAATAAAGAAAGAGAAAACAGAGAAAGGAAAAGCCAAAGAAAGAAAGAAAGAGAAATCAGAGAAGGAAAAGAGAGAAGGAGAAAGTGGTTTGAAGCCCCCGCTCCCTGATCTCTTTGGCTCACACATGGACCCCGAAGCCCAGCCTCGCTTTGCGCATGCATGCACACGCCCCCCTTTTTCTTTTTGGCCAGGGGGGAAGGGGAGAAACCCTACCTGGAAGAGAGGGTCTCGACGTCGACAGCAGGAGGAATCTTGGTTGGGAAACACACTAATTTTCAGGGAACACCCACTTATAAAATCAAGACTTTTTGGTTCGCAGCAAGAAGGTCTCGACGCCAGCAGCAGGAGAAGGAGTCTCGGCCAAGAAACACACTGATTTTCAGGGAACGCTTACGTATAAAACCAATACTTTTTGGCTCGCTCCAAGAGGGTCTCGGCATCAGCAACATAAAAAGGAGTCTTGGTCGAAAAACACACTGATTTTTCAGGAACACCCACTTAAAAAATCGAGACTTTTTTGCTCACACGAAGAGGGTCTTGGCCCTAGTAGCAGAAAAATGAGTCTCAGTCGGAAAACGCAATGATTTTTCGAAAACGCCCACTTATAAAATCGAGACTTTTTGGCTCGCACCTAGAGGGCCTCGATATTAGCAGCAAGAGAAGGAGATCGGTTGGAAAACACACTGATTTTCTGGAAATACACACATATAACACTACAAAAAAAACAGTTTTTACCGATGAAAAATATCCGTCGGTAAAGTTCATTTTCCATTGGTAAAGATTTATCGGGACGGAAGTCATTTCCGTCGCTAGTCTGTCGGAAAAAAAGGCGTCGGAAAAAATCGACGACGGACACAAAATATCAGTCGGTATTAATTATTAATACCGACGGATATTTTGTGTCCGTCGGTAATATACGAATATTTAATTATAAATATAAAAGAGTTTTGCCGACGGAATATTAGCGTCTGCCGGCAATATATAAGATTATTGCCGATGGAATATTCATGTCCGTCGACAATATAAAAGGTTATTACCGACGGACATTATAAATTCCGTCGGCAATATACAAATTATTTACAAAAATAAAATAGCTTATTAACGACGGAATTCATAAATTCCGTTGGCAAAAAAACATGATTTTTTTTAAAAAAATTACTTAAATAAAGTTTTTTAATTCCTGTGATTTACAACAATACCACAATATATTCAGATATTACCATAATTGACTAAATCAACTATTACAATAATTTATCAAATATTAATGCAATTTATCAAATATTACCGTAATTTATCAAATATTACCATAATTTATCAAATATTATCACAAATTACCAAATATTACCACAATACCAGACAATTATAGACAAGACCAAAAAATGACCACATATTTATTACAAAATTATTTTTATATAATCCAAAACTAAGGGAAGCTGCGTGCCCAACTAGCTCAACCACCCCACGTCGCCCGGCACCAACGCTGGTGCTCTCATTCCCTGACGTTGCACATCCTGCAATTAACATGTATTTGTTAAAAAAATAGTTTATATCTATAATTGAGAATCTAAGGATTGAAAAATCAAAAGTTAGCATGTTTCGGATTTGAAATTATTTTGGATTCGATTAGATCGACATCCGATAATTCGTACTTGGATTTTTATTGTATTTCGAACTTGCGAGCAAGTTCTAATTGGATATTTTAATAATTTACCCTCCGATTGACCAATTGAGAGTCTAAGCGTTGAAAAATCACAAGTTAGTGTGTTTCGGATTTGAAATTGGTTTGGATTCGATCGAATCGTCATCGGATCGACATCCGATAATTCGTACTTGGATTTTTTTCATATTTCGGACTTCTGAGTAAGTTATAATTGGATATTTTAATAATTTACCCTTCGATTGACCAATTTAGAGTCTAAGCGTTAAAAAACCACAAGTTAGCGTGTTACGGATTTGAAATTGGTTTGGATTCGATTGGATCGTCATCGGATCGACATCCGATAATTCATATTTAAAATTTTATCATATTTTGGACTTGCGAGCAAATTCTAATTGTATATTTTAACAATTTACCTTCCGATTGACCAATTGAGAGTCTAAGAGTTGAAAAATCACAAATTAGCGTGTTTCAGATTTGACATTGGTTTGGATTCAATCAGATCGTCATCGGATCGGCATCCGATAATTCATACTTGAAATTTTATCGTATTTCAGACTTGCAAGCAAGTTCAAATTTACTATTTTAACAATTTACCCTCCGATTGACCAATTGAGAGTCTAAACGTTGAAAAATCACAAGTTAGTGTGTTTCGGATTTGAAATTAGTTTAGATTCGATCGGATCGGCATCCGATAATTCATACTTGAAATTTTATCGTATTTTAAACTTGCGAGCAAGTTCTAATTGGATATTTTAACAATTTACCCTCTGATTGACCAATTGAGAGTCTAAGTGTTGAAAATTCACAAGTTAGCATGTTTCGGATTTAAAATTGGTTTGGATTCGATCGGATCATCATCGGATCGGCATCCGATAATTTGTACTTAGAATTTTATCGTATTTCAGACTTACGAGCAAATTCTAATTGAATATTTTAATAATTTACCCTCCGATTGACCAATTGAGAGTCTAAGCGTTGAAAAAATTACAAATTAGCGTGTTTCTATTGAGTTTTTTCTACATTCAACACAAATGATGGTATGATCCAGATTATTTTACAAATCACAAATAGAAGCAACTAAAGAGAGATACTTCGAATGTAGAACAAATCAAACAAAGCCAAAAGGGAATGAGATGTCATTCAAGAATGAACATAAGAGAAAAAACATACCTCCAATTCAAGGCATCTGCAAGCAAATTCAAGACACTCTGAACTCAAAAGGTAACACCTTGGTATCATAATATTTTGTCTCATTTGGCAATTTTCATTTGATCAAAACTGAATTGAAGGGGGCAAAATATAGTTTTTTAACTATAGGGGGGTGAAGTGTTTTGGATATACAACTTTTATTCATTGGCAATGACATCATACAAAGACATTTGTATTGTTACGTTATAGCAAAATGGTACTATCGAATGCACTTGGCACACACTTTGCACTTAGCACTTTTAGCACTTTTACCTTAAACCTGATTTTATGGGGCTTTCAAAGACTTTTTTTTTCTTTAGCACTTTTACCTTAAACCTGATTTTGTAGGGCTTTCAAATTTTAGGAAGCAAGCCTAATCAATCGATTATAGATCAGTTCTATGGATATTCGTTCACAAATATTTTCAATAGCTTTCATGAATTATATACAATTATCTGGAATTTGGCATGACCATTTTTAGCACATTCTTTAGAAGAGAGATCCGCATTTGTATACATTCATAAGGATGCAAGATGGTTGTGGTGATGGTGGGAGGGTTGTTGGGTCAATAGTTAATGTGGTGAGGCCGTGGTGGTTGCAAATTAAAATACGCAATGTGTTAGCGCACAAAAATAGTGGACCATTCCTGAGAATCTGGGATGGAGTGGAGGTCAACATGCATGGGCAATACTAAGTGCAGCTACTGCTGCACATCATCTGATCTTGTTATATTACCCCATGCAGATGCTTCAACATGGTCTACCTAATCAATAACCATATGGAGGGAAGAATACAATCAGCCTTTATGCGAGATTTTCCAAGGCACTGTTACAAAGGTTCATATTAGAGAAGATCGTATAGTAAAAAAAACAAAAGATTGTAATATATTGATCCTACTTGATCAATATATGTTTGACAATATGTTTGTCGATGGAGATTGTACAAATAACATTACTCATTTGCTACCCGATTGATTTGCTTGCATTTGCCTGGCGGTTGGATTTGGGGGTGAGTGCGATTCAATGAACGGCGGTGGCACCGACCGTGTGTGTGTGTGTGTGTGTGTGTGTGTGTGTGTGAGAGAGAGAGAGAGAGAGAGAGAGAGAGAGAGAAAGAGAGAGAGAGAGAGATCTGGGCATAGCGAAGCCGGCGATCGTGCATTATATGTAGGCATCTTAACTATCACAACCCACCAAGAGAAATCAATCATCATTATTGTATTAATGCCCATGATATATCTCATGGGAATTTTAATTAATCTTCAACACTAAGAAGCTTTTCAAATGCCCATATCTACTTTTTTAATCTAATAATAAATCCTAACATAAATTTTAAATTAGTAATAAGAAAAAACTTAGTCCCCAAGCTCGAAATTTAAAGCCTCACACACACACACACACACACACACACACACACACACACACACACACACACACAAAGGAGTACCAAGTGGTAAATCGGCTTTCTTGACCACCATCACCTTCCTTTATAACTCACCCAATTGCAAGGCGTATGGGTGAAGAGGGGGGCCATTATGTCTGTGTAATTCACAGCTGATGAATACTTGTAGAGAGAGATGCCTGAAAAAATAAAAAATTAGAAACAGAGCATCAGTCAACCAAAAAGAAAAAAAGAAACAGAGAATCAGAAACTCATGAGAAAGAGAGAGAGAGAGAGAGAGAGAGAGAGAGAGAGAGAGAGAGAGAGAGAGAGAGAGAGAGAGAGAGAGAGAGAGAGAGAAAACCAAATGAATTTCAAGGGAAAAAAATCAGGAATTTTAAATGACACCAAGTGTTGGTGACGGCGGAGATGATTTGGGAGTGGCAGCAGGCATCACGTCATTTTCTCGCCCTATCTTTGAATACGGGTACCGACCAAGGGTGCACAATGAACCACGGATACCTAGAAATGAAAAAATAAAACTTAGAAGGTTATGTTTGATGAAACATACCCATCAGATTCTAGAATAACAATTCAATTTAAAAAGCATCTCTCTCAATCCCCTGCATTTAAGCATTTCAATCAACTAATAGGATGCTGAACAGTCAGTAGGGCAGAGAGCGAGGGGCCGGCGCCAGTGAGGGTAGATACTGGAAAAAATAGAACATAAAAAGAACCAATTCCCTTTTCTTCCTCCCTCTCTATCACGCACCTTCCTCTTTCTGTCCTAACTCATCTCCTTCTCTGATCTCTGCCTTCAAAACCAAAACAACAATAATAATAAAAAAATAAAAATCAAACAACCAGCAGCAGATGAAAGAAGGAAAAAAAAAACAGGGGGCAATACCCGCATCGGTCCTTCGGCGACCACCTGCAATCAGGACTAGACCTCCGGCGACTACCTGCAATTGGGCCCAAACCTTCGGCGACCACCACTACCAGCAATCTGATTGGAGTTAAGGGTGCCCGTCATCGCCCACTGGCCGGGAATGAGTGAGATTAACTGGCTCGAGGTGCTCGCAGGTCGGAGCTGGGCTCTTCGGGGTGCTCGTCGGTCTAGGCCGGGCTGGGGCCTGCCCTCTCTCTCTATAGAAAAAATAAGGAAAAAAAAGGCTCTATTTTTCATAACTCAATGTTGATGCTACATTAAAATTCTTCAAATGGTTAAACAGAGCCATTGTTTAAAGAATCATTTTCTCCAACATTGTAAAAACCTAATCAATCAAAACATTGTAAAACCTGATAATCAAAACACTTTAAAAACCTGATCAATCAAGACCATAGTTTTTTAAAAAAATGTGAAGAGCGACATTATGACACACAGTTTCCTTTGTTCTTTTACAAACAGAGAAAAAAGCAATGAACTATCTGTTTTCAGATAAAAAATACAAAGGAAGATATTGCTAAAGAAAAAAGAGGACCAATCAGATTACACTGTAAAATTATTTGTGATTGGTCGTTAAAAAAATTACAAACAAAGATTAAAAAAAAAACAGAGGAAGAAATCGTTTTAAAAAATAAATCGGAGATCAATCATTTGGCATGGTCGGCACTAACCCTAAACCAAAAATAAGAAATTGTAGATCTGTTTTCAGAAAAAACAAAGGAGAGGAAACCCAAATGTATGAAACCCAATTTTTTTTTTAAAAAAAAAAAACCTAAACACAATAATAAGCAATATGTTTTTTAGAAAAAAAAAGAGGAGAGGAAAAAAACTAAAAACTCCATAATAAAATAAAAAAACCGAGGAATAGTGAAAAAAGAAACCCAAGATGGAAAAAATTCAAAGGAAAAATCAAGAACAATCAGAATAAAAAGCAGATTAAGAAGGAGGAGGAAAATCATGGCCATGAGTGAACTGAACATTAGAGATAGCAAAAAAAAATTTCGTTCGGCGCTTCGCTAGGAGAGATCGTGGGTATAATATTGAACGTGATGGGGAGAAGGAGGAAGGGGAATCAGATTTGGAGAGACAACTCATTTGCGATCTGAAGATAAGAGAGAGAAAGAGAGAGAGAGAGAGAGAGAGAGAGAGAGAGAGAGAGAGAGAGATGGTTGACTACACGTCGAGGAAAAGGACCTCGTCGGGAAGCTGCAGAGCAAATCCAGATCGCCGAAGGCTTCAGATCCGGCTATCGGTTGCGGAGAGGAGGTTGTGAGGCTACCGTGGGTCCGATCTGGGGCTGGATCTGCTCGTCGGCGAGGTGGAGGAGGAAGGGGAGTCGGATTTGGGGAGAGACACTTTTGCGATCTGAAGATAATAGTGAGAGAGAGATGGGATCAGAGAGGGGCTGAGGTGTTTTTTATTTTCTTTATTCCTGCTGCCGGTTACCGAGTGGGGAGGACGGTTTTTAAATCGAGCGTGCAATTTTTTCTCTTTTGTGTCAGCTATAGTTGAACGCCCCCATCTCTACACAACGGACGGTCCTTATTTTCTTTTACAGTTTTATTTCTTTCATATACGACTATGATATAAAGATCGTGCAATGAACGGATGGGTAACCGACGGGGAGAGAGAATCAGCGAGGGAGTGCGTCACTTTACTTGCCGGGCTTGATTGAATGGGATCTTGTCCATCAAATTCTCCAACCGCCACTTATGTTTGTATTGAACGGCTCTCTTTATCCATTCCTTGTGAAATATTATTTTTATATATATATATATATAAAAGACTTTGAATATTGCTTATACTATTTAGCTTTTAATTTGTCACACCGAGCTCGGAATTAAGTTCTATCTGTGCCAATGTGCCCAGAATAAAACCCTCTATACAGAATATAAGAAAGTAATAGAGATTAAACCTATCAGAAAATAAAATATAAAATGACTATTTTACCTCTATAGGTGTTTTGGCCATAACTTGGGCATTCGAATTCCGAATTGAGTTCCGTATGCGGCCATGAATTCATAGGCCAAAGATGAACCTGATGAGACCATAAAATGATAGAACCAACTTTTAAAAAATAAATTTACTATTTTACCCCTATGAGGTAAAATGGTCATAACTTTTTCATTGAGACTCGGAATCGAGTTTGTCTATGGCCACATGCTTGTGGTATCGATCCCTATGTTTTTGGTCAGGATATTATAATAAACATTAATGACTATATTTGACATCTTAGGACAATCAAATTGATGAATCATCTTTGAGGCAAGTCAACGGTCTCTTGAAACTAAGGGAATTGAACTATTATCTTTTACTGTTCAAATTATATATTGGAAATGCTTATCGTACCTTAGTTGATTCATGAATATGTTGACCGGTAAGGTGTGGGATTTTCCTGTAAACGCTCTGGGTAAACTAGCCCTGCTTCGGCTAAAAGCGTCCTTAGGTGTGGGGCTTGCTTGGAACGCCTTGGGTGTGAGGCTAGCCCTGGTTGGTGCCTAAAATCGTCCTTAGGTAGGGAGACCAACGTGATAATTGATCTTAACCGGGACGATTGCTCAATGGATAGTTAAGTGATGCTTTAGTTATTTCTAAATGTGTTTTGTTCAGTTAAAAGATTTAGTGTCACTAACCTACTGAATCTGTGTTGTAAGACTCACTCCCCTACAAACCTTGTGTTAGCAGATCCTAACTCTACAGGCCGGATTGGAAAGTATATCAATAGAGATGACCCTAGTTGGAATTGGAGACCCTCGCTAGGAGCTGTACGTGGAACCCGAAGGCGATGTGAATTCTTAAAGAATGCTTGTAGTTCAAGAATAAAGAATTATACTTTATTTTCTTTTAGTTATGAAGATGTTGTAATCGACGATTTATTAATGCAAAGCTCTATTCTTGCTCAATTTATGAACTTGAAATTGTATCAAATTATTTTATTTTCACACCCCAGTATGTTACGGGTTGCCTAAATCTGTAAAATATCGGAGCGTGACAGGGAAAGTATGGAGGTCTTTTGATTTGGAGTAATCTTTCTTTTTTCCTTACAAAAAAAATATCCTTATACTTCAGCCCATGCAATTGTTTATTATTTTTTTCATTTTTGTAGGTGGCAAATGATGCAGAAAACATAAATCAATGGTATGTTTCCTTGCTCTACTTGCCGGCATTTTCTTTCCTATGGAGATGTGAGTCGTCTTAGAACTAATTTGATATAAGGTTTTGCTATATATTTTTTTCATTTGAAATAAATCTTGATTTACTATTAAATTATATGGGTTTTCATTTTGCATGGATTTTATTCAGAGCATCAATGGACTAAATAAGAGGGATGGGTGTCTGATAAACCCATAGAAAGTGCAGCTCTTTCCCGAATGGATTAAATAAGAGGGATAGGTGTCTGATAAACCCATAGAAAGTGCAAGCTCTAACCTGATTCAATCAAATCCATCATCCAACTCACTGATCTTAAGAAACATGCCCAACTGCAAGCTCTCGACTCAGCTAAATGATGGTTTCGTTGATAGCTCATTTCCTATTTGGTTGATGTCCACTGTAGGTTTTGGAGCTTACCGTGAGTGCGGTAATGGATAACAAGAAATCGTGCACCATCTCAAGACATTCCATCTCTGCAGTACCACCGAAGGGGAGGAGCCTCGCTAGAGGAGTACGACGAGGAGCTTCCTGGAAGAGGGAGAGCTTGGATCTCTTCTCGAGGAGTCGTGGCGACATTCTGATCACCAATGCTTCCGAATCCGACGACCAAAAATGGAATTGATCGGTTATAAATTTTATATGCACTGCTTCTGGATTTGATTTATTGTAAGGGATTCGAACAACAATTCGACAAGCCCACCATTTTGACACTATTAAAAACATTAATTCGAGAAATTTGATTATTTGTTAGCATCTCAATCAAGAACTACCATTTCTCAATCTGAATCCATTGCTGGGCCCATTTAAATAACTTTTGATCTATAAAGCTATATCTTTTCCAAGTAAGATTTGGGCAATGGAAACCAGTAATCTTGACAGACATAGCTTGTTGTTCCTTGCTTGAAAGCCCAAATTTATCCAATCCAATTGTTTTTTATAATGAGAAATAATAAATAATTTCCTTTTTTCATTTTAATGTTAGGAAAGAGAGTGGCAATTCGTAAATGTTCAGCCTTCCTTTTAGATCAATTTGTACCGGTAATGTATCTTTGATTTTTAGTTTATGAGTTGAAATGTGAAATTGTCCAACGAGCGATAGAGCTTCTATGGCTGCTTACTGTAGCTTGTATCAGGACGGGTCAACCACAAATGCCTGATGACCAATAGAGCTTGTTGAAAGTCGGCTGCTGAAAGACAAATGTCCCGAATATTATGACGAGAAGCTTGGACGGTGCTTTTCCTTCTCTTTCATAAAATATTAAATGGTAGCAGAATTAAATCTTTTTTTTTTTTTTGAGAAATCCCTCTCAGAGAGTGAGAGGGGGTTGGCCTGGACCCCTACCTATTTATTAGAAAAGAAGAGAGAGAGAGAGAAAACAGCTCAAGTGGTACTATTACAAAGGTTCAGCAGAAAACTCCTGGCACCCTCCGAAACACAGGATGCCCAAAGGTGGATCAACGACCTCGTCATGAGGATGAGCCGATCCATCGACAAGGATCTCCCCTGGAAAATCCTCCGGTTCCTCTCCAGCCATAACGACCACGAGATCCTAATGGCAAGCATATCCCATCCACGGCGATCGGGACCCTTGAAGCGCCTGTGACGACAAGGTCCCCACAGTTTAACGATACTGTCCAGAGCCGGTCTGACGCTCAGGCGACGAGTGAAGTGAGCCCACACTGACCTCGAGAAGTCACAACCCAGCAGCAGGTAGTTAGCAGTCTCCTCTACCCTGCCGCACAGGCCACAGGTCTAGTCAGACACTGTGACGACCAAGATCCAATAGGCCAAGAGCCAAGACTCCTGAGGCTGGGATGCCAAGATGGATGAGGTGACGTGAGGTGTACAAGGCCACGAGTTAGCCCCACATCGCTTGGAGAGAAGGAGATCCTGAGCTACTTATATAGTTTCCCCTTCCAAACATAGAAGACGTGTTTTAAAACCATGCGCCGCTACGGAATTCGTAAGAACTCCATAGTTAAGCGTGCTCAGGCGAGAGTAGTACTAGGATGGGTGACCTCCTAGGAAGTTTTTGTGCAGGCACGGGCAAAGCGGACAAAATCTTGTGTGTTTGGGACGGATGTTACAAAATGGTATCAGAGCGGTTCTCCTTGAGATGGGGGGGTCTAACTGTACACGAGAACGTGTAGCCCTAAGGGGGGTGGATTGTGACGACCAATATCCAATAGGCCAAGAGCCAAGACTCCTGAGGCTGGGATGCTAAGATGGATGAGGTGAGGTGAGGTGAGGTGTACAAGGCTACAAGTTAGCCCCACATCGCTTCGAGAGAAAGAGATCCTGAGCTACTTATATAATTTCCCCTACCAAATATAGAAGACGCGTTTTAAAACCGTGCGCTGCAATGGAATTTGTAAGAACTCCATAGTTAAGCATGCTCGGGCGAGAGTAGTACTAGGATGGATGACCCCCTGGGAAGTTCTCATGCGGGCACGGGCAAAGTGGACAAAATCTTGTGTGTTTAGGGCGGATGTTACAGACACCCCCGGGTGGTTCCTCCACAATAGGTTGACCTTCGTGAGGATCTTGTTCCGGAACGCAAGCAACATGAAGATTCTTGTTTTTGGAGGGCATCTAGCTCTCCATATCGCCTTGGTCGGAGGGCAAGGGATCCCCCCAAAGTTGAGGAACTGGTAGTAACTCCGAACGGAATAGGCCCCCGAGCTGGTCCACCTCTATCCCGACCAGTCTGGTGCCTTCGAGAGAGAAATTCCTCCCAGAAGCCCTAGCAGTTGGTTCTAGAAGGCCAAGGAACTTTGGTCTCCAATCTATGATCCCCCCACGGACTGCGGTCTGAGACCGGACGGAAGCCTGCTTAAGTGGCGCCAAGGCATAGAGGTTGTAGAACAACGTCCAAAACGGGAGGTCGCCCAACTAGAGGTCCTCCCAGAATCGAACCTTCGTTCCGCTCCCCATGACTAGCCTAGATCCGCAATGATAGATCTGAGAGACTCTGGAGATCCCTTTCCAGAATAGTGAGATCGCCCCTGAGATGCTCGATCTGGAATGAAGGGGGAAGAATCTCCTGAAGTACCTCGCCGTGATTACATTCCTCTAGACATCTCCGGCCCCCGATTGTAGTTTCCACCACCATTTCCCCAGCATTGCCTGGTTGAAATATCGCAGGTTCAGGACCCCCAATCCTGGTTGAAATCTCACAGGTTCAGGACCCCCAAGCCCCCTTGCTCCTTGGACTTGCAGACACTACCCCAAGCCAAGAGGGGGTAAGAGCCTGAATTGCCTGAGGCCACTCTCCACAAGAAACTACGACGCAGCCGGTCTATCCGGTTGATAACCCGTGCCGGAAAGTGATAGAAGGAGAGATAGTAGGAAGGGATGGCCGACAGAATGGAGTTAACCAAGGTGAGCCAGCCATCGATCGAGAGCAAATTTCTCTTCCACCTAGCAAGACAATTAAATCTAAGATTCTGAAACATAGTTTTATATTGAAATTCATATGTAAATACATCCTAGGCTTCTTTAACAATATTCTTTTTATAGCAATTACGATTATAAATACTTGAGAACCCGGGGTGGATTTTTAGATGGATATAAGAGTCACAACCATACCTAATGTAAAGCATATAAAGGCAATGGCATGTGGGTCTAGCTTTTAATCAAGTATTGGAGTACTTTGTGAAGACCTTCTTATGGGATCCATGGTTAAAACTGAAAAACAATGATCACAGTAAGGATAAGAAGGAACATTCAATAAATGTTGACTGTAACGGATGTGAACTTATTTTGTTGGAGATATGGTTATCGTTTTGTTAATGAGTGTGATAAAACTCCGATAAATGTTCACATAGTTTTAAGCATTGGAACTGAAGACGCACTAAGCAAAAAATATAACCCAATATTGTCGTCCTCCAAATATTAACACCTCCCTCGAAATATTGTAACCACTTTTAAATTATTATTATCATCCTTAAATATTGTCTTCTTCAAAATTTTATCACGCCCTCGAATTTTTTTTTGTGGCCCTTGAAATCTTTTGCGTGCCGACAGACACAGACATTACTAGTAGAAAAATAGGACACGATTATTTAAATGAAAACCCTCGTGGGAAGAACCACTGTCAGCAAATGCTCAAGAATGATTCACTATCATTGGGCCGGCTAGAACAAATGAGTTTACTTGACTCCTCTTCATCCTCCAACAAGATCTACACCTCTCCCCTTTAGGATTCGACAAAAAGAATACCTAAAAGTTTGAAGACTTAACTTCAAGTAATCTTCAATCTGATCGATCCCCTCAATCAATCCCTGCCTCGATCTCTCTCTTCTTCATAGAGAAACCAAGCTTCTGTAGCCCCACTCCACAGTTGTTGAAGCCTCTGATTTGATCTTAATTAGGGTAACAAAACCCTAATAAAAAAATTCCTTAAATATATATCAAACCATATCCCAAAATGAGCCCAAAACAAGCCAACACATGCAACACGACCCGACTTCGCTCGGGCTCCAACAGTGGGCACCTGGGCGCCCAAGCATGTTGTTGTCGTTGTGTTCTGCTTGGACTAGCGCCTGACAGTCGGCGCCCAGGCACCCCTTGTGCTGTCGCTGCATCATTGTCGGTGTTCTGCGGAAACTGGCACTCAAGCTCCGAGCTGTGCAATGTGAAGATGGGGAAAGGTGTGAGCATAGCCCCTATAATTTTTTTAAAAAACTTTGGTGTTTGGTTCTATTAGATGCAGTGTGTTAGTATTATATTAGTCCCACCTTGGTTGTGGTAATGTAAAGATGTGCATTCTCTCTCTATATAAGGAGAGGTAATCTTATGTAATGATAATGAGATTGATGAGATAATACAAGGAGTTTTTCTCCCCAAACGTATTATCTCTTGCTCTTTCTTTGTAACATGGTATCAGAGTCAACCCTCTTGGCCTAGGGTTTCGACGCTCTCCTCTCCGACCTCGGCCTCCTCGGTTGTCGTCGACGATATCGAGGAGCCCGGGAGCATAAAAAATATTTTTTCCCGTCTCTCTCTCCCCTGAATACCTGATCGATCTACTGCGGTCGCCTCTCCACCGCTGCAGGCCAGGCGCCTACGATCCCTACGTGCTGGTCGACCTGCCTCGTCGGATCGCATACCATCAGCCACCCTCGATTGCTCCTCCGCAACCTGTGCTTCATATCTGGCTGCCCACGTCGGTCTCCGATCGTAGCCTGCCTCCTCCTCCCTGCGCACCGATCCCGCACCCGCCGTCCGATCCAGACCGTCAGGTCCCGACCCTGCACCCACCGCCTGAACCCTGCACCCGTCGGATCCGGTCGCTCGTCGGAGCCCTAGCTGCGCCGTCGGATTCGGTCGTCTACTCCATCTCCGACCTACACCCTCCTGCGCGATCCCTTTTCTCTCTCTCACCCAGATCGTCGGATCTACTCACCGGATCGCATGCAGATCGTACAGATCTGCGCCCGTTCCCGTGCCTGCCTCCTCCCTACGCACTGCGCTGCACCCACCGTTCTTTCCTTGGATTCGGCAAGATCCATCCCTGTCGACCTCGCCTGATTTGGGATGGTATTAGGGCCCTCTCCTCTGCAATCGCGGCTGGCCGTCATGCCCATTGTTCCTTGCGCCCGCTGGCCCGCCATGCCTGTCAGAGCTGTTCCCTGTGCCCGCCGGTCGATCCCGGCCCTACGCCGCGCCTGACGTCCCCACCAGAGCCCGATCGTCCCCGCCGGCCCGCCACACCCATCGTTCCCTGCGCCCGTCGGCCCGCCGTGCATACCAGATCTGTAACACCTGTGGTATTAGATTTGAGAATAATAGAAATCCTCAATGGCTAGTTTCGTCTTTTTACAGCCAGACTTTTTCTGCGGGCTTTTTTCCAATAAATGGATCGTAAACCTATGGGATGTTTTACGTTCACATTCTCCGTAACTTCGAGCATGTCGCGATGGTGCGTTCCGTGCAACGATCATGTGTATGCGCAGCCAGTTTTGGCAGCCCGGCACGTAAACCCTAGAAAAACGATAATTGCTCGATAGTTGCAGTTGTTTTGTTTCTTGCAAGAGATCGGGTGATCAGATCGTAATGAAACAGGATACGTTAGGTGAGTCTCTGAGAGAGCCTTTTAATGAGCCTGAGTTAGGGTCGATCTGACACACGGGTGAATAGTTATTGTAATTTAAATTTTGGAGTCTTTCCTTCTTTTCGGGAGATCTAGAAATTAGAAAATATTGTACCAAGCACTGACACGTTCGCGTTGACGAGACCTTTCCAACGAATCCTCTCGGGCCCTATTCCGACTTCCGCTTTGATAGTTACAAGTGATTATTCTTTTCAACCCGGTTGATGGACGAATCGCACCCGGATTCCAACCGAGCCCGGTTCAGGGCTCGGGACCGAGCCCGACCAGCCCTAGAGCCTACCTCCCGGTCTCCTAGCATAATTTAGGCTCTCTTGACCTCCCTCCCCAGTTATTTAAATCCGAAATTCGGATGGGAATTATCGGGCAGGATTGGGATGATATATCCCTATCTTTCTTATCTTTATCCCCTCCCGCTAAGGCGACTCTATCCCCCACCCTATCTCTTTACCAACCTAGAGTCTATAAATAGAGAGAGAGAGAACGAGAGGAAGGGAGAGAGAACGGGATGCAAAGGGAGAGAGAACGGGATGTAGAGAGAGAGAGAACGTGAGAGAGAGAGAAAGAGAGAGAGAGAGAGAACGGGATGCAGAGAGAGAGAGCGAGAGCCGAAGACGGAGAAGGAGAAGAGATCAAGGGAGATGGAGCAGCCGACCCGCCCCTCGCTGGAGCCCCGGCAAGCACGCCGAGACCCCCAGGTCAGCCACCCTCCTCCTCTCATCCCCTCCGCGACCCAACCCCTCGACCCCCGGCCCTTCCTCCTCCCTTGCCGCGGCCCACACGGGCAGTGATCGCCGCCGCACCGAACCCTTCCCCGGCGACCTCCGACCTCCGACCAAGCTCCATACGAAGCCCCCTCCGGTCGGCTCTCGGGCTCCGACGACCGCTTCGGCCGCCTCCCCCCGCACCTCCTCCGTGGGGGTGGTGCGGGAGAGGCCGGCCGAGCGCTCGCCGGCGCTCCAGGCCGCCCCTCCCGTCGGCCGCCGGCGCACAAGAACCAGCCCCCCCCCCCCCCCCCCCCCGCTGTTCTCGTGGAGAAGATAAACATGTGGGGGGGGGTAAATCTGTAATTTCAGGTTATTACTTAACCCCAAGACCCGACCCGTTTAGCCCTGAACCCGACCCGCATTGCACTGCAGACCCGACCCGACCTCGCAGACCTGACCCGACCCACGCAGTGAACTGGTCTGGTTCACCCGTACCAGACCCATGAACCAGTCGATTTTGGTTCGACTGCCATTTCTCCGTCCGAACTCGGAATTGGACGAAACCAGTGCCATTTCGACCGGCTCGGAAAATACTACCTGTTGGTCATAGTTTATCATAGTAATTGTACTATTTAATCTCATGTTTTATCCTTGGACCTGATCTTATCGCGGTACCGTGGTTTGACCGCCGTTTCATCGTCCGAACTCGGATTCGGACGAAACCAGCGGCATCGTGCTCAGAACATTGAGTCCTACCTTTTAAACCTAGAATATAACCCTAGAACCTCTTCTGCCCTGGTGATCCAGCCATGCGATCTATTTTATCGGTTCTACGTGGTTTGACCCGAAACCATTCGACCGAAGTCGGATTCCAGCGAAACTGGAACCATCGAAAAGGGTTCTTCGAGCCCGATTCGATGAGTAGGTTTAGCTTCTGTTTACTTGATTGACTTAGTATGGTTTAGGATTGGGTTCTTCAATCGCACGGATTTGCATGCTGTCGACTCAATGTTGGTCCCCTATCGAGGGTGCCCGACTATCCTTGGCATAGAACCCTCATCGTAGATTCTTTTGTTTTAATTGATAGAGTTGTGATATAGATCTGTGTTTGTTATCAGACCATGATTATGGTAATCCAGCGAAGACAGATCAGAGGCAACTAGCAGGAGTCGTGTGTGATCGACAGCCAGGTGACACCTACTACCCTTGCGTGGTCTTTAATAGCGAGAAATGAGAATGACTAAGGGTAGGTGTCCATGACACTGCATGCGGGCCCCGCCGGGCATCGTCGCATGTGGTCAAGTGGACCCCGCCTTGCATGCGGAGTCGCGAGTCCGGCGACGCATGCTTAAAATATTAATAAAATAATAATAATGACTGCTTTTGTTTGTATAGACACCGTAATTAGGATTCCCTTAAATTAAATAATAAATTGAATAACTAATAATTATCGGAGCCCACCCTCCTGAGAGGAGTATGGCAACCCTAGCACACGGGTCACTGGGATAAGTGTTTTACTTTATTGATTTATTATGTCGCATGGGTTGCGAGAGCAGTACGGGACCAGGGGTAAATTGTTGGAAATTGATAAGCATTAAATAGACTTTTTGTAGCTTCATTGTATATGTTGAAAGATGTTATATGCGAATCTACCTGGTTAGAGGGTAGGGACCCCGTGCGCGCAAGGGCCGTGAACCACCCTGCGCGTACAGCCGAAGTTAAGTAGGTTAGGGGTCACGGGCAAGGATTGTGGTAAAGCCAATAGGAGGTGCCCTCGAGTAGGGATTGGCCTAGCAACCCAGTCCCGGGGAATTGAAGTCCCTATAGTAAAGCAAGTTGGGCGGTAGAGCTCCACCGTGAAAGACGGGAAACCCCTTATGATCATCTGGGTGATTTGTGCATGGTGTTGGTGGATGCACGGCGAGAGAGTTGACCCTCTACATCGAAATAAAAGGCCCTATAGTAATGCCCGACCGGGGGCAGGATGAACAAAATATCCGGGGTTCATATTTTGATAGTGTGTGTTTTATCTATATATGAATTTAGAATTGAGTGACTGTTTACATGATGACTTCGTGACTTTATATGAACATCTTATTTAAATTTGTTTTTTAATGCTGTAGAACATTGAATGGACTTCATGTTAGATAACCGAGTGACAGTAGGAATTGCATGTGAATATAGACTACTGATAGGTTTAGGTATCATTCTGCAAACTTTGATTCTACTAGAACTGATAGATCTTATCTTAATTTATTAAGATTAGTTGTCTCATATTATTAAAGACTATTAGGATGTCACTTGCCATTAATTTGGCTAATCTCCTAATTTTCTATTGGGGGCTACTCTTTCCCACGAGTAGGCTCAGTTGTAGATCCGGAGGCTCAGGAGTAGCAGTAGGATTCCAGAGGCGAAGTTAGAGTTGTAGTGTTACCTTTCTGCTTAGTACGTTAATCTTGTAGTCTTTTCTCTTCAGACATTGTAATTGTATTGGAATAAGAGTTTTTATTAGTTAGTTAGTATTCTATGGTTGTAGTTGTAATGGTTCCAGCTGAATTCTTTTGGGTAGGCCTCTCCTCAAGGCCCCAAGCCTAGGATAGATCATGATAAAAATATAAATGCATATAAATGACTAAATTGATTAACCTTGTAGATAGGAACCCTAGATTGGTGCACCTGAGTGTTAGGGAGTGGTTGAGACTACTTGGCTAGCCGTCGGAGGCTTGAGCCTCGTGCTCCCTCAGATAGACTCCTATCAGTATGTAGTGGCACCGACAGGTCACATATACTGAAAGGATAGGACTTTTGAAGGTCGAGCTGATTAGATAATGTTTTATCTCTATTGATATTTCTCTTCTTTTCTTTTTAATAAAAATATTTTTCGAAAGATCAAATTTAAAAGATTCCCCTCTTGTTTCTCCCTCCTCCTTGTTTTTCATATTAGAAAGCGTAGAAGAAGCCCCGTGAGAACCCAAATTAGTAAAATCAATTGACCAGACCCAAAATCCCATCTTTTTCTCATTTCACACCCCAGGGATCGGTCTTCAGATTTCTGAGGCGTGACAGTTGGTATCAGAGCTTAGGGATATGTTCCTAGGGGTTTTGTTAGGATGTGGTTCGTGTCTTGCGTTTCTTTCTTCGGAAAGTTTAGACTCTAGTGGTGTTAGAATATTTTCTAGAGATTGTATAGATATTGAGTCGATAGAATTATCGTAGTAGCTAGTGGCGGTATAGCGATTATTTCTAAGGATAAGGACCTAGGGTTAATTATACTTGGAGAACTGGTTTTGTTTAAGGAATTGATCTGTAACTAAATGCTATCTATGATTGAGTTTTTGATTGATCGAGAATCATGAATCAATCTATATATCGTATGCGTATGATTGTATTAGAACTCTAATGTACTATAATGTTTAGGTTTAGAGTTAGTCGTTGTAACTCGGGTGGTAGTTCTTAAGAAGGACCCACGTGGAACATCTTAACCAAGGGTAGTGTTTCTTGATCTCTAGGCAGAAGCATAGTGTTTGAGTCTATATCGTAGTATAGGTTGGGAGTCTCCTAATATGGTTTCTTTTAGACTTTCTAGTGGTAAGGAGCTGACCAAGGACTAGATATTCAACTCTAGTTAGTAATTTGGTTGATTGGTTTGGAATGGATATATTTGAATATATCTGGAAGGATGTATATCCTTGATGGTTTATCTGGCATGGTTGTGAGGTTACTCTTTTTGTTGGTTTTGTTATTTTTCATTGACCCTAAGCACTAGGAACCTAATCGGTGTTTAGGATCCCTTGATCTTCGTTGACCCTTAGTACTAGAGACTTAGTTGGTGTTTTAGGATTCATTGATTCTTGTTGACCATTGGTACTAAAGACCTAGTTGGTGTTTTTAGGATTGTCTATTATCTCGATATAGATGTAATAATTAGATTAGTTTACTTGTTAGATCTCTCTGGTGTATCGTGGTTTATAATTAGTTTGGTGTAGAGCTTGTGTGTTTTTTTTAATAGATCCTATGAATAATGATGATGACTCTTGGGGATAGTAGTTTCAAGGAATACACCAGGAGATAGAAATCTCAGGTGGTAGTTTGAATCCTTTTGGTTTATAGATTACGGGATACCTTGATAGTGACTCTTGCGAAATAGTATGCACTGTTCCTATGAAACTTTGGCGGTGGATGATGTCTGTCCGATAGAGGACATACTGTGGCTACGCACTGACTCTTCGGAGGCTTTGGCGGTTTATTTCGCAGTTCTTATTGGAACTCGCGGGAGAGAGCGCACTGGCTAGATGACAGTGACGTTAAGATCGAATTGAGATAATTAAGTACTAGAAAGATGTTAGCGACGATGTCAAGAGGACTGCCTATGTTTATAAAATTTGGGAATACCTTATCAGTTGGACTCTTAAGAATAATCATTATTCTGCTGATTCACCCCGCTTTGTATCTAATTATTATTCGATTCTAGTAACTTTCGTTTGCTTCAGTTTCTTTTGAGTGATTGCCTTTAGTTCTCAGAATGTTAAGATTATGCTAGTTCCCTCAGTTGTCCTTTTTCTAAGTTGTCTCTATTTGTCTCAGGTCCTTTATTCTTATTTTTGTATGGTTACGAGGTTTCCGTCTAACTATCTCGATGATTAGTTTAGGGTAGAATTTAGTACTTGGTATCGATCTGCTCAATATTAGTTGGCCATTAGTTTTCTAGTAGGTAGTTTCTTTAGTCAACTCATAATAGTTCTGGTTAAGAATCGGTCCCCTCGTCTTGTAGTGAGCCAATGGAATGACTATCTATTGTCAGAGGGTAGCTATCTAGTTTGGACCCACTTGAGAAATAGATTTTGGGGCATTTGTTCGTTAGTCCCTTGAGCAGTATTGGTAGTTTGATTAGTGTAGGTGTTAGTCTCATAGGAATCTTATAGGATTTTAGTTTAGTATTAGATACACGTTAGGCGTACTAGTGGAGACATCTCTTTTGTCAAATCATTCTGGAATGTGTACTTAAGCATATGTGTATGGGCGCATATGTGTAGTATACATTGCTATGATTGTAGAGTCGATACCAAAAGTATAAATTATATATGGGTGTATGGGCACTCATATACATTGATATACCTTTTATATCGGCACTGACAATTGAGTGCATTTTAAGTTTCTGGATCTATGAGTTTTGGTAGTTACCCTACCGAGGAGGACACCCCTCGGCGGTACTAATAAGGGGGATATGATACCCCTTATCAAGGCAGGGTTAATGATCAGAACTCATGATTTTAGTCTAATCCGTAATGCTTAGAATGTGAAATGGAAACCAAAATTCGTATTCGCGATGTGAGAATTTGGAGTTTCATTTCTATCCTAATAATTATGAGAGTCGATTCGTATCATGTTTAGGTTAGTAGAGAGAGTAGGATTGTGAGTAGTAGAGGGTCAGGGTTTTCTTTTAGTAAGATTTGGTGCAGTGACTTGACTTTCTTATTGGCAGTGTTAGTAAGGATGTTTGCACTCGTTGTAGTTAACTTTTCATTGTTATATTATTCTTGTTTTGGTAGTAGAGATGAGTGGACTCGTATATATGGTTTTTGTAGTTGAATTTTCGGGACGAAAATTTCTTTAAGGTGTGTAGGTTGTAACACCTGTGGTATTAGATTTGAGAATAATAGAAATCCTCAATAGCTAGTTTCGTCTTTTTACAGCCAGACTTTTTCTGCGGGCTTTTTCCCAATAAATGGATCGTAAACCTATAGGATGTTTTACGTTCACATTCTCCGTAACTTCGAACATGTCGCGATGGTGCGTTCCGTCCAACGATCATGTGTATGCGCAGCCAGTTTCCGCAGCCCGGCAGGTAAACCCTAGAAAAACGATAATTGCTCGATAGTTGTAACTTTTTTATTTCTTGCAAGAGATCGGGTGATCGGATCATAATGAAACATGATACGTTAGGTGAGTCTCTAAGAGAGCCTTCCAATGAGTCTGAGTTAGGGTCGATCTGACACCCGGGTGAATAATTATTGCTATTTTAAGTTTTGGAGTCTTTCCTTCTTTTCGGGAGATCTAGAAATTAGAAAATATTGTACCAATCGCTGACGCGTTCGCGTTGACGATACCTTTCCAACGAATCCTCTCGGGCCCAATTCCGACTTTCGGTTTGATAGTTACAAGTGATTATTCTTTTCAACCCGGTTGATGGACGAATCGCACCCGGATTCCAACCGAGCCCGGTTCAGGGCTCGGGACCGAGCCCGACCAGCCCTAGAGCCTACCTCCCGGTCTCCTAGCATAATTTAGGCTCTCTTGACCTCCCTCCCCAGTTATTTAAATCCGAAATTCGGATGGGAATTATCGGGCATGATTGGGATGATATATCCCTATCTTTCTTATCTTTATCCCTTCCCGCTAAGGCCTTAACCGACTCTATCCCCCACCCTATCTCTTTACCAACCTAGAGTCTATAAATAGAGAGAGAGAACGAGAGGAAGGGAGAGAGAACGGGATGCAAAGGGAGAGAGAACGGGATGTAGAGAGAGAGAGAGAACGTGAGAAAGAGAGAGAAAAAGAGAGAGAGAACGGGATGCAGAGAGAGAGAGAGAGCGAGAGCCGGAGACGGAGAAGGAGAAGAGATCGAGGGAGATGGAGCAGCCGACCTACCCCTCGCCGGAGCCCCGGCGAGCACGCCGAGACCCCTAGGTCAGCCACCCTCCTCCTCTCATCCCCTCCGCGACCCAACCCCTCGACCCCCGGCCCTTCCTCCTCCCTTGCCGTGGCCCACACGGGCAGTGATCGCCGCCGCACCGAACCCCTCCCCGGCGACCTCCGACCAAGCTCCATACGAAGCCCCCTCCGGCCGGCTCTCGGGCTCCGACGACCGCTTCGACCGCCTCCCCCCACGCCTCCTCCGTGGGGGTGGTGCGGGAGAGGCCGGCCAAGCGCTCGCCGGTGCTCCAGGCCGCCCCTCCCGTCGGTCGCCAGCGCACAAGAACCAGCCCCCCCCCCCCCCCCCCCCCGCTGTTCTCGTGGAGAAGATGAACATGTGGGGGGGTAAATATGTAATTTCAGGTTATTACTTAACCCCCAGACCCGACCCGTTTAGCCCTGAACCCGACCCGCATTGCACTGCAGACCCGACCCGACCTCACAGACCTGACCCGACCCACGCAGTGAACCGGTCTGGTTCACCCGAACCAGACCCATGAACCAGTCGATTTTGGTTCGACTGCCATTTCTCCGTCCGAACTCGGAATTGGACGAAACCAGCGCCATTTCGACCGGCTCGGAAAATGCTACCTGATGGTCATAGTTTATCATAGTAATTGTACTATTTAATCCCTTGTTTTATCCTTGGACCTGATCTTATCGCGGTATCGTGGTTTGATCGCCGTTTCATCGTCCGAACTCGGATTCGGACGAAACCAGCGGCATCGTGCTCAGAACATTGAGTCCTACCTTTTAAACCTAGAATATAACCTTAGAACCTCTTCTACCCTGGTGATCCAGCCATGCGATCGATTTTATCGGTTCTACGTGGTTTGACCCGAAACCATTCGACCGAAGTCGGATTCCAGCGAAACTGGAACCATCGGAAAGGGTTGGTGGATGCATAGCGAGAGAGTTGGCTCTCTACATTGAAATAAAAGGCCCTATAGTAATGCCCGACCGGGGGCTGGATGAACAAAATATCTGGGGTTCACATTTTGATAGTGTGTGTTTTATCTATATATGAATTTAGAATTGAGTGACTGTTTACATGATGACTTCGTGACTTTATATGAACATCTTATTTAAATTTGTTCTTTAATGCTGTAGAACATTGAATGGACTTCATGTTAGATAACCTAGTGACAGTAGGAATTGCATGTGAATATAGACTACTGATAGGTTTAGGTATCATTCTGCAAACTTTGATTCTACTAGAACTGATAGATCTTATCTTAATTTATTAAGATTAGTTGTCTCATATTATTAAAGACTATTAGGATGTCACTAGCCATTAATTTGGCTAATCTCCCAATTTCCTATTGGGGGCTACTCTTTCCCACGAGTAGGCTCAGTTGCAGGTCCAGAGGCTCAGGAGTAGCAGTAGGATTCCAGAGGCGGAGTTAGAGTTGCAGTGTTACTTTTCTGCTTAGTACGTTAATCTTGTAGTCTTTTCTCTTCAGACATTGTAATTGTATTGGAATAAGAGTTTTCATTAGTTAGTTAGTATTCTATGGTTGTAGTTGCAATAGTTCCAGCTGAATTCTTTTGGGTAGGCCTCTCCTCAAGGCCCAAGCCTAGGATAGATCATGATGAAAATATAAATGCATATAAATGACTAAATTGATTAACCTTGTAGATAGGAACCCTAGATTGGTGCACTTGAGTGTTAGGGAGTGGTTGAGACTACTTGGCTAGCCGTCAGAGGCTTGAGCCTCGTGCTCCCTCAGATAGACTCTTATCAGTATGTAGTGGCACCGACAGGTCACACATACTGAAAGGATAGGACTTTTGAAGGTCGAGATGATTAGATAATGTCTTATCTCTATTGATATTTCTCTTCTTTCCTTTTTAATAAAAATGTTTTTCGAAAAATCAAATTTAAAAGATTCCCCTCTTGTTTCTCCCTCCTCCTTGTTTTTCATATTAGAAAGCGTAGAAGAAGCCCCGTGAGAACCCAAATTGGTAAAATCAATTGACCAGACCCAAAATCCCATCTTTTTCTCATTTCACACCCCAGGGATCGGTCTTCAGATTTCTGGGGCGTGACAAGATCTACACACCGGCCCGCTGTTCCCTGCGCCCGCCCATGCCATCCTTCGATGCTACCCGGATTTCTCTCTCACATCCCGGATCTCTATCTCCCGTCTCTGACTTTCCCTCTGATCTCCCTCCTTTCTCTCTCTCTTTCCTTATCTCCTCTCTCTCTCTCTCCTAAGAACCGGTGATCCCCTCATTCCTCTCTCTCTCTTTCCTTATCTCCTCTTTCTCTCTCTAATCTGAACATCTCTCTTCTTTCCTTTCTCTCTCTCTCTCTCTTTAGCTGATCACAATCGTCCCTTGCCATCTGAGCGGATCTAGTCCTTCGACCTTGGCCCTGTGTCTCCCGTCTCCGACTCTCTCTTTTATTTCGTTCTCTCTATATAAGTGATCACAGCCATCCAATTTCCATCGAATGGCTGTGCTTTTTTTATTTGCTGCACTTATGCACCTGAGCCCTACGCTCTACATTCTGACCCATTGCGCTCTCCCTGCGCCCTGCACTCTGTCGGCCAGCTATGCCTGGTCTTTGTCGGTTCACCGCGCCAGCCTCCTCCCTGCACCCCGGTCACCGTTAGCCCTCGCTGACTGCACCCTTGCCGAATCCAACCCGGCCGACCTCCTCCATCACCGAATCCTCTGCTCGCCGGACCACCCTGCACTTTATTGGCCTACCCGTTTACTGGGCTATCTGCATTCTAGGGTTTGCCCGTTTGCCTGCGCCCTGCACTCTGTCGACCTACTTGCGCTTTGCGCTCTGCCAGTCGACCTACGCCCATGCGCTCTATCGGACCGTCTGATCTTCTTCTCTTGCCGATCGAGATCTTCTCCCTCTTTCCGATCGAGCTTCTCTTTGGTCGTGTGACCCTTGGATCTCCTCTCTCCGGTCATAATTCTGTCGGCTTTCAGATCCTCTTTCTCCCCTCTCTCCTTAGCCAGTTGGCTTTATCCTCTTTCTCTTTGGTCGTGTGACCCTTGAATCCTCTCTTCGGTCATAGTTCTGCCAGCTTTCAGATCCTCTTTCTTCCTGGTCGTATGACCCTTGGATCCTCTCTCTCACCAGTCACAATTGTGCTAGCTTTCGGATCCTCTCTCTCTGTCCGGTCACTCTTGTGCTGGCTTTCGGATCCTCTCTCTCTCTCTCTCTCCGATCACATTTGTGCCGGCCTTCGGAGCCTCTCTTTTTTCGGTCACTTTTGTGCTGGCTTTCGGATCCTTTCTCTCTCTCTCTCCGGTTACACTTGTGTTGGCCTTCGGATCCTCTCTCTTACCGGTCACACTTGTGCCGGCCTTTTTGGATCCTCTTCCTTTCGTTGGTCATGTGACCCTATCAGAGCTACGACTCTACATTCTCTCCTTCCTCTATTTCTCTTCTTCGTCTGTGATGATTGAGATCTTCTAGGAGGTGTCAAGTGCTTTCTTTGGCCGGGTGCTTGCCTCCTATAAGGTCTCACTCATCCACACCTTTTTTCTTAGTTGTTTTCTATCTTTTCGGCCTCCTTTATTACCGGCTCCCATCACTGTCGGCTTCCTCCGCTCCAATCCTTAGTGATCATTGCCAATTCCCTCGGTTGACCTGTTTACAGGTTGGCCGGGTTCCCCCGGTTGTCCTGCTTGTAGGTCAATCGGGTTTTCAGGACGACTTGCTTGCAGGTCGCCCTGGCACTATCATTCTTTTAAAGCATAAAAATGGGTTATTTTATATAATTTTTTTTTCTTTCTCCTTTCTTTTTATTAAGCAAACTGATGTCAATTTATACCTTACATCAGTTTGACGGGGGGTATTAGATGTAGTGTGTTAGTATTCTATTAGTCCCACCTCGGTTGTGGTAATGTTAAGGTGTGCGTTCTTTCTCTATATAAGGAGGGGTAGTCTTATGTAATGATAATGAGATTGATGAGATAATACAAGGAGTTTTTCCCCCCAAACCTATTCTCTCTCCCTCTCTCTTCGTAACAGGTCCATAAGAAATTAAGAATCTACAATAAAGCAGTTTTTTTTTCTTTGAGAACCCCTCCTAAGATGGATGGAGGGTTAGGCAGCCCCCAACCAATTATTTACTAAAATCAAGAACTAATCAGGTTACAAAAGGTAGCAGCCTCCACCCCGAATTTCAGAGCCCATGGAATAATCCAAGTTCTGAAAATCGAGGACACCGATTATAGAGATAATTCGCCTCGGTACTCTTGCCATTGAAGATGCGATTGTTCCTCTCCAGCCAGAGCACCCAAATGATAGCCATCACAAGAATGTCCCATGGTGGCCGGATCTCCTTTGGGATTCGCCTCCTACACCAAGTACTCCACATAGCCTTCAAGTTTCGCGGATGTGACAAAATTTCAAGTTTAGCCTCGAAATGGTCCCACACTCGTCGGGCAAAAGGGTAGCGGAGTAAGATGACAAGAAGTCTTTTCCTTCGAGTTGCAGAAAAGTGCATCGGGATTCAGTCACCTGTGGATGGTTCCGCTCCATGATGTTAGATTTGGTGAGGATCTTATTCCTAGCCGCCAGTAGGGAGAAGATGTTAATTTTCACCGGGGCCTTTGACTTCCAGATAGCTCATGAAGGCCGGAATCACTGATGTGGGGACAGTAGATTACTATAGAACGATCTCACTGAATAGATCATTGTTGTCATGCATCGCCATCTCACCTTGTCGGAGGTTGACTGGAACCTCGCTGCCGATAGTAGCGTAGTTAAATCCCGAAGTTCTTGCTGGCACACCGTACTGAGAAATGAACCCAAGCTAATTCGCCAAACCGTGTCACTCTGGTTCAGACAAGAAAGTAGATTTTCAAAACTATATATTTTTCACTCAAAACATTTCATGTCAAAACAAAAGAAAAACACAAGGAAAAAATGATCACTCTTTTGCTCATTCACTTTCTCATTAATTTTTTTTTCTTTGAAAACCAAAATATATTAAAAAATAAAGTCAAAAAAAAAAACAACTCATTCGTTTCTCCACGTTGGCAACCAAACTGACGTGTGTGTGCTCCATCCTTTCAATACAGATACAGATCCATTTTTTCAGGACCATGTGTGCAGCGTGGTGATATAGTTTACTGTTTTATTTTATTTTTGAGCAGCAGTTGTTGGACCCACGGGCTCCAGCAGCTGATGTGGCAATCAATGATTGGTGAAAACCGGCCACTTGATAACCTGTAGGGTTTGAGTTCAGATCTCCTCGGGTCAGTCGTCCCAGGTCGGCGGCCCCAATGAGCAACGCTATTTGTATAATCTTCATCAACAATCACATGAACAAACCAAACCCAAGAAGAGGTGGCGGGGTGTACCAAAAAAAAAATGTGGTGGCAGGACCTAAGGAAGGTCCCGCAAACCAGACCCAAGAAGTGGTGGCGGGACCTAGGTCCCGCCAATCCCGCAAACCAGACCCAAGAAGTGGTGGCGGGATCTAGGTCCCGTCAACCACTTCTAGGGTCTGGTTTGTCGATCAGAACTCGTAGGACCTATTTGTAATCAGTCAACAAGCTAACTAGTAAAATAAATTCCATAAAAGTTTCACTTGGTGGCTGTTTGAATTCAAAAACGTCTAGTAAAGCAAATGCTAGGAGGTTTACTAGTATCAAAAAAACTTACTTTGAAAAAGTTAAGTAAAACTTTTGATTTATTAGTAGAAGGCTTCGTTGACCCTACCTCACGTCAGCAACAACACGATCAAGAAAGCATCATGTGATGGATTCGACGATTGGGAAGTGACACATGACGATTCCAATTTCAACGACGATCTATGGGACATGAGATGAACCACCACCAACCGTTACCGCTTCGTTGCCCCACCGGCAGCCGGCCGCCACACTAGCTTACCACAGCCCTGCCGGTCATCGTGTACTACCGTCGCCGACCACCACCCCAGCCGACTGCCGTCTCGTCGTTCACCACCCGGCGCCACCAGGTCAGCCACCAACCACCGTTGCCTGCCCCAGCGGCGGGCAGCAGCAGGTGGTGGCAGATGAGGCGGTCGGTGGTTAGCGGTAGGTTGTGGACGGTAGCCGATAGGGCGATGATGGGTTTGTTGGTGGTTCGCTGGGGATGGTGGATGACGGCCGACGAGAGATTTGATTTCTGATTTATTTTACTGGTCAATCCAAACAGTCATAAAAAAATAATAACTTACTTTACAGCATCTCTAACCGTCCGCTATATTGCTAAATATAGCGGACGGACGCCTCCAACCACATGCTATAGTGGCCGGCATAAATGCAGGGGGGTTGTTTGGCCGGCAAAATTGTAGAATCCGAGTAAAATGCAAGGGCTGCTATTTGGCTCGACTTTCGGATAATACCGAATTGCCCTTCAAGATTTGTATGTATTAAATAGAATGACGAATATATCCTCTATAAAATTTGTACATAAATATTTTAACTAAGTATATTTATTAATTCACTAATCCGTTTTTAACAAATTTGGTATCATTGGAAAGCTCTCAATCGAGACCTACGAAAAGAGACTAATATCTAATATTTTTAGAGTTATTTTAAAATTATTAAATATTATATTAATTACATAAAGTAAAATAGAATAAGGTATATTCTAAGAAGTTGCTAAAATATAAAGGCCATGGTTGGAGACTAATCAAAATAGAGAACCTCCATATTAGAATATTCTTAGAATATTATCATTTGGCAATGGCAAAATGGCGGGTATGGTTGGAGATGCTTTTACTAATCAACACAAAACATTAAGAAGAAAATCAGATTTACTAATTGTGTGTACCCTGACGAACTTACCGGGGGCCGTAACTTCGTCACAGGTCGGCCACGAACTTACCCGGGACCGTAACTTCATCACGGGTCGGTCACGCGCGAAGCAGAGAAGAAGGCAAACGCGAAGTTACCGAGGGCCGTAACTTCATCACGGGTCGGGCACGCGCGAAGCGGAGGAGAAGGCAAAGGTGAACTTACCGGTAGCCGTAACTTCATCACGGGTCGGCGACACGCGAAGCGGAGGAGAAGGCGAAGGTGAACTTAGTGGTAGCCGTAACTTCGTCGCGGATCGGCCACGCGCGAAGCAGAGAAGAAGGCGAACGTGAAGTTACCGGGAGCCGCAATTTCGTCGCGGGTAGGTCGCGCGATAAAATGAAGCAGGGGGGGGTCCAAGCTCCCCCCCCCAGGCCGATCGCTCGCTAAAATGGAGGCAGGGGGGTCCAAGCTCCCCCCCCCCCTCGCCTCCAGGCCGGCCGCGCGCTAAAATGGAGGCAGGGGGGGTCCAAGCCCCCCCCCCCCTGGTCGTCGCACGCTAAAATGGAGGCAGGGGGGGTCCAAGCTCCCCCCACCCTGGTCGGCCGCGCACTAAAATAGAGGCAAGGTGGGGTCCAAGCTCCCCCCCCCCCCCCCCACCACCACCCTGGTCGGCCGCGCGCTAAAGCCAGGAGGGGGAGTCCAACTCCCCCCCTTATCGGCCGCGCATTAAAGCCAAGAGGGGGGGGTCCAAGTTACCTCCCCCACGTCGGCCATGCACTAAAGCAAGGAGGAGAGAGACCAAGGTCCCCCCCCCCCCCCCCTGGAGGTCGGCCATGTATTAAAATGGTAAGAAGGTGACGGTTGAACCCGAAAATCTCGGACGCACAGCGGTTACGGAGTGCAGCCCACGCTCCCGAGATTTCCGACTGAAATTACCGGGTGCCGACCGCGTGCCACGTCCTCACCACACCGACGGTTGAGTGCTTTACGGAGGCACGTCGTCAACTCAGCCCGCACGCAGCGATCCAACCGTCATCCCGACACTATAAAAGGGGACCTACCCCTTCAGCAGAATGGACCGAATTTAGGAGGAGGTGCTATCCGATTCTTCCCGGAATTTATGGAGCTAGAGAGACCAAGATTGCAGAGGTCAGTATCTTAACCGAAAAATGCAGTGGTCGACATCTTAACCGAGATTGCAGTGGTCGGTATCTTGAGTGAGATTGCAGAGGTCGATAATTTGGGTGACCGGCCCTCTGAGGGTGTAATCGGTAAAGGGTGAGAGATTGTAACTTGAATTGCTGTGATAGTGAATTCGCGCCCCACCCTGTGGTTTTTTCCCCTTCGACGTTAAGAAGGGGTTTTTCCACGTAAATCCGATCTTTTTCATCTCTTTGGTTTATTAGATTGTGCAACCCAAGTGAAACCGCCCGGTTCAAGTAAACCCCCCCCCCCCCCCCCCCCACAATCTTGGCGCCGTCTGTGGGATCAGTCTTCGAGACTTCCTACTATAGCTTTTGACTGTCAACCAGTCTGAGTCTACCTGCAACCTACCTGAGTTTACTGACCGACTGACCCGTGGGCGTCGATCAATCGATAAACTTAGAAGTCATCGCCATGACCATACGGTTGAAGAACGATGGCCGGTGGATCGTATCATACCCGTTCGACTTCGCAGCTCCCATCCGATGCTGCTCCACTAAGAGATGCTAATGACGTTGGGTATCTCGTGCAACCACCAACGAACTCGGAGCGCACGGTCCCACTGGTGAATCCCATACTGGGGGTCGGGGAGTCCAGTCAAGCTCTAGTAGTGACCATGGCTCCTCTAGGAGGGGGACTATCGAAAACTTTTCTGGCTACCATGATGATAATCTAACAAACTCTCACCGCCTAGCTCCAGACGATGAAGTGCAACTATGAGGAGTTACACGACTTTGTGCGAGCCACACCAGCTGGCGGCCTACTCAACCCGGGTATGTTGGCCCAAGCGGGACAAAGCCTTCCTATACAAGTTGCCCAACCAGGGCAAGCGCAGCCGCAACCAATCCCTCAGGTGGAGGTCAGGTCAAATCGCTTGGTGGAGGTCCAAAGCATGAATCCCGACGGGCGAGACTCAAGTAGCCCGAAACCTGCAGAAAGAAACAAACAAGCCCAAGCTGCGTCGACACGCTCGGATGTCTGGTCCCGACTCGGGGCACACCCCCGACAGCCACCCGCCCCCAAGTACTACTCGAAGACAGATTCGGCACAACCTCATCGCCCGAAGCGAGAAAATGAGCATCATCGTCAACGGAGTGATAGTCATCACACTCGGATGATGCCGACTAGTCGGCAGCCGGCTCACACTGCTGATCGGAGAAGCATCCATGATCGCATCCAAGTACATGCATCGGAGCGACTTGGAAATCATGAAGAAATCCAGCGAGACCGACCGGGGGCCCGAGCTCCTGATCGGTTAGAGGAGGTCGCTATCCGAGGAGCCGCACAGTCACCACTCATCGAGAAGCTCATTAGGGAGCCATTCTCTCAGGGGTGGAATCCTCCACGCCTCCCCAAGTTTGACAGATCGAAGGACCCGGTGGAGCACGTGCTTGCTTTTCAGGATGCTCTGGTCCCCCACGAGAATGATCATATCCTCTACCGGACCTTTGCCAACAGCTTATCGAGAACCCCCATCGAATGGTTCCACAAGCTTAGGCCCTCGTCCATCTCCTGTTTCTTAGAGCTGAGCACACGGTTTATTGACCAATATCGGTGCACCTGCCGGGAGCTGAAGACTCTGGAGTCACTCTTCGGGATGAGTATGACCCAGAAGGAGACGTTAAAGCAGTTCTACCATAGGTTCAGGGCCGAATACCTGAGCTTGGCGAACGCTAACGGGCAGGATCATATGGTGATTGCGGTCTTCAAGAATGCTAATCAGCCTAACCATCTCGTCAATGCATCGCTCATCAAGCGAACCCTGGAAACGATCGACGAACTATCGCGGCACGTGGAGAAGTATATCAAGATATAAGACGCGGACCGCAAGAGGAAGGTAGTAGAGACCAGGGTCCCGCACCAGAGCTACGCCAAGCCAGCTGCTATAAAGAATGTCAACAAGCAGCAGGGGGAGGCGACACGACACGAAGCAAAGCGGCAAAGGCAAGATTGGCCTACGAGGCCGTAGTGGAATAGGGAGTTCACGGTACTGAACGCCCCTATAGACCAAATCTTGGAGGCCATCAAGAATGAGCCTTACTTCAAATGGGTGCAACCGCTTGAACCTGGAGAGAGGGGAGCCAGAGATGCATCGAGGTTCTACGAATACCACCAAGGCCAAGGCCATACTATCGTGCAGTGTCGGGCACTCAAGCATCATATTGAGGATCTCATTGAGGCCGACCATCTTGGCGCTTCATTGACCTCCCTCAACGCAAGGAGACCAAGGCCGTAGGAGAAGTCCAATGGGGGGCAATGGCACCATGCTTACCGGGTCCCCCGCCAGAAAGAAGCCAGCTCCGAGAGGTAGACGCAATCTATGGGTACCATGGCCCGGTACCATCCTCGAATTCCGTCGACCGTCAGGTTCGACGTATAGAGCAAGCAAGACAAGTTCACAATGTGGTGCTCAACCCTATCATCCGCCCCGAGCCAAGAGTGGAAGAGGTGGTATAGTTTTTGGCAGCTGATCTGGTCGGGATAGAAAGGCCTCACAATCATCTCCTTGTCATACGACTGCATATAGCAAACTGCATAGTGAAGAGGATCCTAGTCGACGCCGAGAGTTCAGTAGACGTACTCTTCCTCAGTGCCTTCGATGCCATGCAGCTAGATCGTGGGTAGATGACTGAATCATCATCTACGATAACGGGCTTCATGGGAGAGGTTGCAAGGGTTGTTGGCGAGATCACCCTCCCGATCACAACAGGGCATCTCACCAATCTTATCCGGTTCATTGTGATCGAAGCCAACTCGACGTACAACATCATCCTTGGAAGACTGTGGCTTCACTACTTGGATGCGGTCCCCTCGTCAGCCCATCAAGTCATGAAGTTTTGGACCGACAGGGGCGTGATGTGCATTTGAGGAGACCAGTCCTCGACGGCTAAGTGCGAACTTAGCGCCATTCATTTGAAGACAACATGCCAAATCGATGGAGGAGAACCAGGTGAAGACGAAGCTGAGTCCAGTATCTTCAACATATGGATTATGAAGCGGAGTCAAGAAGCTCCAACAATTCAACACCTTGCCGAACCAAGCATAGAAGCACGAGAAAGCCAATCCCTCCAGAATACAGGCCAGTTAGCTGAACGTAAAAGGCCGGTTAGCTCAACACCTTGTCGAGAAACACTAAAAAGGCCGACCAGTCAGTTGAACGCAAAGAGCTGACTGTGTCGAGGAACTTGAAGAAGGTCGGTCAGTTAGCTGAACTTAAAGAGCTAATTGATCCGAGCAACCTGATGGACTGACCGCTCAGCTGAAGGTAAAGAGCTGAACGAGTCGGCGCACTTGCAGAAGACCGACCAAACGGTTGAATCTAAAGAACCGGACGAGTCAAAGAAGTTAATGGCTGACCTGAACACGGAATGGGAAGAATCACCCATAGTTGAGCCCATTCAACCCGTGGACTTAGGAGAAGCAGGGAATCCGAAGATCACTTTCTTGGGTTGAAGCTGCCAAAGCCCCATGCCGAAGCAATGACGACTTTTCTCAAGGCGAACCAGGATGTGTTTGCATGGTCAGTTGAAGGCATGCTAGGCATCGACCCTGAGATAGTTAGCCACCACCTCAACATTCGAAAAGGAGCTTCACCTATCCGCTAGAAGCCCCGGTCGCTAGCGCCAGAGAAAGCAGCTGTTGTCAACTTGGAAGTGGAAAAATTGTTACGAGCGGGCATCATCCGAGAGGCCCGGTATCCGAAGTGGATCGCTAACGTGGTCACAATCCCCAAGAAGTCCAGAGTCATACGGGTCTGTATTGATTTCACAAATCTGAACCAGGCATGCCCGAAGGACAAATACCCGCTACCTTGGATTGATACCCTAGTAGATTCAACGGCGGGTCACGAGAGGCTCTCGTTCATGGATGGGTACTCGGACTATCACCAAATCCCTATGAACCCGGAGGACCAGGAGCACACGACCTTCATCACAGGTCGAGGGCTCTACTGCTACAAGATGATGCCTTTCGGGTTGAAGAATGCGGGGGCGACGTACCAAAGGCTGGTGAACAAGATGTTCGTCGAACAAATCGGAAGAAACATGGAGGTCTACGTCGACGACTTACTCGTGAAGAGCCAGGCGGAGGAGACGCATATGCAAGACCTGGAGAAAACCTTCGTAACCCTGCGAAGGTATAGCATGAAGTTGAACCCGGCCAATTGCGCCTTTGGTGTGACGTCGAAAAAATTTCTGGGTTACTTGGTCACTCGACGGGGGATCGAGGCCAACCTGGAGTAGATTCGAGCTTTGGAGGAGATGCCATTGTCCAAGTCACAAACGATCGGATCAACGCCCTCAACCGCTTCATATCCAAGTCCTCAAACCGGTGTCGGCCCTTGTTCAAAAGGCTGATCAAGCTTGCACCTTTCGATTGGGACCAGCGCTACGACAAAGCTTTTCGAGAGCTGAAGACATACCTCGGCCGACCTCTAATTCTGACAGCTCCTGAGCTTGGTGCAACGCTGGGGGTGTATCTTTCGGTATCTATGTCAGCTGCATCATGATGTCGGCTGAAACTAAATACATGCGGATCGAGCAAGTGGCACTAGCGTTGGTGTATGTATCAAGAAGGCTTCGCCCGTACTTCGTCGCCCACCCTATCGTGGTCATCATCGAGCACCCCCTGAAGGAAGTACTGGACAAGTCTACTCAGGTAGGTCAGCTGAGTAAGTGGGCAGCTGAACTGTAAGAATTTGGCCCTCGATATGTACCTCGAAAAGCAATTAAGGGCCAAGCACTTGCAGACTTCCTCAGTGATTTTCCGACGGAAGACACTACACCGGTGCCAGAAACGTTAGAAGACCTATCGGTAGCTACCGGTCAACCCATAGGAGTCGGCGCGATAGCAGGACAGGGGGAAGACGGAGAAGAAGGTTGGAGATTGTTCGTGGATGGCTCGTCATACGCGACCGAGAGTGGTGTGGGGGTAGTCCTGATAACCCCTGACCATACAAAGATTGAAAAGTCAGTGCGACTACTTTTCTCGGCAACAAACAACGAAGCTGAATATGAGCGATACTGGCGGGGCTGGAGATGGCAGAAGCACTGGGGGTGACCAGCTTACAAGTCTATGGCGACTCCCAACTAGTGATCAATCAGATTACCAGCAGATACAAAGCCCGCGATGCGAGAATGCTAGCTTACTTGAAGCTAGCTCAGGAGCTGATTGTTAAGTTCGAGAATATCAACTTTTACCAGTTCTCCAGAGTGGAGAACAGGCAAGCGGATGCCCTTGCTAATCTAGGATCGGTGCTCGGTGGAGATGAAGAAAAAAGGATAGTCATCGAGTTGCAAGTCGACCCTCAAACAGCCGACCGCGTGGAAGATAGTCGCCTGACCGGGAGGATGCAAGCCATCGAAGCAGTTTACACTATCGCAGCTGGTGCTGATTGGGTAGTCAATATGAAGAAGTATCTACTTGATGGGATACTACCAGAAGACATCGACGATTCCAGGAGAACCAAGACACATGCACCAAGATACACCCTCATTGATGATGAGCTGTACAAGTGTTCGTTCGGCGGACCTTACCTCAAATGCCTCACAAAGGAGCAAATGGGAGAAATTATGATGGAGGTACATGAAGGAGGATGCGGGAATCACTCCGGAGGAAGATCCCTGGCGCGGAAGATAAAGCTGCAGGGATACTACTGGCCCACCATGGAAGCAGATGCAGAAGGGTATATGAAGAGGTGACTGCAATGCCAAAAGCATGCTCCTTCCATACACCATCCAGCAGAAGAGCTGCACCCAATATCCAGCCCATGGCCCTTCCAGAAGTGGGGGTTGGATATTTTGGGTCCCTTCCCGACGTCGCCTAACCGAAGGAAGTTTTTCCTCGTCGCTACCGACTACTTCACCAAGTGGGTGGAGGCCATTCCTTTGTTGAAGATCAGAGAAGTACAAGTAGGAAAGTTCTTATGGAGCATCATCATTTGTCGATTCGGACTGCCGCGGGCTTTTATTGCAGACAACGGGCGACAATTCGATGCAGAGTCAATTATGAAGTTTTGTGCCAACAACAATATCAAGTTGTTCTTCTCTACACCACAGTACCCTCAGAGCAACGGGCAAGCAGAATCAATAAATCGTGTTATTCTGGACATATTGAAGAAGAAGCTAGAGCAGAAGAAGGGTCTGTGGGAAGAGACTTTACCCGGAGTTCTATGGGCTTATCGAACGACATCGAAGTGACCGACGGAAGAGTCCCCATTTAACCTTACCTACGGCTCCGAAGCATTCCTGCCCACGGAAACGCTGGTGCCAACATTGCGAACAATTGTAGCTGCCGACCCGGAGGTGAATGGCGAACTCCTGCTTGATGACCTAGACCTACTGGAAGAGAAGATGGAAAGAGCGAGAGCGCGCTTGGCTAACTATCATCAGGCCATTAAGAAGGCGTATGACCACAAAGTCAGGAGACGAATCTTCATACGGAAGGTCTTCGATAATACTAAGGAGGCAGGAAGTGGCAAACTGGGAGCTACCTGGGAAGGGCCATACATCGTTGATGGTATGAGAAAAAATGGGGCCTATCGCTTGAAGACCCAAGAAGGCGACGCGCTAGCAAGGCCATGGAATGCAACCAACTTGTGCAAGTTCTACCAGGACAGCTGAACAGGAGGAGCGCATGTAATCATTTTGTAGATTGAATTCTATTTAATAAAGTCAAATATGAGGTGTTAAGCTTTTTTCTCAATTTTTTTGTACATGTGTGATGGTGGTGATTAACTAACACAAACTAAACCAAGTGGTACATAACACTCCGAGCGAGTTCTATCACTTGACCGATCGGTCAATAGGTCCCTGCACAGGGCATGACCGGCCGGTGAACGCCTAGGAAGATTGGTCAACGGACCCCGCTTGGGTACGACCGATCAACCAACCTAAACCAAGTGGTACATAACACTCCGAGCGAGTTCTACCACTTGGCTAACCGGTCAATAGGTCCCTGTGCAGGGTATGACCGGCCAGTAAATGCCTAGAAAGATTGGTCGACAGACCCTGCTTGGGTATGACCGATCAACCAACCTAAACCAAGTGGTACATAACACTCCAAGCGAGTTCTACCACTTGGCCGACCGATCAATAGGTCCCTGCGCAGGGCGTGACTGGCTAGTAAACGCCTTGGAAGATTGGTTGATAGACCCCGCTTGGGCACGAACGATCAACCAACCTAAACCAAGTAGTATATAACACTCCGAGCGAATTCTACCACTTGACCGATCGGTCAATAGGTCCCTGCACAGGGCGTGACCGGTCGATGAATGCTTGGAAATATTGGTTGATAGACCCCGCTTGGGTACGACTGATCAACCAACCTAAACCAAGTGGTACATAACACTCCGAGCGAGTTCTACCACTTGGCCGACCGGTCAACAGGTCCCTACGCAGGGCATGATCGGCCAGTGACCGCCTGGGAAGATTGGACGATAGACCCTGCTTGGGTACGACTGATCAACCAACCTAAACCAAGTGGTACATAACACTCTGAGCGAGTTCTACCAGTTGCCCGACCGATCAACAGGTCCATACGTAGGGCGTGACTGGCCGGTGAATGACTTTGAAGATTGGTCGACAGACCCTGCTTGGGCACGACCGATCAACCAACCTAAACTAAGTGGTACATAATACTCCGAGCGAGTTCTACCACTTGGTCGATCGGTCAACAGGTCCCTGCGTAGGGTGTGACCGGCCAGTGAATGCCTTGGAAAATTGGTCGACAGACCCCGCTTGGGTACAATCGATCAACCAACTTAAACCAGGTGGTACATAACACTCCTAGCGAGTTCTACCGCCTGACCGACAGGTTGATAGGTTCCTTCGTAGGGCATGACCGGTTGGGTATCACACAGGAAGATCGGTTGTTAGACCCCCGCTTGGGTATGACCGGATAGTCTATCTGAGCCAAATTTAAATGATGCGTCGTCGACGTGTAATTAAAATACGAAGTTAATGAGAGAAAGAACACAACCAAAATATGCAGACAGATAGTCACCAGACGTCCCAGTACAAACCAAAATATTGTTTCATTACATCGCAAAATAGAAAATAGGAAATGATCAATCATCTGAGGGGGACTTCCCTTTCTCCCTCGAGAGTCGACTGCGTAACTTGTCGACTTTCTTACGCCATCCCGCCGCTTGCTCGTCGAGAGCCGCCTGTGTGGGTGCAAATTTTGGTAAGAAATCTGCAAGCACCGGGACCCACCGGCCCTGCCTGGTGGGCCCCCGGAGACTACAGCGGGACCCACCGGCCCTGCCTGGTGGGCCCCCGGATACTACAGCGGGACCCACCGGCCCTGCCCGGTGGGCCCCCAAAGACTACAGCGGGACCCACCGGCCCTGCCTGGTGGGCCCCCGAAGACTACAGCAGGACCCATCGACCCTGCCTGGTGGGCCCCCGAAGACTACAGCTGGACCCACCGGCCCTGCCTGGTGGGCCCACGAAGACTATCGCAGGACCCACCAGCCCTGCCTGGTGGGCCCAATAGCCTGTGGAAATCCCCAGAAGACGGTAGCGGGGCCTACCAGCTTTACCTGGAAGATCCCCAGATACTGCAGCAGAAATCGCCATTTACCACCAGAGAATCCTATAAATAGCAGAGCCTTCGAATGTAAAAGGATCCGATTTCAAATCCAGAGAGAATCCAGAAAGGAAGATCAGTGCCATCATCATCTGATATCTGATTTCAGAAATCAGAGTTCTGGAAGTGCCAACCCTCTCAATCTTCAACTCTTTTTGATCTTCTTCTCTCCTTCGAAGAGATCAGTGTGTCTTCAGTGAGACTCGGCCTGTCGAGATCACTCCGATAAAAGTGTTAGTGAATTCGGGTTGCTCCCTATAGCACGGAGACGTAGGCTTCGGCTGAACTCCAAGATCACATCTCTCGTGTCAACGCTCTGATTGTATCTCCCTCTCTGTTTGCATATCAAAAGCAGCTATTCAATCAACAGATCGAACAACGATCTCTTCGACTCGAAACCTCAATTGACTGGTGAGGCGAGGTCTTTGGGTCGGCATGAAGATTTTCCCCCACAGTTTGGCGCCGTCTGTGGGATCCGAGCGAAAAGTCAAGCTCTCTCCACTACTACTAGATCGGTTGAGCCTACAACCGATCTTGATAGCCAAACTTCCTCGCCCCCTCAGTTGATCAGACAACTGATCGGACGTTGGCACTCTTGTTGCACCCTTCGCTCTCTGAATGGCGAAAACTAAGCACCAGGGTCAACCAGAAGGAAGTAACACTCAACAACAAGCTCGTCCTGAGACTCGATCAATGAGTCAAAGGCTCAACTTCGGACAGCCCCTTGTTGTTCCTGAGATGGAGGTTCGCTCAGGGAGTGGGAGATCTGTCGATCGACCTATCGCCCATCCCGCACGACAGTCGATTGGGCAAACTGCCCCCGCTCCTGCTGAAGACCCTCTATCGACCTACCAAATCTTTGCGGTCGACTTCCAACTGCTCCAATTGGCGAAGCAAAACGCCACCCTCACTGCTGAGAGGGATGCTCTTAAGAAAGCAGCTTCCGAGGCTGGGATCGCTCTTCCAATCCCCTCTACAAGTGAGAGGGTCAATCTTCCTCGACATTCAATACACTCCGAGCAACGGAGATCAATGGGCACTGTCGCCCTCGAGAGGATTCAACGCGACCCAACTCCCTCTGCTGTCCCCTGGAAGCAGAGTGTTTGGGACCGCCTCGACGACGAGTCCTCCCAATCATCCTCTGGTCGCAACTGCAATAGGAAGGCTCCTTCAAAGCTCGACAAGCCGAGGAAGCACCAAATGAAAGGCGCTCCTTCAAAGAGTAGAATCTCCCCTTCCATTCCACTTCAACATGGACTTGGATCAGACCTTCGACACCGACTTCGACCGGCAAATACTTCAATGCCTGAGCAAGACCTTGCGATCTTGCCTCTTGACCCACATCTAGGTCGAGGACATGGTCGCAGGGATGGGTATTCCTCCGCCGGACCTCTCCATCGAAGCCTCTTCGAGTCAACTTTTCCGAGGGGATGGAGAACTCCTATCCTTCCCAAATTCAATTGCATCAAAGGAGATCTGACTCTCCATATACTTGCCTTCAAGCAAGCCTTGACACCGCACGAAGAAGAGAACAACGTGCTTTGTCGCACTTTTGCTGGAAGTCTCGATGAGCCATCACTCGACAGGTATCACAATCTCCGAGCTAGGTCCATCACCCAGTTCGGTGTTTTGGCTAACCTCTTTGTGCAGCACTATCAACTCAATCTGAAGCCAGAGAAGAAGCTCGACTCCCTCTATCGGCTAAGGATGGGTGCTGACGAGACTCTCCGTAATTTCACAAGGAGATTTTGCAACGAGCATGCTGCTCTCTCTGGAAGACATCTGGATGATGAAGCCATCATGTTGGCTTTCCAGAATGCCCTCCGCTTCGATCTACACATCTACAACGACTTCATCCGCAATCCCCCTCCTTCTCTGGGTGCTATGTTCGATCGAATCCAGAAAGAGATTGAGGTTGAAGATGATCAAGTCGCTCGCAAAGGGCGAGAAACGAAGCAAAGACCGGCGGAAAGAGAAGCTCCCAAGTACGCTGCCAAAGCCCACAATGCTGAAGCAGTAGCTCCTCCAACCAACAAGCGATCAAAGAATGACGGACGCCGATCTCCAACGAAGACCACTTTCACCGAGTGGAATTTACCAACTGAGCAGATACTCGACCGCATTCAACACGAGGAATTCCTTCGAAGACCCAATCCTCTTCAGCCAAACTCCAAATTCACAGCGGACAAAACGGTCTACTGCGAATTCCATCGAAGTCACGGCCACTCCACCGACCGGTGCTATCGGCTGAAATTCCATCTTGAAGACTTATTGTGAGAAGGCCATCTTCAAGAGTTCGTCGAAGGCGGACATGATCAACGTCGAGCCTCGGCAAAGGGGAAAGAGGTGTGTTGGGTCCATCAAGTCTCCTCCAACCGGCAACCTATCTCTGTGAATGCCAATACCTTTGGTATTCATGGAACATTGCACAATCAAACTTTGACCGGGAAGGAAGTGGATCGGCAAGTTTGACGCATCTTCCACGTTCGTTCTGCTGCGAACAAGGAGGATACCTGGATCGAGAAGCCTATCGAAGGTTTGGCTTGGCCATCCATTGTTTTCAACGACTCCGACCTTCAAGGAGTTCATACTCCCCACCGAGACCCTCTGGTCTCGAAACTCCTCATCGACGGAAGCACCGTCAACCGGATCCTCATCGACACCGGGAGCTCCATCGATATTATGTTCTCGGATTGCTTCAAGCGTCTGGGACATAGATACTCAAGCCTCGACGTCGTCCCGACCGTGATCACTGGCTTCAACAGCGAACAAAGCATCACGGTGGGAGAATCGAGATTCACACTCGTTCTTAGCCGAGAGACTCGAGTATTGGTAAGATTCGCAATAGTCTAAGGAGTGTCTAGCTACAACGCCATTCTCGGGCGACCATTCCTCCACCAGATCAATGCCATCTCCTCTTCTTATCACCAACTTCTCAAGTTTGCAACGGGAGAAGGCATCGTCTGCATTCGAGGCGATCAACAAGCGGGGAGGTCTTGTGAGGCTGCTGCGGCTAAAACAGATCGAAAGATCAATATTGCTCCTCTAAAGCGACCACGAGATGAAGCTGGTCCCTCTTCCAAATAGCAATCAAAGGAGATTCCGCTGACCGAACCCCCACCAATCGAATGGGAAGCCTCACCTTCAATTGAAGAGATCATCCCAATCAACATCGGCGGCGGAGATCTCCCTCGACAAACATTTATTGGTACCGGTCTTAGCGACGCAGAAGCCCGAGACATGGTATCCTTCCTCCAGTCCAATATCGACGTCTTCGCTTGGGGTTTCGAAGACATGCCTGGAATCAATCCAGATGACGCTTGTCACCGACTTGCAATCAAAGAAGAAGTGAAGCCTATCCACGCACCATCCGACCAGAGCTACAAGTTGCTGTTCAAGAGGAGATCAGTAAGTTACTCGCAGCAAGCTTCATTCGTGAAGTAGAGTATCCTACTTGGATCTCCAATATAGTTGCTTTTCCAAAAAAGAATGGAAAGGTCAGAGTCTACATCGACTTTACCAATCTCAATAAGGCTTGCCCCAAAGACCCATTCCCCATGCCAAGGATTGATAGACTCGTCGATGCCACTGCTGGCCACGAGCTATTGTCTTTCATGGATGGGTACTCTGGATACAATCAAATTCCGCTTCATCCGGATGATCAAGAGAAGACATGTTTTGTGACTAGCCGAGGTCTCTACTGCTACAATGTAATGCCATTCGGCCTCAAATATGCTGGATCCACCTATCAAAGGTTAGTCACAAAGATGTTCGAAGGTCAGATCGGTCGTAACGTCGAAGTCTACGTCGATGATCTCCTCACCAAGAGTTCCACTCGAGGAAAACATCTATCCGATCTGGCAGAAACCTTTCAAGTCCTCCGAAAGTATCGCATGAAACTCAATCCTGCCAAGTGCGCTTTTGGAGTTCAATCGGGCAAATTTCTGGGTCACCTTGTGACCAGAAGAGGTATTGAGGCTAACCCCGACCAAATTCGAGCTATCCTCGACATGCCATCGCCTACCAATCGGAAGGAAGTGCAACGCCTCACTGGAAGACTTGCTGCCCTCAATCGGTTCATCTCAAAGTCCTCCAATAAGTGTAAGCCTCTTTTCGACAAGCTGCGAAAGGCAGACATATCTGGATGGAGTCCTGTTTGTGAAGAAGCTTTTCAAGGCATCAAGAAATATCTGGTGCAAGCTCCTATCCTGACTGCTCCACTTCCAAAAGAAGACTTGTGGCTCTATCTCGCCGTGACCGATCAAGCAATCAGTGCGGTCCTAGTCAGTAGAAGAGAAGGCATCGAGCATCCAGTCTATTATATCAGCCACACTCTTCTTCCGGCTGAAACTCGCTACTCAAAAACTGAAAAGGTCATCCTGGCCTTGCTCACTGCATCGCGTCGTCTCCAACCTTACTTCGTCTCCCACCAGATCACTATCATTTCAGAACACCCGTTTAAAGATATCGTTGACAAAGCTGGTCAAGCTGGTCGAATGACCAAATGGGTGATCGAAATGAGTGCTCTGGGGATTCAGTTCGAATCTCGCACTTCTATCAAAGGTCAAGCTGTTGCTGATTTTCTAGCTGACTTTCTAGTTGAAGACCCCATCACTTTGGAAGAAGATGTCGACATGCGCTTAGAAGATGAGGATAATCCTCCAATCAATCTTGCAACAAAAATTGATCCAAGTCTCGAGGCTATTGCTGCAACTCCTCCATGGAAGCTTTACACTGATGGAGCTTCAAGTGCAATCGGTTCGGGAACTGGGATAGTCTTGGTATCCCCTGAACTTGATCATCTCCAGAAGGCCACTCTCCTCGGATTCAATGCCACCAACAACGAAGCCGAATACGAAGCACTCATTTCCGGACTCGAAATGGCTGAATCCCTGGGGGTAGATCGAATCATCGTCTACAGCGATTCCCAACTGATCATAAGGCAAATCAATGGAGAATATACAGCTCAAGAAGAAAGAATGCAACTCTATTTGGCCTTAGTACGACATCTTCAACAACGTTTTACTAATGCTGAATTCATTCAAATTCCAAGAGCAGAGAACCGAGAAGCAGATGCCCTAGCCAATGCTGCCTCAGTTCTTGGAGACTCACTCGGAGGAAGGCAAATACAGATCGATTATCAAGAAGTGCCCAAGACCATCCCCGATCAACAGATCCTTGCTACTACAAAGAGATCTGGGGGTGGAGATCAATTGATGTTGAACCTTACTACTGCAAATGAACTTGAAGACTGGAGATAGTCGATTTTTGACTTCTTCAAATATGGCAAAGTACCAGAAGATCCCAATCAAGCCCGAAGACTTCAAAGGAAACTTCCTTGCTATACTATTCAAGGAGAAGATCTATATTTCAAATCTCACAACAGGATGTTGCTCAAGTGCCTTGGTCCCGAGCAAGCACAGGCAATCCTGATTGATATCCACTCTGGAGCTTGTGAGAATCATTCGGGAGGAAGATCTCTTGAAGCCAAGACGAAGCTACAAGGTTACTACTGGCCTACAATGGCAAAAGATGCTCGCCAAGTTGTTCAAAGATACGAGCCATGCCAACGACACGCTCGAGCTATCCATCTCCCTGCAGATGAGCTTCACCAATTGTCGAGTCCATGGCCCTTCCATCAATGGGGGTTGGACTTCTTGGGGCCTTTTCCACCAACTCCTAGCAAAAAGAAATATCTGTTGCTAGCCACCGATTACTTCACCAAATGGGTCGAAGCTGTGCCCCTCTTCCGAGAGACCGATGATGAAGTGATCAAGTTCATTCGACATAACATCTTCTCAAGGTTTGGCACACCTCAAGTTCTTGTCGCTGACAATGGAGCTCAATTCGACTCTGACAAGTTCCGTAATTTCTGTCTGAACAACGGAATCAAGCTTTTCTATTCAACTCCAAGATATCCTCAATGCAATGGTCAAGCCGAAGCCTCAAATAGAGCTATTCTTAGTATACTCAAGAAGAAACTCAACGACAAGAAAGGATTGTGGGAACAGGTATTACCTGAAGTCCTTTGGGGGTATCGCACAACTCCGAGAAGATCAACAGGCCAGGTTCTCACCCTTTCGCCTAACATATGGATCGGAAGCAGTACTCCCAACAGAAAACATATCAAGTACTCTGAAGACCAGGGCAGTTGAAGAAGGAATCAACGAAGAGCTTCGGATCAATGATCTAGACTTCTCTGAAGAACTACGAGACCAACCTTCCCTTCGTGTGGCCAAGTACCAGCAGAAGATCAAACGAGCCTACGATGAGAAAGTCTACAAGAGACAATTCCAAATCGGCAGTCTGGTCCTTAGAGCAGTTTTCTACAACACGAAGGAACACAGCAGTGGGAAGCTTGCTCCCAACTGGGAAGGTCCATATATTGTCGAATCAGTGGGAGGCAAAGGCTCTTATCGACTGATCTCACCAGAAGGAGATAGATTGCCACGAGCTTGGAATTCTAAACACCTTAAATTGTTCTATCCATGATGTAAAGGCCATGATGAATAAAGTTCTTTTCCAAATGTTCAAATGTGCAAGTGTTCAGCTTTTCAATTCAAGTTCTGAAGCAGTTTCAAATTATTCAAATTCAAGTTACCAGGTCTTTTAACAAGTTTGGGTGTTAGAGTTGCGACTCAACCCCTTACTGGCAAATGTTAAAACCATTTCAGGTTATCATTCAAAGCAACCTTCAAGTCACTGGTCGGTTTAACAAGTTGGGAAGTTTGTGTTGCGACACTACCCCTTACTTACAAATGTTAAACTGACCTTCAATTTCAATATTCAATTTTAATCAATTTCGATATCGTTTAACAGGTTTGGGTGCTTGAGTTGCGACTCAGCCCCTTACATACGAGTGTTACACGAATTTAAATTCAATTTTCAAAGCTACAACAAGTTTAGGTAATCGAGTTGCAACTCGACCCCTTACATTCAAAAGATTGTATCTATTCCAACGCTATCCAGAACATGATATTTGAAGACATTCAACTCAAGAGACATCCAACTTTCAAACACCCAAAAGATTTCTATTATCAAAAATTGTCAAGTACAGGAGTGAGCTTTTTCATATCAAGAGCTTACAAGTGTAAACAACAAAAAAGAAGATGGGAGATCTCAAGGTTTTGCCACACTTTGCGCACGCGACTTCTCTCCCTCGGATCCAGCGCGAGCTTTGCTCGCAACCGAAGCCTTTGAAGATCGGACACTGCTGGCATGGGCCCTAAATGCCTCCATCGCCTTCTCGGCTGTTTCCCGGTAGCTCTTGACTTCAGATAGCGCATACTCTAACTCCTTCTTGGAGGTCTCCTCTCGGGCAGCAAAGGCAGCATGCTGGGCAGCAAGTTGTTCCTTCAGCTCCTTAATTTCAGTTGCACGATCACTAGACACGGTCTCAACCTTGCAGAGCCGATTCTTCAAGGATTCAAGTTCATGACCTTGTGCCTCGTTACGGTTCTGCAACCCCTTCATCTCCAGTTTCTCTTTGTGAAGCTCCTCGATCTTGGCCTTGAGAAACTCCTTCTTTGAGGACAGCACCTCCCTCAGCTTGTCCCTCTCCTCACAGGCAGCCTTCAGTTCAGCTGTCAAACGGGATACTTCAGCTGAAGCTTCCCTTTCTCCCGCCTTCCTGGAGAGCTTGCTTGCGACTTTCAAAACTGCTGAGTTCTGCAAAAGTACAAAAGAGTTAGAATTATTTTGAAGATTCAACTCATTGCACAAGTATTTTGTCCGATCAACCGGCGGGATGGTGGGTAATTTACCAGAGGATCAGACGAAAAACAGGCTCTTTCGCCTTAACCCTCAAAAACTTGACCGGCTAATTTTAACCGATCGGTCAAACTTGACCGATCGGTCAAAATCATTCGATCGGTCGATTTTCTACTGGATCAGGCAAAAAACTTGTGTTATTTGCCGATCACCCAAACCTTGACCGGCTGATTTTAGCCGATCGGTCAAACTTGACCGATCAGTTAAAATGAACCGATCGGTCGATTTTCTACTAGATCAGGCAAAAAACTTGTGTTTTTTACCGATCACCCAAACCTTGACCGGCTGATTTTAACCGATCGGTCAAACTTGACCGATCGGTCAAAATCAACCGATCGGTCGATTTTCTACTGGATCAGGCAAAATACTTGTGTTTTTTGCCGATCACCCGAACCTTGATCGGCTGATTTTAGCCGATCGGTCAAACTTGACCGATCGGTCAAAATCAATCGATCGGTCGATTTTCTACTGGATCAGGCAAAAAACTTGTGTTTTTTGCCGATCACCCAAACCTTGACCGGCTGATTTTAACCAATCGGTCAAACTTGACCGATCGGTCAAAATCATTCGATCGGTCGATTTTCTACTGGATCAGGCAAAAAACTTGTGTTTTTTGCGGATCACCCAAACCTTGACCGGCTGATTTTAGCCGATCGGTCAAACTTGATCGATCGGTCAAAATCAACCGATCGGTCGATTTTCTACTGGATCAGGCAAAAAACTTGTGTTTTTTGCCGATCACCCAAACTTTGACCGGCTGATTTTAGCCGATCGGTCAAAATCAACCGATCGGTCGATTTTCTACTAGATCAGTCAAAAAACTTGTGTTTTTTGCCGATCACCCAAACCTTGACCGGCTGATTTTAACCGATCGGTCAAACTTGATCGATCGGTCAAAATCAACCGATCGGTCGATTTTCTACTGGATCAGGCAAAAAACTTATGTTTTTTACCGATCACCCAAATCTTGACCGGCTGATTTTAACCGATCGGTCAAACTTGACCGATCGGTCAAAATCAACCGATCGGTCAATTTTCTACTAGATCGGTCAAAAAACTCTGTTTTTTGACCGATCACTCCAACCTTGACCGGCTGATTTTAGCCGATCGGTCAAACTTGACCGATCGGTCAAAATCAACCGATCGGTCGATTTTCTACTAGATCGGTCAAAAAACTTGTGTTTTTTGCCGATCACCCAAACCTTGACCGGCTGATTTTAATCGATCAGTCAAACTTGACCGATCGGTCAAAATCAACCGATCGGTCGATTTTCTACTAGATCGGTCAAAAAACTTGTGTTTTTTGCCGATCACCCAGACCTTGACCGGCTGATTTTAACCGATCGGTCAAACTTGACCGATCGGTCAAAATCAACCGATCGGTCGATTTTTCATTGGATCAGGCAAAAAACTTGTGTTTTTTATCGATCACCCAAATCATGACCGGCTGATTTTAACCGATCGGTCAAACTTGACCGATCGGTCAAAATCAACCGATCGGTCAATTTTCTACTAGATCGGTCAAAAAACTCTGTTTTTTGACCGATCACTCCAACCTTGATCGATTGAATTCGACCGATCGGTCAAAATTGACCGATCGGTCAAGTTTGGCCGATCGGTTAAGTTTGACCGATCGGTCAAATTTGACCGATCAGTCAAGTTTGACCGATCGGTCAAAATTGATCGATCAGTCTATTTTTTCGCTAACATTTCGACAGAGCTCCTTTTGACAGGGGATCGATAGCTTTGCACCAATAATCCAAGCCAGCCAAGGCGAACTCTTAGCTAACTTGGAGGGGGTAACTGTGGGTGCAAATTTTGGTAAAAAATCTGCAAGCAGCGGGACCCACCGGCCCTGCCTGGTGGGCCCCCGGAGACTACAGCGGGACCCACCGGCCCTGCCTGGTGGGCCCCCGGAGACTACAGCGGGACCCACCGACCCTGCCCGGTGGGCCCCCGAAGACTACAGCGGGACCCACCGGCCCTGCCTGGTGGGCCCCCGAAGACTACAGCGGGACCCACCGGCCCTGCCTGGTGGGCCCACGAAGACTATCGCAGGACCCACCGGCCCTGCCTGGTGGGTCCAATAGCCTGTGGAAACCCCCAGAAGACGATAGCGGGGCCCACCAGCTTTACCTGGAAGATCCCCAGATACTGCAGCAGAAACCGCCATTTACCACCAGAGAATCCTATAAATAGCAGAGCCTTCGAATGTAAAAGGATCCAATTTCAAATCCAGAGAGAATCCAGAAAAGGAAGATCAGTGCCATCATCGATCATCTGATATCTGATTTCAGAAATCAGAGTTCTGGAAGTGCCAACCCTCTCAATCTTCAACTCTTTTTGATCTTATTCTCTCCTTCGAAGAGATCAGTGTGTCTTCTGTGAGACTCGGCCTGTCGAGATCACTCCGATAAAAGTGTTAGTGAATTCGGGTTGCTCCCTATAGCACGGAGACGTAGGCTTCGGCTGAACTCCGAGATCACATCTCTCGTGTCAACTCTCTGATTGTATCTCCCTCTCTGTTTGCATATCAAAAGCAGCTATTCAATCAACAGATCGAACAACGATCTCTTCGACTCGAAACCTCAATTGACTGGTGAGGCGAGGTCTTCGGGTCGGCACGAAGATTTTCCCCCACAGCCTGAGTCTCCCTGTTGAGGACCTCATACTGTCGAGCAAGCGTTGCCTTTTCCGACGCAGCTGCCTGGTCGAGGGAAGACTTCAGCACTGCTAGTTCAGCCTCGTAAGCTGCCTTGGCAGCTTGTGACTCACTTCGTTGCCTCTTGATTACAGCGGCTTGATCCTTGAACCGAGCCTCTACCGCAGCAAGCTCAGACTGCGCAGTCTCCAGAGCGTCCTGAAGATCGAAGCGGTCAACAGCAACATCCACCTGTGTGAATTCAAGTTGGGCCTTGATTTCGGCCACCTCCTCAGAATGGAGCTTTCGGGCTTTTGCCAGCAAGTCATAGGGTTTTACTAACTCTCGCTGGGTAGTCCTCAAGGAGAGCTCGAGCTGAGCAATCCTTTGGGCGCCCCCCTCTGCAGCTCAGCTGGCCAATATAGTGATGCAGCTACCCATCTGTCAAAAGTGGAAGCGATAAGTGTCAATGAGTTGGTAGAGAGAGTTACTATTGTAAACAAGTCATCAACTCCAAGAAGACTCACCTCGTGGAGGTCGACAAGCGAGTCCTGCCAGCAGGAACCACCTGCCCCCGTATCCTCCCCCTCACGTCCCGGAGGAGGAGCCAAATCCTCTCCCTCCATCTCATGGGGAGCAGAGGTCCAGCTAGAGCGACGGCGAGATGCAGCCTCAGTAGCCCCGCGAGGAGACCTAGGAGGGGGCCTGGCGACGCCCTCTGAAGTAGAGGATGAAGGCGAAGGAACATGGCGTCGTACGTTCAAGTGATCATACGGCGTGGCAAAGGACAGAGCAGCATGAGCGCGAGACGAAGTTCGTGCTCGTGACTCTGCAGATTCAGATGGCACGACTTGTCTATTCCTCCCGGAGGAAGGAAAGGGAGTGTATCCGCGTGATATCTTTGATTCCTCTACCTCAACATAATGTGGACCAGGGGAGAGCACATCTTCCACCTAGTCGTCGGGGAGGGAGTGCAGCACCTTGTAAGCAGATCGTCTCGTGACGTGAATGCCGGGAACATCATCTTTACCGACGTCGCTGGTAGACTCGACCAGAATGACGCACCTTCTTGAGTTCCCAGTTGACCCCGCTGTGTCACGAGCGGCAACTGTCGCCTACCGTCACCCGCAGCTGCAGTAGACCTTGTGTGGCGCTTGAGGATCATGCAAAGCTTAGACATTACTGTGTTGGAATTGTAGCGTCTAACGGAGCTGACATACCTATCGAAAAGTTTCATAGAAGGAGCAGATGGTTCCTCTCCTCCACTAGTTGCCATCGGTTGTTTCCCCTTCTTAGGAGTGTTATGAGCTCTGACTATCGGGAGCTTCGGAAATAATTGCCGTCAGTCGTCGTCATCCTGGGTGACTCGCTTGATCAGCGCATCCAGGTCTTCCTCGACACCCTCGGGGCACTTGAGTTGCCCTGATGGGTAGAAATCTTTAATAGCATAAGCTAGATGGGAAACAGTTCCGGGGACCTTGTTGCGACCCCTCCACGGTCCCCCAACCATGAGGGAACACTCCTTCCAGCCCCTAACAGAGTCGGACAAGCCCCAATAGGAGGACGATTGCCGACGCACGCCTACAAACTGAAATATGAGTACACGCTTCCAACGGTCACCTTGTAGTCCTTTATAAAGTAATTCTTAAGGAGGTAGGCCACGCAAAGCTGCTGCCCCACCATCTCTTCTATCGTTTCAATGCACCAAAGTATCCTCCATCCGTTGCCGACAATCTGGCTCGGAGACACTCCCATGCGCTCCAACAGACGACCGGAGAAACTTGCCAAAGGAAGTCTTAGGTCGCACCGCAGTTGTCCTAAAGTGACGATCGTGCGGTCGTCCATAGGGTCCAAGGGACTAGTCGCGAAGGAACGAGAGATGTCATTGGGAATGTAGTACGCTGCCCGGATGTCTTCCAGCAGCGGAAACTTCTTGGGTACGGAGAACCAACTGAACGACATCGTCGGTGAAGAAGTTACTGACTCACGCAACGAGACGTGTAACATCCAACACGCAGCCCCGAGGTGTGTATCAAAAAAGAGCTACGACGAAGCTACCGACTCACGCAGCGAGATGTGCGACCTCCTACACGCAGCCCCGAGGCGTGTATCTAAAAGAAAGCTACAGCGAAGCTACCGACTCACACTACGTCCCGCCGACCCGAACATAACCTCCCCAATAGAAGAGAAGGAGAGAAAATCTGAAGCAGAGGAAGAAATATGAATCCTCTAAGCCCTATTTATAGAAAAAGTAGGAACTTTGGAGAGTTGGTTCGGATCTCGAAAAAGGAAGAGGCTGGGTGGCGACGTGTGGTGACGCTATGTGGCGAAAAACTGAAAAAAGCCCAGACTGCCACTTGTAGCTCCAACAACACTAAAATTGGGATTAGCACCATCGTGGCACGCAAATCAAACCGGCACACAAACCGAGGCAAAATATTCCTGATCGGGCGGGGCTTAAAACCGACCAATCAGGAGGGGGTATTGTGTGTACCTTGACGAACTTACTGGGGGCCGTAACTTTGTCATGGGTCGGCCACGAACTTACTAGGGGGCGTAACTTCGTCACGGGTCGGCCACGCGTGAAGCGGAGAAGAAGGCGAACACAAAGTTACCAGGGCCCGTAACTTCGTCATGGTCGGCCACGCCCGAAGCGGAGGAGAAGGCAAAGACGAACTTACCGGTAGCCATAACTTCGTCGCGGGTCGGCCACGCGCGAAGCAGAGGAGAAGGCGAAGGCGAACTTACCAATAGCCGTAACTTCGTCGCGGGTCGGCCACGCGCGAAGCAGAGAAGAAGGCGAACGCGAAGTTACCGGGAGCCGTAATTTCATCGCGAGTAGGTCGCGCGTTAAAATGAAGCAGGGGGGGTCCAAGCTCCCCCCCCAGGCCGGCCGCGCGCTAAAATGGAGGCAGGGGGGGTCCAAGCTCCCCCCCCCCCCCCCCCCCCCCCCGGCCGGCCGCGTGCTAAAATGGAGGATGTGGGGGTCCAAGCTCCCCGCCCCCCACCCTGGGCGGCCGCGCGCTAAAATGGAGGCAGGGGGGTCCAAGCTCCCCCCAAACCCTGGTCGACCGCATGCTAAAATGGAGGCAAGGGGGGGTCCAAGCTCCCCCCCCCCCCCCACCCCACCCTGGTCGGCCGCGCGCTAAAGCCAGGAGGGGGAGTCCAACTCCCCTCCCCCCTGGTCGGTCGCGCATTAAAGCCAAGAGGGGGGAGTCCAAGCTCCCCCCCTGGAGGTCGACCATGAATTAAAATGGAGAGAAGGGCAACGGTTGAACCCGAAAATCTCGGGTGCATAGCGGTTACGGGGTGCAGCCCATGCTCCCGAGATTTTCGGCCGGAATTAACAGATGCTGATCGCGCGCCACGTCCCCACCACACCGACGGTTGAGTGCTTTGCGGAGGCACGTCGTCAACTCGGCCCGCACGCAGCGCTCCAACCGTCATCCCGGCACTATAAAAGGGGACCTACCCCTTCAGCAGAATGGACCGAATTCAGGAGGAGGTGATGTCCGATTCTTTCTGGAATTTACGGAGCTAGAGAGATCGAGATTGCAGAGGTCGGTATCTTAACCGAAATTGCAGTGATCGGTATCTTAACCGAGATTGCAGTGGTCGGTATCTTGAGTGAGATTGCAGAGGTCGGTAATTTGGGTGACCGATCCTCTTAGAGTGTAATCGGGTAAAGGGTGAGAGATTGTAACTTGAATTGCTGTGATAGTAAATTTGTGCCCCATCCTGTGGTTTTTTTTCCTTCGATGTTGAGAAGGGGTTTTTTCACATAAATCCGATCTTTTTCATCTCTTTGGTTTGTTAGATTGTATAACTCAAGTGAACTGTTCGGTTCAAGTAAAAACCCCCCCACACTAATCAATCTGGAAAATTTATTAGTCCAAATCCAATTTACTAGCCTTTACTTGGCGGGTCAGAAAAACAAACAGTTTTGTAGGGTTTACTACTCCATAGCCTATCATGTGGGAGCTATATTACTATTTAAATTTGTTTAGTGGATTTATTTCATGATAGAAGAGTATAATCCAATCATTGATTGCCACATCAGTTTATTGGAGCCTATTGCTCTAACAACTATTTAGAGCCAACTATTGTTATTATTATATTATTGCCTCCCTTTACTCACTGTATATCTTCATTTCAACTGACTGATACAGAGAGAGAGAGAGAACTCTGCCACCGTTGACGGAGAAATATTGATTCTCTCTGTTTGGTGTTTTAGAATTGGAAAACTCCCGCTTCCAATCTCCGATCCTTAAATTCCCAGGAAACGAGAGAGAGAGAGAGAGAGAGAGAGAGAGAGAGAGAGAGAGAGAGAGAGATCTCGGAGGAGCACAAACAAAATAAGATGGAGGGAGAACTGAAGAGCGTGGTTGGAGTATCGATGTGGGTGTCGGTGGCGATGACCTACGCGCGCTTCGCGTCGGCAAGGATCCCGCCGGGGAGGCGCCGCCTACTCACCTTACTCCCCGTCCTCTGCCTCCTCCCCCGCCTCCCCTGGTCCTTCTCCACAGTCCACCTTCGCGGAATCTCCGCCTTCTTCCTCACCTGGCTCGCCGTCTTTAAGCTTCTCCTCCTCTCCTTCGGCCTCGGCCCCCTCTCCCCCTCCCTCCCCCTCCTCACCTTCGTCTCCACCGCCTCCCTCCCCGTCAAGCTCAGACCTCCCACCAAATCCCCACCCCCACAACCCGACCGCCGACTCCTCAGCTCCGCCGTCAGGGCAGCCCTCCTCGTTGCCCTCACCTCCCTCTACCACTACAAGCACCGGATCCACAACTACCTCCTCCTTACCATCTACTGCTGCCACATCTACCTCGCCCTGGAGCTCGTGCTCGCCTCCGCCGCCTTCCTCGCCGGCGCTCTACTGGGCATGGACCTCGAGCCCCAGTTCGACGAGCCCTACCGCGCCACCTCCCTCCAGGACTTCTGGGGCCGCCGGTGGAACCTCATGGTCACCGGCATCCTCCGCCCCTCCGTGTACGGCCCCGTCAGCGCCCGGTGGGGCCAGGCCGCCGGCGTCATGGCCACCTTCCTCGTCTCCGGCCTCATGCACGAGATCGTGTTCTACTACCTCACCCTCTCGAGCCCCACGGGGGAGGTCACCTGCTTCTTCGTCCTCCACGGCCTCTGCACAGCGGCGGAGGCGAGGGCCAAACGGGCTGGATGGCGGCCGCACGCGGCGGTGGCTGGGCCGCTCGCGATCGGATTCGTCGTGGCCACGGCATTCTGGCTCTTCTTCCCACCCATACAGAGGGTCGGGGCGGACGAGCGGGCGTTGGAGGAGTGCGCGGCGGTGATGGGGCTCTTGGAGGACGGCGGCCGAGCTCTCACCGGTTTGGTTATGAACCGGCCGTTGCCGGGGGTTTTTTGATACCTATTTTCCGAAGCTACTATCATCGTGGAAGGCATCGGCAGAGCAACATTGAAGGGGTATATTTAGAATTTTCTCTATTTGTTATTTAATAAAGTAGACGGAGCTTTTATTTTTTATTTTTTGATATCGGCGGGTGTCCCGAAACCTTTCGGGCAATGGCCCACTTCAGGCTCGGACTAATCCCTCCGGGAGTGAAGCCCAACCCACTCGGCAATTCCCACTTCACTCCTGGGTAAATCGAGGGGAGGAAGAGTTGAACCCACAACCTCATCACCAAAGCATCAGTTGCTTTGCCAACTGTCCAATCCCCTGGTGGGTATAGACGGAGCTCATTTTGCATTCATGGTCAAAGGGTTTTTTTCAAAATAAAATTTAAAAATAAAATATTAAAATAAATAGTGTTTGATCAAAATAATTACCATACTAGCGCTTTGACTGCAATATGGCAGGTCAGTATTGTAAAACGAGCCGCGATAGATATTTTTATTTTTTATAATTTAAGTAGCACTCGGTATCTGGATTACAGGGTTTAAACCCGGTATTATGGATACTGGGATTCGACGTTTGGGAAGTGACACATGATGATCCCAAATTCAACGATGATCTATGAGCCATGAGATAAACCACGATAGATCGTTGCCGCTTTGTTGCCTCGCTGGCCGCCACACTAGGTTACCACAGCCCTACCGGTCATCATGACTATCGTCTCCGGCCACCACCCTAGCCAACTGTGTCGGGGTTTTGGCTCAGTTTCGGTGAAGATGGAATGTGAAGAGAAGTTCTGAGCATTCCCGTCAGAGGGCGCGCCTGGTCCCCAGAGGGCGCCAGAATTGGGGCCACAATGAGGGTTCGTGCCCTAGGCGCCAACTGTGTGGCGCCCAGACCCCTGAGGGTGCCACCCTCTCTGGTTAACGCCCTGGGTGCCTATAGTGCAGCACCTTGGGAGCCAATTTTCGATAGTTTTTTTATGGGGGCTACAGGATTGGCGCCCTTATCGGCGCCCTGGGTGCCACTGGGCGCTAGGCACGATTCGTGCGCGGGTTGGACTCGCATAGGCACGGTTTCGTGGGGATTTAAATAGGGTTTTCACCATAGGTTTTGCAAAAGGGATTGTCATTGCGTTTGACTGTTGGTTTTAGGGTCTTTCTTCAGGCTTCTCGCTTGTGTTTGAGAGACAAAGAAGATCGTGGATCTTGAGAGGGGATTGATCTCCTTGAGATCCGGTGGAGCGAGGAAGAAGAAGAGGGTTGTAAACTCCAAGATCTAATTCGATTGCTTTAAGGGCGGTGACCGACAACTGCAGAGGTAGGGATTTTCGAACTGCATAATAAAATCTCTTTGTGTCATGTGGATTGTTTCTTTGCTCTATTTTCTTTGTAATTGTTGGGTTGTTTTTGGAAATTTGATCCTTCTCTTTGGATCAGCGGAGATCCGAAAACCCTAGATCGCTTCTGCAAGCGTGAGGCGACGGATCGTGACCTCGTCTGAGATATTTCGTGCCAATAACTTATATCAAAGCCAAGGGTTTGGAAGGTTTTGTGTCAAATCTATCAGAGATGGCCGAAGAGAAGACCACCATGGGTAGCATGAAGATTGATCTCAAGTCGTTCGACGGAATGACCAATTTCACGCTATGGCAGAGAAAGATGAGGAATATTTTGATACAGCAAAATCTCTTAATGTGCATTATGGGCAAAGAGCATGCACTGAAGGAGACGATGGCTGAAGCTAGGGCAAAAGACGATGAGTTCTATAGAGCTTCATCTGGCGGATGAAGTCATGTACAGTTTCATGGAGGAAACATCAGTGAAAGGTACTTGGGATAAGTTACAGGCGTTGTACATGGGAAAATCCCTCTCGAACATATTATTCTTGAAGGATGAACTATACGATTTGCGTATGGATGAAGACGGTGATTTGATGGAGCACCTGAACCGGTTTAACAGGTGTATTTCATATCTTCTGCGGGTGGAGGTGATGTATGAAGAAGACGACAAGGCACTGCTCTTACTACGGTCTCTGCCACCATCCTACAGGCACTTCAGGACCACCCTGATGTTCGGTAACGAGACTCTCAAGTTCGAGAAGGTCGTCCAAACGATCATCTCCTATGCAAGGATATGCAAGAATACGAGAGAAGATGCGAAGGGTGCGTGACTCATTGTAAAGAGCTCTCATAAGCACCGAGGCTGATCGAAGGATAAGCGTGCCAGAAGCCAGAGCCAGCATAAGAGTAGTTCGAGGTCCAAAGGACGATCGAAGAATCTAAAGTGCTATCACTGTGGGAAGAAAGGCCACATCAAGTGACATTGCTTTGAGTTGCAAGACGAGATGAAGGAGAAGGGGAAGAAGACGGAGAACCCCGACACAGCTAGTGTCATTTTCGTAGAACGGCGATGGCAAGTTGCTCTCCGTATCCTCAGGTAAATCCTCATCTCAGTGGATCCTTAATAGTGGTTGTACGTTCCATATATGTGCAAATAAGGATTGGTTCGACACATATGAGGAGAAAATTTACAGCGAAGTTCATATAAGGAACGACGCCTCCTATAAGGTGGTAGGCATGGGAATAGTTAGGCTAAAGATGAACGACGATACAATTCGTTTGCTCAGGAGCGTAAGGCACCTTCTAGCTCTCAAGAAGAATCTTATTTCCTTGGGTGTTCTGGATGCAAATGGATACGCCTACTCATCGCGAGATAGAAAGATCAAGGTTACTAAGGGATCATTGGTGGTGATGAGAGGGGAGAGACAGGTGAACAATCTGTATAGATTGTCTGGGAGTACTGTCTTGGGTGGAGCGACAATCTCCACAAACGTCGGTTCAGAGCGAGATCCGGCTTTGCTATGGCATCAGAGGTTGGGCCACATGAGCGAAAAGGGGCTGCAGGAACTACACAGAAGGAAGCTGCTGAAAGATATAGGCGAGTGTAAATTGGAGTTGTGCCGATCATGTATCATGGGGAAATAGTCCAAGGTTTCGTTCAAGTTGACTTCTACTGAGAAAAGGGCGAAGGGTGCTCTTGTCTACATTCACTCCGATGTTTGGGGACTGGCTCCGACTCGTTCGCATGGTGGAGCACGGTACTATGTCATTTTTCTGGATGATTACTCCCAGAAGGTTTGGGTCTACTTCATACGTGAGAAGTCCGAGGTGTTTGAGAAGTTCGTAATTTGAAAGGCAGAGGTGAAAAACCTGACAGGGAGGAAGATAAAGTACTTGAGGCGTGACGACAGAGACAAATACAAGGATGGAAGGTTCATCGAGTTCTGTCGGTCGGAGGATATTGTCAGGTACTTCACGGTGAAAAAGATCCCTCAGCAGAATAGTGCTGCAGAAAGGATGAACTGGACACTCATAGAGAAAGAGAGGTGCATGCGAGTGCATGCAAATCTGCTTGAGTCCTTTTGGGCAGAGTTGGTTAACTATGCATGTTATTTGGTTAATCAATTTCCCTCGAAGTTACGGGAATTCAAGTATGCCGATAAGGTATGGTCTGGGAAAGACGTGGATCTTTTCGCAATAAAGGTATTCGGACGCAAGACGTTTGCTCTCATCCTGAGCGGTGAGAGGTGTTGGTAGAGGCCCGCAGCGGAAGCAAAGGATAGGTCCAAGGACCGTAGGCGGTGTGCGTTACATATCAAAATTTTCATCGAAACAATCTACATATGCGTGTATGAATTTAGCATGGCAACTACGCGAACCCCTAACGTCGATCTAACGTGAAAGAACAATCTAGTATGCATGCATGTTCTATCTATGCTAGATCTACAAGTTAGAGATCATACCTGCCTGCGGATTCTTTCACCGTGACAAATTTCTTCTTTGTCGATGGAGACAAGCTCGGATCTGCTCGACATAGCTTCGGTGCGACGGCCATAACTTTCTGCTCCGAACTCCGATTGGGCTAAAATTTCGACTGCAGGTAGCCAACTTCGATACGCAACTTTTACAACAAGTTTCCCCTCATTTGGACTTCTGTAGCTCTCGGAATCATAGAAAAAACGTTGATTTTCTGTGCAGATTTTGGACAGCAAAAGGTTGCGGGAGATGCTTTCTAGTTCACCCGATCTCACACGATGCATGTCACATCGTCGATGGATCTCTGAGTGCTTCCATACGACGAGCCTTCTCCTTTTACGAAACACCACGCGAAGAAGATGAGTCGCCATCCAATGGCGCAAGCGAGGGAGAGAAAGACGAGAGAGGAGATGCGAAGAGAGGAGAGTGGCGGCTAGGGTTTTCCCATGCCAAGGCCGGCCCTAGGGCTTGCATGGCTTCATCATGCATGGCCGGCCCCCCTTCTCCCCTATCCCTTATATAGGGCCCGCCCTAGGCTTATGGATAAGCCTAGTGCGGATAGGATTGACTGATTCAAACCTCTCCCTATATATCTCTTCTTTTATCTCTATCTTTTCCTTGTTTGTGAAAACAGTCAAAACCAGCCCGTTTACTGCGCGTCATGACCGGCCCTTTCATCGGAGGCAACAACCTCCGGAAACCAATAGGGCCGGCCTTGACCAGTCTCAACACTTAGGGCCGGCCCCCCTAGCACATAGTGACGCATGGTATGACCAAAACGCCCTTATGTCACTAGTTGGCCGTTCCTCGTGTACGAGACTTTGCAAGGCACACATAAGTGAAGTGCACCAGTGATTTCACTATTCTCTGAGGTTCCCGTAGGGTGCCCCTAGTGAAGTCAACTAGTCAACTCGCAACATGTCCCGGTGCATCGCACCCATGTGGCAAAGTCCACTTATGACAAGGAATTGCTACATGCGTCTCTGCACTAACCTAGGGTTTCCCCTTAGTGCACACACGTAGCTATGCACCTACCGTGCACTAGTGCAAAGCACTCACGAAGCATAGGCTTGGATTTCTCACTTCCTCTAACTACGTTCTATGTTTTGAGGAGATGGTATAAGAACCGTACATAATGTCGATAAGGTGGAACCTTCAGGGACCAGGGTTCATGACTTCCAACTTAGACTCGATCGACACACTACCCGAGTGTACCATCGATCCTTTGAGTCCGAGTTAACCTACGTAGCCACCCAGAGTGCGACGCAGGCTGCACTCCAATTCCCCCAAACTTACTATGTTCTCCCTCATACCCCTTCTCTCCGCTTAGTATGGTAAACTCGCTGTCCCTCCATCTGGTGCCATGACGCAACTCGAGTGGTGGAGAATACCGTCAGACTCGAGTACTCATATGACTCGGTTCCTTCCAGGTTGACCACATACATCGTACCTTCGATTACTCTTCCGAGCAACCGGATCCGTCACCAGTCCAACTGATGACCACCTGGCCAGGGTTTAATATGATGTAGGTCAGACCAAGGAACGCACCTCTCGTTAGGGGTGTGGATAGCCTACAGGAGTGACATGTTGATGCAACGCCAGTCGGGTAACCCAGTACACCGTGGTTTTGGATCACTGTATCCGGATCCTCACATATTGGTGCGCCAAAGCACCACACAACTGGTTAGTCCACCAGACATGGTTCTTTAGGGTTTAGGACCGTTTTACCCTAAGCAGAAACACAGTTTAGTGCACCGGTGTCTGCTCACCGTGTTGGTTCCGTTCGGCCACAGACATTGTGCCTGGTAATGATCGTGGTGGAGACACCCACGCTCTGTCATCCCAACAGCTTATCTTGATAGGGTGACCAACCCTAATCAGAGCTGCGAACGTATTTAGGTTACATGGGACCAGTCCCTTGAGTCTCCCACTCAAGTGGATTACCATGTAGCCATGACTCTCTGTTCTGTAATCAGAACACGTACTAAGGTACGTACTAATATGCAATCCTATACTATCAACCATACATAGCTAAACTATAGGTTTTTACGAGTTGTAGACCTCACCAATTCTAACAATCTCCCACTAGGTCTAACGAGGAATAATGGTGTTGAGCTCTGTAGCTTCTACATGCTGCCCAAAAGACTTTGCAGGAATTCCCTAAAGGAATTAGCAACATTGTCTATAGATTCCACCTCAGTACCGCTACTTGTATTTCCTCCTATAACTGTCAGATCAAGTGGAGTTTGTACTTGATGGGTTTTCCCTCACGGCGGTGCCTAGTCTCCTTGGACCTTGCTTACCGCTCTTCTGTTGCAACAACAGATTACTGAGCCTCTGGTACACGTCCCAAGTTCTAAGAACTTCCTAAGCTATACCACCTGGTAGACTACCTCGCACACAACAACGTGCTCAGTCTTTGTGGTAGAGTCTGTGATGCACTCTTGCTTCACACTCTACCAACTACCGCTTCTAATCCCAAGATAAAAATAATCCCTGAAATCGATTCTCTGGAACACACATCTGACATCAAAGTCAGATCCTGTGTGTCCAATCGATATCAGGACCTGTGAAGTGTAAGCTAACTTACAATCCTTACTTAATGAGGATTTCTGAGTATACCCTTCACTTTAGTCCAGTGATTTGGACCCGGGTTCGACTAAAACCGACCCATGAATCCTGCTGCGCAATAGATATCTAGCCTCGTAAAAAGAATCTGGCTAGAATCTTATCTTCATGCGTAGCCTGTGACAGCAAGAGAATCTTGCTCTGGTAATCTCGAGTTACCTTAATTCCCAGAACATAACTCGCCTCACTAGGGTCTTTCACATCGAATTGTGATGACTACAAACCTTTACCATAAACAATATTCTTACGTTATTTTCAATCAGTAGAATATTATTAACGTAAAGTACTAAATACACCCTTGTAGCTATTTCACATTTCTTGTACCAACTTGGTTTATCCTCATTCTGATCAAATCCGTGTTAGCGGATTCCCTTGATCAAAATAGATATTCCAACCTGGATGCTTGCATCAGTTCATAAATGGACCGTTGCAACTTGCATTCTAAATCTTCCTAACCTACTGATACAAAGCCTGGGGCTACATCATCCATATGTCCTTTCCAAATTCCCATTAGGGAATAACTGTCTTGACATCCATCAACCAGATCTCCCAACTATAATGGGCTGCGATGGATTTAAGAGGATCCGAAATAGACTTAGGCATAGCTACCAGTGAGATGGTTTTGATATAGTCAATCCCTTCTCCTTTGGTAACTAATCTAGCTACTTAAGTCTTAACCGGGTGCTCTTCTTATACACCTCCTACACCCCGAAGGGTGATAGTGCTATAAGAGTCAAGACTGTTCCAAGGGACATTGATGCTGATTTGCTTCCATAGTCTTTTGTCAGTCAGAGCTGTCGGAAGCTCCCACTACCTTTTCGTAGCTCTAGGGATCATCCTCCTGAAACTCTGGATTAACTATCGAAGTTTCTTCATTGTATCTTTCAGGAGCTCTGATGGTCCCACAACGACGAGGTGGTGGTGGTACAAAGGAAGCTCCCACTACTTCTTCGTAGCTCTAGGGATCATTCTCCTTAAACTCTGGATTAACTATCGAAGTTTCTCCATAGTATCTTTCAGGAGCTGTGATGCTCCCACAACGATGAGGTGGTGGTGGTACAAAGTGAATCATTTCTACAGTACCTGGTATACTAGTTTCTGTATCATCTACTCCTACTATGTTTTTCAGATGCGCACTCTCTACCAGTACCCAGTAGTTCACCCAGAACTGCCTTACTGATAAACTTATGGTCTATAATATAATCTTGGTCTAGGTAGATGGTGTTCGTAGAAACGATTACCTTCCAAACCTCAAGATCATAGAATAGTCCACCTTATGCCTCCTAAGGGTAACCTACAAACAGATATATCTGGAACTACATCTCTATCTCATCCCTCTTGTCCTTTTGCATAAGTGCAGGACAACTCTATATCTCGAGACTCTATAGTGTCATCTTTCGCTTAGACCATAGCTCTCTATAGGTCTGAGGCACTGATCCAGATGAGAGATAGTTTCAGATATAAGCTACTGTTTTAAGGTATAACCCCACCAAAAAGGTGGGTAGTACACTTGGCAATATTCATCATACTACGGACTATGTCAAACAGAGTCTGATTCCTTCTCTCGAAGACTTCATTCTGACGTGTCATCCTTGGAGCATTTAACTGGGAGATAATCCCATGCTCCCTCAGGATCCTATGGAACTTGTCCGATAGATTCTCGTTCCTTCGATTAAATCGAAGAGACTCCTATCGTCTGGACGCACTTGAAACCGTAGACGTCAAAATTAACTAACTCCCATACCTTCATGGCCCTTTTAGTTATTCTGCCTTCCAAATTACACTCATAGGTTAGAAGGATCTCCGATGAATCTGTGAACAGAAACTCGGACTTCTGTTACCTCTGAATTTATCTGAGGCAAAATATCTAAATCAGAGGGGTCACAAATGTGATAGATTCTCCGAAGGATTTAGATGAATTTAAATTAGACGTTGTAGCTGTCATGAAATCTATTTCCGAATTAAGATTAAATATAAAGAGATTTTCTGATCTATTCCTCTAACTATGAAGCTATCTTTTCAGTTTAAGATACACATCTACGGTGCTGTCTAAAACTAAAAACTTCATTTACTAAGGAGGAAACAGAACTACATCTCTAAAAATCAAAATCTGTGTTTCAAAAAACTAAGACAATCATATCTAACAGCTTTCGCAGCGGCTTGTGGCATCAGTACCTATGTTAGGATTACTTCACTATAAAGTAGCCTTCTGTTTCCTTAAATCTCTGTAGACCCGAAGTCTACATTCTAAGAAGCATAAGAACTGCTACTAGATAGCGACTCAACTCCTAACATCTTGAGGCCGTACACTATCTTCAAATACCCCCTACACTTGCCAAAGCGAAAACACTTCCGTCCTTAGCGTTACCATACTTAGGAGTCCACACTAGTTTCTGCACTAGAATAGTTCTCAATCTCTGATAAGTTATTCCCTTAGGTTCTTCTAAAGAAGAACTAAGTTAAGCACTAAAGGCATTGCCTTTAATCTTGATCCCATCCTTTGTCTTTTGGAAATCTCCTTAGAAGTTCTGCGTTTATTATCTCTCAACTTGTTAAAGCTAAAGTCTCTGATAACGCCTTCGAAGGTTCTAGACAAGAATGTAAGATAGACGTCTTCCACGACCTCGTTATCTGGCACCATGTCTTTGGAATTTAGTTCGATCTGGAACTTAAAGATGTGTTCCCGAACAAGCATACCCACTGACATCTCGGTACCGACAAGTATCTTGGTGGAAAGGCGATAAGTCGACTGACTTCGCCTTCCAGACATCTTATGCAAATAAAACTTTATTAGCGAAGACCCGACATATCACTGACTCGCTTCTAAAGAGTTGTCTGCAAGTCTACTATAACATAGCACTTGCACATCTCCTTAGACTCTCGCTAGTCGTCATATGTCCTAGTTAGTGCCTTAGTGATATCTGGACCCATTAGGTCTAGTACAGGGATCTTTTGATTACATGCCAATGTACGTTTACTACCCTAAGCATAAGCTAAAGATAGCGCTTCCGCTCTATGTAGTTAGAGACCCGATAACTGGTTCTCTTATGGGATAGCGGATAGGGGAACTATATGGTTGAATGAAAATGAATGCAGGAAAACTTATTTTTATGGATTTTTAAAATAAGCTAATTATATCCAAATATCAGCGCTACCCTCACAGTGAAGACACCTCTATGGATTAATTTAATCATGTATGTAAGATCTCGGAATAGGCTGCACCAGTCCGAGGGGGCAGTGTGCAGGTCTTCCGCTTACATGGGCCTTTCCCTTGACCCTATCCAAATCTGCCAACTAAGGGCTTTGATGAACCATGGTTATCTTTTGGCCAGTACCACGTGATCACCATTGTGTATGCAATGAATACCTCATGTATACTTTGGATGCTTAACCACGAGCCTAGGCAATTACAGAACGGGAGTTCTAATGGCCCCCACGAGGGTGAGTAAAGTCTGAACCCTTGGCGCCGTAACCGCCATATCCCGAGGGAGATCACTAAGTAGCTTGGCATGGAAAAAACACAGCTCTCACCTGAGGGGGTTGTTGAGTTATGCCCTCCCACCCGAGCACGAAGTGATTGGCCGTGGAGGCCAGAGGATCTCTAAAAGTCCTCTCTTGCATCCCTTATTAAATCTGAGGGTTATTTAATGCAAGTATGAGTGTACACTAAGGTCACGATAACCTATACACTAGACCCTAGTCATACCGTGCTCCCAATAGCGTTTCAAGCCTTTCGCGAAGCATTAATCGATTTCGGAATATCATAGTCCCTGCCTCAAGTGGATTTCTCCACTCAAGAGTCACATTACATATCCCAAGAATAACGATACTTTGCAAACCTAGCTATCACGCTAATGCTCTTGAGTCTAGCCTAAGGTCAGACTGACAGGAAAGGTCTTCCACTACCATGGCGCCTCGCTTATAAATTTGACGAATGATATCATAGTAGAATTCCAACTCATTCTAGGTTTCGATGCTGGCCAAATAGGCACACCCGACTAATCGAGTATTGACCTAATGGTGGCATAACCAAATATGAGGAATTCATGCTATCATCAAGGGTCAATTAAATAATAGGCATCACTAGTGGAATCCTATCCTAATAAGGTCGCTAGGACCCGAGGGGAAAGGGCATCCCTCTAACACACTGATAATTAAATTATCGCATCGGGGTTCTCTACAGAAATATAAAGAACAGTAGAAAGAAACAACCACACAATTGAATCAAGTTCAGGGTCCGACCCCTGAACCTTATCGGCACAGCATAGGCTCTCTATCTCCTTCGCATGGCTCCTCGATCCGGTGCAAGCCTCTGTATATGATCTCCTGACACTTTCTGCCCTTTGCCATCATCGTGTACGATTCACCGGATCACCATCGTCCTCCAAGGTTCCGCTCGTCCTCCCGGTGGTGGATCTCCACGGTAGGTCCTCCTCTTCAATCTGTAACCGAAAAAGATCTAGTACTCTTCGAGCAAGTGCTCGCTCTTACACAATTTCCTAGAAAGAAAAGGAAGACAAACCTAACAACAAGCCTGGGAATCAAGGGTGGTCAACTTCCACCACTTGCCCGACTAAGGCTCTAAAACCTATCCACACACAGAAGAAAAAACATCCAGACAATATTTGCTAACACGGGGTCCGACCCCCGGTAATAAGCAATCACAAATCTAGATTATTTTAGAAGCAGCGCTCTACAAGAACAATTAATAGAACACACAAAATATACTATGCATGATCTACTCGTAGAACCCCGATGGCGGCACATACTATTCATGCGCGCACATGATGGTTTTATGAAAAAACATGAAACGCACACCACTAGCGTGCTCTGATACCAATTGTTGGAAATAAATCCATGATAGAGGCCCGCAGCGAAAACAAAGAATAGGTCCGAGGACCGTAGGCGGTGTGCGTTACATATCAAAATTTTCATCGAAACGATCTACAAATGCATGTATGAATTTAGCATGGCAACTACGCGAACCCCTAACGTCGATCTAACGCGAAAGAACAATCTAGCATGCATGCATGTTCTATCTATACTAGATCTACATGTTAGAGATTATACATGCGTGCGGATTCTTTCACCGCGATAAATTTCTTCTTTGTCGATAGAGACGGGCTCGGATCTGCTCGACATAGCTTCGGTGCAACGGCCATAACATTCTGCTCCGAACTCCGATTGGGCTAAAATTTGGACTGCAAGTAGCCAACTTTGATACACAACTTTTGCAATAAATTGCACCTCGTTTGGACTTCTAGAGCTCTCGGAATCACAGAAACAACACTAATTTTCTGTGCAGATTCCGGACAGTAAAAGGTTGCGGGAGATGCCTTCTAGTTCACCCGATCTCACACAATGCACGACAAATCGTCGATGGATCTCTGAGTGCCTTCATACGACGAGCCTTCTCCTTCTACGAAACACCACGTGAGGAAGATGAGTCACCATCCAATGGCGCAAGTGAGGGAGAGAGAGACAAGAGAGGAGATGCGAAGAGAGGAGAGGGGCAGCTAGGGTTTCCCCATGCCAAGGCCGGCCCTAGGGCTTGCAGGGCTTTATCATGCATGGCCGGCCCCCCTTCTCCCCTATACCTTATATAGGGCCGGCCCTAAGCTTATGGATAAGTCTAGTACGGATAGGATTGACTGATTCAAACCTCTCCCTATATATCTCTTCTTTTATCTCTATCTTTTCCTTGCTTTTGAAAACGGTCAAAACCAGCCCGTTTTCTGCGCCTCATTACCGGCCCTTTCATCGGAGGCAACAACCTCCCGAAACTAATAGGGTCGGCCTTGACCAGTCTCTCAACACTTAGGGCCGGCCCCCCTAGTACATAGTGACGCATGGTATGACCAAAACGCCCTTATGTCACTAGTTGGCCGTTCCTCGTGTACGAAACTTTCCAAGGCACACATAAGTAAAGTGCACCAGTGATTTCACTATTCTCTAAGGTTCCCGTAGGGTGCCCCTAGTGAAGTCAACTAGTCAACTCGCAATATGTCCCGGTGCATCACACCCATGTGGCAAAGTCCACTTATGATAAGGATTTGCTACATGCGTCTCTGCACTAACCTAGGGTTTCCCCTTAGTGCACACACGTAGCTATGCACCTACCGTGCACTAGTGCGAAGCACTCACAGAGCGTAGGCTTGGACTTCTCACTTCCTCTAACTACGTTCTATGTTTCGAGGAGATGGTATAAGAACCGTACATAATGTCGATAAGGTGGAACCTTCAGGGACCAGGGTTCATGGCTTCCAACTTAGACTCGATCGACACACTACCCGAGTGTACCATCGATCCTTTGAGTTTGAGTTAACCTGCGTAGCCACCCAGAGTGTGACGCAGGCTGCACTCCAATTCCCCCGGACTTACTATGTTCTCCCTTATACCCCTGCTCTCCGCTTAGTATGGTAAACTCACTGTCCCTCCATCTGGTGCCATGACGCAACTCGAGCGATGAAGAATACCGTCAGACTCGAGTACTCATATGACTCGGTTCCTTCCAGGTTGACCACATACATCGTACCTCCGATTACTCTTCCGAGCAACCGGATCCGTCACCAGTCCAACTGATGACCACCTGGCCAGGGTTTAATACGATGTAGGTCAGACCAAGGAACATACCTCCCGTTAGGGGTGTGGATAGCCTGCAGGAGTGACATGCTGATGCAACGCCAGCCGGGTAACCCAGTACACCGTAGTTTTGGATCACTGCATCCGGATCCTTACACATTGGTGTGCCAAAGCACCATACAACTGGTTAGTCCACCAGACATGGTTCTTCAGGGTTTAGGACCGTTTTACCCTAAGCAGAAACACGGTTTAGTGCACCAGTGTCTGCTCACCAATTTGTGCACCGTGTTGGTTCCGTTCGGCCACAGACACTATGCCTGGTAATGATCGTGGTGGAGACACCCATGCTCTGTCATCCCAACAGCTTATCCTGATAGGATGACCAACCCTAATCAGAGCTGCGAACATATTTAGGTTACATGGGACCAGTCCCTTGAGTCTCCCACTTAAGTGGATTACCATATAGCCATGGCTCTCTGTTCTGTAATCAGAACACGTACTAAGGTACGTACCAATATGCAATCCTATACTATCAACCATACATAGCTAAACTATAGGTTTTTACGAGCTGTAGATCTCACCAATTCTAACAAGAGGAACAAGTTGAAGCCAAAGTCACAGGAGTGCCTGTTCTTAGGCTTTGAACGAGGTATGAAGGGTTTCAAGTTATGGGATCTGAAGAACCAGAAGAAGATCGTCAATAAATATGTCATCTTTGACGAGACGACCATGCCTATGGTAGAGGCAAAGGCCGATGTAGCACAATCAAGTCAGGGAGAGAAGACTACTATAGAGGCTTCGGTTATCTTGACAAATAAGGGTGAAGCAGTCGGCACATCCGAGGGTGGTGTGGACAAGCAGCAACAAGTGGAGACACCGGTGGAGACTCAGGTGGAGGCTTCAGTACAGGCTCAAGTGGAGCCTACAAGCACAACTTTGAGAAAGTCGAAAAGGTCTATCAAACCACCTCAGAGATGTCGTTGGGATAATGAGGATTACTATGCCTTCATCATCAGTGAAGATGATCTAGCAAGCTATGATGAGGCTACAACGAGCAACGAGGGGCAAGGCTGGATGAAGGCAATAAAGGTTGAGATGAGCAGTCTCTATAAGAACTCCGTTTGGGAGTTAGTTCAAATGCCCAAGGGAAAGAAGATCATAAGTTCCATATGGGTTCTTAGGAAGAAGAAGGGTATGCAGAATGAAAACCCAAAATGCAAGGCACATTTGGTTGCAAAGGGGTTTGCTCAGCGGAAAGGAATTAATTTTGAGGAGATCCTCTCTCCCGTAATCAAGCATACCTCTATTAGGCTGCTACTGACTCAGGTTGCTCATCATGATATGGAGCTAGAGCAGATGGGCGTGAAGACGGCGTTTCTTCACGGAGATCTTGATGAGGAGATTTATATGTCACAACCGGACGGGTTCATGAAGAAGGCAAAGAAGAACCATATGTGCAGACTGAAAAAGTCGATCTACGGACTCAATCAGTCACCGAGGCAGTGATATAAGTGCTTAAACTCATTCATGGTACAGATCAGTTACTCGAGGGGGATATATGACTTTTACGTCTACACTCGCACCTTTGAGGATGAAGAGGTTGTGACATTGATGCTCTATGTCGACGATAAGCTCATCGCATGTCGTGACAAGAGCAAGATTATCTAACTTGTAACATCCACCCCAAACACACAAGATATTGTCCTCTTTGCCCATGCCTGCACGAGAACTTCCCAGGGAGGTCACCCGTCCTAGTGCTAACTCGTGGCCTTGTACACCTTATCTTACCCCATCCATCCTATCCATGCACGCATGAGAACTTCCCAGGGAGGTCACCCATCCTAGTACTGCTCTCGCCCGAGCAGGCTTAACTACGGAGTTCTTACGAAATCCGTAATGGTGCACGATTTTAAAACGCGTCTTCTATGTTTGGGAGGGGAAATTATATAAGTAGTTCAAGATCTCCTTCTCTTCAAGCGATGTGGGGCTAGCTCGTGGCATTGTATATCTCACCTCACCTCATCTTACCTTATCCATCTTGGCATCGCAGCCTCAGGAGTCTTGGCTCTTGGCCTATTGGATCTTGGTCATCACAGAACTTAAGAAGATGCTAAGCAAGGAGTTTGAGATGAAGGATCTCGGGAATACGAGAAAGATTCTCGGCATGGATATCAAGAGGGACAGAAAGGCTGGGAAGCACTGGTTGTCTCAAGGAACCTATATCCAAAAGGTTCTTGAGAGATTTGAGATAAAGGATGCAAAGCCAACCTCTACTCCATTGGCTTCGCACTTTGTTCTAAGCAAGAGGCAATGTCCTACTAAGAAGAAGGAGATCCAGGAGATGCAGAAGACACCATACGCCAATGAGGTAAGATGTCTGATGTATGCGATAGTTTGCACGAGACCTGATCTGGCACAGGTGGTAAGCGTCGGGGCAATATTCATGTCGAATCTAGAGAAGGTCCTTTGGCAAGCGGTCAAGCAGATCTTGAGGTATTTGAAGGGCAGTGTAGAGAAAGGGATCTTGTTTGCCAGCAAAAGAGAGAGATCAGTATCATGGGATATTATGATTCAGACTATGCAGCGGATCTTGACATTAGAAGGTCTACCACAGGATACATGTTCACATGTGGAGGAGGACCGATCTGCTGGAGGTCTATGCTACAGTCGGTGACGACGCTCTCCACTATCGAGGCAGAGTATATGGCTCTAACAGAAGCTGCAAAGGAGGCTATCTGGTTGAAGAGCCTAGCTGGCGAATTGGGACTAAGTCAGAACTCAGTTACGGTACAGTGCGATAATCAGAGTGCGATTTGTTTGGCAAAGAATTCGGTTTTCCATGCAAGGACAAAGCACATCGACATTAGATACCACATATCAAAGACTGGCTGGATGATGGTGAGATCGAGGTCGAGAAGGTTTACACGGTTGAAAACACTTCAGATTTTCTCACAAAGCCAATCACTAGAGAGAAGTTTGAGTATTGCTCAAGCTTGCTCCAACTTGCCTCTTGTTAGTGCAGTAGAGAGCACCTCGCCACCTGAGGTACGATGTAGGCGAGTTGAGAATCGCCAAGGTTGAGGTTCGCTGGAATGGGAGCATTGGCCGAAAATTTACCAGGTGGAGTTTGTCGGAGTTTTGGCTCAGTTTCGGCGAAGACGGAATGTGAAGAGAAGCTCTGTGCGTGCCCGTCAGAGGGCTGGCGCCCTAAGCGCTAGCAGTACGTCGCCTGATCCCTGGAGGGTGCCAGAATTGGGGCCACAACGAGGGTTGGCGCCCTGGGAACCAACGTGTGGTGCCTAGCCCCCTGAAGGCACTACCCTCTCGGGTTGGTGCCCTAGTCACCCACAGTGCGGCGCCCTGGGCACCATTGTTTGACGGTTTTTCGATGGGGGCTACAAGATTGGCGCCCTTGGCGGCGCCCTGGGTGCCAGGCACGATTCGTGCGCAGGTTTGACTCTCGGAGGCACAATTTCATAGGGCTTTAAATTGGGTTTTCACTCTAAGTTTTACAAAAGGGGTTGTCATTGTGTTTGACGGCTCGTTTTAGGGTCTTACTTCGGGCTTCTCGCTTATGTTTGAGAGACGATGAAGATCATGGATCTTGAGAGGAGATTGATTTCTGGTGGAGCGATGAAGAAGAAGCGGGTTGTAAACTCCAAGATCTAATTCCATTGCTTCAAGGGCAATGACCGATACCCGCAGAGGTAGGGATTTTCGAACTGTGTGATCAAATCTCTGTGTCGTGTGGATTGTTTATTTGCTCTATTTTCTTGTGATTGTTGGATCGTTCTTGGTGGATTCGATCATTCTCTTCGGATCGTCGGAGATCCGAAAACCCCACACCGCTTCCGCGAGCGTGAGGCGGCAGATCGAGACCTCGTCTGAGGTATTTCATGCCAACAAATTGCCACCCCGCCGTTCACCACCCGGCATCGCCCGGTCCGCCACCAACCACCATTGCCCACCCCGGTGGCGGGCGACAGCAAGTGGTGGCAAATGAGGCGGCCGGTGGTTAGCGATAGGTGGTGGACGGTGGCTGATGGGGTGATGATGGGTTTATCGGCAGTTTGCAGGGGATGGTGGACGCCGGCCGACGAGAGATTTAATTTCTGATTTATTTTACTGGTCAATCCAAACAGTCCTCCAAAAATAATGGCATACTTTACAGATCAACACAAAACATCAAGAAGAAAATCAGATTTACTAATCAATCTGAAAAATTTATTAGTCCACATCCGATTTACTAGCCTTTACTTTGCGGGTTAGAAAAACAAACTAGTCTGTAGGGTTTACTACTCCATAGCCTATCATGTGGGACCTATATTACCATTTAAATTTTTTTAATCGATTTATTTCATGATAGTGGAGTATAATCCAATCATTGATTGCCACATCAGCTTATTGGAGTCTATTGCTCTAACAACTATTTAGAGCCAAGTATTGTTCTTATTATATTATTGCCTCCCTTTATTCACTGTAGATCTTCATTTCAACCGACTGATACACACACAGAGAAAGAGAGACAAAGAGAGAGAGAGAGAGAGAGAGAGAGAGAGAGAGAGAGAGAGAGAGAGAGAGAGGGAGAGAGAGAGTTCTAGAGAGAGAGAGAGAGAGAGAGAGAGAGAGAGAGAGAATTCTTCTGCCACCGTTGACGGAGAAATATTGTTACTCTGTATTTCATGTTTTAGAATTGGAAAACTCCAGCTTCCAATCTCTGATCCTTAAATTCCTAGGAAGAGAGAGGGAGAGATATCCCAAATTTATCCAATCCAATTGTTAGGAGCCACATCTTCAACAATGGAAACCAGTAATCTTGACGAACACAGCTGACTATTCCTTGTTTGAAAGATCCCGAATTTATCCAATCCAATTGTTTTTGATAATGCTGAATAATAAATAGTTTATTTTTTCATTTTGATGTTAGGAAAGAGAGTGGCAATTGGTAAATATTCAGCCTTCCTTTAAGATCAATTTGTATCGGTAATGTATCTCAATTCAAGGGTTTGCCATCTTCTTGGATTTTTAGTTTATGAGTTGGAATGTTAAATTGTCCGACGAGCGATAGAGCTTCTATGGTTGCTTATTGTAGCTTGTATCAAGATGGGTCAACCACAAATTGCCCGCGACCAATAGAGCTTGTTGAAAGCTGGCCACTGAGAGACAAATGTCCCGAATATTATGACGGCAAACTTGGACGGTGTTTTTCCTTCTCTTTCAAAAAAATTGAATGGCAGCTCAATTAAATCTAAGATTCCGAAACATAGTTTTATATTGAAATCCATCAGTAAATACAAACTAGGCTTCTTTAACAACATTCTTTTTATAGCAATTACGATTAGAAATACTTGAGGACCCGGGGTGGATTTTTAAATAGACTTCAGAGTCACGACCATACCTGATGTAAAGCATATAAAGACAATGGCACGTGGGTCTAGCTTTTAATCAAGTATTGGAGTACTTTGTGAAGACCTTCTGATAGGATCCATGGTTAAAACTGGAAAACAATGATCACATTAAGGATAAGAAGGAACATCCGATAAATGTTGACTGTAAATGATGTGAACTTATTTTGTTGAAGATATGGTTATGGTTTTGTTAATGGGTGTGATAAAACTCTGATAAATGTAGATATAGTTTTAAGCATTGAAATTGAAGACGCACTAAGCAAAAAACATAACCCAATATTGTCGTCCTCGAAATATTAACACCTCCCTTGAAATATTATAACCACTTTCATATTGTTTTTATCACCCTTAAATATTATCTTTCTCAAAATTTTATCACGCCCTCGAATTGTTTTTTATCGACCTCAAAATCTTTTGCGTGCGAATAGACACTGACATTACTAGTAGAAAAATAATACACGAGCATTAAAATGGAAACTTTGTGGGAAAAACCATTGTTAGAAAATGCTCAAGAATGATTCACTATCAATGGATCAGCTAGAACAAATGAGTTCACTCAACTCCTCTTCATCCTCCAACAAGATCTACACCTCTCCACTTTAGGATTCGACAAAAAGAATACCTAAAAGCTTGAAGACTTTCCTTCAAGTAATCTTCAATCTGATCGATCCCCTCAATCAATCCCCGCCTTGATCTCTCTCTTCTTCTTAGAGAAACCAAGCTTCTGTAGCCCCACGCCACCGTCGCTGTAGCCTCCGATTTGATCTTAATTAGGTTAAAATATCCTAATTAAAAAATTCCTTAAATATACATATCAAACCGCGGATCCCAAAATGAGCCCCAAAATAGGCCAACACATGCAACCCGGCCCGACTTCGCTCGGGCTCCACCAATGGCCGCCGTTGTTGTGGTTGTTGTGTTCTGCTTGGACTAGCGCCTGATAGTCGGCTCCCGGGCACCCCTAGGTGCTGTCGCTGCTGCACTGTCGCCGTTCTGTGAAAACCGGCACCCGAGCTCAGAGCTTTTCAATGTGAAGATGGGGAAAGGTGTGAGCATAGCTCCATCCCCCCGGTCTCCTCTGCAATGGGAATGGATCCCCAACAATTGTTCTGCACTATTGAAGCGAGAGAACACGTAAAGTAGTTCAGTCCGAGGCCAATAGAAAGATTGTTGCCTCTTGTAGTTGTGTTTGCATTGCCAGCAATCATGGAATCCTCAGGATGTGTTTGGCTGATGAGAATGTGTAGGAAAAAAAATAAAAAATTTATTTTTTAAAAAAATTTTGGAGTTTGGCTCACAGGAAATTAAGAATTTACAAAAAAGTATTTTTTCAAAACTATCTATTTTTTACTCAAATCTTTTCTTGCAAAAACAAAAGAAAAACACAAGGAAAAAAAATCACTCTTGCTCATACACTCTCATTATTTTTTTCTCTTGAAAACAAAAAAAAATATTAAAAAAAATAAAAAAAAAAATTCGTTCGTTTGTTATTCTTTGCTTGCTAGTTAATTCTTTCCTCACAAAATACTCCCGACGATGCTAAACACACCCCCATAAAACCAATGTTTTTAAAATCGAATCGGAAGGCGAACTGAAAAGGCATCCGGTTCGGTCCAAATCGGTTCAAACCGGTGGTTCAACCGTTTGAACCACATTAAAATATATTTTTTTAAATAGATATTTACTAAATTCTTCAATGGCAAGGTTTGATTCCTGAGTTAACAAACGAACCAGTTTATTCAAAGACCGAACCGAAACATGTTCCGATTCCGGCCCAAACCGGTTGAACCGTCTGATATCAGCTTAGGAATATGCTAGGTAACCAACTCATTTGCCAACTTCCATTTCTGCCAACACAATATGGCATGATCACAACCGTTCGTTGTAAAATATCACCAGTGAGATTCAAACTATCAACTTCAAAAAGTCTTGTAAGAATCAAAATGTCTGATATCAGCGTGGATTTTCTATATTAACATTAATAAAGATGACTTTCGCTATTGCCTCAATTAGAATACTGCTTTGGTATATGTTAATACATATATAATAAAGGACCCTAGGGAACACAGTAGGCCAATGAGGTGCATAGTGGATCCATGCTTGGGAGACCCAGTGGAGCAATTCTGTGTAGACCTAGAACTAGTTCACAGCTTTGGTGACGACGGTCGCTTCACCGAGAATAAGCTATTGGCAAGTAGAGGATGTGGTGAAGCCTCCACCACGGGAACATGGGATTCCCATTCACCTGACCAAGCACGATGATCGTGTTGAACAGGAACCAAGACGGTGCACAGTTTAGTGATTCAGACACTGATGCATAAACTGTCTTACTACTATAGATAATCTGTCATTAACCCTGAGGGACCATGTACACTAGGCCAACCAGTTGTGTGGTGCTTTGATATGGCAACGTATGCGGACCTTCCATAGTCCAATACCATGGTATGTTGGGTTACCCAGCTGACGCTTGAGTGACATGCAATCCCTACAGGTTATCCGATATCCAATATTGGATGGGTGCGTTTTGATGAGTCAATCTATCCACACAATTAATCCAGGCCTGATGGTTGTCAGTATGACTGACGACGTTCCGGATGCTAAGCATAGCACCAGAAGGGGTGTGGTGTTATAGATGACAAGTTATCAAATCCTTGTAAGATGATCGATCGGGATCTGGCGGTGCTATGCACCGCCCGAGTTGATTCTTGGCACCAGTAATAGGAGGGACTAAGGATTATCAGAGTATAGTAGATAACAAGGTTACGAGGGAGTAACATAAGTTTAGGATCACTAGAGTTCAACTCGCGTCGCACTCTGGGTGGCTACACGGGTTAATTGGATTAGGGCCGATTAACAGAACTTTCGGTGTGTCACCAGAACAGTTAATCAGGGATCCGGTTGGAGCTGGAGATCCTGAACCCTGAAGGTTCCACCCTGTCGTTTGCATATAGGAATTATTCCCTGACCTGATTGGATATGTTGGATGAGAAGTAGCGCGATGGTGCGCAAGCCCGGAGCCTAAGAACCTAATTCTCATGTGTTAGGGGTCGTAGGGGTATTTTGGTAAATACTGAAATATAGCTCAGAACATATTGAATATGGATCTTAAAATGAGCGGAATAATTCCAAGAACTCATAGGCACTGAAGGAACTCGATTCCGAGTAGCTTACCTCACTCAATCTCTCTTACAGTATTTCACTTTTCGTGAAGGCCGTTTTTGTCCAGGCTTCACGATAGGCATGCTGAAACCCTAAAACCGACCCCCCCTTATCCTAATCCCCTTGGGGCCGGCCCTAGCTTGCGTAGAGCAGTTAGGGACTGGCCCTATATGAGGAATAGAGCAAGAGGAGTCGGCCCAAGCTCTCCCTTCTTCAGAAAACCTGAACCCTTCTCCCTCTTTGTGGTTTCGGCCAAGGAAAAAAGAGGAAGAAGAAGGAAGAAGAAGGAGGAAGAAAGGAGAAGGAAGAAGAGAGAAAGGAAAGTAGGAGATCTTACGGCTCGCCATCATCTTCGCAACGAATTTCTTCATCAGCTCGTAGTCTTTGTACTCAGAGATAGGACTTCGAGGATTTCTCCCTTCGCAAAGGACAAAGTGTCATTCGACAGCTTCCCTTGCGATTCACGTGTGGTTCATCATCGTTCCATTCTCTTCGGATCATAGGTCCACAAGGTATAATGATTCTAAACACCTAACTAAATGCATGCATGTCTTTCGTAGATCGTAGTATACCTCTAAGGTGTCCGTACATATGCTAAGATCATAAATTTGTATATAGATTATTTTGTAGAATTATTTATAATGAAACATACACCGTATGATCTTCGGATCTATCTTTTGCTTCCACTACGACTCTGATAATAGGATTTAATTTCAACAATTGGTATTAGAGCACGCTTCGGTGTGTGTTTCATGTATGAATTCGTGAATATATCATGTGAATATATGATGCCATATATTTTCGTCGGGATTCGGCGTAGATCATGCATATGGATTGTGCTATGTATCATCTCTTTGCAGGTGCCGTGCTGAATAATAATCTATGATTGCATGCCTCTTGGGGTCGGACTCCGGATTTAATTTTTGTATTGATTATTATTGTACTTGTGGATTTTAAGGCTCTAGATGGGCGGGGGTGGAGATTGACCACCCTCGGTTCCCTGACCATGTCTTTTAGGACTGTTTCTTTTCTTTCTAGTGAAATTGTACACGAACGAGCATTTGCTTGGAGTGTGTTAGTTTTTCGGTCACAGAGAGAATGAGATGATGCTACATCCATGGTTCGGGCAAGCGGTACCATGCATAGAGTGCAAAGACCCGACGAAAGTGTGCATGGCGATAATCAGCATCGTCGTCGAAAGATCGTACAGAACGAAAGAACAGGATATCTTGGCTGTACTATTCAGGTTTAGGGGTCGGACCCTTGACTTGATTCAGTTTGGATGTTTTTATGTTGTTCTCTTTATTTAGTGTTTAGAGAACCCCGATGATAATTTAATTATCTATCTTGTTTGTGACTAAAAAAAGTCTCTAGATCAGGCTTAGGGTTAGTATTTAGCTTATGGATTCATCGATATCTCTATATGGTTATAACACGTACGTTCGAATCCGATAGCTAACTAAAAGGAAAGGTGGTAACCGCGCTCGTGGTAGTTCAGGTAGCCAAGTACTGTGCGCGAGATAGACGCAGTGTTAGATTTATTTAGAGATAACTAATGTCTCTATAATAAGTATGATAACCCTAGTGGGATGCCCTTTTCTCATATAGTCCAAGCGACCAAGCTAGGTTAGGATTCCACTAAGTGATACTCGTTTCTAGTTGACGTTTGATGGTAGTGTGAACTCATCACGATTTAGTTGTCACTATTAGGTTGAGGTCCGACGGAGGTTGTCAGATGTCCCTATTTGGCCAGCATCAAAACCTATAATGAGATGAGGTCTACTATGACATCAGGCATCAAATTGTGAACAAGGTATCATTCTAGTGGGAATCCTTTCCACGTTGACCTTAGGCTAGGCTCCAGATCTTAGGATTATGGGCAAACTAGTGAACTATCGGGATTCTTGGAATCTATGTAATATGATTCTTGCAAGAAAGGCGAAAGCTAAGTATTCAAGGTAGGCACTATGATATTTTCGAATGATACTAATGCTTTGCGGGAAGGTTTGTAATCCTAGTGGGAGCACAGTAGACCAGGGTCTAGGTCTAGAAAGTCGTGACATTTCTGGATATGCATAAAACCTTATAAAGAAGGGATGTGTAAGAAGTTCACTCCAAAGGGGAGCCCCTGACCTCTACAATCAACCGGTTAAGGGTCTGGGTGGGAGGTACGTAGTTCGATATTCCCACCGGGTGAGAGCTATGTTTTCTTCCATACTGGTTCGCCTAGTGGTTTCCTTCGAGACATAGAGAATGCCGGTGGCAGTGGGTGACGGTTTTTTCCTACACCGCAGGAGCCTATGAACCCCCCTGCCAATACCACCTAGATTTGTGGGAAGCATCTGAAAGCTTGTGTGAATGTAATACCTGGTATTTCCAAATCAAGTTTCACTAATGGCAACCTAGTTTTGTTCATTATTATTATTATATTGTTGCTAGAATAATTAATGTGGACCTATGTTTACTGTTGTAGCTCATGTGTCCTGAGCGTGGATTTTCTATATTAACGTTAATAAAGATGACTTTGGTTATTACTTTGATTAGAATACTACTATGGTATATGTTAATACACATATAATAAAGGACCCTAGGGAACACAGTAGGCCATTGAGGCGCATGGTGGATCCATGCTTGGGAGACTTAGTGGACCAGTTATGTGTAGACCTAGAACTACTTCACAGCTTAGGTGATACCGGTCGCTTCACCGAGAACAAGCTGTTGGCAGGTAGAGGATATGGTGAAGTCTTCACCACGGGAATACGGGATTCCCTGTGACGACCAAGATCCAATAAACCAATAGCCAAGAGCCAAGACTCCTGAAGCGGGAATGCCAACATGGATGAGGTGAGGTGAGGTGAGGTGAGGTGTATAACGCCACGAGTTAGCCCCACATCGCCTGGAAAGAAGGAGATCCTGAGCTACTTATATAATTTCCCCTCCCAAGTATAGAAGACGCGTTTTAAAACCGTGCGCCGCTACGGATTTCGTAAAAACTTCGTAGTTAAGCGTGCTCGAGCGAGAGTAGTAGCAGGATGGGTGACCTCCTGGGAAGTTCTCGTGCGGGCACGGGCAAAGCGGACAAAATCTTGTGTGTTTGGGGCGGATGTTACAAAATGGTATCAGAGCCGGTTCTCCTCGCTATGGGGGGGGGTCTAACCCTACACGAGGATGTGTAGCCCTAAGGGGGGTGGATTGTGACGACCAAGATCCAATAAGCCAATAGCCAAGAGCCAAGACTCCTGAGGCGGGAATGCCAAGATGGATGAGGTGAGGTGAGGTGTACAACGCCACGAGTTAGCCCCACATCGCCTGGAGATAAGGAGATCCTGAGCTACTTATATAATTTCCCCTCCCAAATATAGAAGAAATGTTCTAGGTGGTTCGATGGTAACCATGCTAGTGCAAAACCTTAAGGTTGAGGGTTCGAGTACCCAAGAGACCAATAGAGGAAAATATCTTGTGCTTAGGGGCTCACCACCTTTCCTGCCAAGACGCGTTTTAAAATCGTGCGCCGCTACGGAATTCGTAAGAACTCCGTAGTTAAGCGTGCTCGGGCGAGAGTAGTACCAGGATGGGTGACCACCCTGGGAAGTTCTCGTACGGGCACGGGTAAAGCGGACAATATCTTGTGTGTTTGGGGCGGATGTTACATTCTCATTCAATTGACCAAGCATGATGATCATGTTAAACAGGAACCAAGACGGTGCACAGTTCAGTGATTCAGACACTGGTGCATAAACTGTCTTACTACTATAGATAATCTATCCTTAACTTTGAGGGACCATGTACACTGGGCCAACTAGTTGTGTGGTGCTTTGATGTGCCAATGTGTGCGGACCTTCCATTGTAACATCCGCCCCAAGCACACAAGATTTTGTCCGCTTTGCCCGTGCCCGCACGAGAACTTCCCAAGAGGTCACCCATCCTGGTACTACTCTCGCTCGAGCACGCTTAACTACGGAGTTCTTACAAAATCTGTAGCGGCGCACGGTTTTAAAACGCGTCTTCTTTATTTGAGAGGGAAAATTATATAAGTAGCTCAGGATCTCCTTCTCTCCAGGCGATATGGGGCTAACTCGTGGCGTTGTACACCTCACCTCACCTCATCCATCTTGGCATTCCTGTCTCAGGAGTCTTGGCTCTTGGCTATTGGCTTATTGGATCTTGGCCGTCATAATCCACCCCCCTTAGGGCTACACGTCCTCGTGTAGGGTTAGACCCCCCCATAGCGAGGAGAACCGGCTCTGATACTATTTTGTAACATCCGTCCCAAACACACAAGATTTTGTCCGCTTTGCCCGTGCCCGCACGAGAACTTCCCAGGAGGTCACCCATCCTGGTACTACTCTCGCTCGAGCACGCTTAACTATGGAGTTCTTACGAAATTCGTAGCGGCGCATGGTTTTAAAATGCGTCTTCTATATTTGGGAGGGGAAATTATATAAGTAGCTCAGGATCTCCTTCTCTCCAAGCGATGTGGGGCTAACTCGTGGCGTTGTACACCACACCTCACCTCACCTCACCTCATCCATCTTAGCATTCCCGCCTTAGGAGTCTTGGCTCTTGGCTATTGGCTTATTGGATCTTGGTCGTCACATCCATAGTCCAATACCACGGTACGTTGCGTTACCCGGCAGGAGCTTGAGTGACATGTAATCCCTATAGGTTATCCGATGTCTAGTGTTGGATATGTGCGTTTTGATGAGCCAATCTGTCCACACAGTTAACCTAGGACTGGTGGTTGTCAGTATGACTGACGATGTTCCGGATGCTAGGCATAGCACCGGAAGGTGTGTGGTGTTATAGATGACAAGCCATCAAGCCCTAGTCAGATAATTGATCGGGATCTGACGGTACTCCCCACCACCCGAGTCGTATCATGGCACCAGTAATAGGAGGAACTGAGGATTATCGGAGTATAGTAGAGAATAGGGTTACGAGGGAGTAATATAAGTTTAGGATCACTAGAGTTCAACTCGCATTGCACTCTGGGTGGCTGCGCGAGTTAATCGGATTAGGGTTTATTAACGGAACTTTCGGTGTGTCACCGGAACAGTTAATCAGGGATCCGGTTGGAGCTAGAGATCCCGAACCCTGAAGGTTCCACCATGTCGTTGAGTATAGGAATTGTTCCCCGACCTGGTTGGATACGTTGGAAGCGAAGTAGCATGATGGAGCACAAGCCCGGAGCCTAAGAACCTAATTCACATATGTTAGGGGCCATAGGGTTATTTTGGTAAATATTGAAATATGGCTCAGAACATATTGAATATAGATCTTAAAATGAGCGAAATAATTCCAGGAGCTCATAGCCACTGACGGAACTCGATTCCAAGTAGCGCACCTCACTCAGTCTCTCTTTCAGTTTTTCACTTTTTATGAAGGGCGTTTTCGTCCAGACTTCACGATAGACACATGGAAACCCTAAAAATCGCACCCTCTCATCCCTATCTACTAGGGGCCGGCCCTAGCTTGCTTGTACCACTAGGAGACCAGCCCTATAAGAGGAATAGAGAGGGAGGGGCCGGCCCTAGGTGCTCCTCCTCTCCTAATACCCGACCCCCTCTCCCTCTCTCCGTCTCTGAGGTTTCGGCCAAGGAAGAAAGAGGAAGAAGAAGGAGGAAGGAAGGAGAAGGAAGAAGAGAGAAAGAGAAGGAGGAGATCTACCGGCACACCGTCGACTTCGCAACGAATTCCTCCGTCGACTCATAATCCTTGCACTCAGAGACAGGATTTCGAGGATTCCTCAATTTGCAAAGGACAAGGTGCTATCCAACAGCTTCCCTTGTGATTCACGTGCGGTTCTTCATCGTTCCGTCCTCTCTGGATCATTGATCCATAAGGTATGATGATTCTAAACACCTAACTAGATGCATGCATATCTTCCGTAGATCGTAGTATGCCTCTAGGGTGTCTGCACATATGCTAAGATCATAGATTTGTATGTAGATTGTATTGTTGAATTAATTGTAATGAAACATACACCGTATGATATTCGGATCTATCTTTTACTTCTGTTGCGACTCTGATAAGCGAATCTAATTCCAACAATTGGTATCAGAGCTGGCTTTGGTGTATGTTTCATGTATGAATTCATGAAAACATCATGTGAATATATGATGGCATATGTTTTCGTCTGGGTTCGGCGTAGATCATGCATATGGATTGTGCTATGTATCGTCTTTTTGCAGGTGCTGCGTTGAATAGTAATCTGTGATTGCATGCCTCCGGGGGTCGGACCCTGGATTTAATTTTGCATTGATTATTATTGCGCTTGTTGGTTTTAAGGCACTAGATGGGCGAGGGTAGAGGTTGACCACCCTCGGTTCTCTGGCCATGTTTTTAGGATTGTTTCCTTTTCTTTCTAGCAAAATTGTACACGAACGAGCACTTGCTCGGAGCGTGTTAGTTTTTCGGTCACAGGAAGAAGGAGATGATGCTACATCCACGGTTCGGGCAAGCAGTACCATGGCGTGCAAAGACCCGGCGAAAGCGTGCACATTGGCGATGATGGGGATCGTCGTTAGAGATCGTGCAGAACGGAAGAGTAGGATATCTTGGCTGTGCTATTCAGGTTCAGGGGTCGGACCCTGGACTTGATTAAGTTTGGATGCTATTTCTGTTGATTCTCTTTTCTTAGTGTTTAGAGAACCTCGATGATAATGTGATTATCTATCTTGCTTGTGAGTTTGTCTCTAGATCAGGCTTAGGGTTAGTACTAAGCTTATGGATTCATCGGTGTCTCTATATGGTTCTAACACGTGCGAATCCGGTGGCTAGCTAAAAGGAAAGGTGGTAACCGCCCTCGTGGTAGTTCAGGTAGCCAAGTACTGTACACCGAGATAGACGCAGTGTTAGATTTGTTTAGATTAGGATTTCATCACGTGGTCCTAGCGACCAAGTTAGGTTCGGATTTCACTGTGTGATACCCGTTTTTAGATGACGTTTGATGGTAGTATGAACTCATCATGATTTGGTTATGCCACCATTAGGTTGAGGTCCGACGGAGGTTGTCGGATGTCCCTATTTGGCCAGCATCGAAACCTGTAATGAGATAAGGTCTACTATGACATCAGGCATCAAATTGTGAACGAGACGTCATTCTAGTGGGAGTCCTTTCCACGTTGACCTTATGCTAGGCTCCAGATCTTAGGATTATGGGCAAACTAGTGAAGTATCGAGTTCCTTGGAATCTATGTAATGTGATCCTTGCAAGAAAGGCAAAAACTGAGTATTCAAGGTAGGGACAATGATATTTTCTTAGGATACTAATGTTTTGCGAGAAGATTTATAATCCTAGTGGGAGCACGGTAGACCAGGGTCTAAGTCTAGGAGGTCGTGACCTTTCTAGATATGCATAAAACCTCATAAAGAAGGAATATATGAGAGGTTCCCTCCAAAGGGGAGCCCCTGGCCTCCACAATCAACCGGCTAAGGGTCTGGGTGGGTGGTACGCAGTTCGATATTCCCACCGGCTGAGAGCTGTGTTTCATTCCATACTGGTTCGCCTAGTGGTTTCCTACGGGACATGGAGGATGCCGGTGGCAGTGGGTGACGGTTTTTTTCCTGCACCGCGAGAGCCTATGAACCTCCCTGCCGATACCACATAGATTTGTGGGAAGCATCCGAAAGCTTGTGTGATGCCACCGTTGCTGCGCACACGGGTCACATAAAGCTGGCCAAAAGGAGACTGGGAGGTCTTTCAGTTTACCATGGGTAATTCTGATGAAGACTGGGTTGTAAAAACCCCGTTGGTAGAAGCGATAGCATGCTCTCACCGAGACACTTCTCCAATTCAAGGCCGATAGTCTCAGTGCTCGAGCCCAGGGAATTTAAATTCCTGGATGTCTCCACTTGAGGTAGTAAAGACATAGCGGCTGGAGTAAACATTATCTATTTCTAAATTCCATAAAATAGATTGTAGTAAACCCTAATTTTGCTTTGAACCATTGTTTGTAGAAATCATGACCAAGCTCGACCCCCTTGCCTCCATACTTAATGATAACAAACTTACGGGACCAAACTACGAGGACTGGAAGCATAACCTGATGCTCGTCCTAAGGGTTGGCAAACACACAATTGCCCTAAGTACCCCTCAACCGACCATGCCGAGACCAAGTGCAACTGAGGCTCAGTTGAAGGAATGGAAAGACTGGCTAGATGCTGATGATATGTGCAAGTGCTACATAGTGGCATCCTTGCAGACCGTCCTTCAGAAGCAAGTCTAAGACATGGCCTTCGCTTCAGACATGATGCTCTACCTAAAGGAAATGTTCGAGGGCCGTAGTCGGGTAACTCGTTACCTAACCATCAAAAAATTGATGTCCACGAAGATGGCAGAGGGGACTTTAGTTCAGGATCATATGCTGAAATTGTTTGGCTATGTGAATGAGCTTGGTTCCTTCGATGCCATCTTCGATGCAGAGATCCAGACCGATATTTTTCTCGCGTCTCTGTCAGGAGCATTTGAGGGCTTCATTACCAACTTTAACCTTAACTGGTTGGATATATCTAATGCAGAGCTCCTAGCGGCACTCCAGGCGGTAGAGGACGGGATGAAGGCAGGAACCCAATCCCTGAATATAGAGCGGAATTCTTCTCTGAAAGCCAAAGGCAAGTTTCAGAAAAGAAAGTCTAAGAAGCCCGTGAGATGGGTCAGGTGCAGTTGCAGGTTCCTAAGCAAAATGGTCCGGTGAAGCCCAAAGAAAAATATTTTAGATGCGGCAAGAAGGGGCACTGGAAGGGCGACTGCCGTGCGGCTCCCAAGAAGGCTGAGACAGGTATATCTCAAATCCATATAGTGGAATCCCTTGTAGCATCCAGTTGTTCTCTAGTTTTATGGATTGTGGATTCTGCTTCAACTAACCATGCTTGCAATAATTTGCAGGGGTTCAAGGAGACAAGAAAACTGGGTGATAGGGAGATGATCCTAAGCATGAGAACTGAGGCCGTGGCAGAGGCTGAAGCAGTTGGAGATATCGTCTTGCAGTTTCTTGATGGAAGAAGTTTATTACTTAGAGACATACTTTATGTACCGTCCTTGAGACGAAATTTAATTTATGTTTCCTTATTGAATAATGAAGATTTTTCAGTTTTATTTCATGCTTCTGGTGTGTCAATTAAATTGAATGGTTCCTTTGTTTGTAAGGGAAAGACACAGAATGGTCTCTATGTAATTAACTCCAATCATAAGTAGGATAACATAACAGAAGCATGTGTGGTTAATTCATCTAAAAAAAAAATCCCTCAGATAATCCAACACTCCTTTGGCATCTAAGACTTGGACACATAACCTTAGACAAGATTCACAGGTTGGTTAAGGTAGGACTCTTAAGTCCAGATATTTCAGAAAGTTTACCGATGTGTGAGTCTTGCCTGGAAGGCAAGATGACTAAAAGATCTTTCCGAGCCAAGGGTAGCAGATCTCAGGAGATATTAGAGTTGGTACACACTGATGTATGTGGGCCCATAAGTGTTCGTGCCATAGGAGGCTTCGAGTATTTCATCACCTTCACGGATGATCACTCGAGGTTTGGATACATATACCTAATACGGTGAAAGTCTGAATCCTTTGATAAGTTCAAGGAGTTCAGAGCTGAAGCAGAAAAGCAGACGGGTAAAAGTATGAAGTCTCTTCGATCGGATTGAGGAGGCGAATACCTATCGGATAAATTTATTGGGTACCTATGTGAGCATGGGATCGTATCCCAGTTGACTGCACTAGGGACACCACAAGAAAACGATGTATCTGAGAGGAGAAACCGAACTTTGTTAGGCATGGTTCGGACTATGATGAATTATGTCATATTGCCACCTAGTTTTTGGGGATATGCCCTAGAGACGGTAGCATATACTTTGAACTTTGTTCCATCAAAGTCAGTACCTCTAACTCCTTGGGAGCTGTGGTTGAAGCGAAAGCCAAGCCTACAATACTTTAGGATTTAGGGTTGTCCAGCACATGTGCGGAAGGACAAGTGAGATAAGATGGAGTAAAAAACTAAGGTATGTCTGTTCGTTGGGTTACCAAAAGAGACAAATGGTGGTTTATTTTATGATCATGAGGATAGAAAGGTTGTCGTCTCGATGAACGTCGTATTCCTAGAGCAGGATTATTTAATAGACCATAAGCCCACAAGTAAAATAGTTCTTGAAGAATTGCTTGGTACTGATAGGAGTACGCAGACAGAAAACATAGTGGGAATCGATACCACTAAGATAAACGATACTGTAGAATCAACTCCTATGGAACCACCGCAGACTCGTCGCAGTGGGAGGACCACAAGTGCTCCTGATAGATACATTGGAGAGGCCTTCATGGTAGATCCAGAGTTTCAGGAGGATGATTCACTAATCTATGACGAAGCGATGGTATCCTCTGACCATGCAGCATGGCAGGAAGCCATGGAGGCAGAACTAACATCGATGTCCCAAAACATGGTCTGGACACTTGTAACACCACCTCACAACATTAAACCTGTTAGGTGTAAGTGGGTGTACAAAAGAAAAAGAGGTTCGGATGGTACCGTTGAGACTTACAAAGCTAGACTAGTCGCTAAGGGTTATACCCAGCGAGAAGGGATCGACTATGACGAAACCTTTTCGCCAGTGGCTATGCTTAAGTCTATCCGGATTCTCTTGTCCATTGTAGCCCATTATGATTGGGAGATCTGGCAAATGGATGTTACATTCCTCAACGGGGATTTGGAAGAAGACATCTATATGTCTCAGCCTCCAAGCTTTATTGTAAAAGGTCAGGAAAGCCTGGTGTGCAAGTTGCAAAGGTCCATTTATGGACTTAAGCAAGCATCCAGAAGTTGGAAAATGCGTTTTGATCAAGCTATCCAGTCTTATGGATTTGAGCAGAACGTGGATAAACCATGTGTTTATAAAAGGAGCGATAAGACTGCAGTAGTTTTTCTAATGCTTTACGTAGACGATATCATACTCATTGGAAACGATGTTGGAACGTTGTCTATAGTGAAAGTGTGGTTATACTCTCAATTTGATATGAAAGATCTAGGTGAAGTGAGTTATATTATGGGGATCAAGGTAACTCGAGATCACCGGAACAAGACTCTCTCGCTGTCACAGTCAGCCTACATAGATACTATCTTGGTCAGATTCAGTATGCATAACTTCAAGAATGGACTGGTTCTATTCAGACATGGAATGAAATTGTGCAAGGATTAGGGTCCTAAGACTCCTGAGGAGAGGGCAGAGATGCAGAAGATACCTTATACTTTGGCTGTAGGGAGTCTGATGTATGCTATGCAGTACACGAGACCAGATATATACTATGCAGTAGGCATGATAGGCAGGTATCAATCAAATCCGGGTCCAGGGCTCTAGACTGCTATAAAAAGTATACTCAAGTATCTCTGTAGGATGAGAGATTATGAGTTAGTTTACTCTTCACAGGAACTGATGCCGATTGGATATACGGATTCTGACTTTGCATCAGATCCGGAATCCAGGAGATCGACGTCAGGGTTTGTGTATTCATTAGGAGGAGGAGCTGTCAGTTGGAGGAGCGTGAAACAGGGATGCATCACGGATTTGCCGACAGAGGCTGAGTACGTTGCGGCATGTGCAGCAGCTAAAGAGGTGGTGTGGCTCAAGAAGTTCATCATGGACTTAGGATGCGTACCGGGAGCTCAAGATCCTATTGTCCTTTACTGTGACAATAGTGGAGCGGTAGTACAATCCAAGGAGCCAATATATCACTAGAAGAGTAAGCATATCGAGCGGAAATGCTACATTATCTGGGACTTGCAGAAGCGAGGGGAGGTTGCAGTGACTCAGGTGGCGTCTGCAGATAACATGGCGGACCCTTTCACAAAGGCGTTACCGACCAAGGCTTTTGAGAAGCACGTGGATGCCATGGGAGTTAAGACTGTTATTCCCCGGTAGGCTAAGTGGGAGATTGTTGTAGCTCGTGTGTCCTGAGCGTGGATTTTCTGTATTAACATTAATAAAGATGACTTTGGTTATTGCTTTAATTAGAATACTACTATGGTATATATTAATACACATATAATAAAGGACCCTAGAGAACACAGTAGGCCACTGAGGCGCATGGTGGATCCATGCTTGGGAGACCCAGTGGACCAGTTATGTATAGACCTAGAACTAGTTCACAGCTTAGGTGATGCTGGTCGCTTCACCGAGAACAAGCTGTTGGCTGGTAGAGGATGTGGCGAAGTCTCCACCACAGGAACACGGTATTCCTATTCACCTGACCAAGCACGATGATTGTGTTGAACAGAAACCAAGACGGTGCACAATTCAGTGATTCAGACACTGGTGCATAAACTGCCTTACTACTATAGATAATCTGTCATTAACCCTGAGGGACCATGTACATTGGGCCAACCAGTTGTGTGGTGCTTTGATGTGCCAACGTGTGCGGACCTTCCATAGTCCAATACCATGGTACGTTGGGTTACCCGACTGGCACTTGAGTGACATGCAATCCCTACAGGTTATCCGACGTCCAGTTTGGATGGGTGCGTTTTGATGAGTCAATATGTCCACACAGTTAACCCAGGCCTGGTGGTTGTCAGTATGACTGACGATGTTCCGGATGCTAGACATAGTACCGGAATGTGTGTGGTGTTATAGATGACAAGTCATCAAACCCTAGTCAGTTGATTGATCGGGATCTGACGATGCTCCCCACCGCCCGAGTCGTATCATGACACCAGTAGTAGAAGGGACTGAGGATTTTTGGAGTATAGTAGAGAAAAGGATTACGAGGGAGTAACATAAGTTTAGGATCACTAGAGTTCAACTCGTGTCGCACTCTGGGTGGCTGCACGGGTTAATTGGATTAGGGCTAATTAACGGAACTTTTAGTGTGTCACCGGAACAGTTAATCAGGGATCCGGTTGGAGCTAGAGATCCTGAACCCTGAAGGTTTCACCCTGTCGTTGCGTATAGGAATTGTTCCCCGACCTGGTTGGATACGTTGGATGTGAAGTAGCGCGATGGAGCGCAAGCCCGGAGCCTAAGAACCTAATTACATGTGTTAGGGGCCGTAGGGGTATTTTGGTAAATACTAAAATATGGCTCAGAATATATTGAATATGGATCTTAGAATGAGCGGAATAATTTCATGAGCTCATAGGCGCTGACGGAACTCAATTCCGAGTAGCGCACCTCACTCAGTCTCTCTTTCAGTTTTTTACTTTTTGTGAAGGGCGTTTTCGTCCAGGTTCACGATAAACACTTGGAAACCCTAAAAACTGCCCCCTCTCATCCATATCTACAAGGGGCCGGCCCTAGCTTGCTTGTAGCACTAGGAGACCAGCCCTATAAGAGGAATAGAGAGGAAGGGGCCGGCCCTAAGTGCTCCCCCTCTTCTAATACTCGACCCCCTCTCCCTCTCTCCCTCTCTGAGGTTTCGGCTAAGGAAGAAAGAGGAAGAAGAAAGAAGAAGAAGGGGGAAGGAAGGAGAAGAAAGAAGAGTGAAAGAGAAGGAGGAGATCTACCGGCAAGCCGTCGACTTCACAACGAATTCCTCCGTCGGCTCGTAATCCTTGCATTCAGAGACGGGATTTCGAGGATTCCTCAATTCGCAAAGGACAAGGTGCTATCCAACAGCTTCCCTTACGATTCACGTGTGGTTCTTCATCGTTCCGTCCTCTCCGGATCATAGATCCATAAGGTATGATGATTCTAAATACCTAACTAGATGCATGCATGTCTTCCGTAGATCGTAGTATGCCTCTAGGGTGTTCGCACATATGCTAAGATCATTGATTTGCATGTAGATTGTTTTGTAGAATTAATTATAATGAAACATACACCGTATGATCTTTAGATCTATCTTTTGCTTCCGCTGCAACTCTGATAAGCGGATCCAATTCTAACATTTACATCATTGCAAAATATTGATACTGGCTGAACTTGAGTTGGACTGGACAATGGGTCCCGAATCTGAGTTGTGAGGCAACACGGTGTTGGTGGAATGATGCATGTGCAAGGGTGTGAATATGTTTGTGCATGTGTGCATGCGTGCACACAAGGTGTTGAGCATGCTTGTAAGTATATAATATAATTTTTTTATATAATTAGTTGTTTGTATGCTGTCGACTGGGGTTTGTCCCTATAGCAACCCGCCGCTGAGCGATGCAGGTAGTAGGATATAACTGAGTCAACCCACGCTTCGACCTAGGGCTGATAGATCTTCTCGTTAGACCGATCCTACTCGATAGGGTGGTCTCGACTTCCGAGACATAAGCCGACTTCCGATTTCCCCGGCCTCAAGATCCTTATCTCTCCTTCCCCATGCATCGAATTTCAATCCGATGTACGGGGACCCTTCAACTCTAATCCCACCACACTACAACACAATAAATAAATAAAAATAAAAACAAACAACTCCACCTTTCATCCAACTCTATAGCAAATCGTCCCCTACAACCTCCTTTTTAACCCATCTATTCAGCCAACCCATCCCCAACCCAATTCAACCAACCCCCCTTTCAACCTCTCAGCCAACCCATTTTCCCCTATCTCTCATGTACGACCTACAACCTCTCAAATCCCATCACCCCCTCTCTCAAGTCACCCCCTCCCTCTTTCCCGATCTCCACTCTAACTCCCCCTCTTCTTTACGCCATTGATCTCCCCTCACCCCCTAAACCAAGCCCTAGCCCTAGGGTTTCAATCCCCCTTCTCCCTCACACCACCAACTAGCCCCCTTCCCCTTTTAATCATCCCGATCCCCCACCCCTACTCCCTCAATCCGAGCCCTAACCGGACCTCTCTCTCTTCAGCCCTCCTTCTTTGATCTCACCTCCCTTTCTTGATCTCTTTCTCCCTATCGATCTCTCCGTTCCTTTCTTTGTGGTGGCTAAGTGTGGCGGCCAGAACGAGGAGCGGGGAGGAGGTGGCGCCGGAAAGGAGCTAGGAGGAGGAGCCCCAGCGGGAGTCGAGGACCCCCTATCGACGGGTCATCCCTCTCCTCTCCTCTCCCTTTACCCTTTTTATTTTCCTTTTCTCTTGGGTTCTATTGAGATCAACCTCAAGCCACCCCCTTTCACCTCTTCATCCCATGCCATGGCCATGGTCACCGACCATGTGGCTGGCAAGGCCTAACCAATCCTCGGTTAGACCCCTTGGGCTAACAGCCACCAGCTACAGGCCATTACCTCTTTTGTCTTCTTATTTTGCCGTTGTGACAACCACCGGTAGTATGGCCGGTGACTGAGCAACAGTCAATGCCAGCTACCAACCCTTCAGAGGCGATTTATCGCAATAATGCACCCATGACTGAGTCCAAAAATAATAGTAATGATAATAATAAGGGCATATTGGTAATTTTATTTATTATACGTTTAAGCTCTCATATTGAATTAGTAGCAATGCCACCATGCCATTGCATGGCGTCCTCGACCATCCCTAACTTCTCTCGCTGCAGCTACCATGCCTTGTGCCCAGTGTCCGGCAGCTATATAGTCGGCAAGGCCCGATCCGACCAACCCAGCCCCTTGTCACCTTCCCCTTGAAGTGGCCGTTGTCAGCCGACTAGGTACTCATCGGCTATGTAACCGGCCAAGCCCGAACCCTTTCGGTGTTGGTTCCATCTCCAATCCCACGTCCATCGTGCCGGTTGAAAATGTCCCCCGCCTTTCGTGTAGATAGTGGCTGTGATCAGCTTAGAACTAACATCGGGCAAACCTTGTTCCTGCATAACCTAGTGCATGCCACTGAACCTTACTCGAGCCAGGCAGGAATCCATCGATTGGGTAGCCGGCAATGCCAAGCTCTGACCTGGCACACCAACCCCGACCCTCAACCTCCCCACGATGTTGATCTAGCCCCATGAGCCCCACTCGACGTTAGTGGGCACAATCTCATCGGGTCAAGCTCGCCTTCGAATTGATAATGTCGATGCAGTTTCAACCGCCTAGGTAAAGTGGTCATGGAGCTACTTGTGTAGTTGTTTGCGCACGAGATTAATTCCATGGCGGCAATGTGCTACTTAGCAACCTAGGCTGACCACTAGTACGTTTCCCGTGCAAACCCTTCTTTTGATAGATCAAGCCCGACCGTGGTCGGCTTTGCCGATTTTGCCATCGCCCGACGCGGGTCATAAAATTTAGTCGAATTAGTGCCATTGAACCTTAGTATGGCCTTTGGCGTCGGCAACGCCGACTAATCAAGACGGTACCATTAAAGTATCGTTTTGTGTGCCGGTAGACCGGTAGTGTCCGATGACACCTAGATTTCTCGACTCAGCCAACTCGGCCCTAAACCCGTATTACTCAGTAGCATGTATTAATCATGGGTCCACTGTATGTGTTTGGCAGTTCGTGGCCGCGTTGACCCAGTTAGAGAAGGAGCGAAAGTTGCCTAGCAGAAGCTCGTGTTCACCAACCAGGTGACATCTACTCCCTTTTCCATGGTCTTTGATAGTGGGAAATAATAACAACTAGGATATGTGTCCTCGATACTTCATGTAGGTCCCATCGGACATCGTCGCATGTGGTCACGTTGACCCCTCTATGCATGCAGAGTCGTGAGTCCGATGACGCATGCTTTAAAATATTAATAAAATAATCATGCTTTAAAATATTAATAAAATAATCATAATTATTGCATGGACACCGTAATTAGGCATTCTCATAAATTAAACTATAATTTAAATAAAATAATAATTAATGGTAAATATGGCCCCCACCTTTTCGGTAGGAGTGTGGGGATCATACCTAAACTGGGTCCCGGGGGGAGTGTTTATTTTATTATATATCATGTGATGCATGGGCTGTGAGTGCGGTGCGAATCCTGGTGTAAAACATCGAAACTGATTTATTACTATTTAGCATTTTCGATAACTGTTTGATAATCTACCTTGTAAAAAGATTGGAACCCCGTGCGTACAAGGGCCGTGAACCACCCTACGCGCACAGCCGAAGATCAGTAGGTTAGGGGGTCACGAGCAAGGGTTGTGGTAAAATCAATAGGAGGTGCCCTCGAGTAGGGATTGACCTAGCAATCTTGTCCTGGGGTAGTTGAAGCCCCCAAAGAAAGTAAGTTGGGTGGTAGAGCTCCACCGTGAAAGACAGGAAACCCTTTTATGATCATGTGGGTGATTTTATGCACGGTGTTGGTGGGTGCACGGCGAGAGAGTTGGCCCTCTACATCGAAATAAAAGGCCCTATAGTAATGCCCGACCGGGGGCAGGATGAACAAAATATCTGGGGTTCACATTAGAATAGATGATTATTTAATTTATTTAATACTGAATGGACTTTAGGTTAGACAACCTAGAGACAGTACAAATTTCATAAGAATGTAGGTTGTTGTAGATCTATCTGTAAAACCTTGACTTATTTAATTAGATTTGGTTGTCTCATATTATTAAAGGCTACTAGGATGTCACTATCCATTAATTTGGCTAATATCCCAATTTTCCATTGGGGCTACTCTTTCCCACGAGTAGACTATCCTGCAGGTACGGAGGTTCTGGAGTAGCAGTAGGAGGCCAGAGGCGGAGTTACAGTTACGACAGTATTCTATATTCAGTTTATTATCTTGTAGTTTTCTTATTCTAGCAATGTAATCGATTGGATTGGAATAAGGATTATTTAGCCTAGTCAGTGTTCGATGACTGTAAGTGGTGAAGGCCACAAGTCTAGGATAGCTCACAATAAAAATATAAGTCTCTAAATGGCCTAATTGACTAGCCATGTAGATAGGACCTCTAAACCAGTGTACTGAGTGCCAGGGAGTGGGTGAGACTCCTAGCTCGCCGTCAGTGGCTGGAGCCCCGTGCTCCCTTAGAGGGACTCCTGTCAGTAGGTAGTGGCGCCGATATGTCACACATGCTGAGAGGATAACCTTATTAAAGGTCAAGCTTGGTCATTTCTCTATCTTTTTCGGCAAAAATTATATTTCTCTACTTTTCTCTAAATAAAGATATTTTAACAAAAATCAAGTTTTAAAATATTCCTTGTTTCTTCCTCCTTTTTTTTTTTGAAGGGTAAAAAATGAATATATTACTGAAAAAGAAAGGCAGTTACAGGACTCGGCTTAACTCTGGGTGAGTAAGCAGTACATCAGACCAAATAGGCCACCCACAGGCTCTAACCCAAAAAGGAAGAAAACACTATCTCACTGAAGTGAGTTACAATACTCCAATAAGATTGAAGCTCAAATAGGTGATCAAAAACACCACCACAAACCATTCCTCTACCTACAAGGGACAACAACGAAGCTCCTACTCTTCCGAACAGAAGACCTCTGTATCTGAGATGAAGCTTGCACCACTAGAGGGTCTTCCACAGTTGTAGAATCTCCACCTCTCACTGTTATGGTTACGTCCGCATCACCCGAAGTCGGCTCGCTGAACAAACAACCGTCACAAATCAATTCAGCACCTGTTTCAGCACCAATTACCACTCCAGCCAGCATCAGCATGCGTAACATCAGTAATTGCTTGCGTAACATCAGCTTCAGCACTAACATTATCCTCAACTCTGCCATCTCCACCTTGCGTAACAACAGCAGCTTCAGCATCTCTGCCATCTCCAGCATGCATAACAGCAACTCTGCCATTTCCACATAGTGTAACATCAGCTTCAGCACTATCATTAGCCTCAACTCTGCCATCTCCACCTTGCGTAACAACAGCTACAGCATTAGCACCATCCACAGCACACCAATTCGCCTGCATGGGTGGATACCAAACTCGAGCTGCAATTGCCATATAGGTGAATACTGCTGCAATAGATCAGCTGACAGCAATATCCCATTGTAAGTTTCCCCATGGTAATGTTTCCCCAATGATAATATTCCCCAGAGGTAAATTTCCCCATGGTAAGGTTTCCCCAATGGTAATTTTCCCCGAAGACAAGCATACATCTGATCTACCTTTCATAACACACCCACTGAGCCCTCCTAACGAGCCTCGTATGCATCCAAAACGCTGTGATGACAAAACTCTATTCCAACTAAAACTCTCCTCCAAATACTCCACAAAATCTGGCAGAGTACCTGTGCTGAATACACCAATTATCACTCCAAACAGGTCACTTCACCAAGGTCCCAAACACACTCGAAACACCAACCTCCAGAATTGTATTGCAGTAATTAGACGTCTCTGGATATCCGAATTACTAAATCTGAAACCACTTCCACACCCCACCAAGCCACTAAAATGTCATAGATCTACACCAGCTGAACCCTCTTCACCGAAGCTACACAAATCTGGCAAAAATCTGTTCCGGACTCACCAAAACTTACTCCAAACACGTCACTGCATCACTGCCCCAATCACACTCAATGCACCATCCTACAGACATGTACTGCAGGAATTAGCCATCAAAGAAGTTCTGAAATTCTGAACTGAGACCACTCCCACTACCCAAGTAAAAGGCGCCTACCATAACCCACCCACTGATCCTTCCTAGAGAGCTTCAAATGCATCCAAACCGCTGTGATGTCAAAACTCTTCTCCAACTAAACCTCTCCTCCAAACACTACAACAAAACTGTTGTTTTGCGGCTGCCTGAGCGGCGGCCATGATCATTCTGGCCGAAAGAGGCATCAAATCCGACGAACACCGAATCCCGCCGGAAAATGTTGAGCATATCCGGCGGCTCACCAAACCTTGCCGGAAAAGATGGAGCAAATCCGGCGGGCCACCAACCCCGCCGGAAAAGGTATAGCGAATCCGGCGGCCTACTAACCCGTCCGAAAAAGTTCAGGGGAATCCGGCGGCCCACCAACCCGGCCGGAAAAGGTTGAGGGAATCCGGCGGCCCACCAACCCCGCTGAAAAAGATCGAGCGAATCCGGCGGCCCACTAACCCCGCCAAAAAAGATCGAGCGAATCCGGCGGGGGAGATCTCCTTCCGCTTGCTCTCCGACGACGTGCTCCCCCCCCTCCGCTCGCTCCGGCAGCCAGCAGCGGCAGCGGGGAGCTCGACTGCGACCCCGTGCTCATCGGCATCCCTACGTTGCCGTCCGACGCTCCACAGCCAGCAGGGGCATCTGGTCTTAGGTTTGGGATGCCGAGTGTTTGCTCGGATGCCGACTCGGCGGAGAGATCGAAGCAGTTGGGGGAGTTCCCGTCGCCGGAGTTCCGGCGGAGGTGAGGAAGAAGACGATAGCGTGGCTGTGTAGAGGTCTGCAACTCGAACATACGAAAATGATTATATTGGTTTTTTCATATTAAATAAAATAAAAGCTAAACTAATCACAAGTTGTTGATAGTGCATGTGGTTGAGATTCTCAATTCTCCTGTTTGCGGTGAGGGTTCGAATACCCAAGGGGGAGGGGGGCAACCTCAAGGCAGGAGAGGCCAGGCCGGAACCAACAACTAATCACAAAATTTTTTTTTTTTTTTACTAGCCGGAACCAACAAATTTTGGCCGCCGGATTTTCTGCAGTATTTCCGGCGGCCAGGCCGAATAACCTGCAGTATTTTCGGCAGCCAGGCTTTTTGCGACGGGATTTTATACGGTCATCATTTGTGGCGGCAAGGCCCCCGATTAAATGAATATTCGGCCATATATGGCCGCCGGAAAAAACTGCATACGTTGTAGTGAAATGCTCCACAAATCCCGGCAAAACACCTGTGCTGGGCTCACCAATAAAAACTCCAAACAGGCCACTTCACCAAGGTCCCAAACAAACTCGAAACCCATCCTACAGAATTGTACTGCAGTAATTAGGCGTCTCTGAAGTTCTGAATTTCTGATTCCGTGACCACTTCCGCACCCCAAGTAAAATCCGATTGGATGGATGGGTGCCATACTCGAGCTAGAGGTTCCATTGTGATGAGCACCGCTGCACTAGAACAGTTGGAAAGGATTTCCAAAAAACTATACGCCACTTTAGACATAATCTCTACATTGGATCCAAAGACACCATCATACAGTCTACTGTTACGTTCCCTCCATAATACATAAATTATTGTAGTCAGAAGCACCTGCCCAACTAATCGCTGAGGTCCCTTCGGAATGGTTCCCAAGAAATTGCAAATCTTCTTAATTGTGTTACCAGTTCCTGCATGATTCCATCCCATATTAGAACAACAATTCTCCCATATAGCATATGTCCACGGGCACCGAAAAAACAAATGCTTAATATCCTCCGCATCTGCTTCGCAGAAAAGACATCTATTAATAAAGTGAACTCCTCGGCGTTGAATCCATGGAATGGTAGGTAATCGGTTACGAACTGCCCTCCAAACACAGAAGCTATGGTTTGGGGGGGATATTGGATTCCAAATTAATTTGGCCCAAAATTTTAAGGTCCCAGAATTCCGAATAGCTTCCCACGCTGCCCTAAGGGAGAAGCAGCCAGATCTCGAACCACTCCACATCAGAACATCAGCTGGCTTTTCCTGATCAATGTCAATAACCCGAGCGAGTTCCAAAAAATCAGCCATCTCTCTATTATTCGGTATAGGAAGATTCCATCTTCTATCCACAATCCAACCGCTAAGATCAGGCCATCCGTGCTGAAGATCCGGGATAGAATGTACACCCACAATATTCAAAGGGCTTCGCCCATCCACCCACGGATCTCGCCATCTATCAATACTTCTACCATCAGCTATGCCATAATGAAGATTACAGGCCAAATCCTCTCTCCTTTGGAGGATGCCCCTCCAAACAGTCATAGCAGATTGGGGAGCAGTCATTTCCCAAAACGAATTAGCTCCCAAATAACGATCTCTCATCCACCTGGACCATACATTGTCTTTGTCATGCAAGAAAGTCCACCCAAGCTTCAGGTAACTAGCCTTACTAATATCTGAAATGCGCCGAATGCCCAAGCCTCCTTCACAAATTGGAAGACATACCTCTGACCACTTGACATGCACCGACGCAGTTCCCCACAGAAACTTACGCATCCATCGTTCAAGTACAGATATAATACAAACCGGAATGACAAAAACTGCTTCCCAATAGTACAAATAAGCATAAAGGACCGACTTAATAAGCATAAGTCGCCCTCCAAAAGATAATTTGCTAGTTTCCCAAGAAGCCAATTTCAACCGAAACTTTTCCATCAAAGGATAAAATAATCGCAGATTTTTCCTGGCCGGAAATAGAGGGAGTCCTAAGTATCTGACTGGGAGGGTACCAATGGCTATGCCCAATCCCTCGGTAATCTCCGTACCATTAGTAACAGCCTTAGACAGATAAACCAAGCTCTTGTCCGAACTCACAAGAAGACCAGTCTCCTTCCCAAACTCCTCCAGTATTCTAGCAATACCACTGAAGGATTGCTTGGATGCCAAAGAAAAGATCATCAAGTCATCTGCAAACATGAGATGAGATATGCATGGAGCAGTCCCAACTCTGAAACTCGTCCAGCATTTAGTCTCCAACCCCTTCTCCAGCGCTAAAGAGAGCCCTTCCATGACTATAGAGAAAAGGTAAGGAGAGAGAGGGTCCCCTTGCCGAATACCTCTATTCGATCTAATAAGGCCACAAGGGGAGCCATTCAATAGGATTGAGAAAGAAGGTGATGAGATGCATTCTTGAATCCACCCAATCCATTTCCTGGAAAAGCCAAGGCAATGAAAGGCATGCAGGATATAAGCCCTACTAACTTTGTCGTACGCCTTAGCGATATCAATCTTTATGCATGCTCGCTTAGGACGCCGTTTCACTTCAAATCCTTTTACTAGCTCATGCGCAAGAAGTATGTTGTCAGTAATGCTACGACCTGGAATGAAAGCCGATTGATTGGAAGAGATGATTTCTGCCATAAACACCTGCAACCGATTAGCTAGGATCTTAGCTATACACTTGCAACCGTTTCACTTCCTCCTTCTTCTTCATTTATAAGAGAGTTGCAGTCCTGTGAGAAACCCTAATTGGCATAGATAGCTGACTAAACCGTAAATCCCTTTGGTTTTTCTCACCTCACACCCAGGGATCGGTTTCAGATTTCTAGGTTGTGACAGTTGGTATTAGAGCCTAGGGATATGTTCCTAGGGGTTTCATTAGTATGCTATCTTGTGATTCTTTATATGGGAGATTTAGGCTGTACTAGTGCTAGGGTGTTTCTTGAGATAGTGTAGAGATTGATTTGATAGGATTTATTAGAGTAGTCAGTAATAATGTGGTGAACATTTCTAAGGATGAGAGTTTAGAGGTCTAGTCTTCTTTTAGACTAGTTAAGTTGGAGGAATTGATCAGTAACTAAGAAATGGTCCATGCTTGAGTATTTGATTGATCGAGACTTATGGAGTCAATCTATATGCCTTATGCATATGATTATGCTATAGTGATTAGGTTTAGAATTAATCGTGATTACTCGGGTGTCATTTCTTAGGAATGATCCATCTAGAACATCTTAACCAAGGGTAGTGTTTTCTTGGCTAGAGTGTAGTGTTGACGTCGATATCAGAGTATGGTTTGAGAATCTCCTAATATATATTCTTTTGAGCCTCTCAATGGTAACGAGCAGATCAAGGACTAAAGATTCAACTTCAGTTAGTAATTTGGTTGATTGGTTTTGGGATGATTGTATCTGATCATGTCTGGAAGGATGTATATCCTTGATTTTTTTTTCAGCTTGGTTACGAGGTTACTCTTTTTGTTAGTCTTGGTTGTTTCTCGTTGACCTTCAATACTAGAAACCTAGCTGGTATTTTAGGACACCTTGATCTTCGTTGACTCTTAACACTAGAGGCCTAGTCGGTGTCTCAAGATTCCTTGATTCTCCATTGACCTTTAGTATTAGAGGCTTAGTTGGTATTTTTAGGATCGTCCATTGTCTCATTCTAGGTATAATAATCGATTTGGTCTCCTTGTTAGATCTCTCATGTGTATCGTGGGTTGTAATTAGTTTGTTGCGGAGCTTGTGTGTACTTGGATCCTATGAGTAATGAAGAAAACCTTTGATTGTAATGGTTTCAAGAAGTGTACCAAGAGATGGAAATCTCTGGTGGTGGTTTGAATTCTCTTACTTAGTTGATTACGCATTGTTCCTTTGGAAGCTTTCGCGGTAGAGCGTGAACTGTTTCTTCGAAAACTTTGGCAGCTGGCAGAGCTTGCACTGTTCCCAATAGAAATTTTGGTAGCTAGTTATGTAGTTCTTGTTTGGACTCATGGAAGAGAGTGCACTGGCCAGATAGCCATGATGTTAAGATTGATTTGGGATAAATGAGTACTGGAAAGATATTAGTAATAATGTTAAGGGAATTGCCTATACTTATGGAATTTGAAAATATCTTATTAGTTTCAATCTTAAGAATAGTCATACGTTTAGCCGATCCACCCCGGTTGTTTCTAGTTGTCCATAATTGTCTCGGTTCTCTTGTTCTCAGTTTGCTTTATTTATGAGACCCCTATTTAATTAACTCGATGACTAATTTAGTGCAGGGATATAGTATTTGGTGTTGGTATGCTTAGACGATGCTAGTAGGCCATTAGTTTTCTAGTGACTGGCTTCTTTAACTAAATCAGAGTTTCTTTAGTTTAGGACTAGTCACCCAGTCGTATAGTGTATATTATGTCGTATCCTAGTTTTTGGCTTCTTTCTGTCACTATGTTAGTTATCCTCTTATTTCATTGTTCTCTACTCGGGTAGTGGGTTTTCTTCCTTACCTAATTCGTTCATCATAGTATACCCTTTAAAAGGTTTTCGAGTCATGCCACAATAGTATAGTTGGGAGTGTTGGTATTAGGTCTTTCATTGAGTATCGGTGTTTTACGATTCATCAATGTTTCCTCCTTTTTCTTGTTCGTTTGTGGCATAGTTGTGTTATCTTGGACTCAACATTTTTTAGGTTAGTCAGTATGTATGTTGGGGTGTCCAATTCGTCTCATAGTGGTAGGTTATTAGGGTAGTAGAGGTTATGTAGGTAATAGAGGTGTTCCTCCAGAGGGGAGTCTTGTAGGACTTAAGTCTAGACGCACAAGCCTGAGTTGTCTGGTTGTTTTCGTTAGTTTAGACCTATAGGTGTATGAGTTTTCTACGTGTAGGAATACATTTTAGTGTTAATACCTTTAGTTGTGAGTACCTCGTGATCACGTTTTGTGGATTAGGTTGTTACCTTACTTCTGGATAAGGAGGAAACTCCTTATCCAGAAAAAGGAGACAATCTGAACTCAGGAAAATCTATATTAGTCCTTAATGATTAGAATGGAAAATGAAAACAAAAACTAGTATTCGCGATGTGAGAATTTGGAGTTTCATCTCTATCCTAATAATTATGAGACACGATTCATATTACATTAGGTTAGTTGAGAAAGTAGAGTCGCGAGTAGTAGAGTATAGGGTAGATCTTTTTTATTTTTTGAAAAGTTTGGTGTAGTGGCTTACTTTTCTTATTGGCAAGGTAAATAATATTATTTATACCGATTATAGATTTGTCTTTCGTCGCTTTAATAGTGTAGATGGTAATTTTGTATCCTTAGTTTAGAGATTAAATTTTTGGGACGAAAATTCTATTAAGGTGGGTAGGATGTAATACCCGGTATTTTCAAATCTAGTTTCACCAATGGCAACCCAGTTTTGTTCATTATTATTATTATATTGTTGCTAGAATAATTAATGTGGACCCATGTTTACATCATTGCGAAATGTTGATGTTGGCTGAACTATAGTTGGATCGGACAATGGGCCCCGGATCCAGGTTGTGAGGTAACAAGGTGTTGGTGGGATGATGCGTGTGCAAGGGTGAATATGTTTGTGCGTGTGTGTGTGCGTTCACGCAAGGTGTTGAGCGTGCTTGTAAGTACATAATATAATTTTTTTATATAATTAGTTGTTTGTATGTTGTCAACTGGAGTTTGTCCCTATAGTAACCCGCCGCTGAGCGGTGAAGGTTGTGGGAGATCTAAATAAGTCAACCCACGCTTCGACCTAGGGCTGATAGATCTTCTCGTTAGATCGATCATACTCGATAGGGTGGTCTCGGCATCCGAGACATAAGCCGACTTCCGATTTCCCCGACCTCAAGATCCTTCTCTCTCCTTCCCCATGCATCGAATTTTGATCCGATGTACCGGGACCCTCCAACTCAAATCCCACCACACCACACCATAATAAATAAATAAAAATAAAAACAAACAACTCCACCTTCAACCAACTCTACAGCAAGTCATCCCAACCAACCTCCTCTTTAACCCACCTATTCAGCCAACCCATCCCCAACCCAATTCAACCAACCCCCCTTTCAACCTCTCAGCCAACCCATTTTCCCTTATCTCTCCCGTACGACCTATTACCTCTGAAATCCCATCACCCCCTCTCTCAAGTCAACCCCCTCTCTCTTTCCCGATCTCCACTGTAACTCCCCCTCTTCTTCACGCCATTGATCTCCCCTCTCCCCCCTAAACCTAGCCCTAGCCCTAGGGTTTCAGTCCCCCTTCTCCTTCACGCCACCAACCAACCCCCTTCCTCTTTAAATCATCCCGATCCTCCACCCCTACTCTGTCAATCCAAGACCTAACCCGACCTCTCTCTCCAACCCTCCTTCTCTCTATCTCACCTCCCTTTCTTGATCTCTCTCTCCCTCTCGATCTCTCCATTTCTCTCTTTGTGGTGGCTGAGTGTGTCGGCCAGAACGAGGAGCGGGGGAGGAGGCGGCGCCGGAAAGGAGCTAGGAGGAGGAGCCCCAGCGGGAGTCGAGGACCCCCTATCGACGGGTCAGCCCTCTCCTCTCCTCTTCCTTTACCCTTTTTATTTTCCTTTTCTCTTTGGTTCTGTTGAGATCAACCTCAAGCCACCCCCTTTCGCCTCTTCGTCCCATGCCACGGCCATGGTCGCCGACCATGTGGTCGACGACTGTGCAGCCGGCAAGGCCCAACCAATCCTCGGTCAGACCCCTTGGGCTGACAGCCACCAGCTGTAGGCCATTACCTCTTTTGTCTTCTTATTTTGCCATTGTGACGACCATCGATAGTATGGCTGGTGACTGAGCAGCAGATAATGCCAGCCACCAACCCTTTAAAGGCGATTTATCACAATAATGCACCCATGACTGAATCCGAAAATAATAGTAATGATAATATGTTTAAGCTCTCATATTGAATTAGTAGCAATGCCACTATGCCATTGCATGGCGTCCTCGACCATCCCTACCTTGCCTCGCTGCAACTACCATGCCTTGTGCCCGGTATCCGGCAGCTGTATAGCCGGCAAGGCCCGATCCGACCAACCCAGCCCCCTGTCACCTTCCCCTTGAAGCGGCCGTTGCCGGCCGGCCAGGTGGTCATCGGCTATGCAACCAGCCAAGCCCAAACCCTTTCGGTGTTGGTTCCATCTCCAACCCTACGCCCATCGTGCCGGTTGAAAATGTCCCCTGCCTTTCGTGTAGATTGTGGCTGTGATCAGCTTAGAACCAACATCTGGCAAACCTTGTTCCTACGTAGTCTAGTGCATGCCATTGAACCTTACTCGAGCCGGGCAGGAATCCGGCGATTGGGTAGCTGTCAATGCCAAGCTCTGACTTGGCACACCAACCCCGACCCTCAACCTCCCCCCGATGTTGATCTAGCGCCATGAGCCCCACTCGAGGTTAACGGGCCCAATCTCATTGAGTCAAGCTCGCCTTCGAATTGATAATGTCGATACGGTTTTAGCCGCCTAGGTAAAGTGTTCATGGAGCAACTTGTGTAGTCGTTTGCGTACGAGGTTAATTCCATGGCGGCAATGTCCTACTTAGAGACCTAGGCTGACCACTAGTACGTTTCCTGTGCAAACCCTACTTTTGATAGAACAAGCTTGACCGTGGTTGGCTTTCCGATTTCTCTATCACCCAACGCAGGTCATACCATTTAGTCGAATTAGTACCATTGAACTTTAGTATGGCCTTTGGTGTTGGCAATGCTGACTAATCAAGATAGTACCATTAGAGCATCATTTTGCGTGCCGATAGACCGGTGGCATTCGATGACACCTAAATTTCTCGACTCGGCCAACTCGGTCCTAAACCCGTATTACTCGGTAGCAAGCATTGACCATGGGTCCGCTGTGTGTGTTTGGCAATTCGTGGCCATGTTGACCCAGTCGGAGAAGAAGCGAAAGTCGCCTAGCAGAAGCCCGTGCTCACCAACCAAGTGACATCTACTCCCCTTTCAGTGGTATTTGATAGTGAGAAATGAGAACAACTAGGGTAGGTGTCCTCGATACTACATGCGGGTCCTGCCAGACATCATCGCATGTGGTTACGTGGACTCCTCCATGCATGCGGAGTCGTGAGTCCGACTACGCATGCTTTAAAATATTAATAAAATAATCATGCTTTAAAATATTAATAAAATAATCATAATTATTGGATGGACATCGTAATTAGGCATTCTCACAAATTAAAATGTAATTTAAATAAAATAATAATTAATGGTAAATATGGCCCCCACCTTTTCGGTAGAAGTGTGGCGATCATACCTAAACTGGGTCTCGGGAGAGTGTTTATTTTATTCTATATCATGTGATGCATGAGCTATAAGTATGGTGCGAATCCCGGTGTAAAACATCAAAACTGACTTATTACTATTTAGAATTTTTGATAACTGTTTGATAATCTACCTTGTAAAAAGATTAGGACCCCATGTGCGCAAGGGTCGTGAACCACACAGCTTGCACAATCGTAGATCAATAGATTAGGGGGTCACGGGCAAGAGTTGTGGTAAAGCCAATAGGAGGTGCCCTCGAGTAGGGATTGGCCTTGCAATCCTGTCCTGAGGTAGTTGAAGCCCCTAAAGAAAGCAAGTTGGGTGGTAGAGCTCCACCGTGAAAGACAGGATACCCCTTATGATCATATGGGTGATTTTGTGTACGGTGTTGGTAGGTGCACGACGAGAAAGTTGACCCTCTACATCGAAATAAAAGACCATATAGTAATGCTCGACCGGGGGCAGGATGAATAAAATATCTAGGGTTCACATTAGGATAGATGATTATTTAATTTATTTAATATTGAATAGACTTTAGGTTAGACAACCTAGAGACAGTAGGAATTTCTTGGGAATGTAGGTTGTTGTAGATCTATCTATAAAACCTTGACTTATTTAATTAGATTTGGTTATCTTATATTATTAAAGGCTACTAAGATGTCACTAACCATTAATTTGGCTAATCTCCCAATTTTCCATTGGGGTTTACTCTTTCCCACGAGTAGACTCTCCTGCAGGTACAGAGGTTCAGGAGTAGTAGTGGGAGGCCAGAGGCGGAGTTAGGGTTACGATAGTATTCTATCTTCAGTTTATCGTCTTGTAGTTCTTCTTATTCTAGCAATGTAATCGATTGGATTGGAATAAGGATTATTTAGCCTAGTTAGTGTTCGGTGATTGTTAGTGGTGATAATCTAGCTGAATCTTTTTGGGTAGGTCTCTCCTCAAGGCCACAAGTTTAGGATAGCTCATAATACAAATATAAGTCTCTAAACGGCCTAATTGACTAGCCATGTAAATAGGATCTCTAAACCAGTGTACTGAGTGCTAGGGAGTGGGTGAGGCTCCTAGCTCACCGTCAGTGGTTCGATCCCCGTGCTCCCTTAAAGGGACTCCTGTCAGCAGATAGTGGCGCCGACATATCACACACGCTGAGAGGATAACCTTGTTAAAGGTCGAGCTTGGTCATCTTTCTATCTTTGTCGGCAAAAATTTTATTTCTCTACTTTTCTCTAAATAAATATATTTTCACAAAAATCAAGTTTTAAAATATTTCTTGTTTCTTCCTCCTTCTTCTTTATTTATGAGAGAGTCACAGTCCTGTGAGAAATCCTAATTGGCATAGATAGCTAACTAAACCGTAAATCCCTTTGGTTTTCCTCACCTCACACCCCAGGGATCGATTCCAGATTTCTTGATTGTGACAGTAAAGCTACCGTTGCTATGCATGGTGGGTCACATAAAGCTGGCCAAAAAGAGACTGTGAGGTCTTTTAGTTTGCCATGGGTAATTCTGATGAAGACTAGGTCGTAAACACCCCATTGGTAGAAGCGGTTGCACGCTCTCACCGAGATATTGTCTCCAATTCAAGGCTAATAGTCTCAGGGCTCGAGCCCAGAGAATTTAGATTCTTGGATATCTTCACTTGAGGTAGTGAAGACATAATGGCTGGAGTAAACATTATCTATTTTTAAATTCCATAAAATAGATTATAGCAGACCCTAATTTTTGCTTTAAACCATTGTTTACAAAAATTATGACCAAGCTCAACCCCCTTGCCTACATCCTTAATGATAACAATCTTATGAGAACTGGAAGCGTAACCTAATGTTCATCCTAAGGGTTGGCAAATACTCAATTGCCCTAAGTACCCCTCAACCGGCCATGCTGGGACCAAGTGCTACTGAGGCCCAATTGAAGGAATGGAAAGACTGGCTAGATGCTGATGAGATGTGCAAGTGCTACATAGTGGCATCTTTGCATACTGTCTTTCAGAAGCAAGTAGAAGACATAGCCTTCGCTTCAGACATGATGTATTATTTAAAGGAAATGTTCGAGGGTCGTAGTCGGGTAACTCGTTACCTGACCATCAAGAAATTGGTATCCACAAAGATGGCAGAGGGGACTTTGGTTCAGGATCATATACTGAAATTGTTTGACTATGTGAATGAACTTGGTTCCTTCGATGTCATCTTGGATATAGAGATCCAGACTGATATTTTCCTTACGTCTCTGTTAGGAACGTTTGAGGGCTTCATTACCAACTTTAACCTTAACCAGTTGGAGATGACTAACGCAGAGCTCCTAACGGCGCTCCAGGAGACAGAAGACGGGATGAAGACAGGAGCCAAATCCCTAAACATAGAGTGGAAGTCTTCTCTGAAAGCCAAAGGTAAGTTTTAGAAAAGAAACTTTAAGAAGCCCGTGGAGATAGGCCAGGTGTAGTTGCAGGTTCCTAAGCAGGATAGTCCAGCGAAGCCCGAAGGAAAATATTTCCGATGCGGCAAGAAGAGGCACTGGAAGGGTGACTACCGCGTGGCTCCCAAGAAGCCTGAGACATATATATCTCAAATCCACATAGTGGAATCCCTTATAGCATCCAGTTATTCTCTAGTCTCATGGATTGTGGATTCTGGTTTCACTAACCATGCTTGCAATAATTTACAGGGGTTCAAGGAGATAAGAAAACTGGGTGATGGGGAGATCATCCTAAGCATGAGAACTGAGGCTATGGCAGAGGCTGAAGCAGTTGGAGATATCGTCTTGCAATTTTTTGATGGAAGAAGTTTATTACTTAGAAACATACTTTATGCACCGTCCTTGAGACGAAACTTAATTTCTGTTTCCTTATTGAATAATAAACGTTTTTCAGTTTTATTTGATGCTTCTGGTGTCAATTAAATTGAATGGTTCCTTTGTTTGTAAGAGAAAGACACAGAATAGTCTCTATGTAATTAACTCCAATCATAAGCAGGATAACATAACTAAAGCCTGTGTGGTTAAATCATCTAAAAGGAAAAATCCCTCAAATAATGCAACACTCCTTTGGCATCTAAGGCTTGGACACATAGCCTTAGACAGAATTCACAGGTTGGTTAAGGCAGGACTTTTAGGTCCATATGTTTCAGAAAGCCTACTAACATGTGGTCTTGCCTGGAAGGCAAGAAGACTAAAAGAACTTTCTGAGCCAAATGTAGTAGATCTCAGGAGGTATTGGATTTAATACACACTGATGTATATGGGCCCATAAGTGTCCGTGCCATAGGAGGCTTCGAGTATTTCATCACCTTTACGGATGATCACTCAAGGTTTAGATACATATACTTAATGCGGTGGAAGTCTGAATCCTTTGATAAGTTCAAGGAGTTCAGAGCTGAAGCAGAAAAGCAGACAGGTAAGAGTATCAAGTCTCTTCGATCGGATCGAGGAGGCGAATACCTATCGGATGAATTTATTGGGTACCTACATGAGCATGGGATCATGTCCTAATTGATTGCACCAGGGACACTAACAAAATTGTGTATCTGAGAGGAGAAACCAAACTTTGTTAGATATGGTTCAAACTATGATGAGTTATGCAACATTACCACCTAGTTTTTGGGGATATGTCCTAGAGACGGTAGCATATACCTTGAACTTTGTTCCATCAAAGTCAGTACCTCTAACATCTTGGGAGCTGTGGTTGAAGCAAAAACCAAGACTGCAGCACTTTAGGATTTGGGGTTGTCCAGCACATATGTAGAAGGACAAGCGAGACAAGATAGAGTCAAAGACTAAGGTATGTCTATTCGTTGGGTATCCAAAAGTTACAAAAGGTGGTTTATTTTATGATCCTGAGGATAAAAAGGTTATCATCTCGACGAATGCCACATTCCTAGAGCAGAATTATTTAATAGACCATAAGCCCACCAGTAAAGTAGTTCTTAAAGAATTGCTTGGTACTGATGGGAGTACGCATATAGAAAATATAGTGGGAGCCGATACCACTAAGATAAACGATACTGTAAAATTGACTCCTATGGAACCACCGTAGGTTTGTCGCAGTGGGAGGACCACAAGAGCTCCTGATAGATACATTGGAGAAGCTTTTTTGGTAGATTCAAAGTTTTAGGAGGATGATCCTCTTAGCTATGACGAAGCGATGGTATCCTCTGACCATGCAGCATGGCAGAAAGCCATTGAGGCAGAACTGACATCGATGTCCCAAAACTCAGTCTGGACACTTATAACACCACCTCACAATATTAAACCTGTTAGGTGTAAGTGGGTGTACAAAAGAAAAGAAGGTCCGGATGGTACCATTGAGACTTACAAAGCTAGACTAGTCGCTAAAGGTTATACCCAGCGAGAAGGGATCGACTATGAGGAAACCTTTTCGTCAGTGGCTATGCTTAAGTCTATCCGGATCCTCTTGTCCATTGTAGTCCACTATGATTAGGAGATCTGGAAAATGGATGTCAAGACCGCATTCCTCAACGGGGATTTGGAAGAAGACATCTATATGTCTAAGCCTCCAGGCTTTGTCGTAAAATGTTAGAAAAGTCTGGTGTGCAAGTTACAAAGGTCCATTTATGGACTGAAGCAAGCAACCAGAAGTTGGAACATGAGTTTTGATCAGGCTATCTAGTCTTATGGATTTGAATAGAACATGGATGAACCATGTATTTATAAGAGGAGCGATAAGACTGCAGTAGTTTTTCTAGTACTTTACGTAGATGATATCCTGCTCATTGGAAACGATATTGGAATATTGTCTACAGTGAAGGTGTGGTAATCCTCTCAATTTGATATGAAAGACCTGGGTGAAGCGAGTTATATTCTAGGAATCAAGGTAACTCGAGATCGCCAGAACAAGACTCTCTCACTGTCACAGTCAGCCTACATAGATACTATCTTGGTCAGATTCAATATGCACAATGTGGGTGCAAATTTTGGTAAAAAGGTCTACAAACTGCGGGAGCCACCAGCCCTACCTGGTGGGCCCACAGAGGCCACCGTGGGACCCACCGGCCCTGCCTGGTGGGCCCACAGAGGCCACCACGGGATCCACCGGCCCTGCCTGGTGGGCCCACAGGGGCCACCACGGGACCCACCGGCCCTGCCTGGTGGGCCCACAGGGGCCACCACGGGACCCACCGGCCCTGCCTGGTGGGCCCACAGAGGCCACCGCGGGACCCACCGGCCCTGCCTGGTGGGTCCACATTGGCTACCGTGGGACCCGCCAGCTCTGTCTGGAAGGTACCAGACCTGACTGGAAGATCCCAAATGCGAATAGCAAAACCGCCATTTATCCCAGATCCCTTTCCAGGAAATCCTATAAATAATAGAGCCTTCAGAAGAAAGAGGATCCATATCCAATTCTAAAAACCAGAGCTCTGGAATTTCAGCTTTCCATCTTCTGAATCCCCTCGATCTTCTTCTTGTCTCTGAAGAGGTCGGAGATACTTCAGTAACACTCGGCCTGTCGAGGTTACTTCGAGCCAAGTGATAGTGAATTCGGGTTGCTCCCTATAGCACGAAGACGTAGGCTTCGGCTGAACTCCGAGATCACTTCTCGTGTCAACTCTCTTTGATTGCATCTCTCTTTGTTTGCACATCTAAAGAACCAACTCAAAGTCTATAAGGCCTCAGCTTTCAGACCTACCTTCCAATCAACAGATCGGACAACGATCTTCGACTCGACTTCAATTGACTGGTGAGGCGGAGTCTTCGGATCGACACGAAGATTTTCCCCCCACAGTTTGGCGCCGTCTGTGGGTTCCGAGCGAGAAGCCAAGTTCGCTCTCTCTACAACAAGAATCAGATCGGTTGACCAGATAACCGATCTAGATAGTCAGACTTCCCCGCCCCTTCGGTTGAGCAGACAACCGTTCGGATATCAGCAATCTGGTTACATCATTCGCTTTTCCTAAATGGCGAGAACGAAGCATCAGGGTCAACCAGAGGGAAGTAATACACGTCAGCCTCGCCCGGAGACTCGCTCAATGAGTCAACGGCTCAATTTCGGACAGCCCCTTGCTGTTCCCGAGGTGGGGGTTCGCTCAAGCAGCGGAAGATCGGTCGATCGACCGATCTCACCACCTCCTCGACAATCAATAGGGCAGACTGCCCCCACTCCTACTGAAGACCCTCCATCGACCTACCAAATCTCGACGGTCGACTACCAACTGCTACAACTGACCAAACAGAATGCCGCCCTCACTGCCGAGAGGGATGCTCTCAAGAAGACAACCTCCGAAGCCGGAATTGCTCTTCTTATCCCCTTGACCAACGAGAGGGTCAATCTACCACGACAATCAATCCACTCCGAGCCACAAAGATCAATGGGCACTGCTGCCCTTGAGAGGATTTGTCGCGATCCAACTCCCTCTGCTGCCCCGTGGAAGCAGAGTGTTTGGGACTGCATCGACGATGAATCCTCCCAATCCTCTTCCAGTCGCAACTGTGACAGGAGGACACCTTCAAAGCCCGACTTATCAAGAAGACACCAGATGAAAGGGGCACCCTCAAAAAGTAGAGCTTCTCCATCCATCCCACTTCAACGTGTAGTCGGAACGGATCTTCGTCACCGACTCCAACCGGCTGACATTCAAAGGCCCGAGCAAGACCTCACGATCTTGCCTCTTGACCTGCATCCAGGTCAGGGGCATGGTCGAAGGGAGGGATACTCCTCTGCTGGACCTCTCCATCGAAGCTTTTTCCAATCAGCATTTCCTAGAGGATGAAGGACTTCCACTCTCCCTAAATTCAATTGTCTCAAGGGAGATCCCACTCTCCACATACTCACCTTCAAGCAAGCTCTGACGCCACACGAGGAAGAAAACAACGTGCTCTGCCGCACCTTCGCCGGGAGCCTTGACGAACCTTCCCTTGATTGGTACCATAACCTCCGGGCTGGATCCATTACCCAGTTCGGAGTACTGGCTAACCATTTCGTGCAGCACTATCAGCTTAACTTGAAGCCGGAGAAGAAACTCGACTCCCTCTACCGGTTGAGGATGGGTGCTGACGAGAGTCTCCGCAGCTTCACAAGGAGATTTCGCAACGAGCATGCCGCCCTCTCAAGAAGGCATTTGGACGATGAGGCTATTATGCTGGTCTTCCAGAATGCCCTCCGATTCGACTTGCACATCTACAATGACTTCATTCGCAATCCTCCTCCTTCTCTTCGTTCAATGTTCGATCGGATCCAAAGAGAGATTGAGGTCGAAGATGATCAAGTTTCCCGAAAGGGGCGAGAGACGAAGAGGCTACTCGCCGAAAGGGAAGCCCCAAAGTATGCTGCCAAAGCTCACAACGCAGAGGCAGTAGTTCCCCCTGCAAACAAAAGGTCGAGAAACGATGGACGTCGCTCTTCTTCGAAGAAGACCACTTTCACCGAGTGGAACCTATCGATCGAGCAAATCCTTGACCAAATTCAACACGAAGAATTCCTCCAGAGGCCTAATCCTCTGCAGCCTGACACCAAAGTCACTGCAGATAAAACGGTCTACTGTGATTTTCATCGCAGTCATGGCCATCCTACCGACAAATGCTATCGACTGAGATACCACCTTGATGATTTGCTACGCGAAGGTCATCTCCAAGAGTTCGTCAAAGGCGGACAAGATCAACGCCGAACCTCCGCAAAGGGGAAAGAGGCTTGTTGGGTCCATCAAATCTCTTCCAATCGATCACCTATCACTGTGCGTGCCAACGTCTTTGGCATTCACGGGTCATTGCACAACCAAGCGCTGACCGGGAAGGAAGTTGAGCGATAAGTTCGACGCATCTTCCACGTTCGCTCTGCGGCGAACAAGGGAGATACCTGGATTGAGAAGCTCGTCAAAGGCTTGGCTTGGCCCTCCATCATTTTCAATGATGCCGATCTTCAAGGAGTTCATACTCCACATCGAGACCCCCTGGTCCTGAAGTCGATGGCAGCACCATCAACCGCATCCTCATCGACACCGGAAGCTCCATCGACATCATGTTCTCAGACTACTTCAAGCGTCTGGGGTATAAATATTCAAGTCTTGAAGTCGTCCTAACGGTGATCACGGGCTTCAACGACGAACAAAGCATCACAATAGGTGAATCGAGGTTCACCCTCGACCTTAGCCGAGAGACTCGAGTCTCGGTAAGGTTCACAATCGTCGAGGGGACGTCCAATTACAACGTCATCCTCGGACGACCATTTCTACATCAAATCAATGTCATCTCCTCCTCTTACCATCAACTCCTCAAATTTGCAACGGGAGAAGGCATCGTATGCATCCGAGGAGATCAACAAACCGGGCGATCCTGCAAAGCAGCTGCTGTGAGAACAGATCGCAAGATAAATGTCGCTCCCCTAAAACGACCCAGAGATGAAGCTGGTCCTTCTTCGAAATAGCAACCAAAGGAGATCACGCTAGCCGATACCCCACCGATCGAGTGGGAGACATCGCCCTCGATTGAAGAGATCATCCCAATCAACATCGGCAGTGGAGATCTCCCTCAAGAAACATTCATCGGTACTGGTCTCAGCGACGCAGAAGCGTGAGACATGGTATCCTTCCTTCAATCCAACATCGACGTCTTCGCCTAGTGCTTCGAAGATGCCTGGGATCAATCCAGATGTCGCTTGCCATCGGCTCGCAATCAAAGAAGAAGTGAAGCCTGTCAAGTAAAAGCCACGCACAATCCGACCAGAACTACAAGTTGCAGTTCAAGAGGAGATCAGTAAGCTACTCGCAGCAGGCTTCATTCGTGAAGTAGAGTACCCTACTTGGATCTCCAATATAGTTGCTGTCCCAAAGAAGAATGGGAAGGTCAGAGTGTGCATCGCCTTCACCAACCTCAATAAGGCTTGTCCCAAAGATCCATTCCCCATGCCAAGAATAGATAGGTTCGTCGATGCCACTGCTGGCCACGAGCTCTTATCTTTCATGGATGGATACTCTGGGTACAATCAAATTCCACTACACCCGGACGATCGAGAGAAGACTTGCTTTATGACTAGCCGAGGCCTTTACTGCTACAACGTAATGCCATTCGGCCTCAAAAAAACTGGATCTACCTATCAAAGGCTAGTCACCAAGATGTTCGAAAATCAAATCGGGCGCAACATCGAAGTCTACGTCGACGACCTTCTCACCAAAAGCCACAATCGGAACAACCACCTCTCTGATCTGGCAGAGACATTCCAAATCCTTTGAAAGTATCGCATGAAGCTCAATCCAGCCAAATGTGCTTTTGGAGTTCAATTAGGCAAATTCCTAGGTCACCTTGTGACCAGGAGGGGCATCGAAGCTAACCCCGACCAAATTCGAGCTATTCTGGACATGCCATCACCTATAAATCGAAAGGAAGTGCAATGCCTCACTGGAAGATTAGCTGCCCTCAATCGATTCATCTCGAAGTCTTCCGACAAGTGCAAGCCACTCTTCGACAAACTACAAAAGGCAGATACCTCAGGCTGGAATCCAACATATGAACAAGCCTTTCAAGACGTCAAGAGATATCTCGTGTGAGCTCCCATCCTAACAGCTCCACTTCCGAAAGAAGACCTCTGGCTCTATATTGCCGTCACCGATCAAGCAATCAGCGCGATCCTGGTCAGCAGAAGAGAAGGCGTCGAACACCCGGACTACTACATCAGTCATACGCTTCTACCGGCAGAGACTCGTTATTCAAAGATTGAGAAGGTCGTATTTGTGGGGGAAAATCTTCGTGCCGACCCGAAGACTTCGCAGCACCAGTCAATTGAAGTTCGAGTCGAAAAGATCATTGTTCGATCTGTCGATTGGAATTGCAGCTTTTGATATATAAATAGAGAGATGCAATCAGAGAGAGTGTTGACACGAGAAGTGATCTCGGAGTTCAGCCGAAGCCTACGTCTCCGTGCTATAGGGAGCAACCCGAATTCACTAACACTTGTATTGAAGTGATCTCGACAGGCCGAGTATCATTGAAGTCGATCTAATCTTCTTCAAAGGAGAGAAGAAGATCTAAGAGAGGTGGAAGATGGAAAGCTGAGAAATTCCAGAGCTCTGGATTCTGAAAATCAGATCTCAGAGTGGAAACCAGAAATTTCGGATCCTTTTACATTCGAAGGCTCTGCTATTTATAGGATTTTCTGGTGGTAAATGGCGGTTTTCTACTATCGTATCTGGGGATCATCCAGGTAAGGCTGGTGGGCTCCGCTGTGGTACTCGGGGGGCCCACCAGGCAGGACCGGTGGGTCCCGCTGCTTGCAGATTTCTTACCAAAATTTGCACCCACAGTATTAGCCTTACTCACTGCATCAAGACGACTCCAGCATCCCACCTGATCACAGTCATCTCAGAACACCCACTCAAAGATATCCTCGACAAGGCGGGTCGAGCGAGTCGAATGACCAAATGGGTGATCGAGATGAGTGCTCTTGGAATTCAATTTGAACCTCGCATTTCACTCAAGGGGCAAGCAATCGCTGATTTCTTAGCTGATTTCTCAGTCGAAGACCCTATAACTTGGGAGGAAGATGTCGATATACGCCTTGAAGATGAAGATGAACTTCTGTTCGATCTATCTACAAAGACCAATCCAAACCTTGAGGCTTCTATCACCTCACCAGCTTGATGGAAACTTTACACTGATGGAGCTTCGAGCACGATCGGTTCGGGAATTGGGATAGTCTTGATATCCCCCGACCTTGATCATCTTCAGAAGGCTATTCTCCTTGGATTCAACGCCACCAATAACGAAGCCGAATACGAAGCACTTGTTTCCGGACTCGAAATGGCTGAATCCCTGGGAGTAGATCGGCTCATTGTCTACAGCAACTCTCAGCTAATTATAAGACAAATCAACGGAGAGTACACGACGAGAGAAGGAAGAATGTAGCATTACTTGGCTCTGGTGCGACATCTTCAATAATGTTTTACTAGCACTGAATTTATCCAAGTCCCAAGAGCAGAAAATCGAGAAGCAGATGCCTTGGCTAACGCTGCCTCGGTTCTTGGAGACTCACTCGGAGGAAGACAAATACAAATCGACTATCAAGAATCGCCCAAGATTGCACTCGAGCAACAAGTCATCACCACTACTAAAAAGACCGGGGGTGGAGAACAACCAGCCTTCAATCATGCCACAACACATGAACTCGAAGATTGGAGACGGCTAATCTTTGACTTCTTCAAGCAAGGAAGCATGCTAGAAGATCCAATTCAAGCGAGAAGACTTCAGAGGAGACTTCCCAGCTATATCCTGCAAGAAGAAGATCTATATTTCAAGTCACACAACCGGATATTACTCAAGTGTATTGGTCCTTTGCAAGCAAAGGGAATCTTAGTTGACATCCATTCTGGGGCCTGTGGAAATCACTCGGGAGGAAGATCCCTTGAAGCCAAGACAAAACTACAAGGCTACTACTGGCCAACAATGGCAAGAGACGCTCACCAAGTGGTTCAAAGATGCGAGCCTTGCCAACGACACGCTCGAGCTATCCATCTTCCAGCAGATGAGCTCCATCAACTAACAAGTCCATGGCCCTTCCATCAATGGGGTTTGGACTTCCTAGGTCCTTTCCCACCAACTCCAAGCAAGAAGAAGTATCTGCTACTGGCCACAGATTACTTCACCAAGTGGGTCGAGACAGTGCCACTCTTCCGAGAGACTGACGATGAAGTCATCAAATTCATTAGACATAATATCTTCTCGAGATTTGGCATACCGCAAGTTCTTGTTGCTGACAATGGAGCTCAATTCGACTCTGACAAATTCCATGAGTTCTGCCTCAACAACGGGATCAAACTTTTCTACTCAACTCCAAGGTACCCCCAGTGCAATGACCAAGCTGAAGCCTTCAATAGAGCTATCCTTGGTCTACTCAAGAAAAAGCTCAATGACAAGAAAGGATTATGGGAGCAAGTCCTGCCTAAAGTTCTATAGGGCTATCGAACCACTCCGAGAAGATCAACTGGGTTCTTACCCTTTCGCCTGACTTACGGGTCAGAGGCAGTGCTCCCAACAGAAAACATATCAAGTACTTTGAAGATGAGAGCAATCGAAGAAGGAGTTAATGAAGAACTTCGAGTCAATGATCTGGATTTCTCTGAAGAATTGTGAGACCAAGCAACCCTTCGTGTTGCCAAGTATCAACAGAGGATCAAACGAGCCTACGATCAAAAGATCAACAAGAGACAGTTCCCGATTGGCAGCCTGGTCCTCAGAGCAGTTTTCTACAACACCAAAGAATATAGCAGCGAGAAACTAGCTCCCAACTGGGAAGGTCCATACATTGTCGAATCAGTAGGAGGCAAAGGATCATATCGACTGATTTTGCCAGAAGTTGATAGACTACCACGGGCTTGGAATGCTAGACATGTCAAAATGTTCTATCCATGATGTAAATTCTATGATGAATAAAGATTGTTTTCAAATGTTCGTCTTCTCAATTCAAGTTCTGAAGCAGTTTCAAGTTATCTACGTTCGAGTTCCAAATTATCTGCATTCAAATTACCAGGTCGTTTAACAAGTTTGGGTGCTTGAGTTGCGACTCAACCCCTTACAGGTAGATGTTAAACGGTTTCGGGTTGTAATACAAAACAACCTTCAAGTTACTGGGTCAATTTAATAAGTTTGGGAGCTTGCGTTGCGACATAATCCCTTACGCACAAATGTTAAATGACCTTCAATTGCAATAATATCGTCTAACAAGATTGGGTACTTGAGTTGCGACTCAATCCCTCACATGCAAATGTTAAACGGTTTCAAGTTGTGTTACAACACAACCTTCGATTTTCAAGTTACAAGTTGTGCTACAACAACCTTCAATTTTCAAGTTACTTAACAAGTTTGGGTAATCGAGTTGCGACTCGGCCCCTTACATTCAAATGTTTAAATATATTCAAACATTCCAAGACCATCCAGAACACAAACATTCAAGAAGATCAATACCAGAGACAGGCAATTTCAAGCACCAAAAAGATGTCTTCATTTTTCAAAATATTTCTGAGTACAGGAGTGAGCTTTTACATATGAGGAGCTTACAGATACAATAGCAGAAAGAAAAAGATAAAGTACATCAGGGTTTGCCTACACTTGGGGAACGCGACCTCTCACCCTCGGATCCACCTCGAGCCTTGCTTGCTGCAGACGCCTTCGAAGATTGGACGCCACTAGCATGAACCCTGAGGGCCTCTACCGCTTTCTCAGCCATTGATCTGAAGCTCTCGCATTCAGCACGTGTGTGCTCCAGCTCCTTAGTGAAGGCCTCCTCCTTGGCAGCAAGAGCAGCCTCCTTAGCAGCAAGAGCAGCTTCCTTGGCAGCCAGTTGGCTCCTCAACTCCTGAAGCTCCACCACTCAGTCGTGAGCCAAAGTCTCGATCCTAAAAAATCGGTTCTTTAGTTCTTCGAGCTCATGACCCCGAGCCTCATAGTTATTGAGCCACCTCTTGCTCTCGATTCTCTCCTTGCGGAGAGCCTCCCTTTTCTCAGAAAGGGCTTCCTTCTTCGAGGACAAAATTTCCTTCAGCCTGGCCTTCTCTTCGTTAGCGACCTCCAATTCAGCCGTCAAGCGAGAGACTTCAGTTGAAGCCCCCCGCTCTCCGACCCTCCTGAAGAGCCTCGTAGCGAACTTCAGGACAACTGAATTCTGCAAGCAAACAGGAAAAGTTAGAAATATTTCCGAAGATACAATTCAAAGATCAAGTCAAGCTGATGCACTTACCACTACTTCAAGCCTGTTGTAGGCATCTTCGATCGTAGCCTCCGGAAGATTGCAAAGCTTCCGGATGACTGGAGTTGGGTGGTTGATATCAACCTCACCCAAGTTCTTCAAAATCTGAGCCGTGCCAACAAGAGTATCTGCAATCAAGGCAAAAGCTCAAAAGAGTTAGAATATTTCAAACATCAACTGCAGTACAATCAAGACAGGAAGGCAACGAGGATATATACATGTGGTATCAGCTCGGGACGCTTGGACCTTGCTCTTCCCCCGGTCGGAGCTCTTACCCCTGGGGGTCGATCTCTCCTTAGTAGGGGATGCCTCTGGCTGAGGTTGGGGAGCCACCGCCTCCACGCGGCTCCCTCCCTCCATTTGTGCGGGGGAAGGAACACCTCGAGGAGGAGTGATCTCCCCTTCTTCATGCTACCCGCCAGACTGCTCGAGCCTAGCCATAAGGGCAGCTGCCACCTCCGCTACCTGAGCCGCCGAGGGACAGAGCGAGGGTGGAGGTTGCTCAACCTCTAAACCCCCGCTCGTCGAAGCACCCTCGATCTGAGGGATACTCGGGGGTAACTGGTTGAGGGGTGTGGGGTGGCTTGCAACCCCAATACTCCCAGAAAACCTTATCCTCAAGCGCGTGGGGCGCTTCAACTCTTCAAAATGGTACGTGGGTTGTACCTTTTGACCGTCACCCACAGCGTCCATCACGTCTTCCATTCGACGGGCCTTAGCCTCGTCGATGGGAATGGGCTGCGACTTTTCTTCGCCCCCATCTTCGCCACCACCAGTGGGGGTGGGCGGAATCTCCTTGCCTCCACCATCACCACCTTCACCATCTCCATCTCCTCCGTCGTCGCCGTCATCGTCATCGTCGTCGTCGTCATCTTCATCTTCTTCTCCTTCTCCCTTTTCTTCTTCACCTCCTTCTTTATCTCCCTCACCTTCTTCTTCTCCTCCCTCATCATCATCTTCTTCTTCTTCTTCCTTCTTCTCTTCCTCCTCCTTCACCTCCTCCTTGAGGACCCTCCTCCTCTTCACCTCGCCCCTACGGTTTATCACCAGTTTCTCCTCTGTGGGTAGACGGTGCCTTGCTCCATACGCCTTCTTCTCGACCCGGATTTTTCTGACGACCTTGCCTGATTGAGGATCCTCCTCATAATCGGAGTACAAGACCTCGTTATCTTTGTACCGGGCCTACAGTCGATGGAGGAGGTTGGCGTTGCCATGACGAACGGGGCAGTTCGAAAACTGCTTCCATGATCGGGTGCCGCACGTCAGCTTCAAGAAGAGGTTGTCCAGAGCCCCGACCCTCTCCGACGACCAGGCGAAGGCTCCTCCAGTGCAGTACATGGCCACTTCTTTATGCACCTGAGATCGGGGAGTCTCAGGCACAGAGAGAGGGGTCCATGCCCCCGAGACCGAGATCGGCCAGTCAGTGTAGAGCTTGTCAGAAGCGACGGTGTCGACGATCGGGCGCAGGGCGGAGACACCTGTCAAGTTGAAGAACAGGTTGTCTTTCCTCGATGCCCATTTGTAATGATAGAAGAAATATCCCAGCTCGATCCGGGCCTCTTTACCCTCAAGGATGCTAGAGTAGCATGCCCTAAGCTCCTCCTGGAAATCAGATTCCATACGGCAGAAAGCATAGATAATCCTCCACGCATTCCCGGAAATCTGTCCGGGGCAAAGACCCGAGGTATTCAACAACCTCGTGGCAAACGGCAGCAGTGGGAGGCGCAGTCCGCAGTTCAACTGGCCAATGGTGACCACTGTCCCCATCACCTGCTCCTTGCTGGCTATCGCAGTGAAGACTGTCCGCTTATCGATGTCGAAAGCAGACTGAACTCCTGATAGTGCCGGTCGGGTCTTCCCCTCCGTGAAGCAGGCCAACAGCTTCTACCACTTCTCCCTCTTCACGTCTATGAGCTTCCCGCCGGTGTTGTACTCATAGGCAGGCTCCTCCGTCAGTGACATCAAAGGACCCAGCACGAAACTTGCCTTCGGGATGTGCTCTGGCCTTGACGGTGCCGATGCGAACCCCACTCCCTAGTGCCTCTTGCCCAGCACTCCAAGGGCAGCTTTGCCCTTGCCCCTGCCTTTCTGGACAGGCGACTACAGGGCCTTCTCCTTCCCCTTCCTCTTCGAAGGCACAATGTTCATCTTCTTCGAGCTGCCGAATGATGCCATTCGACCGATCAGGAGAATGCAGAAAGCAAGAAATTCGAGATCAAAGAGTTCTGGAGTTTGAAAAATTTCTGGAAGCGTGAGGCAAAAATGAATCCAGAAAGAGCTTATAAACCTCGGAGAACAGGCACGGAGATCGATAAGACACGTGTCATCACCAGGAAAAATCCCGTGTTTTTGAAAGAACATGTGGCGTCAATCCGTAACAAGCGCCCTTCCAGACGAAGCGTCGGAACCAGACAAAGCATCGAACCAAACGAACCGTCGGTCCAAGCGAGCCGCCGGTTTAGAAGAATCGCCGGCCCAGGTGGACCGCCGGTTCAGCAGAATCACCTGTCCAGGGGGACTGCCGGCTCAATCACAGCAATAGACTTCAACCAGTTCGAAGACGTACTTTACCCGTTTGATAGGCAGACGATCGGGTAATTTACCAAAGGATCGGGTAGAATCCAGGCTCTTTTGCCCGATCACTTCCACCTCGACCGGTTGAACTTAACCGATCGGTCAACCTTGACCGATTGGTCAAGTTCGACCGATCGGTCAAATTTCTACTGGATCGGGCAAAAAACTTGGTTTTTTTTCCGATCACTTCGACCTCGACCGGTTGAACTTAACCGATCGGTCAACCTTGACCGATCGGTCAAGTTCGACCGATCGGTCAAATTTCTACTGGATCAGGCAAAAAACTTAGTTTTTTGCCCGATCACTTTGACCTCGACCGGTTGAACTTAACCGATCGGTCAACCTTGACCGATCGGTCATGTTCGACCGATCGGTCAAATTTCTACTGGATCGGGCAAAAAACTTGGTTTTTTGCCCGATCACCTCGACCTCGACCGGTTGAACTTAACCAATCGGTCAACCTTGACTGATCGGTCGTATTCGACCGATCGGTCAAATTTCTACTGGATCGGGTAAAAAACTTGGTTTTTTGCCTGATTACTTCGACCTCGACCGGTTGAACTTAACCGATCGGTCAACCTTGACCGATTGGTCATGTTCGACCGATCGGTCAAATTTCTACTGGATCGGGCAAAAAACTTAGTTTTTTGCCCGATCACCTTGACCTCGGACCGATCGGTCATGTTTGACCGATCGGTCAAATTTCTACTGTATCGGGCAAAAAACTTAGTTTTTTACCCGATCACCTCGACCTCGACCGGTTGAACTTAACCGATCGGTCAACCTTGACCGATCGGTCATGTTCGACCGATCGGTCAAATTTCTACTGGATCGGGCAAAAAACTTGGTTTTTTGTCCGATCACTTTGACCTCGACCGGTTGAACTTAACCGATCGGTCAAACTTGACCGATCGGTCAAGTTTAACCGATCGGTCAAATCTCTATGGGATCGGGCAAAAACTTGGTTTTTTGCCCGATCACTTCGACCTCGACAGGTTGAACTTAACCGATCGGTCAACCTTGACCGATCGGTTAAGTTCGACCGATCGGTCAAATTTCTACTGGATCGGGCAAAAAACTTGATTTTTTGCCCGATCACTTCGACCTCGACCGGTTCAACTTAACCGATCGGTCAAATTTCTACTGGATCGGGTAAAAAACTTAGTTTTTTGCCCGATCACATCGACCTCGATCGATCAAATTTGACCGATCGATCAAATTTGACCGATCGGTCAAATTTGACCGATCGGTCAAATTTGACCAATCGGTCAAAATTGACCATCGGTCAAAATTGATCGATCAGTCAAAATTTTGATCGATTAGTTTTCTTATCGTCGATACTCAACAAACTTCTTTTTTATGACAAAGGGTTAGTTTTGCACCAAGAATCCAAGCTAGCCAGGGTGGTCACTAGCTAACTTGGAGGGGGTAACTGTGGGTGCAAATTTTGGCAAAAAGGTCTACAAACCGCGGGACCCACCAGCCCTGCCTGGTGGGCCCATAGAGGCCACCGCGGGACCCACCGGCCCTGCCTGGTGGGCCCACAGAGGCCACCGCGGGACCCACCGGCCCTGCCTGGTGGGCCCACAGAGGCCACCACGGGACCCACCGGCCCTACCTGGTGGGCCCACAGGGGCCACTACGGGACCCACCGGCCCTACCTGGTGGGCCCAGAGAGGCCACCACGGGACCCACCGGCCCTGCCTGGTGGGCCCACAGGGGCCACCATGGGACCCGCCGGCCCTGCTTGGTTGGCCCACAGAGGCCACCACGGGACCCACCGCCCTGCCTGGTAGGCCCACAGGGGCCACCACGGGACCCACCAACCCTGCTTGATGGGCCCACATGGGCCACCATGGGACCCACCGGCCCTGCCTGGTGGGCCCACAGAGGCCACCGCGGGACCCACCGGCTCTGCCTGGTGGGCCCACTTAGCTAACAAGGGACCCGCCAGCTCTGTCTGGAAGGTACCAGACCTGACTGGAAGATCCCAGATGCAAACAGCAAAACCGCCATTTGCCCTAGATCCCTTTTCAGGAAATCCTATAAATAGCAGAGCCTTCAGAAGAAAGAGGATCCAGATCCAGTTCTAAAAACTAGAGCTCTGGAATTTCAGTTTTCTATCTTCTGAATCCCCTCGATCTTCTTCTTGTCTCTGAAGAGGTCGGAGATACTTCAGTAACACTCGGCCTGTCGAGTTTACTTCGAGCCAAGTGATAGTGAATTCGGGTTGCTCCCTATAGCACAGAGACGTAGGCTTCGACTGAACTCCGAGATCACTTCTCGTGTCAACTCTCTCTGATTGCATCTCTCTTTGTTTGCACATCTAAAGAACCAACTCAAAGTCTATAAGGCCTTAGCCTTCAGACCTACCTTCCAATCAACAGATTGGACAATGATCTTCGACTCGACTTCAATTGACTGGTGAGGCGGAGTCTTCGGATCAGCACGAAGATTTCCCCCCCCCCCCCCACACATACAACTCTAAGAAGGGACAGGTCAGGGTTTGTGTTTTTATTAGGTGGAGGAGTTGTTAGTTGGAGGAGCGTGAAGCAGGGATATATCGCGGATTCAATGACAGAGGCTGAGTACATTGCGGCGTGCGAAGCAGCCAAGGAAGTAGTGTGGCTCAAGAAGTTTCTCACGGACTTAGGATATGTATCGGGAGCTCAAGATCCTATTGTTCTTTACTGCGACAATAGTGGAGTAGTAGCACAATCCAAAGAGCCAAGATATCAGTAGAAGAGTAAGCATATCGAATGGAAATACTACATTATCTTAGACTTGCAAAAGCGAGGGGAGGTTGCAGTGACTTAGGTGGCGTCTGCAGATAACATGGCGGGCCCTTTCACAAAGACGTTACCGACCAAGGCTTTTGAGAGGCACGTGGATGCCATGGGAGTTAAGACTGTTATTCCCTGCTAGGCCAAGTGGGAGGTTGTTGTAGCTCGTGTGTCATGAGCATGGATTTTCTGTATTAACATTAATAAAGATGACTTTGGTTATTACTCTAATTAGAATACTACTTTGGTATATGTTAATACATATATAATAAAGGACCCTAGGGAACACAGTAGGCCATTAAGGCGCATGGTGGTTCCATGATTGGGAGACCCAGTGGACTAGTTCTGTGTAGACCTAGAACTAGGTCACAGCTTTGGTGATGTCGGTCGCTTCACCGAGAATAAACTGTTGGCAGGTAGAGGATGTAGTGAAGTCTCCACCATGGGAATGTGGGATTCTCATTCACCTGACCAAGCACGATGATCGTATTGAACAAGAACCAAGATGGTGCACAGTTCAGTGATTCAAATACTGGTGCATAAACCATCTTACTACTATAGATAATATGTCCTAACTCTGAGGGACCATATACACTGTGTCAACCAGTTATGTGGTGCTTTGATGTGCCAACATGTGTGGACCTTCCATAGTCTAATACCACGGTACGTTGGGTTACCTGGATGGCGCTTGAGTAGCATTCAATCCCTACATGTTATCCAACGTCCAGTGTTGGATGTGTGCGTTTTGATGAGTCAATCTATCCACACAATCAATCCAGGCCTGGTGGTTGTCAGTATGACTGACGACGTTCCGGATACTAGGCATAGTGCCGGAAGGTGTGTGGTGTTATAGATGATAAGTCATCAAATCCTAGTCAAAATGATCGATCGAAATCTGACGGTGCTCCCCACCACCCGAGTCGAATCATGGCACCAGTAATAGGAGGGACTAAGGATTATCAGAGTATAGTAGAGAATAGGGTTACAAGGGAGTAACATAAGTTTAGGATCACTAGAGTTCAACTCACGTCGCATTCTGGGTGGCTACGCGGGTAAATCGGATTAGGGTCAATTAACGGAACTTTCGGTGTCACCGGAACAGTTAATTAGGGATTCGGTTAGAGCTGCAGATCCTAAACCCTGAAGGTTCCATCCTGTTGTTGCATATAAGAATTGTTCCCCGACTTGGTTGGATACGTTAGATGCGAAGTAGCGCGATAGAGCGCAAGCCCGGAGCCTAAGAACCTAATTCATATGTGTTAGGGGCCGTAGGGGTATTTTGGTAAATACTAAAATATAGCTCAGAACATATTTAATATGGATCTTAAAATGAACATAATAATTCCAGGAGCTCATAGACACTGACGGAACTCGATTCCGAGTAGCGCACCTCACTCAATCTCTTTTACAGTGTTTTACTTTTCGTGAAGGGCGTTTTCGTCCAGACTTTACGATAGGCATGCTAAAACCCTAAAACCGACCCCCCTCATCCTAATCCCTTTGGGGCTGGCCCTAGCTTGCGTAGATCAGATAGGGACCGGCACTATATGAGGAATAGAGAGAGAGGGGCCGGCCCAAGCTCTCCCCTCTTCAGAAAACTCGAACCCCTCTCCCTCTCTCCCTCTTTGTGGTTTCGGCCAAGGAAGAAAGAGGAAGAAAAAGGAGGAAGGAAAGAGAAGGAAGAAGAGAGAAAGAGAAGGAGGAGATCTCGTGGTTCGTCATCGTCTTCGCAATGAATTTCTTCGTCGGCTCGTAGTCTTTGCACTCAGAGATAGGACTTCGAGGATTTCTCCGTTCGTAAAGGACAAGGTGTCATCCGACAGCGTCCCTTGCGATTCACGTGCGGTTCATCATCGTTCCATTCTCTTCGGATCATAGGTCCATAATGTATGATGATTCTAAACACCTAACTAGATGCATGCATGTCTTCCGTAGATCGTAGTATGCCTCTAGGGTGTCCGCATATATGCTAAGATCATAGATTTACATGCAGATTGTTTGGTAGAATTAATTGTAATGAAACATACACCGTAAGATCTTCGGATCTATCTTTTGCTTCCGCTGCGACTCTGATAATAGGATTTAATTCCAACATGAAGGGATTTGCATCCAGCCAATTATAGCTTGCATCCGGTTCAAATAGGTGGTTCAATTGTTTGAACCGCATGAAAATATTTTTTTTAAAATAGTTATTTATTAAATTCTTCAATGGCAAGGTTTGATTTTTGGGTTAAAAACAAACTGGTTTATTCAAAAACCGAATCGAAGCATGTTCCGGTTTTCGTCCAACCCGGTTGAACCGCTCGGTCCAGTCCGGTTTTCAAAATACTGCTCTCCACGTGAAGTTGGCAACCAAACTCACGTGCCTGTGCTCCTCAATTTTAATACAGATATAGATCCATTTTTTTAGGGCCATGGGTGCAGCGTGGTGATACTGATTTATTCTATTTTTGAGCAGCAGATATGGCAATCAATGACAATCACATGAACAAACCAAACCCAAGAAGTGATGGCGGGACCTCCCCTAGGTCCCGCAAACTAGACCCAAGAAGTGCTGGCGGGACCTAGGGGAGGTCCCGCAACCACTTCTTGGGTCGGGTTTGTCTATCTGAACATGTAGGGCCTGTTTGTAATCGGTCAACATGCTTACTAGTAAAAAAAACTGGATAAAAGTTTTACTTTGCTGCTGTTTGAATTCAAAAACTTATAGTAACGTAAATGCTAGGAGGTTTACTAGTATAAAAAAAAATTTACTTTGATAAAGCGAAGTAAAACTTTTGATTTATTAGTAAAAGGCTTCATTTGCCCCCACCATGTCCTCAACTACACGATGTCGAGAAAGCATCATGTGATGGATTCAATGATTGGGAAGTGATGCAGGGCGATCCCAGTTTCAACGGGGATCTATGGACCATGTGATGAACCACCACTAACCGTTGCCGCTTCATTGCCCCGTCGGCCGCCAGCCACCACACTAGCTGACTGCTGCCCTGTCAGTCATCAGGCACCAACGTCGCCAGCCACCCACCCCAACCGACTGTCACCCCCATCGTCCACCATCTGGCGCCGCTCGGTCTGCCACCAACTATCGTTGCCCACCCCGGCGGAGGGTGGTGGCAGACGAGGCGGCTGGTGGTTGGCGGTGGGTGATGGACAGTGGACGACGAGGCGACGGACGGGTTTGTTGGCAATTCACAGGGGATGGTGGACGACGGCCGACAGGAGATTTAATTTCAATTTATTTTATTGGTCAATCCAAACAGCCGTCCAAAAATAATGGCTTACTTTACCGATCAACACAAAACATCAAGAAGAAAAACAGATTTATTAGTCAATCTAGAAGATTTATTAGTCTACATTTGAGTTACTAGCGTTTACTTTGCTGGTCAGAAATACAAATAATCCATAGGGTTTAGTACTCCATCCCCTATCATGTGGGACCCATATTATCACTAAATTTTTTTAATTTATTTATTTCAAAATAGTGGAGTATAGTCCAATCATTGGTTGCCACATCCACTTGTTGGAGCCCATTCCTCCAACAACGTATTGTTCTTGTTAGTGCCACCCTTTACTCACTATAGATCTTCAATTCAATCGAGAGAGAGAGAGAGAGAGAGAGCAGGAGGAGGAGGAACAATCAGATGGAGGGAGAACTGAAGAGCATGGTTGAAGTATCAATGTGGGTGGCGGTGGCGATGACCTACGCGCGCTTTGCATCGGCAAGGATCCCGCCGGGGAGGCGCCGCCTACTCGCCTTATTCCCCGTCCTCTGCCTCCTCCCCTGCCTCCCCTGGTCCTTCTCCACCGTCCACCTTCGCGGAATCTCCGCCTTCTTCCTCACCTGGCTCGCCGTCTTTAAGCTCCTCCTCCTCTCCTTCGGCCTCGGCCCCCTCTCCCCCTCCCTCCCCCTCCTCACCTTCGTCTCCACCGCCTCCCTCCCCGTCAAGCTCAGCCCTCCCACCAAATCCCCACCCCCACACCCCGACCGCCGACACCTCAGCTCCGCCGTCAAGGCAGCCCTCCTCGCCGCCCTCACCTCCCTCTACCTCTACAAGCACCGGATCCACCACTACCTCCTCTTTACCATCTACTGCTGCCACATCTACCTTGCCCTGGAGCTCGTGCTCGCCTCCGCCGCCTTCCTCGCCGGTGCTCTACTGGGCATGGACCTTGAGCCCCAGTCCGACGAGCTCTACCGCGCCACCTCCCTCCAGGACTTCTGGGGCCGCCGGTGGAACCTCATGGTCACCGGCATCCTCCGCCCCTCCGTGTACGGCCCCGTCAGCGCCCGGTGGGGCAAGGCCGCCGGCATCATGGCCACCTTCCTCGTCTCCGGCCTCATGCACGAGATCGTGTTCTACTACCTCACCCTCTCGAGCCCCACGGGGGAGGTCACCTGCTTCTTCGTCCTCCACGGCCTCTGCACAGCGGCGGAGGCGAGGGCCAAACGGGCTGGATGGCGACCGCACACGGCGGTGGCTGGGCCGGTCGCGATCGGATTCGTCGTCGTCACGGCATTCTGGCTCTTCTTCCCACCAATACAGAGGGTCGGGGCGGACGAGCGGGTGTTGGAGGAGTGCGTGGCGGTGATGGGGCTCTTGAAGAACGGCCGCCGAGCTCTCACCGGTTTGGTAATGAACCGGCCGCAGCCGGTGGTTTTTTGATACCTATTTTCCGAGGCTACTATCATTGTGGATGGCATTGGCAGTAGGGGTATATTTAGAATTTTCTCTATTTCTTGTTATTTTATAAAGTAGACGGATCTCATTTTGCATCCATGGCTTTAGTGTCGACACTCAAAGGGTTTTTTTTCCAAAATAATATTTAAAAATAAAATATTAAAATAAATAGCATTTGATCAAAAGAAATTATCATACTAGCGCTCTAACTACAAGGTTTAAACCCGGTATTATGGATGCTGGGTTTATCCGAAATCCAACGAGAAAATGGCTAAGTGTGGAAAAGTTATATAAGGGCCTCCAGTTTAACTCGATCGGTGACTAGAATGTCGAATTTTAACCTGGCAACCCAGATACTGGATTCTATCTTGAATCAGAAAAAAAAAATTATCACGGTTCGCTTTACTACGTTAACCTACCACGTGGTAGTCAAAGCGTGGTACTCAAAGCGCTAGTATGTTGTTGATATGGACTGGGTAAGAAATGATATCCCACCTCTCATCGGTTAGATGATGGTTTCTATGAGCCTTATAATTGCCTGGCAGGTAAGACTTGTGATGCTCCTTACTTGAGATGTTATTTTTATTCTATCAATGTGGTCTTTTATAATTCACATCAAAAGTTTAAGAATATTGTGAGATGCTTATTTTTATTTTATCAAATGCTTCTTTATTAGTCCTAATCCGATTCAGGTGAAGTTGTAACTGTAATGCCTGAAGCGAAGTCTAATCTAAGGTTGGCTTGCATGTATAGCATGCCTGGTAATATATGTCAGTTTAGTATCTTAAGTGTTCCTCACTAGTATATTAAGTGTCTTAAGTGTTCCTAACTACTATATTGGCCATTTTAGGTAGCAATGGGTATCTTTGGTGCTCCTTATTATAACTAACAGCTTAGATGCATAAGAGACGCAGCGGAATCATTACTCCCAGCTGGTACTGAACTGGATTCTATGATGTGCTCTTCTATAGTTTGTCCTTTGTGCTGATTTGCGTACTACGCATCAAAGACAAGTAAATCTAGCTGTGACTAAATGCTTAATGGTACCAATTGTACTAATTATTTACAAGACAATTAACGTTGGAGATCAATAGCTTAATGGTACCAATTGTACTAAATTGTGTCCAAATTTGTGATATGCAATTGGAAATAATCTGATCAGACATTCCTGGAAAAGAAATGATCCAATCTGTATTTATTTTTCAGTACCTTTTGCTTGGGACTGTTCCTTTTCCTACGGACGTTCCTCGCCTGCTACAGCTTGGAGTTCGTGGTGTTGTTACCCTAAATGAACCATATGAAACTTTGGTTCCAACGTCTTTATATCAGGTAAGTGTTTCGTTTCATACTCTGAATTACTGAATTTTTTACTTCTAGGTGCAGTACGTATCAACTATTAGATTCAGTTAGGTGCATTAACTTGATAATCTTAATTTTTATTATGTTTTTGTCAATTTACTATAAACAGTGGCTTAAATATCATGAGCATCTTGCAAATCTTTATTGTAAGTGCATTCATTTAGCTTTTCCTGCAACCAGAATCATGGATGTAGACAATAGATGTCCAAACTTTATAGTCTATACACCTCGACCAATGGTATGATTTAAAAAGAAAAAGCATTTGCATGGTGTTAAATAAAACTTACCTCTGACTTCTGAAGTTTTTTTTTTTAAAAAAAAATATTGTGGTAGTGGTCTAAAACTCTAAATATTATCGTGAGAACCTTATTAACTCTTAAAAAGATTAACTAAGGCTAATTTGTCTTGGAAGTTTTATTGTTGGAGGTTGTGTCATTGTGTGTGTGTACGTATAATGCAGCTTTTTTTTTTATTTAAGATAGCCAACTACCTATTTCTGGTGAATGGAAATTCTGACCTTGGTCAGATGGCTGTGTCTAGTTATCTACGTAATTGGGGGTATCAAATTTTGATGAAATTGGGGGTACCAAATTTTGACCAAAACTACAAAATTGATCAAAACTGAAAAATTTTGTTGTCGCTACATGGATTTGAAAAGCAACCAGAAAGCATTTAACATGACTGCTGTGACTAAATGCTGTGACTAAATTAACATGAATGAATGCTGTGACTAAATGAATGTTGTGACTAAATTGGATGAATGAATGCTATGACTAAATGAATGAATGAAAGCAAGCTAGTATGGCAAAATGAATGAATGCTGTGAGTGAATGAATGAATGTTGTGACTGAATGAGTGAATGAATGAATGCTGTGACTAAATGAATGAATGCAAGCTTGTATGGTTGAATGTAATCTGTGACTAAATGCTGTGACTGAATGAATGATGTGACTAAATGAATGACTGCTACATGAATGATGTGACTAAATTGGATTAAGAATGAATGCTTATCGCTCTTATATATCCCTCGTCCATGTAACACGTAGCAGTTTTATTCTATAAATGCTTCGTGGTAGGTGGCGTCGGCATGGGAGGGTGGGGGGAGTGGGGGAAACTCGTATTGTAGATTCTCCTATATTGGATCCTCCGACACAGGATCCTCCAATATTGGATCCTCCGACACGGGATCCTTCTATATTGGATCCTCCAATACGAGATCTACGAGACCATCCAAGTTTGGAAGACGCAGATACACAGGAGCCGTTTGATATCAATGTTCTGTCCAATACATCCGTTACAGTATCCTCTATTAGAGGTAAATTAAAGTTTTATCATTTTTGGACAATGTGTTATTTTTATATTATATTACAAATGATCGTATATTAATTCTATTATTATTTTTCATACAGGATCATCTACTTCTAGCCTAAAAAGACTAAGGGGCAATGCAAAGGGTATCCCTAGACCAACTAATGAGGCAGACAGGCTTCCGATAAGAATTATTGACGGAAGGCCTGTGGGTCCAAATAAGGATAAATTCATCACAAAGATCGGTGTGTGGGTGAAAGACCAAAATAACTTTTTCTTTTGGCAGCGGAATTTTGATAATTTCCAGTATTCAAAATGGATTGATATGGCAATGACTGCTAGGGTAAGACAGAATTTACAGAATTGCACATATAGTTTACAATGTATACTTATTGTTCTTTCTTAATATTATCAGGAGTATTTTGACATTGATTTTGCTGAGGATCTAACTTCTATCTTGAAAGACAACTGTAGGAAGACCTGGAATGATACCAAGTCGAAGTTGTATCGAGATTTCTACGAGTCATATCCACATCAAGATGCAATCCTGCATATTCCCCGTGATTTGGACATCGTTACTTGGACCAGGATTTGTGAGGACATTTTCTCGCAGCCATAGTGGAGGGTAAGTTATTAATTAAATTGTTTGGTAGTATATACTGACATGTTTTACCCATTCTAATATAAAATATTCTATTTTTTTAGAATACCAGTGATAGAAACACGGGAAATCGTATACATCAGCAGGTTACACATATATCTGGGCGGACGAGTTTCGCACAGAGGAGAGAGGACATGGTATATATGTATGAATTTCAAAATTTGAGATAAATTTTAGTGTATTATAATTTATTGCTCTTTTTTGTTATTTGCAGCGAACATATTTTGGTCGGGTCCCAAGATAACATGACGGACCCTTTCACAAAGACGTTACCGACCAAGGCTTTTGAGAGGCACGTGGATGCCATGGGAGTTAAGACTGTTATTCCCTGCTAGGCCAAGTAGGAGGTTGTTGTAGCTCGTGTGTCCTGAGCATGGATTTTCTGTATTAACATTAATAAAGATGACTTTGGTTATTGCTCCAATTAGAATACTACTTTGGTATATGTTAATACATATATAATAAAGGACCCTAGGGAACACAGTAGGCCATTGAGGCGCATGGTGGTTCCATGCTTGGGAGACCCAGTTGACTAGTTCTGTGTAGACCTAGAACTAGTTCACAGCTCTGGTGATGTCGGTTGCTTCACCGAGAATAAGCTGTTGGCAGGTAGAGGATGTAGTGAAGTCTTCACCACTGGAACGTGGGATTCCCATTCACCTGACCAAGCACGATGATCGTATTGAACAAGAACCAAGATGATGCACAGTTCAGTGATTCAGACACTGGTGCATAAACCGTCTTACTACTATAGATAATCTGTCCTAACTCTGAGGGACCATATACACTAGGCCAACCAGTTATGTGGTGCTTTGATGTGCCAACTTGTGCGGACCTTCCATAGTCTAATACCACGGTACGTTGGGTTACCTGGATGGCGCTTGAGTAGCATGCAATCCCTACATGTTATCCAATGTCCAGTATTAGATGTGTGCGTTTTGATGAGTCAATCTGTCCACACAATTAATCCAGGCCTGGTGGTTATCAGTATGACTGACGACGTTCCGGATGCTAGGCATAGTGTCGGAAGGTGTGTGGTGTTATAGATGATAAGTCATCAAATCCTAGTCAAAATGATCGATCGAAATCTGACGGTGCTCCCTACCACCCGAGTCGAATCATGGCACCGGTAATAGGAGGGACTAAGGATTATCAGAGTATAGTAGAGAATAGGTTTACAAGGGAGTAACATAAGTTTAGGATCACTAGAGTTCAACTCACGTCGCATTCTGGGTGGCTACGCGGGTTAATCGGATTAGGGCCAATTAATGGAACTTTCGGTGTCACCGGAATAGTTAATCAGGGATTCGGTTAGAGCTGCAGATCCTGAACCCTGAAGGTTCCATCCTATTGTTGCATATAGGAATTGTTCCCCGACTTGGTTGGATACGTTAGATGCGAAGTAGCGCGATAGAGCGCAAGCCCGGAGCCTAAGAATCTAATTCACATGTGTTAGGGACCGTAGGGGCATTTTGGTAAATACTAAAATATAGCTCAGAACATATTTAATATGGATCTTAAAATGAGCAGAATAATTTCAGGAGCTCATAGGCACTGACGGAACTCGATTCCGAGTGGCGCACCTCACTCAATCTCTTTTACAGTGTTTCACTTTTTGTGAAGGGCGTTTTCGTCCAGGCTTTACGATAGGCATGCTAAAACCCTAAAACCGACCCCCCTCATCCTAATCCCCTTGGGGCTGGCCCTAGCTTGCGTAGATCAGATAGGAACCGGCCCTATATGAGGAATAGAGAGAGAGGGGCCGGCCCAAGCTCTCCCCTCTTCAGAAAACCCGAACCCCTCTCCCTCTCTCCCTCTTTGTGGTTTCGGCCAAGGAAGAAAGAGGAAGAAGAAGGAGGAAGGAAAGAGAAGGAAGAAGAGAGAAAGAGAAGGAGGAGATCTCGCGGTTCGTCGTCGTCTTTGCAACGAATTTCTTCGTCGGCTCGTAGTCTTTGCACTCAGAGATAGGACTTCGAGGATTTCTCCGTTCGCAAAGGATAAGGTGTCATCCGACAGCGTCCTTTGCGATTCACATGCGGTTCAGCATCGTTCCATTCTCTTCGGATCGTAGGTCCACAATGTATGATGATTCTAAACACCTAACTAGATGCATGCATGTCTTCCGTAGATCGTAGTATGCCTCTAGGGTGTCCGCATATATGCTAAGATCATAGATTTACATGCAGATTGTTTTGTAGAATTAATTGTAATGAAACATACACCGTAAGATCTTCGGATCTATCTTTTGCTTCTGCTGCGACTCTGATAATAGGATTTAATTCCAACATGAAGGGATTTGCATCCAGCCAATTATAGCTTGCATCCGGTTCAAATAGGTGGTTCAATTGTTTGAATCGCATGAATTTATTTTTTTTTAAATAGTTATTTATTAAATTCTTCAATGGCAAGGTTTGATTTTTGGGTTAAAAACAAACTGGTTTATTCAAAAACCGAATCGAAACATGTTCCGGTTTTGGTCCAACCCGGTTGAACCGCTCGGTCCAGTCCGGTTTTCAAAATACTGCTCTCCACGTGAAGTTGGCAACCAAACTCAAGTGCCTGTGCTCCGCCCTTTTAATACAGATATAGATCCATTTTTTTAGGGCCTTGGGTGCTGCGTGGTGATACTGATTTATTCTATTTTTGAGCAGCAGATATGGCAATCAATGACAATCACATGAACAAACCAAACCCAAGAAGTGATGACGGGACCTCCCCTAGGTCCCGCGAACTAGACCCAAGAAGTGGTGGCGGGACCTAGGGGAGGTCCCGCAACCACTTCTTGGGTCGGGTTTGTCTATCTGAACATGTAGGGCCTGTTTGTAATCGGTCAACATGCTTACTAGTAAAAAAAAACTGGATAAAAGGTTTACTTTGCTGCTGTTTGAATTCAAAAACTTATAGTAAAGTAAATGCTAGGAGGTTTACTAGTATCAAAAAAAATTTACTTTGATAAAGCGAAGTAAAACTTTTGATTTATTAGTAAAAGGCTTCATTTGCCCCCACAATGTCCTCAACTACACGATGTCGAGAAAGCATCATGTGATGGATTCGATGATTGGGAAGTGATGCAGGCGATCCCAGTTTCAACGGGGATCTATGGACCATGTGATGAACCACCACTAACCGTTGCCGCTTCATTGCCCCGTCGGCCGCCAGCCACCACACTAGCTGACTGCTGCCCTGTCAGTCATCAGGCACCAACGTCGCCAGCCACCCACCCCAACCGACTGCCGCCCCATCGCCCACCACTCGGCACCGCTCGGTCTGCCACCAACTATCGTTGCCCACCCCGGCGGAGGGTGGTGGCAGACGAGGCGGCTGGTGGTTGGCGATGGGTGATGGACAGTGGACGACGAGGCGACGGACGAGTTTGTTGGCAATTCACAGGGGATGGTGGACGACGGCCGACAGGAGATTTAATTTCTGATTTATTTTATTGGTCAATCCAAACAATCGTCCAAAAATAATGGCTTACTTTACCGATCAACACAAAACATGAAGAAGAAAAACAGATTTATTAGTCAATCTAGAAGATTTATTAGTTTACATTTGAGTTACTAGCGTTTACTTTGCTGGTGAGAAAAACAAATAATCCGTAGGGTTTAGTACTCCATAGCCTATCATGTGGGACCCATATTATCACTAAATTGTTTTAATTTATTTATTTCAAAATAGTGGAGTATAGTCCAATCATTGGTTGCCACATCCACTTGTTGGAGCCCATTCCTCCAACAAAGTATTGTTCTTGTTAGTGCCACCCTTTACTCACTATAGATCTTCAATTCAATCGAGAGAGAGAGAGAGAGAGAGAGCAGGAGGAGGAGGAACAATCAGATGGAGGGAGAACTGAAGAGCATGGTTGAAGTATCAATGTGGGTGGCGGTGGCGATGACCTACGCGCGCTTTGCATCGGCAAGGATCCCGCCGGGGAGGCGCCGCCTACTCGCCTTATTCCCCGTCCTCTGCCTCCTCCCCTGCCTCCCCTGGTCCTTCTCCACCGTCCACCTTCGCGGAATCTCCGCCTTCTTCCTCACCTGGCTCGCCGTCTTTAAGCTCCTCCTCCTCTCCTTCGGCCTCGGCCCCCTCTCCCCCTCCCTCCCCCTCCTCACCTTCGTCTCCACCGCCTCCCTCCCCGTCAAGCTCAGCCCTCCCACCAAATCCCCACCCCCACACCCCGACCGCCGACACCTCAGCTCCGCCGTCAAGGCAGCCCTCCTCGCCGCCCTCACCTCCCTCTACCTCTACAAGCACCGGATCCACCACTACCTCCTCTTTACCATCTACTGCTGCCACATCTACCTTGCCCTGGAGCTCGTGCTCGCCTCCGCCGCCTTCCTCGCCGGTGCTCTACTGGGCATGGACCTTGAGCCCCAGTCCGACGAGCCCTACCGCGCCACCTCCCTCCAGGACTTCTGGGGCCGCCGGTGGAACCTCATGGTCACCGGCATCCTCCGCCCCTCCGTGTACGGCCCCGTCAGCGCCCGGTGGGGCAAGGCCGCCGGCATCGTGGCTACCTTCCTCGTCTCCGGCCTCATGCACGAGATCGTGTTCTACTACCTCACCCTCTCGAGCCCCACGGGGGAGGTCACCTGCTTCTTCGTCCTCCACGGCCTCTGCACAGCGGCGGAGGCGAGGGCCAAACGGGCTGGATGGCGACCGCACACGGCGGTGGCTGGGCCGGTCGCGATCGGATTCGTCGTCGTCACGGCATTCTGGCTCTTCTTCCCACCAATACAGAGGGTCGGGGCGGACGAGCGGGTGTTGGAGGAGTGCCTGGCGGTGATGGGGCTCTTGAAGGACGGCGGCCGAGCTCTCACCGGTTTGGTAATGAACCGGCCGCAGCCGGTGGTTTTTTGATACCTATCTTCCGAGGCTACTATCATTGTGGATGGCAACATTGAGGGGTATATTTAGAATTTTCTCTATTTCTTGTTATTTTATAAAGTAGACGGATCTCATTTTGCATCCATGGCTTTAGTGTCGACACTCAAAAAGGGTTTTTTTTCCAAAATAATATTTAAAATAAAATATTAAAATAAATAGCATTTGATCAAAAGAAATTACCATACTAGCGCTCTGACTACAAGGTTTAAACCCGATATTATGGATGCTGGGTTTATCCGAAATCCAACGAGAAAATGGCTAAGTGTGGAAACGTTATATAAGGGCCTCCAGTTTAACTCGATCTGTGACCAGAATGTTGGATTTTAACCTGGCAACCCAGATACTGGATTCTATCTTGAATCAGAAAAAAAAAATTATCACGGTTCGCTTTACTACGTTAACCTACCACGTGGTAGTCAAAGCGTGCTAGTCAAAGCGCTAGTATGTTGTTATTTGCTTAAATATTTTATTTTAAAATATTATTTTGAAAAAAATCCCACACTCAAAACATTTAAGTTTTTTTAATTCCTAAACTGCTCCTCTCCATTTTCGCCACATAGCCCAGTCACGCCGACCTAGCCCCCTCCTCCAGCCTCCTCCTTCCTCTTCTTCCATCCCAATCGTGTCGATGGCCACAAAGTAGACATTACAATGGCAATATTGGTTGCAACAATGTTGGTGTTTGGCAAATGATATTGCTATTGCAATGTCGGCATATGGATGCGATCAGGATGGGTTAGGGTTTAGACAGGGAAGAGGAGGAGGAATAGGGAGGAAGGAAGAAGAAGGAGAAAGAAGGAAGGAGGAGGGTAGCGAAGGGGGCTTAGTCGATGTCGGAAATGGACGACGTGGCGGAGATAATTAGGGTTCAGACAAGGAAAATGAAAAGGAGGAGATGATGGTAGTAGTGTTGGAGGAGGGAGGAGGCAACGATGGAACGACAACAGGGGATGAGGGCTGAGGGAGAAGGGATGGCCGGAAGTTATAACAAACAAAAATATTTGGAAAACAGAATATAATAAATTAATATAATAAAAATAGAAACATAAGTGCCTATTTTGTAAAAACGGAATATTATGTAATCTCAAGTGGTATAAATAGATTATGCCATCGAATTCCTAAAATACACCCTTTTCACCCGAGGCCATCGAATTTCTAAAATACCCTTTATTGCTTTATGCCATTTGGGATGGTGTAACGCATTTCAAACCTAACTCAAACCACCTTATACTCCCTATACACACAATCTAATACATGTACGCACCCTTTGAGCCACTCTAATCAATAATCCCTCTCCAGCCAACCTTCACCCCTCTCCCTCTCTTTCAGCTCTCACCCATACACCCTCTTTTCAAGCACCCCTTCCAACCAACATCCCAACTCAAGATTGTTGAATAGGGTGGCTGAAAGGGTATGTACATGTACTAGGTGGTGTGTACAGGAAGTATGAGGGTATATGAGTTGGGCTTGGTTGTGAGGTGTGTGAGGGTTTTGTAAAGCTTTAGGTCATCACAGATGGCGTAATTCAATACAAGGGCAGTTTAGGGATTCGATAGTCTCGGGTGAAACATGGATATTTTTACGTCACATGAGAAGGTGCAATTTATTTATGCCATTTGAGATGGTGTAATATTCTGTTTTTGACAAATTAGAAAAACAATTCCTGTTTTCATAATATTAATTTCTTAAATCCCTTTTTAAATAAGTTATGTATAACAAATGCCATTACATAACCATCTAAATGAGATGCGGGCCAAGAAAATATGAGTGTCAATATTAAAACTATGGGGGCATATAGAGCTTCTCACAAAGTAGATATTATCTATTAGAATATTACTATAATTTGAGTGACAGACTCCCTTTATAGCATCTCTTGTGGATGACTAATATGGATTTGTCCTTTGCATAGTTAAAGTATAGCCAACTCAGCTTACATATACACTTGAAAAATATGGACTCCAGCGGGCTATGTATATGATGCTGACCATTGATTCCAAGGGCGAAGATTAATAGCTTGTGGATTAAAAATTTGGCTGATAATGATAGACAAGTAGGACGGCCGTCAAATATTCATCATTCTTTCTCGTGTCGCCACATGTTTCATTTATGTCGTGGAAAACCATATGCAAAGATGCAGATGGGTTTGCATAAAAATTGCGAGAACCACAGATTTGGATCATCCATTGGAGCCTTGAATTGGGGTCATTTTTGTTGGAAATCTAACCGTTCTATGATAGCAAATTTAGGACTTAATTAAATTCTTAATAGGCTAATATTATTTAGCAAAGATTGTTTCTGTAAGAAAACATAAATCACAAAATTCTTTTAGAAATGGTTTGCCAAGGCAGAGCGGGTTCTATAGAACCGTGTCATTCACCTTGTCGAACTTTTTTAAATGGGGAGAAGAATTCTATCTAGATTATTTCTAATTATTTTTGTATTAGATATAGATCGATTTTTATAGATACAGAGAGAACAATAGAATAGAGTTAGAAACTCTGGTCTGATGGTCGAAGCACGCTAGGCGCTGTCTTAAGAAACTTATTGCCCCCCTCGTGCGGGTCTCGTGGCAACGATTCTTAAAGATATGATGACCCCGATCAAACGACCTTCTTCTTGTCGACACGATTTCAAGAAGGCTTTGCGAACCTCGAACACTTTCATGAACCCAGCGACTCGACAAAGATCTTCTCGAAGCAGGGAGGTAGCACCGTAGCACAACTTTGATCCGAGAGAGGGAGTCTTCTCGGAGCAAGGAGCAATACCACAACACGAGTTCGAGAGAACGGGAGAGGGAAAGGGAGAGAGCAATTTTGATTTTCAGAGTGTGTGTCTTTTCCATGGCTGCACTGGACCTTATATAGACCTCGGGTTGTTAATGGGAGGCTGAAAGAGAGGAGGCAATCATGGGCTGTGATTAAGCTCATTAACCCCGCACGTGTTATAGCTCGTAACGGCTAGCATGCAGCGACGCTTCTCACGTAATGGCTAGCATGCAGCAACGGCTAGTAGCCTAAAAAGAAATTAATAAATGTGAAGTGCTTAAAAGCAAAAATAAAAATAAAGCAGGTACGGACCAACCCATTTCGAATGTGCTATCATGTCCGGGTCCGCTGGCATACACACACGTGCTCGGTCTTGCTCGGCACGGCATGCACGCGCAAGCGTGTGTGAGCTTGTGGAGCCCCTCCTCTAGTGTGATGACTAGTAGGGGAAAAGGGAAGAACCATTTTAAGTTGGTAGAAGACTTTTCCCCAAATCGATATGAGACTAAACTTCTATGTGTTTTGTGTGGTTTTCAAACACACACCCAACAATCCCCCACATATGTTTAAAACCACTAAATATTAAATAATCAAAAAAAAATTCAAAGTGTAAAATAAAAAGACTTCGTTGGATTCCTTATACTACGCAGTAGGTGTAGGTACTTTTTAGTTTGAACCTCTACTTAGTACAATTGTATATATTCATGAGGACTCGGTAGACTATGCGTTGAACTAGCCTCATTTATCAGATTTCTACAAGTAATACACGTAATACAATTTTCAATAGTTCTAAGCAGGTCGCGCTATTAATGGTCATGCGCAGATATCTTTTTGTGTATGTTTCTAGGGAGCAACCCTGGTCCCAGAGTTGCGGCCTCACAACTACATACATATAGGTAAGTCCTAATAGAGGTATGAGCAAGGCGACACCCTGCCTTATGGGTCTTGGACTTATTAAGAGTTTTAAACTCATCCTATCATTTGCTTTTAATAAGCACCGAGTTATAGGGACGGGATCGAGCATTATTTTGTGATCCTCATTTTCAATCACTACTACAGTTTGTTTCTACCCATTGAATATCCGTGATGTTGGATTCCCACTGCGGTGATTTTTCGTATAGGCTTAATCACATCCCCTTCGACGATTCTAAGACCACTGTCCTAGAAAGGCCCTTAGATGATTCGCTAAATTCTTTTCGGATCTAACAAAGTCTAGGGCAATTATTTTATTTTTTATATTATATTTGAGAGATCTATATCTCACTTTCAGATGTTGATTTTTTTTCACATCAGCATTCTCTTGATTGTATTTATTGATAGCTGATCGACAATCATAATGGATATATATAGCCGGTAAAAACTTTTCTATTAATGAGATCTCATATAGGAGATCGAAGCCATTATGCTTTTGTGCTAGTGGTATCTGGTGCTATTATTTCTGATTCCATGGTACTCCTAGCGATAACAGTCTGTTTGGTGGATTTTCAAGATATGGCTCCACCTCCTAATAGGAATATAAACACGATTGTGGATTTAATATCTATCAAGTCACCAATCCAGTTGGCATCAGAGTATCCCTCTAATACAGTTGGATATCCACTATAGTGAAGACCATATGATATGGTTCTGAACTATGGATTGGATCTCGTTATCTATGGCTTCCTTCCAAAGGTTTAGTTTATAGACTTCATTATATTTATATAGGTAGAGGGAGAATCCTCTACTAGGATTGCATAGAAGTCATCAAAGATTTTTTCTACAAGAGCACGTTTACTTTTCCTAGGTTTGGTTTGGGTTACCCGTTCAGTCTGGTCTTCAGGTTCTAATTGGACTACAAGTTCGATCTAGGTTACTTGATTAGAACTGGAGGGCTGGTTATTAGTATCGCTCCTAGTGTTGGTTCTAGTCTTATAATGAAAGATGTTTTCGAAGTATGAGGCATCTCTAGTTTCGATTATGGTGTTATTGGCTATTTCGCTTATTTCAGAGTTAAATACTAAAAATCGATTAGCGTTACTGTCTGAAGCGTAGTCGACAAAGATGACATCTATTGTCTTTGATTTTATCTTCTTCCTTTTGTTATCGGGGATCTTTACCTTAGCTAGGCACCCCCATACTTTTAGATAATCTAGGTTAGGTTTTCTATGTTTCCATATCTCGTATGGGGTCAAGTTATTATATTTGAAAGGAATGCGATTAAGGATAAAACATGCTGTCATTAGGGCTTTCCCCCATAAGTTCTTTGGCACTCCATAGCTGATTAATATAGAATTAACCATGTTCATTAGGGTCCTGTGTTTTCTCTCTACTACACCATTGGATTGGGGAGTATAAGGAGCTGTGACTTCATGGAGTATTCCATAATCTTCACAGTACTCACTAAGCTCGTTTGAGGTGTACTCCCCTCCTTAGTCTAACATAAGAATTTTAATGTTTTTATCTAATTGGTTCTCAACCTCAGCTCTATAAATCTTAAATTTACTACGTACCTCATCCTTAGTCTTAATGAGATATAGGTGACAATATTTTAAAGCATCATCGAAGGAGAGATAATCCTAAGCATGGGAACTGAGGTCGTGGCAGAGGCTGAAGCAGTTAGAGATGTCATCTTACAGTTTCTTGATGGAAGAAGTTTATTACTTAGAGACATACTTTATGTACCATCCTTGAGACGTAATTTAATTTCTGTTTCCTTATTGAATAATGAAGGTTTTTCAGTTTTATTTGATGCTTCTGGTGTGTCAATTAAATTGAATGGTTCCTTTGTTTGTAAGGGAAAGATACAGAATGGTCTCTATGTAATTAACTCCAATCATAAGCAGGATAACATAACTGAATCTTGTGTGATTAATTCGTCTAAAAGGAAAAATCTCTCAAATAATCCAACACTCCTTTGGCATCTAAGGCTTGGACACATAGCCTCAGATAGGATTCACAGGTTAGTTAAGGTAGGACTCTTAAGTCCAAATGTTTCAGAAAGTCTACCGACATGTGAGTCTTGCCTGGAAGGCAAGATGACTAAAAGGTCTTTCCGAGCCAAAGATAGCAGATCTAAGGAGGTATTGGAGTTGGTACACACTGATGTATGTGGGCCCATAAGTGTCCGTGCCATAGGAGGCTTCGAGTATTTCATCACCTTCACGGATGATCACTCGAGGTTTGGATACATATACCTAATGCGGCGGAAGTCTGAATCCTTTGATAAGTTCAAGGAGTTCAGAGCTGAAGCAGAAAAGCAGACGGGTAAAAGTATCAAGTCTCTTCGATCGGATCGAGAAGGCGAATACCTATCGGATGAATTTATTGGGTACCTGCGTGAGCATGGGATCGTATCCCATTTGACTGCACCAGGGATACCACAACAGAACTGTGTATCTGAGAGGAGAAACCGAACTTTATTAGACATGGTTCGGACTATGATGAGTTATGCAACATTGCCATCTAGTTTTTGGGGATATGCCCTAGAGACGGCAGCATATACTTTGAACTTTGTTCCATCAAAGTCAGTACACCTAATTCCTTGGGAGCTGTGGTTAAAGCGAAAGCCAAGCCTATAGCACTTTAGGATTTCGGGTTGTCCAGCACATGTGCAGAAGGACAAGCGAGATAAGATGGAGTCAGAAACAAAGGTATGTCTGTTCGTTGGGTATCCAAAAGGGACAAAGGGTGGTTTATTTTATGATCCTGAGGATAGAAAGGTTGTCGCCTCGACGAACACCGTATTCCCGTAGCAGGATTATTTAATAGACCATAAGCCCACCAGTAAAGTAGTTCTTGAAGAATTGCTTGGTACTGATGGGAGTACGCAGACAGAAAACATAGTGGGAGCTGATACCACTAAGATTAATGGTACTGTAGAATCAACTCCTATAGAACCACCGCAGGTTCGTCGCAGTGGGAGGACCACAGGTGCTCCTGATAGATACATTGGAGAAGCCTTTATGGCTGATCCTGAGTTTAAGGAGAATGGTCCTCTGAACTATGACGAAGCGATGATATCCACTAATCATGCAGCATGGCAGGAAGCCTTGGAGGCAGAACTAACATCGATGTCCCAAAACTCGGTCTGGACACTTGTAATACCACCTCATAATATTAAACCTATTGGGTGTAAGTGGGTGTACAAAAGAAAAAGAGGCCCGGACGGTACCGTTAAGACTTACAAAGCTAGACTAGTCGCTAAGGGTTATACCCAGCGAGAAGGGATCGACTATGACGAAACCTTTTTGCCAGTGGATATGCTTAAGTCTATCCGGATCCTCTTGTCTATTGCAGCCCATTATGATTGGGAGATCTAGCAAATGGACGTCAAGACTGCATTCCTCAACGGAGATTTGGAAGAAGACATCTATATGTCTCAGCCTCCAGGCTTTGTCGCAAAAGGTCAGGAAGGTCTGGTGTGCAAGTTGCAAAGGTCCATTTATGGACTGAAGCAAGCATCCAGAAGTTGGAACATGCATTTTGATTAGGCTATCCAGTCTTATGGATTTGAACAGAACGTGGATGAACCATGTGTTTATAAAAGGAGCAATAAGACTGCAGTAGTTTTTCTAGTGCTTTACGTAGACGATATCCTGCTCATCGGAAACGATGTTGGAACGTTGTCTACAGTGAAGGTGTGGTTATCCTCTCAATTTGACATGAAAGACCTGGGTGAAGCGAGTTATGTTCTGGGGATCAAGGTAACTCGAGATCACCAGAACAAGATTCTCTCGCTGTCACAGTTGTGGGAAAGGATTTCGGCCGTTGTACATAACCCTCCTCCAACAGTCGATTGAAGGTTTTACCCTTCGGGATGTGGCACGGTTTGAAGCGCTGAGTGGTGACTTGCTGGGCTGTCACAAAAACACTTTAGAGTAGAAAGGTAGAGGAAGAGATGACACAGGATGTGGTGATGAAGTTCGGCCGAAGCCTACGTCTCCGTGCGGTAAGACGCAACCTTTGAATTCACTATCTCTGAGTAAACAATAGAGCTCCTCTCGATAGGCCGATGAGTGCTTCTTACAAGTAATCAGAGGGTGGAGAGGGGATCTGAAAACCATAAAGCCCGGGGAGCTCTGGAAAATAGAAAGTGGGATTATGGTCTGGATTTTTCCATCTGGAATCATTTACAGGATTTGTTATTTATAAGGGCTTAATTTATCTGGGGAATATTCTAGGAATATTCCCAAGAATATCCGGGGTTTGGTAAATACCCGGGGGGATTTACCAGACCCCAGATAGTGCAAGTGGGCCCCAGGCAGGGCTGCGGGTCCCTCCGTCTTTCCCATGGGCCCCAGGCAGGGCTGCGGGTCCCACCATTGGGTGTTAGCCAGATTTTGCACCCACAGTTACCCCCTCCCAGCTAGATAGGTGTTAACCTAGCTGGTTGGGATTTTCTAGTGCAAAGCTGGTCGCTCGTCTGTCGATCCTCTGTCCAGAGTTGGTCGTCGTTTGTCTGCCGACCGGCTACGTGATGCCGACTATTGGGCCTGCCGACCCCCTGCCAGGGGTTGGTCGGGTGTATATCTGCCGACCCATTGTATGGGGCCGATCATCATCTGTCTTCTGACCCGTTGCGCGGGGCTTACTGTTGTGCGTCTATCGACCCGTTGCGCGGGGTCGACCATAGTATGTCTGCCGACCCGTTGCGCGGGGCCGACCGTCGTCTGTCTGTCGACCCCTTGCGCGGGGCTGACTGTTGTGCGTCTGCCGACCCGTTGCGTGGGGCCGACCATAGTCTGTCTGCCGACCTGTTGCACAGGGCCGACCGCTGTGCGTCTGCCGACCCGTTGCGTGGGGCCAACCATAGTCTGTTTGCCGACCCGTTGTGCGGGGCTGACCATCGTCTGCCAGCCGACCCCCTGCGCGGGGCCGACCATCGTCTGTCTGCCGACCCTTTGCGCGGGGCTAACTGCCACGCCCATCGACCCCTTGCCAGGGGCCGGTCGGGTGTGCGTATGCCGACTGTATGTATACCCCCGCCCAACCAGCTAGGTGGTAACCTAGTTGGTTGGGATGCCGTGGTGCGAATGGGTCGGCACCTAGCCGGCTGGGATCGGGGGTTCGATGCCGGCAGAGGGGCGGAGTTATGCTGAGGGGACCCCATGGGGCCGAGGTAGGCAAAAACTGCCCAACGGGGGTCAGATGCAAACAAAGGGGGATGAGGGGTCGGTAGCAAAATGAAAAAGGTTGGGGGGGTGAGTGCAAATATAGAAAAAAAAAGGGTTGAAAATACGAGCCGGAGCTATGTACGACGAGAGCTACCGTGCGTATCCGGACCCGAAATTTGTCGATGTCAGAGCTCGGACGATCCTCACATGGCCGTCTACAGGGGCATCTAGAGTTCAGGCGAGAATGAAGCCAATGAGCCCATTCTTGCGCAATGGGAAAACAGGATAAAACACAAGTTAAAACTTGATAATTTATTCGGTCCGGGGCACCCTTCGCTCGGTTATCCGTAGGGGTGAAGGGGAGGGGGGTCCCTTATGGGTGCATGTTCCCCTCAGGGTGGGGAGATTCAGAATGTGGCGCACCTCCCAAGGGGGAGCTGGGGACGGCCTCAGTTAGAGGGGCAAAGGGGCAAGGAGGTGGGGTTTTGGCTGGTCGGGTATAGGGTAGTGATCTGGTCGGGTGGGCTGATCGGGTAGGCTGGTCGGGTAAGCTGGTCGGGTAAAGGGTAATGATCTCTCTCACTGTCCACTTCACTCTCTCATTCTCACTCTCTCATTCTCACTCTCTTACTCACCCTCACACCCTGGTGGTCGGGTACTCTCACTCATTCTATCACTCATCCTCTCACTCTAAACCTCTCTCCCATGCTCACCTTCTCACTCACTGCTTTTGTTGCAGCTGTTGGGGAGGGGGGCTGGTCGGGTTTGAGGAGGGGGGGGGGGGTACTGAGGGTGGCATTTTTTTTTTTTTACCGAACCCATCTCACTCTCTTCTCCTCTAAGTCTCTCTTAAACTCACTCTCTTACTCACCCTCTCACTTATCATCACTGAAGCACCAAACCCATCTGAAGTGAATCAGAGGAGGTTCGGTTGGAAGGGTGGGAGGGTTTGAGGAGGGGAGAGAAGGGGGCTGGTCGGGTGATGGGGGTTGGGTACAGTTGCCAGGGGGGAGGTTCTGACTCCCTCGTCCTCTCTCTAATTCTTATCCTCACCCCATCTCTCTAAATCTAACTCTCACCTCATCCGATGCTTTAGTGCTGGTATGATCGCATGCGTTGATGGGATCCTGTGCTTTAGTGCTGGAGTTCTGATGGGATCCGATGCTTTAGTGCTGGTAGGATCGCACCCGTTCATGGGATCCGGTGTTTTAGTGCTGGTATAATCGCACCCTTTGAAACTCTCTCTTTCTGATCCTTTGACTCGCTCTATGTTTCCCTCTCTCACTCTCTCTTCTCTCTGTTTCACTCTCTCTTTTGGGGATGGTGAGCCAAACCGTTCCACCACGAGCCGAGACGAGCCTTGGCCTGTTTGTGTTTGTCTTGTTTATCAAGCAAGCCTAAACTCCAGCATTGGCTGTCGCACCTGCCGGCACGTCATCCAGCTTCGGCCACCGGGCGTGCGCTGACCCCCTGCCAATGGCTGGTAGGGGGAGTGTTTGCCAAGGCGCAGGTCATCTTGGGCTTCGTCGAATACCGAGGCTAAGGCTGCCTCGGGCTTCATCTTTGAATGTCGAGGTGAAGACCGCTGGTTGGGGGAGCGTTTGGCGCGCCGACGCCCCCTGCCGGGCTTAGCCTCGGCATCTTTGAATGTCTAGGTGAAGACCGCACGCCTTGGGTTTTGCTTCTGAATACCAAAGATGTCGCCTTGGGCTATGACGGTGCCAACGTTTCGGGGGCTTTGTCAAGTGCCGAGGCGGAAAAGTTTGCCTCGGACTTTGTTTTCGAATGCCAAGGTGAAGGTCACTGTGGGTGCAAATTTTGGCAAGAAGTCTGCAAACAACGGGACCCACCGGCCCTGCTTGGTGGGCCCCTGAAGACTACAGTGGGACCCACCGGCCCTGCCTGGTGGGCCCCCGAAGACTACAGCGGGACCCACCGGCCCTGCCTAGTGGGCCCTCGAAGACTATAGCGGGACCCACCGGCCCTGCCTGGTGGGCCTAAGAGCCTGTGGAATCCCCCCAGGAGACGGTAGCGGGGCCCCCCAGCTTTACCTGGAGGATCCCCAGATACGACAGCAGAAACCGCCATTTACTCCGGAGTTCCTCCCCGGGAATTCTATAAATAGCAGAACCTTCGAATGTAAAATGATCCGAAATCTGATTTCCAGTTCTGATATCTGATTTTCAGAACCCAGAGCTCTGGAATTTCTCAACTTTCCCTCTTCCTCCTCTCTTTGATCTTTTTCTTTCCTTCGAAGCTTCGAAGAGATCAGAGAGGATTCAGTGATACTCGGCCTATCGAGATCACTTCGATATAAGTATTAGTGAATTCGGGTTGCTCCCTATAGCACGGAGACGTAGGCTTCGGCTAAACTCCGAGATCACTTCTCGTGTCAAACTCTCTGATTGTGCCTCTCTCTGTTTATATATTGAGAACAACAACTCCAAGCAACAAATCAACAATCTTCGACTCGAATCCTCAATTGACTGGTGCGACGAAGCTTCGGGTCGGCACGAAGATTTTCTCCCACAGTTTGGCGCCGTCTGTGGGATCCGAACGAAAAGCCAAGCTCTCTCTATGACTATTAGATCGGTTGAGCAGACAACCGATCTTGATAGCCAAACTTCCTCGCCCCCTCGGTTGATCAGATAACTGTTCGGACATCAGCACTCTCGTTGTACCCTTCGCTCTCTACTAAATGGCGAGAACGAAACATCAGGGTCAACTAGAAGGAAGTAACACTCGACAACCTCATCCTGAGACTCATTCAATAAGTCAAAGGCTCAATTTCGGACAGCCCCTTGCTGTCCCCGATGTGGGGGTTCACTCAGGAAGCGGGAGATCAGTCGATCGACCGATCGCCCCTCTTCATCAATCAATTGGGCAGACTGCTCCTCCTGCTGAGAACCCTCCATCGACTTACCAAATCTCGGCGGTCGACTTTCAACTGCTCCAATTGGCAAAGCAAAATGCCACCCTCACCGCTGAGAGGGATGCTCTTAAGAAAGCAGCTTCCAAGGCTGGGATCGCTCTTCCTATCCCCTCTACAAGTGAGAGGGTCGATCTTCTGCGACAGTCAATCCACTCCGAGCAACGGAGGTCAATGGGCACTACTTCCCTCGAGAGGATTCATCGCGACCCAACTCCCTCTGCTGCCCCATGGAAGCAGAGTGTTTGGGATCGCCTCGACGATGAGTCCTCCCAATCCTCTTCTGGACGCAACTGTGACAGAAAAGCACCTTCAAAGCTTGACGTACCGAGAAGACACCAGATGAGAGGAGCTTCTTCAAAGAGTAGAGTGTCCCCTTCTATTCCACTTCAGCGTGGACTCGGATCGGATCTTCGTCACCATCTCCAACCTGCTGATACTCAGAAACTTGAACAAGACCTTTCGATCTTGCCTCTCGATCTGCATCCGAGTCGAGGACATGGTCATAGAGAAGGCTATTCATCTGCCGGACCACTCCATCGAAGTCTGTTCGAAACTACATTTCCAAGGGGATGGAGAACTCCCACTCTCCCCAAATTCAACTACCTCAAGGGAGATCCAACTCTCCACGTACTCGCCTTCAAGCAAGCTCTAACGCCGCACGAGGAAGAGAATAATGTACTCTGCCGTACCTTTGCGGGAAGTCTCGACGAACCCTCCCTCAATTGGTACCATAATCTCAGAGCTGGGTCCATCACCCAGTTCAGTGTTTTGGCCAATCTCTTTGTGCAGCATTATCAGCTGAACATGAAGCCGGAAAAAAAGCTCGACTCCCTATATCGATTGAGGATGGGTGCTGATGAGAGTCTCCGAAGCTTTACAAGGAGATTTCGCAACGAGCACGCCGCCCTATCCGGGAGACATCTGGATGATGAAGCCATCATGTTGGCTTTCCAGAACGCTCTCCGCTTAGATCTATACATCTACAACGACTTCATTCGCAATCCCCCTCCTTCCCTGGGTTCAATGTTTGATCGAATTCAGAGGGAGATTGAGGTTGAAGACGATCAAGTTGCCCGAAAAGGGTGAGAGTCAAAGCAAAGGCCTGCGGAGAGAGAGGCTCCGAAGTATGCTGCCAAAGCTCACAACGGTGAGGCAGCAGCCCCCCCTGCTAACAAACGGTCGAAGAACGACGGACGGTGATCCCCGACAAAAACCACTTTCATCGAGTGGAATTTACCGGTCGAACAGATCCTCGACCGCATTCAACACGAAGAATTCCTTCGAAGGCCCAATCCTCTTCAGCCGAATACTAAATTCACTGCTGACAAAACAGTTTATTGCGACTTCCACCGAAGTCACGGCCATTCCACCGATCAGTGCTATCGGCTAAAATTTCACCTCGAAGACTTGTTGCGAGAGGGTCATCTACAAGAGTTCACCAAAGATGGGCAAGATCAACGCCGATCCTCTGCGAAGGGGAAAGAAGCTTGCTGCATCCATCAAATCTCTTCCAACCGATCTCCTCTTACTGTGAATGCCAACATCTTCGGCATTCACGGATCATTGCACAATCAAGCGGTGACCGGGAATGAAGTCGATCGGCAAGTTCGGCGTATCTTCCATGTTCGTGCTGCGGCGAACAAAGAGGACACATGGATCGAGAAGCCTATCGAGGGTTTAGCTTGGCCTTTAATTGTCTTCAACGACTCAGACCATCAAGGAGTTCATACTCCACATCGAGACCCTCTAATCCTGAAGCTTCTCATTGACGGGAGCACTGTCAATCGAATTCTCATCGACACCGGAAGCTCCATCGACATTATGTTCTCAGACTGCTTCAAACGTCTGGGACATAAATATTCAACCCTTGATGTCGTCCCAACGGTGATTACCGGCTTCAATGGTGAATAAAGCATCACTATGGGCGAGTCAAGATTCACTCTCGATCTCAGCCGAGAAACTCGGGTCTCGGTGAGATTTGCTATCGTCGAAGGAACGTCCAGCTACAACGCCATTCTCGGGCGACCATTCCTCCACCAGATCAATGCCATCTCCTCTCCTTATCATCAACTCCTCAAATTTACAACGGGAGAAGGCATTGTCTGCATACGAGGAGATCAACAAGCCGGGAGATCTTGTGAAGCCGCTGCTGCAAAAACAGATCGTAAGATGAATATCGTCCCTCCAAAGCGGCCACGAGATGAAGCTGGCCCTTCTTCCAAATAGCAATCAAAGGAGATTCCACCGATCGAGCCCCCACCAATCGAATGGGAAGCCTCACCCTCAATTGAAGAAATCATCCCTATCAATATCGGCAGTGAAAATCTCTCTCGACAAACATTCATCGGTACCGGTCTCAGCGACACAGAAGCGCGAGGCATGGTATCCTTCCTTCAATCCAACATCGACATCTTCGCATGGTGCTTCGAAGACATGCTTGGGATCAATCCAGATGATGCTTGCCATCACCTAGCAATCAAAGAAGAAGTGAAGCCTGTCAAACAGAAGCCACGCCCCATTCGACCAGAGCTACAAGCTGCAGTCCAAGAGGAGATCAGTAAGTTACTCGCAGCAGGCTTCATTCGTGAAGTAGAGTATCCTACTTGGATCTCCAACATAGTTGCTGTCCCGAAGAAGAATGGGAAGGTCAGAGTGTGCATCGACTTCACCAATCTCAACAAGGCTTTCCCCAAAGATCCATTTCCTATGCCAAGGATAGATAGACTCGTTGATGCCACTGCTGGCCACAAGCTATTATCGTTCATGGATGGATACTCTGGGTACAATCAAATACCGCTTCATCCGGACGATCAAGAGAAGACGTGTTTCGTGACTAGCCGAGGTCTCTACTGCTACAACGTCATTCCTTTCGGCCTCAAAAATGTCGGATCTACCTATCAACGGCTGGTCACAAAGATGTTTGAAGATCAGATTGGACGCAACGTTGAAGTCTACGTCGATGATCTCCTTACCAAAAGCTCCAGTCAGGGAAACCATCTATCCGATTTAACTGAAACTTTCCAAATCCTCCGAAAGTATCACATGAAGCTCAATCTAGCTAAGTGTGCATTCGGAGTACAATCGGGCAAATTTCTGGGTCATCTTGTAACCAGGAGGGGTATCGAAGCCAACCCAGATCAAATTCAAGCTATTCTGAATATGCCCTCACCTACGAATCGAAAGGAAGTTCAACGCCTCACTGGAAGGTTGGCAGCCCTCAATCGGTTCATCTCGAAGTCTTCCGACAAATGCAAACCACTCTTCGACAAGCTACGAAAGGCGGATACATCTGAATGGAGTCCAATTTGCGAAGAAGCTTTCCAAGACATTAAGAAATATCTGGTGCAAGCCCCTATCCTGACGGCTCCACTTCCAAAAGAAGATCTAGGGCTCTATCTTGCTGTCACCGATCAAACAATCAGTACAGTCTTAGTCAGCAGAAGAGAAGGCATCGAGCATCCGGTCTACTACATCAGTCATACTCTTCTTCCGGCTGAAACTCATTACTCAAAAACTGAGAGGGTCATTCTGGCCTTGCTCACTGCATCACGTCGCCTCCAACCCTATTTTGTCTCTCATCAGATCACTGTCATTTCAGAACACCCACTCAAAGATATCGTTGACAAAGCTGGTCGAGCTGGTCGGATGACCAAATAGGTGATCGAAATGAGTGCTCTGGGATTTAATTCGAACCTCGCACTTCAATCAAGGGTCAGGCAATTGCTGATTTTCTAGCTGACTTTCCAGTTGAAGATCCCATAACCTGGGAAGAAGACATCGATATGCGCCTTGAAGATGAATTTGATCCCCCTCTCAATCCGGTTACAAAAACCGATCCAAGCCTTGAGGCTATTGCCACAACTCCTCCATGGAAGCTTTATACCGATGGAACTTCAAGTGCGATCGGTTTGGGAACTGGGATAGTCTTGATATCCCCCGAACTCGATCATCTTCAGAAGGCTACTCTTCTCGGGTTCAATGCCACCAACAACGAAGCCGAATACGAAGCACTCATTTCCGGACTCGAAATGGCTGAATCTCTGGGGGTAGATCGAATCATCATCTACAGTGATTCCCAGCTGATCATAAGGCAAATCAATGGAGAATACACAGCTCGTGAAGAGAGAATGCAACTCTACTTGGCCTTAGTATGACGTCTTCAACAACGTTTTACTAATACTGAATTTTTTCAAATCCCAAGAGCAGAGAATCGAGAAGCAGATGCTTTAGCCAATACTGCCTCAGTTCTTGGAGACTCACTCGGAGGAAGACAAATACAAATCGATTATCAAGAAGTGCCCAAGACCACCCTCGAACAACAGATCCTTGCTACTACAAAAAGATCTGGGGTTGGAGATCAACTGATATTGAACCTTACCACTACAAGTGAGCTTGGGGATTGGAGACAGTCAATTTTCGACTTCTTCAAACATGGCAAAATGCCAGAAGATCCAACTCAAGCCCGAAGACTTCAAAGAAAGCTTCCATGCTATATCATTCAAGGAGATGATTTATATTTCAAATCTCATAATGGGATGTTGCTCAAATGCATTGGCCCTGAACAAGCAAAGGCAATCCTGATTGATATCCACTCTGGAGCCTACGAGAATCATTCGGGAGGAAGATCACTTGAAGCCAAGATGAAATTGCAAGGTTACTACTGGCCAACAATGGCAAGGGATGCTCACCAACTGGTTCAAAGGTGCGAGCCATGCCAATGACACGCTCGAGCTATCCATCTCCCTGCAGATGAGCTTCACCAACTGTCGAGTCCGTGGCCTTTCCATCAATGGGGGTTAGACTTCTTGGGTCCCTTTGCTCTAACCCCGAGCAAGAAGAAATATCTACTGCTGGCCACATATTACTTCACCAAATGGGTCGAAGCTGTGCCACTCTTCCGAGAGACCGACGATGAAGTGATCAAGTTCATTCGACACAACATCTTCTCAAGGTTTGGCACACCTCAAGTTCTTGTTGCTGACAATGGAGCTCAATTTGACTCCGACAAGTTCCGAGAGTTCTGCCTGAACAACGGAATCAAGCTCTTTTATTCAACTCCAAGATATCCTCAATGCAATGGTCAAGCTGAAGCCTCCAATAGAGCTATTCTTGGTATACTCAAGAAGAAACTCAACGACAAGAAAGGATTGTGGGAACAAGTCCTACTTGAAGTTCTTTGGGGATATCGCACAACTCTGAGAAGATCAACAGGGTTCTCACCCTTCTGCCTGACATATGGATCGGAAGCAGTACTCCCGACAGAGAATATATCAAATACTTTGAGGACCAGGGCAGTCGAAGAAGGGATCAATGAAGAGCTTCGCGTCGATGATCTGGATTTCTCTGAAGAACTACAAGACCAAGCATCCCTTCATGTGGCCAAGTATCAACAAAAGATTAAGCAAGCCTACGATCTAAAGGTCTACAAACGACAGTTCTCAATTGGCAGTCTGGTCCTCAGAGCAGTCTTCTACAACACGAAGGAGTACAGCAGCGGGAAACTAGCTCCCAACTGGGAAGGACCCTACATTGTGGAATCAGTAGGAGGCAAAGGGTCTTACCGACTTATTTCACCAGAAGGGGAAAGACTGCCACAGACTTGGAATGCTAGGCACCTCAAATTGTTCTATCCGTGATGTAAATTCTATGATGAATAAGGTTCTCTTTCAAATGTTCAAATACTCAATTTTTTCAATTCAAGTTCTTAAGCAGTTTCAAATTATCTACATTTAAATTACAAGGTCGTTTAACAAGTTTGGGTGCTTGAGTTACGGCTCAACCCCTTACGGGCAAATGTTAAATGGTTTCGGGTTGTTATGCAAAACAACCTTCAAGTTACTGGTCAATTTAATAGGTTTGGGAGTTTGTATTGCGACACTACCCTTGCTTACAAATGTTAAATGACCTTCAATTTTAATCAACTTCGATATCGTCTAATAGGTTTGGGTGTTTGAGTTGCGACTCGACCCCTTACATGCAAATGTTAAACGAGTTTAAGTTCAAGTTTCAAGTTACTTAACCAGTTCGGGTGATCAAGTTGCGACTTGGCCCCTTGCATTCAAGTGTGTGTAAATATTCCAATACCATCCAGAACTCAATACTCAAAGATATTCAACAAGAGACATTCAGTTTCTAATACCAAAAAGATCTTTTATTATCAAAAAATTTCTAGTACGGGAGTGAGCTCTTACATGTCAAGAGTTACAAGTACAACAACAAAGAAAGAAGATAGAAGATGTCAAGGTTTGGCCACACTTGGCGCGCGTGACTTCTCTCCTTCGGATCCACCATGAGCTTTACTTGCCGCAGAAGCCTTGGAGGATCGGACACTGCTAGCATGAACCCTGAGTGCTTCCACCGGCTTCTCGGCCGTCTCCCTGAAACTCGCGCATTTAGCGCGCATATGCTCCAACTCCTTTTTGAGAGCCTCCTCCTTGGCAGCTGAGGTGGTCTCCTTAGCAGCAAGAGCGGCATCCCTTGCAGCATGTTGAGCCTCCAACTCCTTTATTCGAGTCACGCGATCAAAGGATAAATTCTCGATCTTGAAAAATCGATTCTTCAACTCTTCGAGCTCGTGACCCCGGGCCTCATAACCATTCTGTTAGCCCTAGCTTTCGAGCTTCTCCTTGCGAAGAGCCTCGATCTTGGCTTTCAAGGCCTCCTTCTTGGAGAAGAGAAGTTCTCTCAGCTTATCCTTCTCTTCGTTTGCAGCCTCCAGTTCGGCTGTCAAACGGGATACCTCAGATGAAGCTTCCCGTTCTCCTGCCTTCCTGAAGAGCTTGTTCGCAAACTTCAAAACTGCTGAGTTCTGCAAGTAGATAGAAGGGTTAGAATTATTCTGAAGATACAACTCAATGATCGAATCAAGCAGATGCACATACCACTACTTCAAGCCTGTCAAAGGCTTCATCCAGAGTAGCCTCCGGAAGGTTGCAGAGCTTTCGGATCACACTCGTTGGGTGGTTGATATCAACCTCACCCAAATTCTTCAATTTCTGAGTCATGTCGGCAGGCGTACCTACAATCAACACAAGAGTTCAAAGAGTTAGAGTAAGTTCAAACTTTAAAGATAAGGCAATCGAGGCGAGTTAATGTGGATACCTGAAGCATCGACCCGAGATACCTTTCCCTTCCCACGGTCAGAGATTTTATCCTTGGGGGTCGACTTCTCCTTGGTGGGGGTTGTCTCCGGCTGAGGTTGAGGAGCCCCATCGCCCACACGGCTCTCTCTCTCCAAGTGAATCGGAGAAGGAGCACCCTGGGGAGGTGAGACCTCCCCTTCCTCTTGTCGCCCGCTCGACTGTTCGAGACCAGCCATGATGGCGGCCATTTCTTCAGCCAGAGAGCGCGATGGGGGTAGAGGTTGCTCAACCTCCAAACCCCCGCTCGTAGTCGCACCTTCGAGACGAGGATTGTCTGGAGGCATTTGATCGAGGAGCGTGGGGTTGCTTCCAACCCCACCACTCCCCGAGAACTTAATCTTCAGGCGCATCGGGCGCTTCTTCAGCTCCTCGAAATGATAGGCGGGAACTACCCTGTGGCCGTCGCCCTCTGCATCCATTACCCCCTCCATACGACGGGCCTTAGCCTCATCGATGGGGATAGGCTGCGAGTCTTCTTCTTCTTCTTCACCATCAGTGCGGGTGGGAGGAAGGTCATCCCTACCACCCCCATGTCCTTGGTCACCACTAGTGGGGGTGGGAGGAATTTCTTCCTCACCACTCCCATTTCCACCATCTCCATCAGTGGGGCTGGGAGGAAGGTCATCCTCACCACCCCCATCTTCATCATCATCATCATTACTATCATTTTCTGCATCTTCTTCTTCTTCTTCTTCTTCTTCTTCCCTTTTCTTTTCTTCTTCCTCTTCTTCTTCATCTTCTTTCTTTTTTTCTTCTTCCTCTTCTTCTTCATCTTCTTCTTTCTTCTTTCCTTGTTCCTCATCTTCCTTCTGCTCGATGAGGATTTTCCTTTTCTTCGCTGGGCCCCGATGTATCACCAACTTCTCTTCAGTGGTGGGCAATCGGCGCCTCGCACCAAACGCCTTTTTCTCAACCCGGATTCTTCTGGTAATCTTGCCAGATTGAGGATCCTCCTCATAATCGGAGTACAAGACTTCATTATCTTCATACCTGGCCTGTAATCGATGGAGGAGATTGGCGTTGCCATACCTGACTGGGCAGTTCAAAAACTGCTTCCATGATCTGGTACCGCATGTCAATTCCAAGAACAAATTATCGATGGCTCCAACCCGCTCCGATAGCCAAGCTAACTCACCTCCCGCGTAGTACATCTTTATCTCCTTGTTTACGTCGATACGAGGAGTCTCGGGCACTGAGAGTGGAGTCCAGGCACCAGCAACTGAGAGCGGCCACTCAGTGTAAAGTTTATCAGAGGGGACCGTGTTAGCGAGGGGGCGTAAGGCAGAAACACCTGTCAGGTTGAAAAAAGGGCTGTCTTTCCTCGAAGCCCATCTGTAATGATAGAAAAAGTATCCGAATTCAATCCGGGCCTCTTCATCATCCCGGATGCTAGAGTAGCACTCCCTTAGCTCCTTCTAGAAGTCAGATTCTACGCGGCAGAAGGCGTAGATTATCCTCCATGCATTTCCGGTAAGCTGTCCAGGGCAAAGGCCTGAGGTATTTAGCAGCCTCGCGGTGAACGGCAGCAATGGAAGACGCAGTCCGCAATTCAACTGGCCTACCGAGACCACTGTCCCCATCACCTGCTCCATGCTGGCAATATTTACGAACACTGTCCGTTTATCAATACCAAAACCAGACAGAACTCCTGGCAGAGATGGCTGGTTCTTCCCCTCTATGAAACACGCCAGCAGCTTTTGCCACTTTGCCCTCTTCGTGTCGGTAAGCTGGCCACCCGTGTTGTAAACGTAGGCAGGCTCCTTCATCAGCGACATCAAAGGGCCTAAGACAAACTTCGCCTTCGGAATGTGCTCTGGCCTTGATGGAGCGGAGGCAAATCCAACTCCCACATGCCTCTTGCCCAGTTCGCCCAACTCCACGAGCACTGCTTTGCCCTTGCCGCGACCTTTTGGAGGGGATGATTCTTCAGCAATCTCCTTCCCCTTCCTCTTGGAGGGAACTGCATTCTTCTTCAAACTGCCAGAAGATGCCATTTGACCGATCGAGAGAAAACAGAGAACGAGAGATCGAGAGCAGAGAATCTGGACTTCGAAAAATTTCTGAAAGCGTGAGACAAAAATGACAGCCAGAGAAGCTTATATACCCTGAGGGAATTAGTGCGCAAATCGAGAGGACACGTGTCATCATTATATCAAATCATGTGTTTTTGTAGGTACACGTGGCATCTATCCGTAGCAAGCGCAAAACCAGGCGAACCGTCGGACCAGACGAAGCGTCGGACCGCCGGTCCAAGCGAACCACCGGTCCAAGCGAACCACCAGTCCAACCGGACCGCCGGTTCAAAAGGCTCACCTATCCGATCGAACTAAAGACTCAAAACAGAAAGAATCAAACTCCATCACCGCTCAAACATTTTTTTCCCAGAGACCTCGAAGAAAATTAGCATCTTCTACTACCTCGACTCGGCAGGTTCGAGTCTTAACCTCGACTGGATGAATTTAACCGATCAGTCAAAATTACCCGATCGGTCTATTTTCTACTGGATCAGGCAAAAAACTTGGCTTTTTACCTGATCCCGCCAACCTTGACCGGTTGAATTTAACCGATCGGTCAGACTTGACCGATCGGTCAAATTTACCCGATCGGTCGATTTTCTACCGGATCAGACAAAAAACTTAGCTTTTTGCCCGATCCCGCCAACCTTGACCGATTGAATTTAATCGATTGGTCAGACTTGACCGATCGATCAAATTTACCCGATCGGTCGATTTTCTACTGGATCAGGCAAAAAACTTAGCTTTTTGCCCGATCCCGCCAACCTTGACCAGTTGAATTTAACCGATCGGTCAGACTTGACCGATCGGTCAAATTTACCCGATCGGTCGATTTTCTACTGGATCAGGCAAAAAACTTGGCTTTTTTCCCGATCCCGCCAACCTTGACCGGTTGAATTTAACCGATCAGTCAGACTTGACCGATCGATCAAATTTACCCGATCAGTCGATTTTCTACTGGATCAGGCAAAAAACTTGGCTGTGTGCCCGATCCCGCCAACCTTGACCGGTTGAATTTAACCGATCGGTCAGACTTGACCGATCGGTCAAATTTACCCGATCGGTTGATTTTCTACTGGATCAGGCAAAAAACTTGGCTTTTTGCCCGATCCCGCCAACCTCGATCTATTGAATTTAACCGATCGGTCAGATTTGATCGATCGGTCAAAATCAACCGATCGGTTGAATTTGTACTGGATCGGTCAGAAAACCGTGTTTTTTGACCGATCACTCCAACCTCGACCGGTTGAATTTAACCGATCGGTCAGATTTGACCGATCGGTCAAATTCAACCGATCGGTCGAATTTCTACTGGATCGGTCAGAAAATTATGTTTTCTGACCGATCACTCCAACCTCGACTGGTTGGATTTAACCGATCGGTCAAATTTGACCGATCGGTCAAATTAAACCGATCGGTCGAATTTCTACTGGATCGGTCAAAAAACTGTGTTTTCTGACCAATCACTCCAACCACGACAGGTTGAATTTAATCGATCGGTCTGATTTGACCGATCGGTCAAATTCAATCGATCGATCGAATTTCTACTGGATCGGTTAGAAAACTGTGTTTTCTGACCGATCACTCAAACCTCGACCGGTTGAATTTGACCGATCGGTCAAAATTAACCGATCGGTCATGTTTGACCGATCAGTCAGAACGTGACCGATTAAAATCTTATTTTCAAACACTAACACTCGACAAAGCTCCTCTACGTGTGTGACAGGGGGTCGTTAACTTTGCACCAAGAATCCAAGCTAGCCAAGGTGGCCTCTTAGCTAACTTGGAGGGGGTAACTGTGGGTGGAAATTTTGGCAAGAAGTCTGCAAACAGCGGGACCCACCGGCCCTGCCTGGTGGGCCCCCGAAGACTACAGTGGGACCCACCAGCCCTACCTGGTGGGCCCCCGAAGACTACAGCGGGACCCACCGGCCCTGCCTAGTGGGCCCCCGAAGACTATAGCGGGACCCACCGGCCCTGTCTGGTGGGCCCAAGAGCCTGTGGAATCCCCCCAGGAGACGGCAACAGGGCCCCCCAGCTTTACCAGGAGGATCCCCAGATACGACAACAGAAACCGCCATTTACTCCGGAGTTCCTCCTCGGAAATTCTATAAATAGCAGAACCTTCGAATGTAAAAAGATCCGAAATCTGATTTCCAGTTCTGATATCTGATTTTCAGAACCCAGAGCTCTGGAATTTCTCAACTTTCCCTCTTCCTCCTCTCTTTGATCTTCTTCTTTCCTTCGAAGCTTCGAAGAGATCAGAGAGGATTCAGTGATACTCGGCCTGTCGAGATCACTTCGATATAAGTATTGGTGAATTCGGGTTGCTCCCTATAGCACGGAGACGTAGGCTTCGGCTGAACTCTGAGATCACTTCTCGTGTCAAACTCTCTGATTGTGCCTCTCTCTGTTTTATGTATTGAGAACGGCAACTCCAAGCAATAGATCAACGATCTTCGACTTGAATCCTCAATTGACTGGTACGGCGAAGTCTTTGGGTTGGCACGAAGATTTTCTCCCACAATCACCTCGGGCCGAGACGGTTCCAACGTCTCAGGCTTCGTCAGGTGCCGAGGTGGCGAAGCGTGCTTCAGACTTTGTCTTTGAATGCCAAGGTGAAGGTCACCTCAGGCCGAGACGGTTCCAATGTCTCGGGCTTCGTCAGGTGTCGAGGCGGCGAAGCCTGCTTCGGACTTTGTCTTCGAATGCCAAGGTGAAGGTAACCTCGGGCCGAGATGGTTCCAACGTCTATGGCTTCGTCAGGTGCCGAGGCAGAAAAGCTTGCCTCGGACTTTGTTTTCAAATGCCAAGGTGAAGGTCACCTCGGGCCGAGACGGTTCCAACGTCTCGGGCTTCGTCAGGTGCCGAGGCAGCGAAGCCTACCTCGGACTTTGTCTACGAACGCCGAGACAGTATGGAGCACTTGGATTTTGCTTTCAAATGCCAAGGTTGTCATCTTGGGTTGAGGTGGTATCGATGTCTCGGGTTTCGTCAGGTACTGAGGTGATGAAGGCTGCCTCAGACTATCTTCGAATACCGAGGCGAAGGTCGCATCGGGCCGAGACGGTGTTGACGTCTCGGGCTTCATCAGGTGCCGAGGCAATGAAGGCTGCCTCGGACTGTCTTCGAATGCCGAGGCGAAGGTCGCCTCGGGCTGAGACGTTGCCGTTGTCTCGGGCTTCGTCAGGTGACGAGGCAGCGAAGCTTGCCTTAGACTTTGTTTTTGAATGCCAAGGCGAATGTTGCCTTAGGCCGAGACGTTGCCGACGTCTCGGGCTTCATCAGGTGCCGAGGCGGCGAAGCTTGCATCGGATTTTGTCTTTGAATGCCGAGGCTGAGGTTGCCTCGGGCCGAGACAGTGCTAACATCTCGGGCTTCGTTAGGTGCCGAGACGGGGAAGTCTGCCTCGGGCTTAGTCTTCGAATATCGAGGCGGAGGTTGCCTCGGGCCGAGATGGTACTAACGTCTCGGGCTTCGTCAGGTGCCGAGGCAGGGAAGTCTGCCTCGGGCTTAGTCTTCGAATGCCGAGGCAAAGGTTGCCTCGGGCTGAGACGGTGCTAACGTCTCGGGCTTCGTCAGGTGCCGAGGCGCTGAAGCCTACCTCGAACTTTGCTTTTTGAATGCCAAGGATGTCACCTTGGGCCGAGACGATGTCGCCGTCTCGGGCTTTGTCTTTGAATGCTGAGGATAAGACCTTGGACTTACTGATTGACGGGGGGTAAGAATTCGGAGTACTCAGCGCGATGCCTTTGTTTCGGTTGGACTTAGGCGAAGTGCCGTTTCAGTCAAACCTATATATTGGGACACGTAGCTTTGTATCGTTGCAGGTTAGTCAGCCGTGTCGCAACACGTACCGAACTAACTGTGGCGGGGCACTAGTGCATGTGTCCTTACGTGACAATGGGAGCATGTGTGACGCCAATGATTCTGAGTACTCAGCGTAGCGCCCTTGTATTGGTTGGACTTAGGCGAAGCACTGTTTTAGTCGAACCTACGTATCGGGACACGTAGCTTTGTACCGTTGCAGGTTAGTCGACCGTGTCGCAATGCGAACCGAACTAACTGTGGCGGGGCGCTAGTGCATGTGTCCTTACGTGACAACAGGAGCATGTGCGACGCCAATGATTCAGGGTACTCAGCGTAGCACCCTTGTATCGGTTGGACTTAGGCGAAGCGCTATTTCAGTCGAACCTACGTATCGGGACACGTAGCTTTATACCGTTGCAGGTTAGTCGGCCATGTCGCAACGCGAACCGAACTAACTGTGGCGAGGCACTAGTGTATGTGTCATTACATGACAACGGAAGCATGTGCGACGCCAATGATTCCGAGTACTCAGCATAGCGCCCTTGTATCGGCTGGACTTAGGTGAAGCGCTGTTCCAGTCGAGCCTACGTATCGAGACACATAGCTTTGTACCGTTGTAGGTTAGTCGGCCATGTCGCAACGCAAACCAAACTAACTGTGGTGAGGCACTAGTGCATGTGTCCTTACGTGACAACGGGAGCACATGCGACGCCAATGATTCGGAGTACTCAACGTAGCGCCCTTGTATCAGTTGGACGTAGGCGAAGTACCGTTTCAGTCGAACCTATGTATCGGGACACGCAGCTTTGTATCGTTGCAGGTTAGTCGGTCGTGTCGTAACTCGAACCAAACTAACTGTGGCGTTGAGTAGAAGTCGAGATAGAATTTGATAGTCTTCGATAGAACTTGAAATAACTGTCATTTCATTGATAACTTGGAAGATGTTACATCATGGATTTCAGATGAGGGATCTTCCGAGTTGTTGATAGTCGGTGATCTTTGACTTTGATCGGTTGACGGACTACTTCCTTCTGGTGTTCGTGGTCTTTTGAGGCTCCACGGGTCTATTGTTTGTACGCCACGGCCTCTTAGAGGTTCCATTTTCCTCTGCCTGAGCGTTGCGAGCTTGAGCTGTTGGTCTCGTTGGTGACTTATCAGGAAGGCGCTTCTCGAGGTCATATTTCTTCCGATCGACTTGATCATCCTCCACCTCGATCTCCTTTTGAATTCGATCGAATAGCACTCCAAGGGATGTAGGAGGATTGTGGATGAGGTCATTGTAGATGTGGAGGTCAAAACGTAGGGCATTCTGGAATGCGAGCATAATGGCTTCATCATCGAGGTGATGTTCGGAGAGCGCAGCATGCTCGTTCCGGAACCTTCGAGAGAACTCTCAGAGGGTTTCATCCGATCCCATCCTGAGCCGGTAGAGGGAGTCCAGCTTCTTCTCCGGCTTGAGGTTCAGCCGATAGTGTTGAACAAAGAGGTCCGCCAGATCCCTGAATTGACTTATGGAAGCCGTAGGAAGGTTGTGATACCAGTCCAGCGACATATCATCTAGGCTGCCAGCAAAGGTGCGACATAGAACCTGGTTGTCGTGGTCATATGGTGTCAATGCTTGTTTGAAGGTGAGGACGTGTAGCGTCGGATTTTCTTTCAGACAATTGAAGTTAGGGAGAGCGACAGTCTTCCATCCTCGAGGAAATTGGGCCCAGAGAATCTGTCGGTGAAGCGGTCCTTCTGAGGCATGGTCATTCCTTCGATCGTTTCGCAAGTCGGGGAGACGTCCCGAAGGTCGAGGAGGAAGATGGGGCTTGGAAGTTCTTCCTTCTTGGTGATGCTTCACTTGGACTCAGTTGTTGCTGAGGTGGGACAGAGCTCTGGATTGATATCTTTTGCTGCGAACATCCTGGCGACTGCTTGAGTCAGAGGATGATACTGAGTTGAGTGGCTTTAGGTAACGAGTCGATTCGTCCAGACGTTTCCAGATGCTCTGTTTAGCCGGAGGAGGCGATGGTCCCCTTGAAGGAAGCTTGAGGGATCGCTGGGAAGTATCGACGACAGATTATCTGGACGGAGCGGGGGAGACATGAAGCGGTCGGTGGACGTTTGCTCCTTCGTTGATATCGGCGACCGATCGCGGGGGATCAGCTCTTCCTCCGACAGTGATTTGTCTGAGGGAGTCTCTCTCTACCATGTGGGCCGCATTCTGCTTCATGAGGGTGACGTGTTGATAGTCCTCTGCTATGATTTGGTATGACGCTTGAGCATCGGCACCAGGAAAGACATGCGCTTTCCCCAAGGGTTGAGGAATTTGGTCGGCTCATTGAGGTGACCGTCGAAGTTGAGCCTGGGTGGCACGATCAACCGACGAGCGACTCCTCGAATTGGTAGCGAGTTGTTGTTCCGGATATTGGTTTGTTGCAAACTGATGACTCATTGATCGAGTCATTGGATTGCTGAGCATTTGGGTGCATGTCGCTTTCCTCTGGCTGGTTCATCGGTGTCTTCGCCATTCAGGTTTAATGATGGAGACAGACGGATTGCCCGGGCAACCAGTAGCTGCTATTGAAGGAGTTTGGAAGCTTAGAAGTTATAAGTTGAGAGGATCTCAATCCCACAGACGGTGCCAAACCGTGGGGGAGGATTTCGACCGTTGTACGTGACCCTCCTCCAACAGTCGATTGAAGGTTTTACCCTTCGGGATGTGGCACGCTTCGAAGCGCTGAGTGGTGACTTGCTGGGCTGTCACAAAAGCACTGTAGAGTAGAAAGGTAGAGGAAGAGATGACACAAGATGTGGTGACGAAGTTCGGCCGAAGCCTACGTCTCCGTGTGGTAAGACGCAACCTTTGAATCCACTATCTCTGAGTAAACAGTAGAGCTCCTCTCGATAGGCCGATGAGTGCTTCTTACAAGTAATCAGAGGGTGGAGAGGGGATCTGAAAACCAGAAAGCCCGGGGAGCTCTGGAAAATAGAAAGTGGGATTATGGTCTGGATTTTTCCATCTGGAATCATTTACAGGGTTTGCTATTTATAAGGGCTTAATTTATCTGGGGAATATTCTAGGAATATTCCTAGGAATATCCGGGGTTTGGTAAATACCTGGGGGGATTTACCAGACCCCAGATAGTGCAAGTGGGCCCAAGGCAGGGTTGCGGGTCCTACCGTCTTTCCCATGGGCCCCAGGCAGGGCTACGGGTCCCACCATTGGGCGTTAGCCAGATTTTGCACCCACAACAGTCTGCCTACATAGATACTATCTTGGTCAGATTTAGTATGCACAACTCCAAGAAGGGACTGGTTCTATTCAGACATGGAATAAAATTGTCCAAGGATCAGGGTCCTAAGACTCCTGAGGAGAGGGCAGAGATGCAGAAGATACCTTATGTTTCGGCAGTAGTTGTCTGATGTATTCCATGCAGTGCACGAGACCAGATATATGCTATGCAGTAGGCATGATGGGCAGGTATCAGTCAAATCCGAGTCCAGGGCACTGGACTGCTGTGAAAAGTATACTCAAGTATCTCCGTAGGATGAGAGATTATGAGTTAGTTTACTCTTCATAGGAACTGATACCGATTGGATATACGGATTCTGACTTTGCGTCAGATCCAAAATCCAAGAGATCGACGTCAGGCTTTGTGTTTTGATTAGGAGGAGAAGCTGTCAGTTGGAGGAGCGTGAAGCAGGGATGCATCACGTATTCGACGACAGAGGCTGAGTATGTTGCGGCGTGCGAAGCAGCTAAGGAGGCAGTGTGGCTCAAGAAGTTCCTCACGGACTTAGGATGCATACCGGGAGCTCAAGATCCTATTGTCTTTTACTGTGACAATAGTAGAGCGGTAGCACAATCCAAGGAGCCAAGATATCACCAGAAGAGCAAGCATATCGAGCGGAAATACTACATAATCTGGGACTTGCAGAAGCGAGGGGAGGTAGCAGTGACTCTGGTGGCGTCTGCAGATAACATGGCGGACCCTTTTACAAAGGCGTTACCGACCAAGGCTTTTGAGAAGCACGTGGATGCCATGGGAGTTAAGACTGTTGTTCCCCGCTAGGCCAAGTGGGAGATTGTTGTAGCTCGTGTGTCCTTAGCGTGGATTTTCTGTATTAACATTAATAACGATGACTTTGGTTATTGCTTTAATTAGAATACTACTGTGGTGTATGATAATACTCATATAATAAAAGGATCCTAGGGAACACAGTAGACCACTGAGGCGCATGGAGGATCCATGCTTGGGAGACCCAGTGGACCAGTTCTGTGTAGACCTAGAACTAGTTCACAGCTTTGGTGATGCTGGTCGCTTCACCGAGAATAAGTTGTTGGCAGGTAGAGGATATTGTGAAGTCTTCACCACGGGAACGTGGGATTCCTATTTACCTGACCAAGCACGATGATCGTGTTGAATAGGAACCAAGACGGTGCATAGTTCAGTGATTCAGACACTGGTACAGAAACCGTCTTACTACTATAGATAATCTGTCCTTAATCCTGAGGGACCATGCTCACTGGGCTAACTAGTTGCGTGGTGCTTTGATGTGCCAACGTGTGCGGACCTTCCATAGTCCAATACCACGGTACGTTGGGTTACCCGGCTGGCGCTTGAGTGACATGTAATCCCTACAGATTATCCGACGTCCAGTGTTGGATGGGTGCATTTTGATGAGTCAATCTGTCCACACAGTTAATCCAGGACTGGTGGTTGTCAGTATGACTGACGACGTTCTGGATGCTAGGCATAGCACCGGAAGGTGTGTGGTGTTATAGATGACAAGTCATCAAACCCTAGTCAGATGATTGATCGGGATCTGACGGTGCTCCCCACCGCCCGAGTTGTATCATGGCACCAGTAATAGGAGGGACTGAGAATTATCAGAGTATAAAAGAGAACAGGGTTACGAGGGAGTAACATAAGTTTAGGATCACTAGAGTTCACCTCGCGTCGCACTCTGGATGGCTACGCGGGTTAATCGGATTAGGGCTGATTAATGAAACTTTCGGTGTGTCACCGGAATAGTTAATCAGGGATCCGGTTGGAGCTAGAGATCCAGAACCCTGAAGGTTCCACCCTGTCATTACGTATAGGAATTGTTCCCCGACCTAGTTGGATACGTTGGATGCGAAGTAGCGCGATGGAGCGCAAGCCCGGAGCCAAAGAACCTAATTCACATGTGTTACGGGCCGTAAGGGTATTTTGGTAAATACTGAAATATGGCTCAGAACATATTGAATATGGATATTAGATTGAGCGGAATAATTCCCGGAGCTCACAGGCGCTGACGGAACTCGATTGCGAGTAGCGCACCTCACTCAGTCTCTCTTTCAGTTTTTCCACTTTCGTGAAAGGGCGTTTTCGTCCAGGGTTCACGATAGACATTGGAACACCCTAAAATCCGATCCTCCTCATCCCTATCCATATAGGGGCCGGCCCTAGCCTCCTTGGAGCCATGGGAGACCGGCCCTATATAGGAAATAGGGAGAGGGAGGGCCGACCCTAAGGTTCTACTCCCTCTCCTCTAAAAATCCGACCCTTTGTGCTCCTCCTTTGTGGTTTCGGCCAAGGAAAAGAGAGGAAGAAGAAGGGAGAAGGAAGAGGAAGGAAGGAGAAGGAAGAAAGGAGAAAGAGGAGGAGAAAATCTCGCGGCTCGCCATCGTCTTCGCAACGGATTCCTCCGTCGGCTCAAAATCCTTGCACTTAGAGACGAGATTTCAAGGATTCTTCAATTCGCAAAGGACAAGGTGCTATCCGACAGTTTCCCTTGCGATTCAAGTGTGGTTCTTCATTATTCTGTAATCTCCGGATCATAGATCCATAATGTATGATGAATCTAAACACCTAAGTAGATGCATGCATGTCTTCCGTAGATCGTAGTATGCCTCTAGGGTGTCCACACATATGCTAAGATCATAGATTTGCATGTAAATTGTTTCGTATCACGAATTGTAATGAAACATATACCTTATGATCTTCAGATCTTTCTTTTTGCTTCCGCTACGACTCTGATTAGCGGAACCCAATTCCAATACCTATGTATAGGGACACATAGCTTTGTACCATTGTAGGTTAGCCGGCAGTGTCGCAACGCGAACCAAACTAAATATAGCGAGGCACTAGTGCATGCATCTTTACGTGACAATGGGAGCATATACGATGCTAATGATTCGGAGTACTCTGCGTAGCGCCCTTGTATGGGTTGGACTTAGGCAAAGCACCGTTTCAGTCGAACCTATATATTGGGAAATATAGCTTTGTACCGTTACTGGTTAGTCGGCCATGTCATAACACCAACCGAACTAACTGTGGCAAGGTACTAATGCATGTGTCCTTACATGACAAAGGGAGGATGTGCGATACCAATGATTCAGAGTACTCAGCGTAGTACTCTTGTATTGGTTGGACTTAGGCAAAACATTGTTTTAGTCAAACCTATGTATCGGGACACGTAGCTTTGTACCATTACAGGTTAGTCGGTCATGTCGTAATGCTAACCGAACTAACTGTGGAAAGACACTAATGCATGTGTCCTTATGTGACAATAGGAGCATGTGTGACACCAATGATTCGGAGTACTCAGTGTAGCACCCTTGTATCGGTTGGACTTAGGCGAAACGTTATTTCAGTCGAACCTACATATCAGGACACATAGCTTTGTACCGTTGTAGGTTAGTCAGCTGTGTCACAATGTGAACCGAACAAACTGTGGTGTTGAGTACAAGTCGAGATAGAATTTGATAGTCTTCAATATAACTTGAAAAAGGTGTCATTTCATTGATAACCCGGAAGATCTTACATCATAGATTTTAGATGAGCGACATTCCGAGTTGTTGACAGTCATCAGCGGCCTTCTACTCTGATCGGTGGATGGGCTGCTTCCCTTTGGTATTCATGGTCTTTTGAGGCTCTGTAATTTTATTGCCTGACTGACTCGGCCTCTTGGAGGCTCTATCTTCGTCAACCTGAGCGTTGCGAGCTTGAACTGTTGGTCTCATTGGTGCCTTATTAGAAAGATGCTTCTTGAGGTCACGTTTCTTGCGAGCAACTTGATCATCCTCCACCTCGATCTCCTTTAGAATTCGATCGAATAGCACTTCGAGAGAGGCAAGAGGATTACGGATGAGGTCGTTATAGATGTGGAGGTCAAAGCGTAGGGCATTCTGGAATACGAGCATTATGGATTCATCATCAAGGTCGTGTCCGGAGAGCGCAGCATGCTCGTTTCGGAACCTCTGAGAGAACTCTCAGAGGGTTTCATCTGATCCCATCCTGAGCCAGTAAAGGGAGTCCAGCTTCTTTTCTGACTTGAGGTTTAGCCGATAGTGTTGAACAAAGAGGTCTGCCAAATCCTCGAAACAACTTATGGAGTCGGTCGGGAGGTTGTCATACTAATCGAGCGACATATCATCCAGGTTGCCAGCAAAGGTATAGTATAGAACTTGGTTGTCACTATCATGTGGCATCAATGCTTGCCTGAAGGTGAGGACATGCACCATTGGATCTCCAATTAGGTAATTAAACTTGGGGAGAGCGGGAGCTTTCCAGATTCAAGGAAACAGGGTGCGAAGAATCTGCCGATGAAGTGGGCCTTCAGAGGCATGATCATTCCTTTGATTGCCTTGCTGGTCGGAGAGGCGTCTTAGAGGAAGAGGAGGTATAGAGGGCATCGGAGTCCATCTCGTCATTTGATGCCCGGCTGGGGCTTGGTCGCCATTATAATATTGTCAAACTCTGGAGCGGTGTCCATCATTTCAAATATCCCTTATGATGCAGGGATCGAAGGATGACTCAGAACCAAGAGGCTTAGGATGGCGAGTAGATTCATTGAGTCGTTCCTAGATCGTTGGCTTGGGAGGAATAGGTGAGGGTCTTCTTGAGAGGGATTCAAGGGACCATCGAGGGATATTGGTGGTGGATTGTCTGGAAAGAGCGAAAGATTGGTCGATCGACAGGTGGATGTTTGCTTTGTCGTTAATGCCGGTGGCTGACCGTGGAGGGTTGACTCTTGTATTGACGGTGATTTTTTGGAGGGAGTCTCTCTCAACCATAAGTGTAACATCCACCCCAAACACACAAGATATATGAGTAGCTCATGATCTCCTTCTCTCCAGGCAATGTGGGGCTAACTCGTGGCCTTGTACACCTCACCCCACCTCACCTCATCTATCTTGGCATCCCAGCCTCAGGAGTCTTGGCTCTTGGCTTATTAGATCTTGGTCATCACAATCCACCCCCTTAGGGCTACAGGTCCTCGTGTAGGGTTAGACCCCCCCATTGCAAGGAGAACCGTCTCTGATACCATTTTATAACATCCACCCCAAACACACAAGATATTGTCCGCTTTGTTCATGTCCGTACGAGAACTTCTCAGGGTGGTCACCCATCCTAGTACTATTCTTGCCCGAGCATGCTTAACTACGGAGTTCTTACGAAATCCATAGTGGCGCACGGTTTTAAAACGTGTCTTCTATGTTTGGGAGGGGAAATTATATAAGTAGCTCATGATCTCCTTCTCTCCAGGCGATGTGGGGCTAACTCGTGGCCTTGTACACCTCACCTCACCTTACCTTATCCATCTTGGCATCGCAGCCTCAAGAGTCTTGGCTCTTGGCCTATTGGATCTTGGTCGTCACAATAAGAGCAGTGTTCTGCTTCATAAGAGTGAGGAGCTGGAGCATTGGCACTAGGAGAGATATGTGCTTTTCTCAAGCGCTGAGGAGTTAGGTTTGCGAGTCGAGGCGACTGTCGAGGTTGAGCTTGGGCAACACGATCAACCAGTGTGTGACGCCTTAAATTAATAGCGAGTTGCTGTTCCGGGTATTGGATCGTCATGAATCAACGACTCATTAAGCGAGTCGTTAGATGCTGAGCATCTGGGTGCATGCTGCTTTCCTCCGGCTGGTCCATCAATGTTTTTGCCATTTAGGTGTAACGATAGAGACAAACGGATTGCTCGGGCAACCGGTAGCAGCTACCGAAGGAGTTGGGAAGCTTAGAAGTTGCAAGTTGATAGGATGATAATCCCACAGACGGTACCAAACTATAGGGGAGGATTTCATGGTAATCGTACGTGACCCTCCTCTAATAGTCGATTGAAGGTTTTACCCTTCGGGATGTGGAACACTTTGAAGCACTGAGCTGTGACTTGCTAGGCTGTCACACATGCACTATAGGGTAGAGAGAGAGTTGACACAAGATGTGGTGACAAAGTTCGGCCGAAGCCTATGTCTCCGTACGGTAAGACACAACCTTTGAATCTACTATCTCTGAATAAAGTAAATCTACTCTCGACAGGTCTAGGAGTGCTTCTTACAAAATGATAGAGGGCGAAGAGGGAATCTAAACACCAGAAGGCTCGAGGAGGTCTAGAAAAAAGAAAGTGACATTATGGTTTGGATTTTGGGATATGGAATCATTTACAGGATTTGCTATTTATAAGGGCTTAGTTTATCTAGGGAATATTCTAGGAATATTTCCTGGAATATCCGGGGTATGGTAAATATCCGGGGGGATTTACTAGGCCCCAAATAGTGCAAGTGAACCCTAGGCAGGGCTGCGGGTCCCACCGTTGGACTCGTGGGCCCCAAGCAGGGCTACGGGTCCCACTGTTGGACTCATGGGCCCCAGGCAGGATAGGTCCCACCGTTGGGCATTGGCCAGATTTTGCACCCACAGACTCTACCACATAGGCTGAGTATGTTGCAGCGTGCGAGGCAGCCAAGGAGGCGGTATGGCTCAAGAAATTCCTTATGGACTTGGGTATGTACCAGAGACCCAGTTACTTATTATGCTTTATTGCGACAATAGTGGAGCGGTTGCACAAGCCAAGGAGCCAAGACACCACTAGAAGGAAAAGCACTTCGAGCGCAAGTTCCACTTGATTTGGCAGTTTCAAAAGCAAGGGCAGGTAGCGGTGACACAGATTGCATCTGCAGATAATGTTGCTGATCCTTTCACAAAGGCGATACCTACAAAGGCATTTAAGCGACATGTGGATGCGATGGGAGTCAAAACCGTTTTGCTAAGCTAGACCAAGTGGGAGATTGTTGGAATTGGTGTGTTTTAAGTTTGTAAAACTTTAAGTTTTGATCTAGTAATAAATAATGGATGTTATTATATGAGATGCATATTGGTACGTAATATAATTATGTGTTCTTGTCAGAACAGAGAGCCATGGTTATATGATAGTTCACTGAGTAGAAGACTAAGTGAATAGGTCCAATGTAACCAAAATTTGCTTACTGCTATGATAAGGTTGGTCACCCCATCATGACAAGCTGTTGGCGATGATAGTGCATGGGGAGTCTTCACCATGGTCATCACCAGATGAAGTTTCTATGGCCGAACAGAACCAACACGATGCACAGATCAGTGGGCAGATGCTGGTGCAGTAAGCCATGTTTCTACTTAGGGTAAAACGGTCCTAAATCTTGAGGAACCATGACTGATGTGCTAACCAGTTGTGTGGTGCTTTGGCACATCAATGTGTAAGGATCCAGTTACGTGATCCAAAACCACGGTGCTCTGGGTTACCCGACTGGCATCGCATTAGCATGCCGCTCCTGCAGGTCATCCACATCCTTAAGAGGAGGTGTACTCCCTGGTCTGACTTACATTGTACCAAGCCCAGGCCTGGTGGTTATCAGTTGGACTGTTGACCGGGTTTGATTACTCGATGGGGTAATCAGTAGTATGACGTATATACAACCTGGAAGGAACCAAGTCATATGAGCACTTGAGTCTGACGGTGTTCTCCACCGCTCGAGTCGACTCATGGCACCGAGTGGAGGGACATCATATTTACCATTACTAAGAAAGAACATAATAAGTCTGGGGGGAATTGAGTGCAGCCTGCGTCGCACCCTGGGTGGCTACGCAGGTTAACTAAGACTCAGAGGGTCGATGGTACACTCGGGTAGTGTGTCGACCGAGTCCGAGTTGGAAGCTATGAACCCTGGTCCTTGAAGGTTCCACCTTATCCACACTTTTCATGATTCTCGAACCATCTCCTCGATTCATAAGGCGAATTATTTAGTCCAAAGGAAATACGCTCCGTGTGTGCTTTGCACGAGTTCACGGTAGTTACGTATGCATGTGTGTGCACTAGGATGTAAATCCGGAATAGTACGGAGACATACAAGGTCATAACATAACCCTAGTGATGTTCGTAACATGGGTGTGATGCACCGGTGCATGTTGCGAGTTGACCGAATGACTTTAGTAGGGGCACCCTAGGTGTTTATTGAGGGCACCCCAGTAATATTGAAAGCATTAGTCATAATTCACTCAGGTTCCCCATACAAGGGGCAACCAACTAGAGGTGTGGGGGTGCCTTGGGAAACCAAGGGCACCACTACACACTAGGGTGGCCGGTCCCTCACATGAGAACAAGGCATGGCTGGCCCCCCCTTATATTTTAAGGTTTGCAGTTGCAAACTTCAAGGAGAAGGGGGGGGCCTGTTTTGGGGGTTTGACCAATAGGGGGGTGGCCTCTAGGTACTATAGGGGGGCCGACCTTTATGTGGAAATGAGAGAGAGAGAAGATAAGGCCGGCCCTAGCTTCTAGGCCATGCATGGGGCTGGCCCCTATATGAGAACAAGGAAGGGGGGACCGACCCCTCTCTCTTGGAGAAAGCCCTGGCTAAACCCCTCCTTTCAAGCTCTCTTCTCTCTTATCTCCTCCCTCGTGTGCGGCCTCAGACTTCATCCTCACGCGACGAATCGAAGACAGAGAAGGGTCGTTCATCGAAGGCACTCAGAGATCCGATAGCAATGTATTGCACAACGTGTAAGATCGGGTGAACGAAGAAGGCTTTATCCTCTCACATATCATCGTCCATCTTCTTGGGAGTTCTTCCGTCTCCATCGACAAAGAAGACAATCCTCCGTGGTTAAAAGATCCACACGAAGATATGCATCGTTCTAACTCGTAATCTAGCATCGTCTCAGATTGCATGCATGCTAGATATTTGATTCGCTAGATTGCCCTTAGGGTGTTCGTTTTCCGTGCACATATGTGCACGAATATTAGTTTTCTGAAAGTTTTATCATGTGATGTGCACCATGTACGGTCTTTTGACAGGCAAAACGCTTCCGTTGAGGGTCTCTACTATAGGAGTTTTCCAACATAACCTTCTTCCTTGACTCACCAAACTCGCAGGTAATAAAAAGGTCATAAGAAATAGAAGACGGTATCGAGGCTATGGTGTGACCACTAGGGAATATGGCTCCTAGAAGTCCCTTAGAATGAGAGCCTCGTACATTGTGCAAAATACCCTTCCTAACCCACTTAGAAGTGCCCTTCGAGGCACGAGCATGTAAAGATGTGAGTAAAGGAGATGGAAAAATACCTAGCCTTTTGGGCGAAGAACCAAAATTACTTGCCTCAATAGGAGAAGGAGGGAAAGGAGAACAACGGAAATGGCCCCGGTGTGGGTCAAACGAGACACACCCAACATGGGCGGAGAAGGAAAACTTTTCCTTTAACAAGCCTTGGCTCCTCATGTGAGGTGCTAGAATTGTCAAAACCACTCCCCCTCACTGACTGTTGTGGGGGAAAAATCTTCGTGCCGATCCGAAGACTTCACCTCACCAGTCAATTGATGTTGAAGGGTAAAGATCGTTGGTTGATCTATTGATTGGAAGGTAGGTTTGGAGGTTTATGTTTGGATGACTTAGAGTTATCGCTTTCAATATGCAAATAGAGAGAGATGCAATCAGAGAGAGTTAACATAAGAGGTGATCTCGGAGTTCAGCCGAAGCCTAGGCCTCCGTTCTATAGGGAGCAACCCAAATTCACTATCACTTTGCTTTCAATGACTTTGACAGGCCGAGTGTCACCGTAGTATCTCCTCTTCAATGACAAGAAGAAGATCGAGGAGAGTTAGAGGTTGGGAAGTTGGAAATTCCAGAGCTCTAGTTTTCTGAAATCAGATATCAGATTATGGTACTGATTTCTGGATCCCTTTTACATTTGAAGGTCTGCTATTTATAGGATTTCCTGGGATGGAATCTGGCGCAAATGGCGGTTTCTGCTGCTGTTCTAGGAAGACTCCACAGGCAGGGCTGGTGGGTCCCGCCGTCTTCTCTGGGGATCCTCCAGGTGAGGCTGGCGAGTCCTGCGATAGGCTCTGTGGGCCCACCAGGCAGGGCCGGTGGGTCCCGTGGAAGTTTCTGCAGGCGGCCCACCAGGCAGAGCCGGTAGGTCACGCGGAAGTCTCTGCGGGCCCACCAGGCAGGGCCGGTGGGTCCCACGAAAGTCTCTGCGGGCCCACCAGGCAAGGTCGGTGGGTCCCACGGAAGTCTCTGTGGGCCCACCAGGCAGGGCCGGTGGGTCCCACGGAAGTCTCTGTGGGCCCACCAGCAGGGCCGGTGGGTCCCGAGGAAGTCTCTGTGGGCCCACCAGGCAGGACCGGTGGGTCCCTGGAAGTCTTTGTGGGCCCACCAGGTTGGGCCGGTGGGTCCTGCGGAAGTCTCTGTGGGCCCACCAGGCAGGGCCGGTGGGTCCCGTGGTTTGTTGACCTCACTGCCAAAATTGCACCTACAGTTACCCCCTCCAAGTTAGCTAGAGCCCACCCTGGCTGGCTTAAATTCTTGGTGCAAAACTAACAACCCCTTGTCATGAGAGCAAAGAAGTTCATTGAGTATCAGTGCCAAATGACTGATTGGCCAACTTCTGACTGATCAGTCAAAGTTGACCGATTGGTCAATTTTGACCGATTGGTCGAACTTAACCGATCGGTCAAAGTTGACCGATCGGTTAAGTTTAACTGGTCGAGGTAGAAGTGATCGGGCAAAAAACTAAGTTTTTTGCCCGATCTAGTAGAAATTCGACCAATCGGTCGAACTTGACCGATCGGTTAAGTTCAACCGGTCGAGGTCGAAGTGATCGGGCAAAAAACTGAGTTTTTTACCCGATCTAGTAGAAATTCGACCGATCGGTCGAACTTGACCGATCGGTTAAGTTCAACCGGTCGAGGTCGAAGTGATCAGGCAAAAAACTGAGTTTTTTGCCCGATCCAGTAGAAATTTGACCGATCGGTCGAACTTGACCGATCGGTCAAGGTTGACCGATCGATTAATTTCAATCGGTCTAGGTCGAAGAGATCGGGCAAAAAACTAAGTTTTTTGCTCGATCCAGTAGAATTTTAATAGATTGGTCGAACTTGACCGATCGGTTAAGTTCAATCGGTCGAGGCCGAAGAGATCGGGCAAAAAACTAAGTTTTTTGCTCGATCCAGTAGAAATTTGATCGATCGGTCGAACTTGACTGATCGGTCAAGGTTGACCGATCGGTTAAGTTCAACCGGTCGAGGCCGAAGAGATCGGGCAAAAAACTAAGTTTTTTGCTCGATCCAGTAGAAATTTGACCGATCGGTCGAACTTGATCGATTGGTCAAGGTTGACCGATCAGTTAAGTTCAACCGATCGAGGTCAAGGAGATCGGGCAAAAAACTAAGTTTTTTGCTCGATCCAGTAGAAATTTGACCGATTGGTCGAACTTGACCGATCGGTCGAGGTTGACCGATCGGTCGAGGTTGACCGATCAGTTAAGTTCAACCGGTCGAGGCCGAAGAGATCGGGCAAAAAACTAAGTTTTTTGCTCGATCCAGTAGAAATTTGACCGATCGGTCGATTTTGACTGATCGATCGAATTTGACTGATCGGTCGAATTTGACCGATCGATCGAATTTGACCGATCGGTCAAGGTTGACCGATCGGTTAAGTTCAACCGGTCGAGGCCGAAGAGATCGGCCAAAAACCTAAGTTTTTGGTCCGATCTATTAGAAATTCAACCGATCGGTTGAATTTGTCCGATCGGTCAAGTCTGACCGATCGGTTAAATTCAACCGGTGGAAGAAGAGGTGATCGGCCAAAAACTTAAGTTTTTGGCCCGATCCAGTAGAAATTCGACCTATCGAGGTTGAAGCGATCGGAAAAAAACCTAAGTTTTTCCCACGATCCAGTAGAAATGACCAATTGGTTGAATTTGACCGATCGGTCAAGTATGACCGATCGGTTAAATTCAACCTGTCGAGGTCGAGGCGATCGGGCAAAAGAGCCTGTTTTCTGCCCGATCCTATAGAAATATGATCGATTAATTGAATTTGACTGATCGGGCAAAAGAGCCTGTTTTCTGCCCGATCCTATAGAAAGTTACCCGATCGTCTGCCTGTCGAGCGGGCAAAGTCTTCGAACGGCGATTGTGGACAATGGTTTTGCACGAGCTGGTGGTCCATCTGGACCAGCAAATCTTCTGAACCGGCGGTTTGCTTAGACCGGCGGTTCATACGGTTCGACGTTTCGGTTGGTTCTGACGGTTCGCCTGGAAGAGCGCTTACTACGGATTGACGCCACGTGTCCCTTATGAAAACACGAGATCTGACCTGGTGATGCCACGTGTCTCTTCGATTTGCACACCAGTTTCTTCGGGGTTTATAAGCCCTTTCTGGATTCATTTTTGCCTCACGCTTTCAAAAAATTTTCAAACTCTAGAACTCTTTGCTCTCGAATTTCCTGTTCTCTGCGTTCTCCCGATCGGTCGAATGGAATCATCCGGCAGCGCAAAGAAGGTGAACGTGGTCCCCTCGAAGAGGAAAAGGAAGGAGAGGACTGAGTTTCGCCCGTTCAGAAAGGTCGGGGCAAGGGCAAAGCCGCCCTTGGTGTGTTGGGCAAGAGGCACCAGGGTGTAGGATTTTTATCGGCACCGTCAAGGCCAGAGCATATCCCGAAGGCAAGTTTCGTTCTGGGGCCTTTGATGTCGCTGACGGAGGAGCCTGCCTATGAGTACAACACTGGCGGGATGCTCACAGATGTGAAGAGGGTGAAGTGGCATAAACTGTTAGCCTTTTTCACGGAGGGGAAGAACCGACCGACACTCTCAGGAGTTCAGTCTGCTTTTGGGATCCACAAACGAACGGTCTTCACCTCGATAACCAGCAAGGAGCAAGTGATGGGGACTGTGGTCACCATCGGCCAGTTGAATTGTGGGCTGCGCCTCGCACTGCTGCCGTTCGCCGCAAGACTTTTGAATACTTCAGGGCTTTGCCCGGGATAGATTTCCGGGAACACATGGAGGATCATCTACGCCTTCTGTCGCGTGGAATCTGATTTCCAAGAGGAGCCGAGGGCTTGCTACTCCAGCAAACCCAAGGGAGAAGAAGCAAGGATCGAGTTGGGCTATTTCTTCTACCACTACAAGTGGGCTTCAAGGAAGGATAGCCCATTCTTCAACTTGACTGGCGTGCCCGCCCTCCGCCCGATCATCGACACTGTCGCTTCCAACAAGCTCTACACCGACTGGCTGATCTCGATTTCCTGTGCATGGACTCCCCTCTCTGTGACTGAGACTCCGCGCTCTCAGGTCCACAAAGAGGTGGACATGTACTGTGTGGGAGGAGCTTTCGCTTGGACTTCGGAGCGGGTTAGAGCCATCGATGACCATTTCTTGGAGCTGACATCTGGCACCCGATTGTGGAAGCAGTTTTTGAACTACCCAGTCCGGTATGGCAACGCCAACCTCCTCCACCGACTGCGGGCCCGGTACGAAGACAACGAGGTCTTGTACTCCGATTATGAGGAGGATCCTCAATCGGGCAAGATAGTTAGAAAAATCCGGGCCGAGAAGAAAGCTTACGGTGCGAGGCGCCGCTTGCCCACAGAGGAGAAGTTGGTGATGACCCGTAGGGGTCAAGTTAAAAGGAGGAAGGTCCTCAAGGAGGAGAAGGAAGAAGAGAAGAAAGAAGAAGAAGAAGAGGGAGGAATAGAAGAAGAAGAAGGAGAGGGAGGATAAGAAGAAGAAGAGGAAGGAAAGGGAGGAGAAGTAGAAGAAGAAGAAAAGGGCGAAGAAGAGGAAGATGAAGATGAGGACGACGACGATGATGATGTTGACGATGACGATGATGACGACGACGATGATGTGGAGGGAGGTGGAGGAGATGGTGGGGGCGAAGAAATTCCGCACACCCCCACTGGTGGTGGTGAAGATGGGGGCAAAGAGGAGTCCCAACCAATTCCTATCAACGAGGCCAAGGCCCGTCGTATGGAAGATGTGATAGACGCGGTGGGTGACAGCCAGAAGGTGTTACCCACCTACCATTTTGAAGAGTTGAAGCGCCCAATGCGCTTAAAGATCAAGTTATCGGGGAGTGATGGGGTTGCAAGCAACCCCACGCCCCTCGACCAAATACCCCCAAGCATCCTTCGCCTCGAAGGTGCTTCGATAAGCGGGGGTTTGGAGGTTGAGCAACCTCCACCCTCGCTCTGTCCTTCGGTGGCTCAAGTAGCTGAAGAAGCGGCTGCCCTTATGGCTAGGCTCGAGCAGTCTGGCGGGAAGCAAGAAGAAGGGGAGATCACTTCTCCTCGAGGTGTCCCTTCTCCCGTACAAATGGAGGAAGGGAGCCGCGTGGAGGCTGGGGCTCCCCAACCTCTGCCAGAGGCATCCCCCGCCAAGGAGAGGTCGACCCCTAGGGGTATGAGCTCCAACCGGGGGAAGGGGCAAGGTTGAAGCATCTCGAGCTGATGCCACAGGTACATACTTGCTACCTTTCCGTCTTGACTGTATTGCTTCCGATGTTTGAAATATTCTAACTCTTTGGGCTTTTGCCTTGATTGCAGATACTCCTGTTGGCATTGCTCAGATGCTCAAAGACTTGGGTGAGGTTGATATCAACCACCCAACACTAGTGATCTGGAAGCTCTGCAATCTTCCGGACGCCACGATCGATGAGGCCTACAACAGGCTTGAAGTAGTGGTAAGTGCATCAGCTTGACTTGATTTTTGATTTGTATCTTCATAAATGTTTCTAACTCTTCTTGTCTGTTTGCAGAACTCAGCCGTTCTGAAGATCGCTATGAGGCTCTTCAAGAGGGTCGGAGAGCGGGGGGCTTCAGCTGAAGTCTCTCGTTTAATGGCCGAACTGGAGGCCGCTAATAAGGAGAAGGCGAAGTTGAAGGAACTTCTTTCTGCCAGGAAGGAAGCCCTTGCTGCGAAGAAGGAGGCTCTCCGCAAGGAGAAGATCGAGAGACAGAGCTGGCACGATAACTATATGGATCAAGGTTATGAGCTTGAGAAGTTGAAGAATCGATTCTACAAGATAGAGACTTTATCCATTGAGCGTGCGCTTGAAATAAGGGAGCTGAAGGCTCAACTTGCTGCCAAGGAAGTTGCGCTCGCCGCCAAGGAAGCAGCGCTTGCTGCTAAGGAGGAGGCCTTCACGAAGGAGCTCGGGGAGACACGCGCTGAATATGAGAGCTTTAGGTCGACGGCTGAGAAAGCATTAGAAGCCCTCAGGGTTCATGCTGGTGGCATCCAATCTTTGAAGGCGTCTGCAGTGAGCAAAGCTCGAGGTGGATCCGAAGGAGTGAGGTCCCGTGCCCCAAGTGTGGCCAAGCCCTGATGTATTTCTATTTCTTTCTTTTTTGTTGTATCTGTAAGCTCTTCACGTATAAAAGCTCACTCCTGTACTTATAAACTTTTTGAGAAATAAAGATATCTTTTTGGTGTTTGAAATTGCATGTCTCTTGTATTCAATTCTTTGAATGTTGTGTTCTGGATGAAATGCTTGAATATACTTAACACTTAATGGTAAAGGGTCGAGTCGTGACTCAATCACCCAAACTTGTTAAAGTAATTTGACAGTTGAAGATTGTTGTAACACAACTTGAAATCGTTTAACACTTGCCTGTGAGGGGTTGAGTCGCAACTCAAGCTCCCAAACTTATTAGATGATCTAGAAATTGAAGGTTGTTTAACATTTGTATGTAAGGGGTCGTGTCGCAACACGATTTTCTGAACTTGTTAAATTGACCCAGTGACTTGAAGGTTGTTTTGTTTTACAACCCAAAACTGTTTAACATCTGCCTGTAAGGGGTCGAGTCGCAACTCAAGCACCCAAACTTGTTAAACGACCTGGTAATTTGAATGTAGACTTAGAACTTGAATATAGATGACTTGAAACTGCTTCAGAATTTGAGTTGAGAAGATGGACATTTGAAAGCAATATTTATTCATTATGGAATTTACATCATGGATAGAATATTTTGAGATGTCTAGCATTTCAAGCCCGTGGTAGCCTATCTCCTTCTGGCGAAATCAGTCGATATGATCCTTTGCCTCATACTGATTCGACGATGCATGGACCTTCCCAGTTGGGAGCTAGTTTTCCGCTGCTGTGCTCTTTGGTGTTGTAGAAAACTACTCTGAGGACCAGGCTGCCGATACATTCGTCCGCATGAATTAGAATGGATCATACGAATGAGTAAGAATGGATCGTACGAATGAAATAGAATAGATTGTACGAATGAATTAGAATGGATCCTACGAATGAATTAGAATGGATCGTGTGAAAGAATTAGAATGGATCATACGAATGAATTAGAATGGATCATATGAATGAATTAGAATGGATCGTGCGAATGAATTCGAATGGATCGTATGAATTCATTCTAATTCATTCATACAATCCATTCTAATTCTTTCACACGATCCATTCTAATTCATTCGTACGTTCCATTCTAATTCATTAGCACGATCCATGCTAATTCATTCGTTCGATCAATTCTAATTCATTAGCACGATCCATTCTAATTCATTCGTACGATCCATTCTAATTCATTCGCACGATCCATTCTAATTCATTCATAGGATCCATTCTAATTCATTCATACGATCTATTCTAATTCTTTCGCACGAATGTATCCATTCTAATTCATTCGCACGAATGTATCCATTCTAATTCATTCGTACGATCCATTCTAATTCATTCGTACGATCCATTCTAATTCATTCGTACGATCCATTCTAATTCATTCATACGATCTATTCTAATTCATTCATACAATCCATTCTAATTCTTTCACACGATCCATTCTAATTCATTCGTATGATCCATTCTAATTCATTCGCACAATCCATTCTATTTCATTCATACGATCCATTCTTACTCATTCGTATGATCCATTCTAATTCATTCGCACGAATATATCCATAATGGATCATACGAATGAGTAAGAATGCATCGTACGAATGAAATAGAATGGATTGTGCGAATGAATTAGAATGGATCGTACGAATGAATTAGACGTACGAATGAATTAGAATGGATACATTCGTGCGAATAAATTAGAATGGATCATACGAATGAGTAAGAATGGATTGTCATTCTAATTCATTCGTATGATCCATCCTAACTCATTTGTGTCCATTCTATTTCATTCGCACGATCCATTCTAATTCATTCGCGCAATCTATTCTAATTCATTCGTACGATCCATTCTAATTCATTCGTACGATCCATTCTAATTCATTCATACAATCCATTCTAATTTATTCGCACGAATGTATCCATTCTAATTCATTCATACGATCCATTCTAATTCATTCGCACAATCTATTCTAATTCATTTATACGATCCATTCTAATTCATTCGCACGAATGTATCCATTCTAATTCATTCATACGATCCATTCTAATTCATTCATACGATCCATTCTAATTCACTCATACGATCTATTCTATTTCATTCGTATGATCCATTCTAATTCCTTCGTACGATCCATTCTAATTCCTTCGTATCCATTCTAATTCACTCATACGATCCATTCTAATTCATTCGTACGATCCATTCTAATTAATTCATACAATCCATTCTAATTTATTCGCACGAATATATCCATTCTAATCCATTCGTACGATCTATTCTAATCCATTTGTACGATCCATTCTAATTCATTCGCATGAATGTAACCATTCTAATTCATTCATTTGATCCATTCTAATTCATTCGTACGATCCATTCTAATTCATTCGTCCGATCTATTCTAGTTCATTCGCACGAATGTATCCATTCTAATTCATTCGTACGATCCATTCTAATTCATTCGTACGATCTATTCTAATTCATTCGTATGATCCATTCTAATTAATTCGTATGATCCATTCTAATTCATTCGTACAATCCATTCTAATTCATTCATACAATCCATTCTAATTCATTCGTACGAATGTATCCATTCTAATTAATTTGTACGATCCATTCTAATTCATTCGTATGATCTATTCTTATTCATTCGCACGATCCAGTCTAATTGATTCGCACGATCCATTCTAATTCATTCGCACGAATGTATCCATTCTAATTCATTCGTACGATCCATTCTAATTCATTAATATGATCCATTCTAATTCATTCGTACGATCCATTCTAATTCATATGCACAAAGGTATCCATTCTAATCCATTCGTAGGATCCATTCTAATCCATTCGTACGATCCATTCTAATTCATTTGTACGATCCATTCTAATTCATTCGCTCGAATGTATCCATTCTAATCCATTCGTACGATCCATTCTAATCCATTCGTACGATCCATTCTAATTCATTCGCATGAATGTAACCATTCTAATTCATTCATTTGATCCATTCTAATTCATTCGTACGATCCATTCTAATTCATTCGTCCGATCCATTCTAATTTATTCGCACGAATGTATCCATTCTAATTCATTCGTACGATCCATTCTAATTCATTCGTAAAATCCATTCTAATTCATTCGTACGATCCATTCTAATTCATTCGTACGATCCATTCTAATTCATTCGCACGAATGTATCCATTCTAGTTCATTCGTACGATCCATTCTAATTCATTCGTACGATCCATTCTAATTCATTCGCACGATCCATTCTAATTCATTCGTACGATCAATTCTAATTCATTCGCACGAATGTATCCATTCTAATTCATTCGTACGATCCTGAATTAGAATGGATCGTACGAATTAATTAGAAAGGATACCTTTGTGCATATGAATTAGAATGGATCGTACGAATGAATTAGAATGGATCATATTAATGAATTAGAATGGATCGTACGAATGAATTAGAATGGATACATTCGTGCGAATGAATTAGAATGGATCGTGCACGAATGTATCCATTCTAATTCATTCGTACGATCTAGTCTAATTCATTAATATTATCCATTCTAATTCATTCGTACGATCCATTCTAATTCATATGCACAAAGGTATCCATTCTAATCCATTCGTACGATCCATTCTAATTCATTCGTACGATCCATTCTAATTCATTCGCTCGAATGTATCCATTCTAATCCATTCGTACGATCCATTCTAATCCATTCATACGATCCATTCTAATTCATTCGTATGAATGTAACCATTCTAATTTATTCATTTGATATATTCTAATTCATTCGTACGATCCATTCTAATTCATTCGTCCGATCCATTCTAATTCATTCGCACGAATGTATCCATTCTAATTCATTCGTACGATCCATTCTAATTCATTCGTACGATCCATTCTAATTCATTCGTAAGATCCATTCTAATTCATTCGTACGATCCATTCTAATTCATTCGTACGATCCATTCTAATTCATTCGCACGAATGTATCCATTCTAGTTCATTCATACGATCCATTCTAATTCATTCGTACGATCCATTCTAATTCATTCGCACGATCCATTTTAATTCATTCGTGCGATCAATTCTAATTCATTCGTACGAATGTATCCACTCTAATTCATTCATACGATCCATTCTAATTCATTCGTACGATCCATTCTAATTCACTCATACGATCCATTCTAATACATTCATACGATCCATTCTAATTCATTTCAACGAATATATCCATTCTAATTCATTCGTACGATCCATTCTAATTCCTTCGTACGATCCATTCTAATTCATTCGTACGATCTATTCTAATTCATTCGTACGATCCATCCTAATTCCTTCGTACGATCCATTCTAATTCATTCGTACGATCCATTCTAATTCATTCGTACAATCCATTCTAATTCATTCGTACGAATGGATACATTCGTGTCAATGAATTAGAATGGATCGTACGAATGAGTAAGAATGGATCGTACGAATGAAATAGAATGGATTGCATGAATGAATTAGAATGGATCGTACGAATGAATTAGAATGGATCGTGTGAAAGAATTAGAATGGATTGTATGAATGAATTAGAATGGATCGTACGAATGAATTAGAATGGATCGTACGAATGAATTAGAATGGATCGTACGAATGAATTAGAATGGATCGTACGAATGAATTAGAATAGATCGTACGAATGAATTAGAATGGATCGTACGAAGGAATTAGAATGGATCGTACGAATGAATTAGAATGGATATATTCGTGCAAATGAATTAGAATGGATCGTATGAATGTATTAGAATGGATCGTATGAGTGAATTAGAATGGATCGTACGAATGAATTAAAATGGATCATATGAATGAATTAGAATGGATACATTCGTGTGAATGAATTAGAATGGATCGTATGAATGAATTAGAATAGATTTTGTGAATGAATTAGAACTGATCGTACGAATGAATTAGAATGGATACATTCGTGCGAATGAATTAGAATGGATTGTATGAATGAATTATAATGGATCGTACGAATGAATTAGAATGGATCGTATGAGTGAATTAGAATGGATACGAAGGAATTAGAATGGATCGTACGAAAGAATTAGAATGGATCATACGAATGAAATAGAATGGATCGTACGTCATTCGTCCGATCCATTCTAATTCATTCGCACGAACGTATCCATTCTAATTCATTCGTACGATCCATTCTAATTCATTCGTACGATCCATTCTAATTCATTCGCACAAATGCATCCATTCTAATTCATTCGTACGATCCATTCTAATTCATTCGCACGATCCATTCTAATTCATTCGTACAATCCATTCTAATTCATTCGCACGATCTGTTCTTATTCATTCGCACAATCCATTCTAATTCATTCGCACGAATGTATCCATTCTAATTCATTCGTACGATCCATTCTAATTCATTCGTACGATCCATTCTAATTCATTCGTATGATCCATTCTAATTAATTCGTAAGATCCATTCTAATTCACTCATACGATCCATTCTAATACATTCATACGATCCATTCTAATTCATTTGCACGAATATATCCATTCTAATTCATTCGTACAATCCATTCTAATTCCTTCGTACGATCCATTCTACTACATTCATACGATCTATTCTAATTCATTCGTACGATCCATTCTAATTCATTCGTGCGATCCATTCTAATTCCTTCGTACGATCCATTCTAATTCATTCGTACGATCCATTCTAATTCATTCGTACAATCTATTCTAATTCATTCGTACGAATGGATACATTCTTGTGAATGAATTAGAATGGATCGTACGAATAAGTAAGAATGGATCGTACGAATGAAATAGAATGGATTGCACGAATGAATTAGAATGGATCGTACGAATGAATTAGAATGGATCATGTGAAAGAATTAGAATGGATTGTATGAATGAATTAGAATGGATCGTACGAATGAATTAGAATGGATCGTACTAGAATCCATTCTAATTCATTCGTACAATCTATTCTATTTCATTCGTATGATCCATTCTTACTCATTCGTATGATCCATTCTAATTCATTCGGACAAATGTATCCATTCTAATTTATTCGTACGATCCATTCTAATTCATTCGTACGATCCATTCTAATTCATTCGTACGATCCATTCTTACTCATTCGTATGATCCGTTCTAATTCATTCGTACGATCCATTCTAATTCATTCGTACGATCGATTCTAATTCATTCGCACTATCCATTCTAATTCATTCGTACGATCCATTCTAATTCATTCGTATGATCCATTCTAATTTATTCGTTCAAATATATCCATTCTAATTCATTCGTACGATCCATTCTAATTCATTCGCACGATCCATTCTAATTCATTCGCACGAATGTATCCATTCTAATTCATTTGCACGATCTATTCTAATTCATTCCTATGATCTATTCTAATTCATTCGTACGATCCATTCTAATTCATTCTAACTCATTCGTACGATCCATTCTAATTCATTCGTATATTCCATTCTAATTCATTAGCACGATCCATGCTAATGAATTAGAATGGATCGTACGATCCAATCTAATTCATTCATACGATCCATTCTTACTCATTCGTATGATCCATTCTAATTCAATCGTACGTTCCATTCTAATTCATTCGAACGATCCATTCTAATTCCTTCGTACGATCCATTCTAATTCATTCGTACGATCCATTCTAATTCATTCGTACGATCCATTCAAATTCCTTCGTACGATCCATTCTAATTCATTCGTACGATCCATTCTAATTCATTCGCGCAATCTATTCTAATTCATTCGTACGATCCATTCTAATTCATTCGTATGATCCATTCTAATTCATTCATACAATCCATTCTAATTCATTCGTACGATCCATTCTAATTCATTTGCACAATCTATTCTAATTCATTCATACGATCCATTCTAATTCATTAGCACGAATGTATCCATGCTAATTCATTCATACGATCCATTCTACTTCATTCGTACTATCCATTCTAATTCACTCATACGATCCATTCTAATTCATTCATACGATCCATTCTAATTCATTTGCACGAATATATCTATTCTAATTCCTTCGTACGATCCATTCTAATTCCTTCGTACGATCCATTCTATTTTATTCGTATGATCTATTCTAATTCCTTCGTACGATCCATTCTAATTCCTTCGTATCCATTCTAATTCACTCATACGATCCATTCTAATTCATTCGTACGATCCATTCTAATTCATTCATACAATCCATTCTAATTAATTCGCACGAATGTATCCATTGTAATTCATTCGTACGATCAGTTCTAATTCATTCACAAAATCTATTCTAATTCCTTCATACGATCCATTCTAATTCATTCACACGAATGTATCCATTCTAATTCATTCATACGATCCATTCTAATTCATTCGTACGATCCATTCTAATTCACTCATACGATCCATTCTAATACATTCATACGATCCATTCTAATTCATTTGCACGAATATATCCATTCTAATTCATTCGTACGATCCATTCTAATTCCTTTGTACGATCCATTCTAATTCATTCATACGATCTATTCTAATTCATTCGTACGATCCATTCTAATTCATTCGTACGATCCATTCTAATTCTTTCGTACGATCCATTCTAATTCATTCGTACGATCCATTCTAATTCATTCATACAATCCATTCTAATTCTTTCACACGATCCATTCTAATTCGTTTGTACGATCCATTCTAATTCATTCGTGCAATCCATTCTATTTCATTCGTACGATCCATTCTTACTCATTTGTACGATCCATTCTAATTCATTCACACGAATGTATCCTTTCGTACGAATGAATTAGAATAGATTGTACGAATGAATTAGAATGGATCGTACGAATGAATTAGAATGGATCGTACGAAGGAATTAGAATGGATCGTACGAATGAATTAGAATGGATCGTACGAATGAATTAGAATAGATCGTACGAATGAATTAGAATGGATCGTACGAAGGAATTAGAATGGATCGTACGAATGAATTAGAATGGATATATTCGTACAAATGAATTAGAATGGATCGTATGAATGTATTAGAATGGATCGTATGAGTGAATTAGAATGGATCGTACGAATGAATTAGAATGGATTGTATGAATGAATTAGAATGGATCGTACGAATGAATTAGAATGGATCATACGAATTAATTACAATGGATCATACGAATGAATTAGAATGGATCGTACGAATGAATTAGAATGGATCGTACGAATGAATTAGAATGGATACATTCGTGCGAATGAATTAGAATGGATTGTGCGAATGAATAAGAACAGATCGTGCGAATGAATTAGAATGGATTGTACGAATGAATTAGAATGGATCGTGCGAATGAATTAGAATGGGTCGTACGAATGAATTAGAATGGATCGTGCGAATGAATTAGAATGGATCGTACGAATGAATTAGAATGGATCGTGTGAAAGAATTAGAATGGATCGTACGAATGAATTAGAATGGATCGTGCGAATGAATTAGAATGGATCGTACGAATGAATTAGAATGGATACCTTTGTGCGAATGAATTAGAATAGATCGTACGAATGAATTAGAATGGATCGTATGAATGAATTAGAATGGATCGTACGAATGAATTAGAATGGATCGTGCGAATGAATTAGAATGGATCGTACGAATGAATTAGAATGGATCGTACGAATGAACTAGAATGGATACATTCGTGCGAATGAATTAGAATGGATCGTACGAATGAATTAGAATGGATCGTACGAATGAATTAGAATGGATCTTACGAATAAACTAGAATGGATCGTACGAATGAATTAGAATGGATCGTATGAATGAATTAGAATCGATACATTCGTGCGAATGAATTAGAATGGATCGGACGAATGAATTAGAATGGATCATACGAATGAATTAGAATGGATCGTGCGAATAAATTAGAATGGATACATTCGTCCGAATGAATTAGAACGGATCATACGAATGAGTAAGAATGGATCGTACGAATGAAATAGAATAGATTGTACGAATGAATTAGAATGGATCCTACGAATGAATTAGAATGGATCGTGTGAAAGAATTAGAATGGATTGTATGAATGAGTTAGAATGGATCGTATGAATGAATTAGAATGGAGCGTGCGAATGAATTCGAATGGATCGTACGAATTCATTCTAATTCATTCATACAATCCATTCTAATTCTTTCACACGATCCATTCTAATTCATTCGTACGTTCCATTCTAATTCATTAGCACGATCCATGCTAATTCATTCGTTCGATCAATTCTAATTCATTAGCACGATCCATTCTAATTCATTCGTACGATCCATTCTAATTCATTCGCACGATCCATTCTAATTCATTCATAGGATCCATTCTAATTTATTCATACGATCTATTCTAATTCTTTCGCACGAATTTATCCATTCTAATTCATTCGCACGAATGTATCCATTCTAATTCATTCGTACGATCCATTCTAATTCATTCGTACGATCTATTCAAATTCATTCATACGATCTATTCTAATTCATTCATACAATCCATTCTAATTCTTTCACACGATCCATTCTATTTCATTCGTACAATCCATTCTAATTCATTCGCACAATCCATTCTATTTCATTCGTATGATCCATTCTTACTCATTCGTATGATCCATTCTAATTCATTCGCACGAATGTATCCATAATGGATCATACGAATGAGTAAGAATGGATCGTACGAATGAAATAGAATGGATTGTGCGAATGAATTAGAATGGACCGTACGAATGAATTAGACGTACGAATGAATTAGAATGGATACATTCATGCGAATAAATTAGAATGGATCATACGAATCAGTAAGAATGGATCGTCATTCTAATTCATTCGTATGATCCATTCTAATTCATTTGTATCCATTCTATTTTATTTGCATGATCCATTCTAGTTCATTCGCACAATCTATTCTAATTCATTCGTACGATCCATTCTAATTTATTCGTACGATCCATTCTAATTCATTCATACAATCTATTCTAATTTATTCGCTCGAATGTATCCATTCTAATTCATTCGTACGATCCATTCTAATTCATTCGCACAATCTTTTCTAATTCATTCATACGATCCATTCTAATTCATTCGCACGAATGTATCCATTCTAATTCATTCATACGATCCATTCTACTTCATTCGTAAATGGATCGTACGAATGAATTAGAATGGATCGTACGAATGAATTAGAATGCATCGTACGAAAGAATTAGAATGGATATATTCGTGCGAATGAATTAGAATAGATCGTACGAATGAATTAGACTGGATCGTACGAATGAATTTGAATGGATATATTTGTGCGAATGAATCTAAATGGATTGTATGAATGAATTACAATGGATCGTACGAATGAATTAGAATGGATCGTACGAATGAATTAGAATAGCTCATACGAATGAATTAGAATGAATTGTATGAATGAATTAGAATGGTTACATTCGTGCGAATGAATTAGAATAGATCGTACGAATGAATTAGAATGAATCGTACGAATAAATTAGAATGGATCATGGGAATGAATTAGAATGGATCGTGCTAATGAATTAGAATTGATCGAACGAATGAATTAGCATGGATCGTGCTAATAAATTAGAATGGAACGTACGAATGAATTAGAATGGATCGTGTGAAAGAATTAGAATGAATTGTATGAATGAATTAGAATGAATTCGTACGATCCATTCGAATTCATTCGCACGATCCATTCTAATTCATTCATACGATCCATTCTAATTCATTCATACAATCCATTCTAATTCTTTCACACGATCCATTCTAATGCATTCGTAGGATCCATTCTAATTCATTCCTACAATCTATTCTATTTCATTCGTACGATCCATTCTTACTCATTCGTATGATCCATTCTAATTCATTCGGACGAATGTATCCATTCTAATTTATTCGTACGATCCATTCTAATTCATTCGTACAATCCATTCTAATTCATTCGTACGATCCATTCTTACTCATTCGTATGATCCATTCTAATTCATTCGTACGATCCATTCTAATTCATTCGTACGATCCATTCTAATTCATTTGCACAATCTATTCTAATACATTCGTACGATCCATTCTAATTCATTCGTACTATCGTACGAATGAATTAGAATGGATCGTACGGAATGAATTAGAATGGATTGTATGAATGAATTAGAATGGATACATTCGTGCGAATGAATTAGAATGGATCATACGAATGAGTAAGAATGGATCGTACGAATGAAATAGAATGGATTGTACGAATGAATTAGAATGGATCGTACAAATGAATTAGAATGGATCATACGAATGAATTAGAATGGATCATACGAATGAATAAGAATGGATCGTACGAATGAAATAGAATGGATTGTACGAATGAATTAGAATGGATACATTCATGCGAATGAATTAGAATGGATCGGACGATTGAATTAGAATGGATCGTACGATTCATTCTAATTCATTCGTACGATCCATTCTAATACATTCGTACGATTCATGCTAATTCATTCGCACGATCCATTCTAATTCATTCGTACGATCCATTATTATTCATTCATACGATCCATTCTAATTCATTCGCACAATCCATTCTAATTCATTCGTACAATCCATTCTAATTCATTCGTATGATCCATTCTAACTCATTCGGTGGATCCATTCTAATTCATTCGTACGATCCATTCTAATTCATTCCCACGATCCATTCTCATTTATTCGTACGATCCATTCTAATTCATTCGTACGATCTATTCTAATTCATTCGCACGAATGTAACCATTCTAATTCATTCATACGATTCATTCTAATTCATTCGTATGAGCTATTCTAATTCATTCGTACGATCCATTCTAATTCATTCACACGAATGTATCCATTCTAATTCATTCAAACGATCCATTCTAATTCATTCGTACGATCCATTCTAATTCACTCATACGATTCATTCGTACGATCCATTCTAATTCATTCGTACGATCCATTCAAATTCATTGGCACAAATGTATCCATTCTAATTCATTCGTTCGATCAATTCTAATTCATTAGCACGATCCATTCTAATTCATTCGTACGATCCATTCTAATTTATTCGCACGATCCATTCTTATTCATTCATGGGATCCATTCTAATTCATTCATACGATCTATTCTAATTCTTTCGCACGAATGTATCCATTCTAATTCATTCGCACGAATGTATCCATTCTAATTCATTCGTACGATCCATTCAAATTCATTCGTACGATCCATTCTAATTCATTAATATGATCCATTCTAATTCATTCGTACGATCCATTCTAATTCATATGCACAAAGGTATCCATTCTAATCCATTCGTAGGATCCATTCTAATCCATTCGTACGATCCATTCTAATTCATTCGTACGATCCATTCTAATTCATTCGCTCGAATGTATCCATTCTAATCCATTCGTACGATCCATTCTAATCCATTCGTACGATCCATTCTAATTCATTCGCATGAATGTAACCATTCTAATTCATTTATTTGATCCATTCTAATTCATTCGTACGATCCATTCTAATTCATTCGTCCGATCCATTCTAATTCATTCCCACGAATGTATCCATTCTAATTCATTCATACGATCCATTGTAATTCATTCGTACGATCCATTCTAATTCATTCATAAGATCCATTCTAATTCATTCGTACGATCCATTCTAATTCATTCGTACAATCCATTCTAATTCATTCGCACGAATGTATCCATTCTAGTTCATTCGTACGATCCATTCTAATTCATTCGTACGATCCATTCTAATTCATTCGCACGATCCATTCTAATTCATTCGTACGATCAATTCTAATTCATTCGTGCAATCCATTCTATTTCAGTCGTACGATCCATTCTTACTCATTCGTACGGTCCATTCTAATTCATTCACACGAATGTATCCATTCGTACGAATGAATTAGAATAGATTGTACGAATGAATTAGAATGGATCGTATGAAGGAATTAGAATGGATCGTACGAATGAATTAGAATGGATCGTACGAATGAATTAGAATGGATCGTACGAATGAATTAGAATGGATCGTATGAATGAATTAGAATGGATCGTACGATTGAATTAGAATGGATCATACGAATGAGTAAGAATGGATCGTATGAATGAATTAGATTGGATCGTACGATCCATTCTAATTCATTAGCATGGATCGTGCTAATGAATTAGAATGGAATATACGAATGAATTAGAATGGATCGTAGAATGGATCGTACGAATGAATTAGAATGAATTAGAATGGATCGTACGAATGAATTAGAATAGATCATAGTAATGAATTAGAATGGATCGTGCAAATGACTTAGAATGGATACATTCGTGCGAATGAATATATTCGTGCGAATGAATTAGAATGGATCGTGCGAATGAATTAGAATGGATCGTACGAATGAATTAGAATGGATTTATTTGAACGAATAAATTAGAATGGATCATACGAATGAATTAGAATGGATCGTACGAATGAATTAGAATGGATAGTGCTAATGAATTAGAATCGATCGTACGAATGAATTAGAATGGATCGTACGAATGAATTAGAATGGATCATACGAATGAGTATGAATGGATCGTACGAATGAATTAGAATGGATCGTACGAATGAATTAGAATGGATCGTACGAATAAATTAGAATGGATACATTCGTCCGAATGAATTAGAACGGATCATACGAATGAGTAAGAATGGATCGTACGAATGAAATAGAATAGATTGTACGAATGAATTAGAATGGATCCTATGAATGAATTAGAATGGATCGTGTGAAAGAATTAGAATGGATTGTATGAATGAGTTAGAATGGATCGTATGAATGAATTAGAATGGATCGTGCGAATGAATTCGAATGGATCGTACGAATTCATTCTAATTCATTCATACAATCCATTCTAATTCTTTCACACGATCCATTCTAATTCATTCGTACTTTCCATTCTAATTCATTAGCACGATCCATGCTAATTCATTCGTTCGATTAATTCTAATTCATTAGCACGATCCATTCTAATTCATTCGTACGATCCATTCTAATTCATTCGCACGATCCATTCTAATTCATTCATAGGATCCATTCTAATTCATTCATACGATCTATTCTAATTCTTTCGCACGAATGTATCCATTCTAATTCATTCGTACGATCCATTCAAATTCATTCGTACGATCCATTCTAATTCATTCATACGATCCATTCTAATTCATTCATACGATCTATTCTAATTCATTCATACAATCCATTCTAATTCTTTCACACGATCCATTCTAATTCATTCGTACGATCCATTCTAATTCATTCGCACAATCCATTCTATTTCATTCGTACGATCCATTCTTACTCATTCGTATGATCCATTCTAATTCTTTCGCACGAATGTATCCATAATGGATCATACGAATGAGTAAGAATGGATCGTACGAATGAAATAGAATGGATTGTGCGAATGAATTAGAATGGACCGTACGAATGAATTAGAATGGATACATTCGTGCGAATAAATTAGAATGGATCATACGAAAGAGTAAGAATGGATCGTCATTCCAATTCATTCGTATGATTCATTCTAATTCATTTGTATCCATTCTATTTCATTCGCACGATCCATTCTAATTCATTCGTGCAATCTATTCTAATTTATTCGTACGATCCATTCTAATTCATTCATACGATCCATTCTAATTCATTCATACAATCCATTCTAATTCTTTCACACGATCCATTCTAATTCATTCATAGGATCCATTCTAATTCATTCGTATAATCTATTCTATTTCATTCGTAGGATCCATTCTAATTCATTCGTACGATCCATTCTAATTCATTCGGACGATCCATTCTAATTCATTCGCACGAATGTATCCATTCTAATTCATTCGTACGATCCATTCTAATTCATTCATACAATCTATTCTAATTCTTTCACACGATCCATTCTAATTCATTCGTACGATCCATTCTAATTTATTCGTGCAATCCATTCTATTTCATTCGTACGATCCATTCTTACTCATTCGTATGATCCATTCTAATTCATTCACACGAATGTATCCATTCGTACGAATGAATTAGAATAGATTGTACGAATGAATTAGAATGGATCGTACGAATGAATTAGAATGGATCGTACGAAGGAATTAGAATGGATCGTACGAATGAATTAGAATGGATCGTACGAATGAATTAGAATGGATCGTACGAAGGAATTAGAATGGATCGTACGAATGAATTAGAATGGATATATTCGTGCAAATGAATTAGAATGGATCGTATGAATGTATTAGAATGGATCGTATGAGTGAATTAGAATGGATCATACGAATGAATTAGAATGGATCATACGAATGAATTAGAATGGATCGTACGAATGAATTAGAATGGATACATTCGTGCGAATGAATTAGAATGGATTGTACGAATGAATAAGAACAGATCGTGCGAATGAATTAGAATGGATCGTACGAATGAATTAGAATGGATCGTGTGAATGAATTAGAATGGATCGTACGAATGAATTAGAATGGATACATTTGTGCGAATAAATTAGAATGGATCGTACGAATGAATTAGAATGGATCGTATGAATGAATTAGAATGGATCATACGAATGAATTAGAATGGATCGTGCGAATGAATTAGAATGGATCGTACGAATGAATTAGAATGGGTCGTAAGAATGAACTAGAATGGATACATTCGTGCGAATGAATTAGAATGGATCGTACGAATGAATTAGAATGGATCGTACGAATGAATTAGAATGGATCTTACGAATGAATTAGAATGGATCATACGAATGAATTAGAATGGATCGTACGAATGAATTAGAATGGATACATTTGTGCGAATGAATTAGAATGGATCGTACGAATGAATTAGAATGGATACATTTGTGCGAATGAATTAGAATGGATCGTACGAATGAATTAGAATGGATTGTACGAATGAATTAGAATGGATCGTACGAATAAACTAGAATGGATACATTCGTGCGAATGAATTAGAATGGATCGTACGAATGAATTAGAATGGATCGTACGAATGAATTAGAATGGATCTTTCGAATGAATTAGAATGGATCGTACGAATGAATTAAAATGGATCGTAGGAATGAATTAGAATGGATACATTCGTGCGAATGAATTAGAATGGATCGGACGAATGAATTAGAATGGATCGAACGTATGAATTAGAATGGATTAGAATGGATCTACTTCATTCGCACGAATGTATTAGAATGAATTAGAATGGATCTACTTCATTCGCACGAATGTATCCATTCTAATTAATTCGTACGACCCATTCTAATTCATTCGTATGATCCATTCTAATTCATTCGCACAATCCATTCTATTTCATTCGTACGATCCATTCTTACTCATTGGTACGATCCATTCTAATTCATTCGCACAAATGTATCCATTCTAATTCATTCGTACGAATCCATTCTAATTCATTCGTACAATCTATTCTATTTTATTCGTACGATCCATTCTTACTCATTCGTATGATCCATTCTAATTCATTCGGACGAATGTATCCATTCTAATTTAATCGTAGGATCCATTCTAATTCATTCGTACGATCCATTCTAATTCATTCGTACGATCCATTCTAATTCATTCGTCCGATCCATTCTAATTCATTCGCACGAATGTATCCATTCTAATTCATTCGTACGATCCATTCTAATTCATTCGTACGATCCATTCTAATTCATTCGTAAGATCCATTCTAATTCATTCGTACGATCCATTCTAATTCATTCGCATGAATGTATCCATTCTAGTTCATTCGTACGATCTATTCTAATTCATTCGCATGGATCGTGCATTCGTACGATCCATTCTAATTCATTCGTAAGATCAATTCTAATTTATTCGTACGATCCATTCTAATTCATTCGTACGATCCATTCTAATTCATTCGCACGAATGTATCCATTCTAGTTTATTCGTACGATCCATTCTAATTCATTCGTACGATCCATTATAATTCATTCATACGATCTATTCTAATTCATTCATACAATCCATTCTAATTCTTTCACACGATCCATTCTTATTCATTCGTACGATCTATTCTAATTCATTCGCACAATCCATTCTAATTCATTCGCACGATCCATTCTAATTCACTCATACGATCCATTCTAATACATTCATACGATCCATTCTAATTCATTTGCACGAATATATCCATTCTAATTCATTCGTACGATCCATTCTAATTCATTCGCACGAATGTAACCATTCTAATTCATTCGTACGATCCATTCTAATTCATTTGCACAAATGTATCCATTCTAATTCATTCGTACGATCCATTCTAATTCTTTCACACGATCCATTCTAATTCATTCGTACGATCCATTCTAATTCATTCACACGATCCATTCTAATTCATTCATAGGATCCATTCTAATTCATTCATACGATCTATTCTAATTCTTTCGCAAGAATGTATCCATTCTAATTCATTGGCACGAATGTGTCCATTCTAATTCATTCGTACGATCCATTCTAATTCATCCATACGATCCATTCTAATTCATTCATACAATGCATTCTAATTCATTCATACGATCCATTCTAATTCATTTGCACGAATATATCCATTCTAATTCATTCGTACGATCCATTCTAATTCCTTCGTACGATCCATTCTAATTCATTTGTACGATCTATTCTAATTCATTCGTACGATCCATTCTAATTCATTCATACAAATGTATTAGAATGGATTGTAATAATGAATTAGAATATATCGTATGAATAAATTAGAATGGATCGTACGAATGAATTAGAATGTATCGTACGAATGAACTAGAATGGATACATTCGTGCGAATGAATTAGAATGGATCGTACGAATGAATTAGAATGGATCTTACGAATGAAATAGAATAGATTGTACGAATGAATTAAAATGGTTTCGTATGAATGAATTAGAATGGATCATACGAATGAATTAGAATGGATCGTACGAATTAATTAGAATGGATACATTCGTCCGAATGAATTAGAATGGATTGTATGAATGAATTAGAATGGATCGTACGAATGAATTAGAATGGATCATACGAATTAATTAAAATGGATCATATGAATGAATTAGAATGGATCGTACTAATGAATTAGAATGGATCGTACGAATGAACTAGAATGGATCGTACGAATGAACTATAATGGATACATTCGTGCGAATGAATTAGAGTGGATCGTACGAATGAATTAGAATAGATCGTACGAATGAACTAGAATGGATACATTTGTGCGAATGAATTAGAATGGATCGTACGAATGAATTAGAATGGATCGTACGAATGAATTAGAATGGATCGTACGAATGGATTAGAATGGATCCTACGAATGGATTAGAATGGATACCTTTGTGCATATGAATTAGAATGGATCGTACGAATGAATTAGAATGGATCATATTAATGAAATAGAATGGATCGTACGAATGAATTAGAATGGATACATTCGTGCGAATGAATTAGAATGGATTGTACGAATGAATTAGAATGGATCGTACGAATGAATTAGAATGGATCGTACGAATGAATTAGAATGGATACATTCGTGCGAATGAATTAGAATGGATACATTCGTGCGAAAGAATTAGAATAGATCGTATGAATGACTTAGAATGGATCGTATGAATGAATTAGAATGGATCGTGCGAATGAATTAGAATGGATCGTACGAATGAATTAGAATGGATTGTGTGAAAGAATTAGAACGGATCGTACGAATGAATTAGAATGGATCGTGCGAATGAATTAGAATGGATCATACGAATGAATTAGAATGGATACATTTGTGCGAATGAATTAGAATGGATCATACGAATGAATTAGAATGGTTACATTCGTGCGAATGAATTAAAATGGATCGTACGAATGAATTAGAATGGATCATACGAATGAGTAAGAATGGATCGTACGAATGAATTAGAATAGATCATACGAATGAATTAGAATGAATTAGAATGGATCGTGCGAATGAATTAGAATGGATCGTACGAATGAATTAGAATGGATACATTTGTGCGAATGAATTAGAATGGATCGTATGAATGAATTAGAATGGATCGTACGAATGAATTAGAATGAATCGTGCGAATGAATTAGAATGGATCATACGAATGAATTAGAATAGATCGTACGAATGAATTAGAATGGATACATTCGCGCGAATGAATTAGAATGGTTCGTACGAATGAATTAGAATGGATCGTGCGAATGAATTAGAATGGATCATACGAATGAATTAGAATGGATCGTACGAATGAACTAGAATGGATACATTCGTGCGAATGAATTAGAATGGATCGTACGAATGAATTAGAATGGATCGTACGAATGAATTAGAATGGATCTTACGAATGAATTAGAATGGATCGTACGAATAAATTAGAATGGATCGTATGAATGGTTTAGAATGGATACATTCGTGCGAATGAATTAGAATGGATCGGACGAATGAATTTGAATGGATCGTACGAATGAATTAGAATGGATCAAATGAATGAATTAGAATGGTTACATTCATGCGAATGAATTAGAATGGATCGTACAAATGGATTAGAATGGATCGTACGAATGGATTAGAATGGATACATTCGTGCGAATGAATTAGAATGGATCATACGAATGAGTAAGAATGGATCGTACGAATGAAATAGAATGGATTGTACGAATGAATTAGAATGGATCATGCGAATGAATTTGAATGGATCGTACGAATGAATTAGAATGGATCGTGCTAATGAATTAGAATTGATCGTACGAATGAAATAGAATGGATTGTACGAATGATTTATAATGGATCGTATGAATGAATTAGAATGGATCGTACGAATGATTTAGAATGGATACATTCATGCGAATGAAATAGAATGGATCATACGAATGAGTAAGAATGGATCGTACGAATGAAATAGAATGGATTGTACGAATGAATTAGAATGGATTCGTACGAATGAATTAGAATGGATACATTCGTGCGAATGAATTAGAATGGATCGTACCAATGAGTAAGAATGGATCGTACGAATGAAATAGAATGGATTGTGCGAATGAATTAGAATGGATCGTACGAATGAATTAGAATGGATCGTGTGAAAGAATTAGAATGGATTGTATGAATGAATTAGAATAGATCGTATGAATGAATTAGAATGGATCGTACGATTGAATTATAATGGATCATACGAATGAATTAGAATGGATCGTACGAATGAATTAGAATGGATACATTCGTGCGAATGAATTAGAATGGATACATTCGTGCGAAAGAATTAGAATAGATCGTCTGAATGAATTAGAATGGATCCTATGAATGAATTAGAATGGATCGTGCGAATGAATTAGAATGGATCATACGAATGAATTAGAATGGATCGTGCTAATGAATTAGAATTGATCGAACGAATGAATTAGCATGGATCGTGCTAATGAATTAGAATGGAACATACGAATGAATTAGAATGGATCGTGTGAAAGAATTAGAATGGATTGTATGAATGAATTAGAATGAATTTGTACGATCCATTCGAATTCATTCGTACGATCCATTCTAATTCATTCATACGATCCATTCTAATTCATTCATACAATCCATTTTAATTCTTTCACACGATCCATTCTAATTCATTCGTAGGATCCATTCTAATTCATTCGTACAATCTATTCTATTTCATTCGTACGATCCATTCTTACTCATTCGTATGATCCATTCTAATTCATTCGGACGAATGTATCCATTCTAATTTATTCATACGATCCATTCTAATTCATTCGTACGATCCATTCTAATTCATTCGTACGATCTATTCTAATTCATTCGTCCGATCCATTCTAATTCATTCGCACGAATGTATCCATTCTAATTCATTCATATGATCCATTCTAATTCATTCGTACGATCCATTCTAATTCATTCGTAAGATCCATTCTAATTCATTCGTACGATCCATTCTAATTTATTCGTACGATCCATTCTAATTCATTCGCACGAATGTATCCATTCTAGTTCATTCGTACGATCCGTTCTAATTCATTCGTACGATCCATTCTAATTCATTCGCACGATCCATTCTAATTCATTCGTACGATCCATTCTAATTCATTCATACGATCCATTCTAATTCATTCGTACGATCCATTCTAATTCATTCGCACAAATATATCCATTCTAATTCATTCGTACGATCCATTCTAATTCATTCGCAAGATCCATTCTAATTCATTTGTACGATCCATTCTAATTCATTTGCACGATCTATTCTTATTCATTCGCACAATCCATTCTAATTCATTCGCACGAATGTATCCATTCTAATTCATTCGTACGATCCATTCTAATTCATTCGTACGATCCATTCTAATTCATTCGTATGATCCATTCTAATTAATTCGTATGATCCATTCTAATTTATTCGTACGATCCATTCTAATTCATTCATACAATCCATTCTAATTCATTCGCACGAATGTATCCATTCTAATTAATTCGTACGATCCATTCTAATTCATTCGTATGATCTATTCTTATTCATTCGCACGATCCAGTCTAATTGATTCGCACGATCCATTCTGATTCATTCGCACGAATGTATCCATTCTAATTCATTCGTACGATCCATTCTAATTCATTAATATGATCCATTCTAATTCATTCGTACGATCCATTCTAATTCATATGCACAAAGGTATCCATGTGGGGGAAAATCTTCGTGCCGACCCGAAGACTTCACAGCACCAGTCAATTGAAGTTGAAGTTGATGTCGAAGATCGTTGGTCGCTCTGTTGATTGAGGTTGAAGCCTTTGATATGTAAACAGAGAGATGCAATCAGATAGAGAGTTTAACACGAGAAGTGATCTCGGAGTTTAGCCGAAGCCTACGTCTCCGTGCTATAGGGAGCAACCCGAATTCACTAACACTTATGTTAATGTGATCTCGACAGGCCGAGTATCACAAGAAACGCTCTGATCTCTTCGAAGGAGAGAAGAAGATCAAAGAGAGATGGTAGATGGGGAGCTGAGAGATTTCAGAGTTCTGATTCTGAAAATCAGATCTCATAGTGGAAATAAGAAATTCTGGATCTTAGATTTCGATCCTTTTACATTCGAAGGCTCTGCTATTTATAGAACTTTCTGGTGGTAAATGGCGGTTTCTGTTACAGCATCTGGGGATCCTTCAGGTAAAGCTGGTGGGTCCCGCGGTAGTCCTCGTGGGCCCACCAGGCAGGGTCGGTGGGTCCCGTAGTAGTCCTCGTGGGCCCACCAGGTAGGGCCGGTGGGTCCCGTAGTAGTCCTCGTGGGCCCACCAGGCAGGGCCGGTGGGTCCCGTGGTAGTCTTCGTGGGCCCACCAGGCAGGGCCGGTGGGTCCCGTGGTAGTCTTCGTGGGCCCACCAGGCAGGGCCGGTGGGTCCCGTGGTAGTTTGGTAAACTTCTGCCAAAATTTGCACCCACAGTTACCCCCTCCAAGATAGCTAGAGTTCGCTCTGGCTGGCTTGGATTTGGTGCAAAACATAACAATTCCCTGTTTGAAGAAGGCACAAAAGAAGCTTGCCGAGTGTTAGCATAATAAAAAAAAAGGACTGACCGGTCAAGTTTGACTGATCGGTCAATTTTGACCGATCGGACAAATTTGACCGTTCGGTTAAATTTGACCGATCGGTCAATTTTAACCGAACGGTCAAATTTGACCGATCGGTTAAATTTGACCGAACGGTCAATTTCAACCGGTTAAGGATTGGGCGATCGGTCAAAAAACATGGTTTTTTGACCGATCCAGTGGAAATTTGACCGATCGGTTGATTTTGACCGATCGGTCAAATTTAACCGATCGGTCAAATTTGACCGATCGGTTAAATTTGACCGAACGGTCAATTTCAACCGGTCAAGGATTGGGCGATCGGTCAAAAAACATGGTTTTTTGACCGATCCAGTAGAAATTTGACCGATCGGTTGATTTTGACCGATCGGTCAATTTTGTCCGATCGGTCAAATTTGACCGATCGGTTAAATTTGACCGAACGGTCAATTTCAACCGGTCAAGGATTGAGTGATTGGTCAAAAAACATGGTTTTTTGACCGATCCAGTGGAAAATCGACCGATTGGTTGATTTTGGCCGAACGGTCATATTTGACCTTTTGGCTAAAATCAGCCGGTCGAGGTTTGGGTGATCGGTAAGAAACCTTAGTTTTTCGTCGAATCTAGTAGAAAATCGATCGATCGGTTGATTTTGGCCGAACGGTCATATTTGACCGTTCGGCTAAAATCAGCCGGTCAAGGTTTGGGTGATCGGCAAAAAACCTTAGTTTTTCGTCGGATCTAGTAGAAAATCGACCGATCGGTTGATTTTGGCCGAACGGTCATATTTGACCGTTCGGCTAAAATCAGCCGGTCAAGGTTTGGGTGATCGGCAAAAAACCTTAGTTTTTTGCCGGATCTAGTAGAAATTGACCGATCGGTTGATTTTGGCCGAACGGTCATATTTGACCGTTCGGCTAAAATCAGCCGGTCAAGGTTTGGGTGATCGGCAAAAAACTTTAGTTTTTCGCCGGATCTAGTAGAAAATCGACCGATCGGTTGATTTTGGCCGAACAGTCATATTTGACCGTTCGGCTAAAATCAGCCGGTCAAGGTTTGGGTGATCGGCAAAAAACCTTAGTTTTTCGCCGGATCTAGTAGAAAATTGACCGATCGGTTGATTTTGGCTGAACGGTCATATTTGACCGTTTGGCTAAAATCAGCCGGTCAAGGTTTGGGTGATCGGCAAAAAACCTTAGTTTTTCGTCGGATCTAGTAGAAAATCGACCGATCGGTTGATTTTGGCCGAACGGTCATATTTGACCGTTCGGCTAAAATCAGCCGGTCGAGGTTTGAGTCTTGAACCTGTACTTTTGAAGAACTGGCATAGCTTTGATCTTTGGCAGTCTTGAATATCGATGGAGTTTGATTTTCTCTGCTTTAAATCTTGTGTTTGCCGGAAGGTGGCTTTGAACCGGTGGTCCGGTTTACTCAGACCGGTGGCTTGCTTGGATCGTTGGTTTACGTGGACCGATGGGTCTGACGCTTCGTCTGGCCCGACGGTTCGCCTGATTTAGCGCTTGCTACGGATGGATGCCACGTGTACCTGCAAAAACATGCGATTTGATATGGTGAAGACACGTGTCTTCTCGATTTGCATACCGTTTTACTCTGGGTATATAAGTTTCACTGGCTGTCATTTTCGTCTCACGCTCTCAGAATTTTTCGAAGTCCAGACTCTTTGCTTTTCCATCTCTCGTTTTTCATCTCTTTCGATCAGTCAAATGGCGTCTTCGGGCAGTTCGAAGAAGAGTGCAGTTCTTTCCAAGAGGAAGGGCAAGGAAGTTGTCGAGGTTTCTTCTGTTCCGAAGGGCCGAGGCAAAGGCAGGGCCGAATTGATCGAGCTTGGCCAACTGGGCAAGAGGCACCAAGGAGTGGGATTCGCTACTGCCCCGTCAAGGCCGGAGCAGATCCCCAAGGCCAAGTTTGTCCTCTGCCCACAGCTACCTTCGGAGGCGGAGCTTGAGTTTGGGTACAACATCGGTAGCAAACTTACAGATGTCAAGAGGGAGAAGCTGCAGGAGTTGCTGTCATTTTCACAGAGGGAAAGGCACGACCAGCGCTTCCGGGTGTTTTATCCGCCTTCGGCATTGATAGGCGGACAATCTTTGTCTCGTGGGCGAGCAAGGAGCAAGTGATGGGAACCATCGTCATGATCGGCCAGCTCAACTGTGGACTGTGCCTTCCGCTGCCGCCTTTCGCCGCGAGGTTGCTGAACACCTCCGGTCTCTGTCCCGGGCAGGTCACTGGGAACTCCTGGAGGATCATCTACGCTTTCTGTCGCGTGGAGTCGGACTTTCAGAAGGAACTTAGGGAATGCTACTCTAGCCTCCCTGAAGGTGAAGAAGCCCGAATCGAGTTGGGGTATTTCTTTTACCATTACCGATGGGCTTGGAGGAAGGATAGCCCGTTCTTCTACTTGACAGGTGTTACTGCCCTTCGCCCGATTTTTGACACCATTGGCTCCGACAAGCTTTACACAGATTGGCCGCTGTCGGTATCTGGTGCGTGGACTCCTCTGTCAGTATCGGAGGTTCCCCGATACAAGGTGCATGAAGAGATTGATATGTACTGCACAGGAGGAGCTCTCTCTTGGCCTCCAGAGCGAGTAGGGGTCCTTGACAACCTCTTCTTGGAGTTGACATGTGGGACTAGATCGTGGAAGCAATTCTCGAATTGCCCAGTCCGACATGGCAAGGCCAACCTCCTCTACCGATCGAAGCTTCGCTATGAAGATAATGAGGTTATCTACTCCGATTACGAGGAGGACCCTCAGTCTGGAAAAATTGTTAGAAAGCTTCGATTCGAGAAGAAGGCTTATGGAGCCAGGCGCGCACTTCCCTCAGAGGAGAAATTGGTGATACCTCGCCAAGGCCCAGCAAAGAAGAAGAGGAAAATTCCCACCAAGCAGGAGGAGGATGAGAAGAAAAAGGAGGAGGATGAAGAGAAGGTAGAGAGGGAGGAGGAAGGAGGAGATGATGGTGATGATGATGATTCCGACGATAGCAGCGACAGTGGTAAAGGAAATGGAGATGATGGTGAGGGCGAAGGACATGGGGGTGGCGAGGAAGAAATTCCTCCCACCCCCTCTGGTGGTGCTGAAGGACATGGGGGTGGTGAGGAAGAAATTCCTCCCACCCCCATTGGTAAGGCTGATGAAGATTCGCAGCCGATCCTTATTGACCAAGCTAAAGCTCGCAAGATGGAAGCGGTCATGGATGCAACGGGCGATGGCCCTAAGGTGATTCCTACCTATGACTTCGGGGAATTGAAGAAGAACCCGCTGCGCTTCAAGATCAGGATATCGGGGAGTGGTGGGGTTGGAAGCAACCCTACACCCCTCGATCAGATACCTCCCGAGGTTCCCCGTCTGGAAGGGGCAACTACGAGTGGGGGTGTGGAGGTTGAACAACCCCCACCCCCTTCACGATCTCTGGCTGAGGAGGTAGCGGCCATGGTTGCAGGGCTCGATAATTCGAGCGGGCGAGAAGACGAAGGGGGAGCCTCACCTCCTCGGGATGTTCCCTCTCCTGCTCATATGGAGAGAGGAAGCCGGGTGGGTGATGCTACCCCCCAACCCTTGCCAGAGCTAACCCCCATCAAGGAGAAATCGACCCCCAAGGGTAAGAGCTCCGACAGTGGGAAGGGAATGGCTCCTCAAGTCGAGGCTTCAGGTATCTGTACTAACCTGTTTTGATTGACTGCATTGTCTTTGAAGCTTGAAAATATACTAACACTTAGAATTACTGCATGGATTTTAGGTACACCTGCTAGCCCGGCTAAGAAGAAGATAAGGAGTTTGGGTGATGTTGACATCAATCATCCCACTAACGTGATCCGGAAGCTTTGCAATCTTCCGGAAGCTACTTTTGAAGAAGCCTTTGATCGGCTTGAAGTAGTGGTATGTGTATATGCTTTGATCTATTGTTCGAATTGTATATTCAGAATAATTCTAACTCTGTCCATTTGCAGAACTCAGCCTGTTTGAGAATCGCAAGCAAGCTCTCCAGGAAGGCCGGAGAACGGGAGGTCGCATCCGAGGTATCCCGTTTGATAGCCGAACTGAAGGCTGTGAGCGAGGAGAGAGATAGGCTGAGGGAGATCCTGACTTCGAAGAAAACCACTCTCAAAGCCAAGATCGAGGATCTTCGTAAAGGGAAACTGGAGATCAAGGGGTTGCAGGATCGTTGTGAGGCGCAGAGTCACGAACTTGAATCCTTGAAGAATCAACTCTCCAAGGTTGAGGACGTGTCCTGTGGTCGCACCAACGAGATCAAGGAGCTGAAAGAACGACTTGCTGCTCAACATGCTGCTTTTACTGTCAGGGAGGAGACTTCCAGGAAGGCATTGGAGCATGCACAATCTGAATGCAAGAGTTACAAGGAAACGGCTGAGAAAGCAGCAGAAGCACTCAGGGTCCATGCTGCCAGCGTCCGATCTTCCAAGGCCTCAGTGGCGAGCAAATCTCGTGCTGGATCTGAGGGAGAGAAGTCGCGAGCGCAAAGTGTGGCCAAGCCTTGAGATCTTCTATCTTCTTTTTTTTTGTCGTTTGAATCTTGTAAACTCTCGATGTAACAGCTCACTCCTGTACTTGATCAATTTTTTGATAATAGAGATATTTGATGTTTTGAAGATTGAATGTCTTGTGTTGATTGCCTTTGAATGTTGTGCTTGAATGCTGTGTCCTGAATGGTATTGGAATGTAAATACAAACACTTGAATGTAAGGGGTCGAGTCACAACTCAATTACCCAAACTTATTGTAACTTGAAAATTGAACTTGAATTCGTGTAATATTTGAATGTGAGGGGTTGAGTCGCAACTCAAGCACCCAAACCTGTTAGACGATATTGAAATTGATTGAAATTGAATATTGAAATTTGAAGGTCAGTTTAACATTTGCCAGTGAGGGGTTGAGTCGCAACTCTAACACCCAAAGTTGTTAAAAGACTTGGTGGCTTGAATATGGTCAGTTTAATATTTGCTAGTAAGGGGTTGAGTCGCAACTCTAACATCCAAACTTGTTAAAAGACCTGGTAACTTGAATTTTGAAACTGCTTTAGAACTTGAATTGAAAAGCTGAACACTTGCACATTTGAACATTTGAAAGAGTACTTTATTCATCATGGTATTTACATCATGGATAGAACAACTTGAGATGCCTAGAATTCCAAACTCGAGGCAATCTATCTCCTTCTGGTGAGATCAATCTGTAAGAACCTTTGCCTCCCACCGATTCGACAATGTAGGGACCTTCCCAGTTGGAAGCTAGTTTTCCACTGCTATGTTCCCTTGTGTTGTAGAAGACTGCTCTGAGAACTAGACTTCCTGCTGGGAACTCTCTCTTGTAGACTTTCTTGTCGTAGGCTTGTTTGATCTTCTGTTGGTACTTGGCCACACGAAAGGAAGCTTGGTCTCGTAGTTCTTCAGAGAAGTCTAGATCATTGATCCGAAGCTCTTCGTTGATTCCTTCTTCAATTGCTCTGGTCTTCAGAGTACTTGATATGTTTTCTGTTGGGAGTACTGCTTCCGATCCATATGTCAGACGAAGGGGTGAGAACCCTGTTGATCTTCTCGGAGTTGTGCGATACCCCCAAAGAACTTCAGGTAGGACCTGTTCCCATAATCCTTTCTTGTCGTTGAGTTTCTTCTTGAGTATACCAAGAATAGCTCTATTTGAGGCTTCAGCTTGACCATTGCATTGAGGATGTCTTGGAGTTGAATAGAATAGCTTGATACCGTTGTTCAGACAGAACTCTCAGAATTTGTCGGAATCAAATTGAGCTCCATTGTCAGTAACAAGAACTTGAGGTGTACCGAACCTTGAGAAGATGTTGTGCCGAATGAATTTGATCACTTCGTCGTCAGTCTCTCGGAAGAGGGGCACGGCTTCAACCCATTTAGTAAAGTAATCAGTAGCCAGCAGTAGATATTTCTTTTAATTTGCTTGGAGTTGGTGGGAAAGGACGCAAGAAGGCCAACCCCCACTGATGGAAAGGCCATGGACTTGATAGTTGGTGAAGCTCATCTGCAGGGAGATGGATAGCTCGAGCGTGTCGTTGACATGGCTCGCATCTTTGAACAACTTGTCGAGCATCTTTTGCCATTGTGGGCCAGTAATAACCTTGTAGCTTTGTCTTGGCTTCAAGAGATTTCCTCCCGAATGGTTGCCACAAGCTCCAGAGTGGATATCAATCAGGATTGCCTGTGCTTGTTCTGGACCAATACACTTGAGCAATATCCCGTTATGAGATTTGAAATACAGATCTTCTCCTTGAATAGTGTAGCAGGGGAGCTTCCTTTGAAGTCTTCGGGCTTGATTTGGATCTTCGGGCATTTTGCCATGCTTGAAGAAATCAAAGGTTGATCGTCTCCAGTCTTCAGGCTCATTTGTAGTAGTAGTGAGGTTCAATGCAAGTTGATCTCCACCCCCAGATCTCTTTGTAGTAGCAAGGATCTGTTGATCGGGGATGGTCTTGGACATTTCTTGATAATCAATCTGTATTTGCCTTCCTCCGAGTGAATCTCCAAGAACTGAGGCAGCATTGGCTAAGGCATCTGCTTCTCGGTTCTCTGCTCTTGGGATTTGAATGAATTCAGCATTAGTAAAACATTGTTGAAGACGTCGTACTAAAGCCAAGTAGAGTTGCATTCTTTCTTCACGAGCTGTGTACTCCCCATTGATTTGCCTTATGATCAACTGGGAGTCGCTGTAGACGATGATTCGATCTACCCCTAGGGATTTCGCCATCTCGAGTCCAGAAATGAGTGCTTCGTATTCGGCTTCGTTGTTGGTGGCAGTGAATCCGAGGAGAGTGGCCTTCTAGAGATGATCAAGTTCGGGGGATACCAAGACTATCCCAGTTCCCGAACCGATCGCACTTGAAGCTCCATCAGTGTATAGCTTCCATGGAGGAGTTGTAGCAATAGCCTCAAGACTTGGATCAATTTTTGTTGCAAGGTTGATCGGAGTATTGTCCTCATCTTCTAAGCGCATGTCGACATCTTCTTCCCAGGTGATGGGGTCTTCAACTGGAAAATCAGCTTGAAAATCGGCAATAGCTTGACCTTTGATAGAAGTGCGAGATTCGAACTGAATCCCCAAAGCACTCATTTCGATCACCCATTTAATCATTCGACCAGCTCGACCAGCTTTGTCAATGATATCTTTGAGCGGGTGTTCTGAAATGACAGTGATCTGGTGGGAGACGAAGTATGGTTGGAGACGACGCGATGCAGTGAGCAAGGCCAGGATGACCTTCTCAGTTTTTGAATAGCGAGTTTCAGCCGGAAGAAGGGTGTGGCTGATATAATAAACTGGATGTTCGACGCCATTTCTTCTACTGACTAGGACTGCACTGATTGCTTGATCGGTCATAGCGAGATATAGCCATAAGTCTTTTTTTGGGAGTGGAGCCGTCATGATAGGAGTTTGAACCAGATATTTCTTGATGCTTTGAAATGCTTCTTCACAGATCGGATTCCAGCCGGAGGTGTCTGCCTTTCGTAGTTTGTCGAAGAGGGGCTTACACTTATCGGAAGACTTTGAGATGAATCGATTGAGGGCAGCAAGTCTTCCAGTGAGGCGCTGCACTTCCTTTCGATTGGTAGGTGAAGGCATGTCGAGGATAGCTCGAATTTGATCGGGATTGGCTTCAATACCCCTCCTGGTCACAAGATGACCCAGGAATTTTCCAGATTGAACTCCGAAAGCGCACTTGGCTGGATTGAGCTTCATACGATATTTTCGAAGAACTTGAAAGGTTTCCGCCAGATCAGAAAGATGCTTGCTTCGCACTGAGCTCTTGGTGAGGAGATCATCGACATAGACTTCGACGTTGCGACCGATCTGATCTTCGAACATCTTTGTGACTAACCTTTGATAGGTGGAACCAGTATTCTTGAGGCCGAATGGCATGACATTGTAGCAGTAGAGGCCTCGGCTAGTCACAAAACATGTCTTCTCTTGATCATCAGCGTGAAGAGGAATTTGATTGTACCCAAAGTATCCATCCATGAAAGACAATAGCTCGTGGCCTGCAGTGGCATCGACGAGTCTATCGATCCTTGGCATGGGGAATGGGTCTTTGGGGCAAGCCTTGTTAAGATTGGTAAAGTCGATGCAGACTCTGACCTTCCCGTTCTTCTTTGGAACAGCAACAATATTAGAGATCCAAGTAGGATACTCTACTTCACGGATGAAGCCTGCTACGACTAGCTTGGTGATTTCTTCTTGAACAGCAACTTGCAGCTCTGGTCGGATAGTGCGTGGCTTTTGCTTGACAGGTTTCACCTCTTCTTTGATCGCGAGTCGGTGACAAGCATCATCTGGATTGATGCCAGGCATGTCTTCGAAACACCAAGCGAAGATGTCGATATTGGACTTGAGGAAGGATACCATATCTTGCGCCTCTGCGTCGCTAAGACCGGTACCAATGAAAGTCTGTCGAGGGAGATCTCCGCTGCTGATGTTGATTGGGATGATTTCTTCAATTGAAGGTGACGCTTCCCATTCGATTGGTGGGGGTTCTGTCAGCGAAATCTCCTTTGATTGCTATTTGGAAGAGGGACCAGCTTCATCTCGTGGCCGCTTTGGAGGAGCAATGTTGATCTTTCGATCTGTCTTAGCCGCCGCAGCCTCACAAGACCTTCCAGCTTGGAGATCACCTCGAATGCAGACGATGCCTTCTCAAGTTGCAAACTTGAGTAGTTGATGATAAGAAGAGGAGATGGCATTGATCTGATGGAGGAATGGTCGCCCGAGGATGGCGTTGTAACTGGAGACCCCTTCGACAATGGCAAACCTCACCGAGACTCGAGTCTCTCGGCTGAGGTCTAGATTGAATCTCGATTCACCCACCGTGATGCTTTGTTCACCGTTGAAGCCAGTGATCACGGTCGGGACGACATCGAGGCTTTGATATTTATGTCCCAGACGTTTGAAGCAGTCTGAGAACATAATGTCGATAGAACTCCCGGTGTCGATGAGGATCCGATTGACGGTGCTTCCATCGATGACGAGTTTCAAAACCAGGGGGTCTCGATGTGGAGTATGAACTCCTTGAAGATCAGTGTCGTTGAAGACAATGGACGGCCAAGCAAGACCTTCAATAGGCTTCTCGATCCAGGTATCTTCTTTATTTGTAGTAGATCGAACATGGAAGATGCGCCGAATCTGCCGATCGACTTCTTTCCCGGTCACTGCTTGGTTGTGCAATGATCCATGAATGCCAAAGATATTGGCATTCACGGTGAGAGATGATGGGTTGGAAGAGATTTGATGTATCCAACACACTTCTTTCCCCTTTGCAGAGGTTCGACGTTGATCGTGCCCGTTGCTGACGAATTCTTGAAGGTGGCCCTCTCGCAGTAAGTCTTCAAGATAGAACTTCAACCGATAGCATCGATCGATAGAGTGGCCGTGACTTCGATGGAATTCACAGTAGACTGTTTTGTCTGCTGTGAATTTGGAGTTTGGCTGAAGAGGATTGGGCCTCCGAAGATACTCGTCGTGTTGAATGCGGTCGAGTATCTGTTCGACTGGTATATTCCACTCGGTGAAAGTGGTCTTCGTTGGAGATCGACGCCCGTCATTCTTTGATCGTTTGTTGGCTGGAGGGGCTGCTGCCTCAGTATTGTAGGCTTTAGCAGTATACTTTGGAGCTTCTCTCTCAGCAGGTCTTCGCTTTGTTTCTCGCCCTTTCCGAGCGACTTGATCGTCTTCGACCTTGATCTCTCTCTGGATTCGATCGAACATAGCACCCAGAGAAGGAGGGGGATTGCGGATGAAGTCGTTGTAGATGTGCAGATCAAAGCGGAGGGCGTTCTGGAAAGCCAACATGATGGCTTCATCATCCAGATGTCTTCCAGAGAGGGCAGCATGCTCGTTGCGAAACCTCCTAGTGAAACTTCGGAGAGTCTCGTCAGCACCCATCCTTAGCCGATAGAGAGAGTCGAGCTTCCTCTCGGGCTTCAGATTGAGCTGATAATGCTGCACAAAGAGTTTAGCCAAAACATCGAACTGGGTGATGGACCCAGCTCGAAGATTATGATACCAGTCGAGCGACCGCTCATCGAGACTTCCTGCGAAGGTGCGACAGAGCACATTATTTTCTTCTTTGTGTGGCGTTAGAGCTTGCTTGAATGCGAGGATATGGAGAGTAGGGTCTCCTCGTATGCAGTTGAATTTAGGGAGGACAGGAGTTCTCCATCCCCTTGGAAATATTGACTCGAAGAGGCTTCGATGTAGAGGCCCAGCAGAGGAATAGCCATCCCTACGACCATGTCCTCGACCTAGAGGTGGGTCAAGAGGCAAGATCGCAAGGTCTTGCTCGGGCATTGAAGTATTTGCCGGTTGAAGCCTATGTCGGAGGTCCGATCCAAGCCCACGTTGAAGCAGAATAGAAGGAGAGACTCTACTCTTTGAAGGAGCGCCTTTCATTTGGTGCTTCCTTGGTGTATTGAATTTTGAAGGTGCCCTCTTGTCGCAGTTGCGGCCAGAAGACGATTGGGAAGACTCGTCGTCGAGGCGATCCCAAACACTCTGCTTCCAGGGGGCAGCAGAGGGAGTTGGGTCGCGTTGGATCCTCTCGAGGGCAGCAGTGCCCATTGACCTCCGTTGCTCGGAGTGAATTGAATATCGAGGAAGATCGATCCTCTCGCTTGTAGAGGGAATAGGTAGAGCGATCCCAGCCTCGGAAGCTGCTTTCTTCAGAGCATCCCTCTCAGCGGTGAGGGTGGCATTTTGCTTCGCCAATTGGAGCAGTTGGAAGTCGACTGCAGAGATTTGGTAGGTTGATGGAGGGTCTTCAGCAGGAGTGGGTGTTGTTTGCCCAATTGACTGTCGCGCGGGGCGGGCGATAGGTCGATCGACAGATCTCCCACTTCCTGAACGAACCCCCATCTCGGGGACAGCAAGGGGCTGTCCGAAGTTGAGCCTTTGACTCATTGAACGTGTCTCAGGACGAGGTTGTTGTTGAGTGTTACTTTCTTCTGGTTGACCCTGGTGTTTTGTCCTCGCCATTCAGAGAGCGAAGGGTGCAACGAGAGTTCCGACGTCCGATCAGTTGGTTGATCAACCGAGGGGGCGAGGAAGTTTGACTATCAAGATCGGTTGTGTGCTCAACCGATCAAGTAGTAGTGAAGAGAGCTCGACTTTTTGCTCGGATCCCACAGACGGCGCCAAACTGTGGGGGAAAATCTTCGTGCCGACCCGAAGACTTCGCAGCACCAGTCAATTGAAGTTGAAGTTGACGTCGAAGATCGTTGGTCGCTCTGTTGATTGAGGTTGAAGCCTTTGATATGTAAACAGAGAGATGCAATCAGATAGAGAGTTTAACATGAGAAGTGATCTCGGAGTTCAGCCGAAGCCTACGTCTCCGTGCTATAGGAAGCAACCCGAATTCACTAACACTTATGTTAATGTGATCTCGACAGGCCGAGTATCACAAGAAACGCTCTGATCTCTTCGAAGGAGAGAAGAAGATCAAAGAGAGATGGTAGATGGGGAGCTGAGAGATTTCAGAGTTCTGATTCTGAAAATCAGATCTCAGAGTGGAAATCAAAAATTCTGGATCTTAGATTTCGATCCTTTTACATTCGAAGGCTCTGCTATTTATAGAACTTTCTGGTGGTAAATGGCGGTTTCTGTTGCAGCATCTGGGGCCCACCAGGCAGGGCCGGTGGGTCCCGTAGTAGTCCTCGTGGACCCACCAGGCAGGGCCGGTGGGTCCCGTGGTAGTCTTCGTGGGCCCACCAGGCAGGGCCGGTGGGTCCCATGGTAGTCTTCGTGGGCCCACCAGGCAGGGCCGGTGGGTCCCGTGGTAGTTTGGTAAACTTCTGCCAAAATTTGCACCCACAATCCATTCTAATCCATTCGTAGGATCCATTCTAATCCATTCGTACGATCCATTCTAATTCATTCGTACGATCCATTCTAATTCATTCGCTCGAATGTATCCATTCTAATCCATTCGTACGATCCATTCTAATCCATTCGTACAATCCATTCTAATTCATTCGCATGAATGTAACCATTTTAATTCATTCATTTGATCTATTCTAATTCATTCGTACGATCCATTCTAATTCATTCGTCCGATCCATTCTAATTTATTCGCATGAATGTATCCATTCTAATTCATTCGTACGATCCATTCTAATTCATTCGTACGATCCATTCTAATTCATTCGTAAGATCCATTCTAATTCATTCATACGATCCATTCTAATTCATTCGCACGATCCATTCTAATTCATTCGCACGAATGTATCCATTCTAGTTCATTCGTACGATCCATTCTAATTCATTCGTACGATCCATTCTAATTCATTCGCACGATCCATTCTAATTCATTCGTACGATCAATTCTAATTCATTCGCACGAATGTATCCATTCTAATTCATTCGTACGATCCTGAATTAGAATGGATCGTACGAATGAATTAGAATGGATACCTTTGTGCATATGAATTAGAATGGATCGTACGAATGAATTAGAATGGATCATATTAATGAATTAGAATGGATCGTACGAATGAATTAGAATGGATACATTTGTGCGAATGAATTAGAATGGATCGTGCACGAATATATCCATTCTAATTTATTCGTACGATCCATTCCAATTCATTAATATGATCCATTCTAATTCATTCGTACGATCCATTCTAATTCATATGCACAAAGGTATCCATTCTAATCCATTCGTAGGATCCATTCTAATCCATTCGTACGATCCATTCTAATTCATTCGTACGATCCATTCTAATTCATTCGCTCGAATGTATCCATTCTAATCCATTCGTACGATCCATTCTAATCCATTCGTACGATCCATTCTAATTCATTCGCATGAATGTAACCATTCTAATTCATTCATTTGATCCATTCTAATTCATTCGTACGATCCATTCTAATTCATTCGTCCGATCCATTCTAATTCATTCGCACGAATGTATCCATTCTAATTCATTCGTACGATCCATTCTAATTCATTCGTATGATCCATTCTAATTCATTCGTAAGATCCATTCTAATTCATTCGTACGATCCATTCTAATTCATTCGTACGATCCATTCTAATTCATTCGCACGAATGTATCCATTCTAGTTCATTCGAACGATCCATTCTAATTCATTCGTACAATCCATTCTAATTCATCGCACGATCCATTCTAATTCATTCGTACGATCAATTCTAATTCATTCGCACGAATGTATCCATTCTAATTCATTCATACGAACCATTCTAATTCATTCGTACGATCCATTCTAATTCATTCGTACGATCCATTCTAATTCATTCGTCCGATCCATTCTAATTCATTCGCACGAATGTATCCATTCTAATTCATTCGTATGATCCATTCTAATTCATTCGTACGATCTATTCTAATTCATTCGCACGAATGTATCCATTCTAGTTCATTCGTATGATCCATTCTAATTCATTCGTACGATCCATTCTAATTCATTCGCACGATCCATTCTAATTCATTCGTACGATCCATTCTAATTTATTCGTTCGATCAATTCTAATTCATTAGCACGATCCATTCTAATTCATTCGTATGATCCATTCTAATTCATTCGCACGATCCATTCTAATTCATTCATAGGATCCATTCTAATTCATTCATATGATCTATTCTAATTATTTCGCACGAATGTATCCATTCTAATTCATTCGCACGAATGTATCCATTCTAATTCATTCGTACGATCCATTCTAATTCATTCGTACGATCCATTCTAATTCATTCGTACGATCCATTCTAATTCATTCATACGGTTTATTCTAATTCATTCATACAATCCATTCTAATTCTTTCACACGATCCATTCTAATTCATTCGTACGATCTATATTCTAATTCATTCGCACAATCCATTCTATTTCATTCGTACGATCCATTCTTACTCATTGGTACGATCCATTCTAATTCATTCGCACGAATGTATCCAGTCTAATTCATTCGTACAAATCCATTCTAATTCATTCGTACAATCTATTCTATTTCATTCGTACGATCCATTCTTACTCATTCGTATGATCCATTCTAATTCATTCGGACGAATGTATACATTCTAATTTATTCGTACGATCTATTCTAATTCATTCGTACTATCCATTCTAATTCATTCGTACGATCCATTCTAATTCATTCGCACGAATGTATCCATTCTAATTCATTCGTACGGTCCATTCTAATTCATTCGCACAATCCATTCTATTTCATTCGTACGATCCATTCTTACTCATTCGTATGATCCATTATGGATACATTCGTGCGAATGAAATAGAATGGATCATACAAATGAGTAAGAATGGATCGTACGAATAAAATAGAATGGATTGTGCGAATGAATTAGAATGGATCGTATGAATGAATTAGAATGGATCGCGTGAAAGAATTAGAATGGATCGTACGAATGAATTAGAATGGATCGTATGAGTGAATTAGAATGGATACGAATGAATTAGAATGGATCGTACGAAGGAATTAGAATGGATCGTACGAATGAAATAGAATGGATCGTACGAAGGAATTAGAATGGATCGTACGAAGGAATTAGAATGGATCGTACGAACTAATTAGAATGGTTATATTCGTGTAACTGAATTAGAATGGATCGTATGAATGAATTAGAATGGATCGTATGAGTGAATTAGAACGGATAGTACGAATGAAGTAGAATGGATCGTATGAATGAATTAGAATGGATACACTCGTGCGAATGAATTAGAATGGATCGTATGAATGAATTAGAATAGATTGTGCGAATGAATTAGAATGGATCATACGAATGAATTAGAATGGATACATTCGTGCGAATAAATTAGAATAGATTGTATGAATGAATTAGAATGGATCGTACGAATGAATTAGAATGGATCGTACGAATGAATTAGAATAGATTGCGCGAATGAATTAGAATGGATCGTACGAATGAATTAGAATGGATCGTACGAAGGAATTATAATGGATCGTACGAATGAATTAGAATGGATCGTACGAATGAATTAGAATGGATCGTACGAAGGAATTATAATGGATCGTACGATTGAATTAGAATGGATCATACGAATGAGTAAGAATGGATCGTATGAATGAATTAGATTGGATCGTACGATCCGTTCTAATTCATTAGCATGGATCGTGCTAATGAATTAGAATGGAATATATGAATGAATTAGAATGGATCGTAGAATGGATCGTACGAATGAATTAGAATGAATTAAAATGGATCGTACGAATGAATTAGAATAGATCATAGGAATGAATTAGAATGGATCGTGCAAATGAATTACAATGGATACATTCGTGCGAATGAATTAGAATGGATCGTGCGAATGAATTAGAATGGATCGTACGAATGAATTAGAATGGATATATTTGAACGAATAAATTAGAATGAATCATACGAATGAATTAGAATGGATCGTACGAATGAATTAGAATGGATAGTGCGAATGAATTAGAATCGATCGTACAAATGAATTAGAATGGATCGTACGAATGAATTAGATCGTACGAATGAATTAGAATGGATCGTGCGAATGAATTAAAATGGATACATTCGAGCGAATGAATTAGAATAGATCGTAAGAATGAATTAGAATGGATCGTACGAATGAATTAGAATGGATACATTTGTGAGAATGAATTAGAATGGATCGTACGAATGAATTAGAATGCATCGTACGAAAGAATTATAATGGATATATTCGTGCGAATGAATTAGAATGGATCATACGAATGAATTAGACTGGATCGTACGAATGAATTTGAATGGATACATTTGTGCGAATGAATCTAAATGGATTGTATGAATGAATTACAATGGATCGTACGAATGAATTAGAATGGATCGTACGAATGAATTAGTATAGCTCTTACGAATGAATTAGAATGAATCATATGAATGAATTAGAATAGTTACATTCGTGCGAATGAATTAGAATAGATCATATGAATGAATTAGAATGGATCGTACGAGTAAATTAGAATGGATCGTGGGAATGAATTAGAATGGATCTTACGAATGAATTAGAATGGATCTTACGAATGAATTAGAATGGATACATTCGTGCGAACGAATTAGAATGGATCGGATGAATGAATTAGAATGGATCGTACGAATGAATTAGAATGGATCAAATGAATGAATTAGAATGGTTACATTCATGCGAATGAATTAGAATGGATCGTACCAATGGATTAGAATGGATCGTACGAATGGATTAGAATCGATACATTCGTGCGAATGAATTAGAATGGATTGTATAAATGAATTAGAATGGATCGTCCGATCCATTCGAATTCATTCGCACGATCCGTTCTCATTCATACGATCCATTCTAATTCATTCATACAATCCATTCTAATTCTTTCACACGATCCATTCTAATTCATTCGTAGGATCCATTCTAATTCATTCGTACAATCTATTCTATTTCATTCGTACGATCCATTCTTACTCATTCGTATGATCCATTCTAATTCATTCGGACGAATGTATCCATTCTAATTTATTCGTACGATCCATTCTAATTCATTCGCACGATCCATCCATTCTAATTCATTCGTACGATCCATTCTAATTCATTCGCACGATCCATTCTAATTCATTCGTACGATCCATTCTAATTCATTCATACAATCCATTCTAATTCATTCGTACGATCCATTCGAATTCACTCATACGATCCATTCTAATACATTCATACGATCCATTCTAATTCATTTGCACGAATATATCCATTCTAATTCATTCGTACGATCCATTCTAATTCCTTCGTACGATCCATTCTAATTCATTCGTACGATCTATTCTAATTCATTCGTACGATCCATTCTAATTCATTCGTATGATCCATTCAAATTCCTTCGTACGATCCATTCTAATTCATTCGTACGAATGGATACATTCGTGTAAATGAGTTAGAATGGATCGTACGAATGAGTAAGAATAGATCGTACGAATGAAATAGAATGGATTGCACGAATGAATTAGAATAGATCGTACGAATGAATTAGAATGGATCGTGTGAAAGAATTAGAAGGGATCGTACGAAGGAATTAGAATGGATCGTACGAATGAATTAGAATGGATCGTACGAATGAATTAGAATAGATCGTACGAATGAATTAGAATGGATCGTACGAATGAATTAGAATGGATCGTGTGAAAGAATTAGAATGGATCGTACGAATGAATTAGAATGGATCGTGCGAATGAATTAGAATGGATCGTACGAATGAATTAGAATGGATCGTGCTAATGAATTAGAATTGATCGAACGAATGAATTAGCATGGATCGTGCATTCGTACGATCCATTCTAATTCATTCGAAAGATCCATTCTAATTCATTCGTACGATCTATTCTAATTCATTCGTACGATCCATTCTAATTCATTTGCACGAATGTATCCATTCTAGTTCATTCGTACGATCCATTCTAATTCATTCGTACGATCCATGCTAATTCATTCATACGATCTATTCTAATTCATTCATACAATCCATTCTAATTCTTTCACACGATCCATTCTAATTCATTCGTACGATCCATTCTAATTCATTCGCACAATCAATTCTATTTCATTCGTACGATCCATTCTTACTCATTCGTATGATCCATTCTAATTCATTCGCACGAATGTATCCATAATGGATCATACGAATGAGTAAGAATGGATCCTACGAATGAAATAGAATGGATTGTGCGGATGAATTAGAATGGACCGTACGAATGAATTAGAATGGATACATTCGTGCGAATGAATTAGAATGGATCGGACGAATGAATTAGAATGGATCGTACGAATGAATTAGAATGGATCGTACGAATGAATTAGAATGGATCGTACGAATAAATTAGAATGGATACCTCCATCCGAATGAATTAGAATGGATCATACGAATGAGTAAGAATGGATCATACGAATGAAATAGAGTAGATTGCACGAATGAATTAGAATGGATCCTACGAATGAATTAGAATAGATCGTGTGAAAGAATTAGAATGGATTGTATGAATGAATTAGAATGAATTCATACGATCCATTCGAATTCATTCGCACGATCCATTCTAATTCATTCATACGATCCATTCTAATTCATTCATACAATCCATTCTAATTCTTTCACACGATCCATTCTAATTCATTCGTAGGATCCATTCTAATTCATTCGGACGAATGCATCCATTCTAATTTATTCGTACGATCCATTCTAATTCATTCGTACGATCCATTCTAATTCATTCGTACGATCTATTCTAATTCATTCGTCCGATCCATTCTAATTCATTCGCACGAATGTATCCATTCTAATTCATTCGTACGATCCATTCTAATTCATTCGTACGATCCATTCTAATTCATTCGTAAGATCCATTCTAATTCATTCGTACGATCCATTCTAATTCATTCGTACGATCCATTCTAATTTATTCGCACGAATGTATCCATTCTAGTTCATTCGTACGATCCATTCTAATTCATTCGTACGATCCATTCTAATTCATTCGCACGATCCATTCTAATTCATTCGTACGATCCATTCTAATTCATTCATACGATCCATTCTAATTTATTCGTACGATCCATTCTAATTCATTCGCACAAATGTATCCATTCTAATTCATTCGTACGATCCATTCTAATTCATTCGCACGATCTATTCTAATTCATTCGTACGATCCATTCTAATTCATTCGCACGATCTGTTCTTATTCATTCGCACAATCCATTCTAATTCATTCGCACGAATGTATCCATTCTAATTCATTCGTAGGATCCATTCTAATCCATTCATACGATCCATTCTAATTCATTCGTACGATCTATTCTAATTCATTCGTACGATCCATTCTAATTCATTCGCATGAATGTATCCATTCTAATTCATTCGTACGATCCATTCTAATTCATTCGTACGATCCATTCTAATTCATTCATACGATCTATTCTAATTCATTCATACAATCCATTCTAATTCTTTTACACAATCCATTCTAATTCATTCGTACGATCCATTCTAATTCATTCACACAATCCATTCTATTTCATTCGTACGATCCATTCTTACTCATTTGTATGATCCATTCTAATTCATTCGCACGAATGTATCCATAATGGATCATACGAATGAGTAAGAATGGATTGTATAAATGAAATAGAATGGATTGTGCGAATGAATTAGAATGGACCGTACGAATGAATTAGACGTACGAATGAATTAGAATGGATACATTCGTGCGAATAAATTAGAATGGATCATACGAATGAGTAAGAATGGATCGTCATTCTAATTCATTCGTATGATCCATTCTAATTCATTTGTATCCATTCTATTTCATTCGCACGATCCATTCTAATTCATTCGCGCAATCTATTCTAATTCATTCGTACAATCCATTCTAATTCATTCGTACGATCCATTCTAATTCATTCATACAATCCATTCTAATTTATTCGCACGAATGTATCCATTCTAATTCATTCGTACGATCCATTCTAATTCATTCACACAATCTATTCTAATTCATTCATACGATCCATTCTAATTCATTCGCACGAATGTATCCATTCTAATTCATTCATACGATCCATTCTACTTCATTCGTACTATCCGTTCTAATTCACTCATACGATCCATTCTAATTCATTCATACGATCCATTCTAATTCATTTGCATGAATATATCCATTCTAATTCATTCGTACGATCCATACTAATTCCTTCGTACGATCCATTCTAATTCCTTCGTACGATCCATTCTAATTCCTTCGTACGATCCATTCTATTTCATTCGTATGATCCATTCTAATTCCTTCGTACGATCCATTCTAATTCCTTCGTATCCATTCTAATTCACTCATACGATCCATTCTAATTCATTCGTACGATCCATTCTAATTCATTCATACAATCCATTCTAATTCATTCACACGAATGTATCCATTCTAATCCATTCGTACGATCCATTCTAATCCATTCGTACGATCCATTCTAATTCATTCGCATGAATGTAACCATTCTAATTCATTCATTTGATCCATTCTAATTCATTCGTACGATCCATTCTAATTCATTCGTCCGATCCATTCTAATTCATTCGCACGAATGTATCCATTCTAATTCATTCGTATGATCCATTCTAATCCATTCTAATTCTTTCACACGATCCATTCTAATTCATTCATAGGATCCATTCTAATTCATTCGTACAATATATTCTATTTCATTCGTACGATCCATTCTTACTCATTCGTATGATCCATTCTAATTCATTCGGACGAATGTATCAATTCTTATTTATTCGTACGATCCATTCTAATTCATTCGTACGATCCATTCTAATTCATTTGCACGAATATATCCATTCTAATTCATTCGTACGATCCATTCTAATTCCTTCGTACGATCCATTCTAATTCATTCGTACGATCTATTCTAATTCATTCGTACGATCCATTATAATTCATTCGTACGATCCATTCTAATTCCTTCGCACGATCCATTCTAATTCATTCGTACGATCCATTCTAATTCATTCGTACAATCTATTCTAATTCATTCATACGAATGGATATATTCGTGTGAATGAATTAGAATGGATCGTACGAATGAGTAAGAATGGATCGTACGAATGAAATAGAATGGATTGCACGAATGAATTAGAATGGATCGTACGAATGAATTAGAATGGATCATGTGAAAGAATTAGAATGGATTCGTACGAAGGAATTAGAATGGATCGTACGAAGGAATTAGAATGGATCGTGCGAATGAATTAGAATGGATCATGCACGAATGTATCCATTCTAATTCATTCCTACGATCCATTCTAATTCATTAATATGATCCATTCTAATTCATTCGTACGATCCATTCTAATTCATTCGCAAAATCTATTCTAATTCATTCGTACGATCCATTCTAATTCATTCGTACGATCCATTCTTACTTATTCGTATGATCCATTCTAATTCATTCGTATGATCCATTCTAATTCATTCGTACGATCCATTCTAATTCATTCGTACAATCCATTCTAATTCACTCATACGATCCATACTAATACATTCATTCGATCCATTCTAATTCATTTGCACGAATATATCCATTCTAATTCATTCGTACGATCCATTCTAATTCCTTCGTACAATCCATTCTAATTCATTCGTACAATCTATTCTAATCCATTCGTACAATCTATTCTAATTCATTCGTACGATCCATTCTAATTCCTTCGTACGATCCATTCTAATTCATTCGTACGATCCATTCTAATTCATTCGTACAATCTATTCTAATTCATTCGTACGAATGGATACATTCGTGTGAATGAATTAGAATGGATCGTACGAATGAAATAGAATGGATTGCACTAATGAATTAGAATGGATCGTACGAATGAATTAGAATGGATCGTGTGAAAGAATTCGAATGGATCGTACGAATGAATTAGAATAGATTGTGCAAATGAATTAGAATGGATCGTACGAATGAATTAGAATGGATACATTTGTGCGAATGAATTAGAATGGATCGTACGAATGAATTAGAATGGATCGTATGAATGAATTAGAATGGATCGTACGAATGAATTAGAATTGATCGTGCGAATGAATAAGAATGGATTGTACGAATGAATTAGAATGGATCATACGAATGAACTAGAATGGATACATTCGTGCGAATGAATTAGAATGGATCGTACGAATGAATTAGAATGGATCGTACGAATGAATTAGAATGGATCTTACGAATGAATTAGAATGGATCGTACGAATAAATTAGAATGGATACATTCGTCCGAATGAATTAGAATGGATCATACGAATGAGTAACAATGGATCGTACGAATGAAATAGAATAGATTGTACGAATGAATTAGAATGGATTCTACGAATGAATTAGAATGGATCATGTGAAAGAATTAGAATGGATTAGAATGGATCGTACGAATGAATTAGAATGGATACATTCGTGCGAATGAATTAGAATGGATCGGACGAATGAATTAGAATGGATCGTACGAATGAATTAGAATGGATCAAATGAATGAATTAGAATGGTTACATTCATGCGAATGAATTAGAATGGATCGTACGAATGGATTAGAATTCATCCTACGAATGGATTAGAATGGATACATTCGTGCGAATGAATTAGAATGGATTGTTTCCTTCGTACGATCCATTCTAATTCATTCGTACGATCCATTCTAATTCATTCATACAATCCATTCTAATTCTTTCACACGATCCATTCTAATTCATTCGTACGATCCATTCTAATTCATTAGCACGATCCATGCTAATTCATTCGTTCGATCAATTCTAATTCATTAGCACGATCGATTCTAATTCATTCATAGGATCCATTCTAATTCATTCATACGATCTATTCTAATTCTTTCGCACGAATGTATCCATTCTAGAATGGATCGTATGAATGTATTAGAATGGATCGTGCTAATTAATTAGAATGGATTATACGAATGAATTAGAATGGATCGTACGAATGAATTAGAATGGATCGTACGTATGAATTAGAATGGATCGTGTGAATGAATTAGAATGGATCATACGAATGAATTAGAATGGATACATTTGTGCGAATGAATTAGAATGGATCGTACGAATGAATTAGAATGGATCGTATGAATGAATTAGAATGGATCGTACGAATGAATTAGAATGGATCGTGCGAATGAATTAGAATGGATCGTACGAATGAATTAGAATGGATCGTACGAATAAATTAGAATGGATACATTCGTCCGAATGAATTAGAATGGATCATACGAATGAGTAAGAATGGATCGTACGAATGAAATAGAATGGATTGTACGAATGAATTAGAATGGATCGTGCGAATGAATTTGAATGGATCGTACGAATGAATTAGAATGGATTGTGCTAATGAATTAGAATTGATCGTACGAATGAAATAGAATGGATTGTACGAATGATTTAGAATGGATCGTACGAATGAATTATAATGGATCGTACGAATGATTTAGAATGGATACATTCGTGCGAATGAATTAGAATGGATCATACGAATGAGTAAGAATGGATCGTACGAATGAAATAGAATAGATTGTACGAATGAATTAGAATGGATTCGTACGAATGAATTAGAATGGATACATTCGTGCGAATGAATTAGAATGGATCGTACCAATGAGTAAGAATGGATCGTACGAATGAAATAGAATGGATTGTGCGAATGAATTAGAATGGATCGTACGAATGAATTAGAATGGATCGTGTGAAAGAATTAGAATGGATTGTATGAATGAATTAGAATAGATCGTATGAATGAATTAGAATGGATCGTACGAATGAATTAGAATGGATCGTACGAATGAATTAGAATGGATCGTACGAATGAATTAGAATGGATACATTCGTGCGAATGAATTAGAATGGATACATTCGTGCGAAAGAATTAGAATAGATCGTATGAATGAATTAGAATGGATCCTATGAATGAATTAGAATGGATCGTGCGAATGAATTAGAATGGATCGTACGAATGAATTAGAATGGATCGTGCTAATGATTTAGAATTGATCGAACGAATGAATTAGCATGGATCGTGCTAATGAATTAGAATGGAACGTACGAATGAATTAGAATGGATCGTGTGAAAGAATTAGAATGGATTGTATGAATGAATTAGAATGGATCGTACGAATGAATTAGAATGGATCGTGTGAAAGAATTAGAATGGATTGTATGAATGAATTAGAATAGATTGTATGAATGAATTAGAATGGATCGTACGAAGGAATTTGAATGGATCATACGAATGAATTAGAATGGATCGTACGAATGAATTAGAATAGATCGTACGAATGAATTAGAATGGATAGTACGAATGAATTAGAATGGATCGTGTGAAAGAATTAGAATGGATCGTATGAATGAATTAGAATGGATCGTGCGAATGAATTAGAATGGATCGTATGAATGAATTAGAATGGATCGTGCTGATGAATTAGAATTGATCGAACGAATGAATTAGCATGGATCGTGCATTCGTACGATCCATTCTAATTCATTCGTAAGATCCATTCTAATTCATTCGTACGATCCATTCTAATTCATTCGTACGATCCATTCTAATTCATTCGCACGAATGTATCCATTCTTCTTCATTCGTACGATCCATTCTAATTCATTCGTACGATCCATTCTAATTCATTCATACGATCTATTCTAATTCATTCATACAATCCATTCTAGTTCTTTCACACGATCCATTCTAATTCATTCGTATGATCCATTCTAATTCATTCGTACGATCCATTCTAATTCATTTGTACGATCCATTCTAATTCATTCGTACAATCCATTCTATTTTATTCGTACGATCCATTCTTACTCATTCGTATGTTCCATTCTAATTCATTCGCACGAATGTATCCATTCTAATTCATTCATACAATCCATTCTAATTCATTCCGTACAATCCATTCTAATTCTTTCACACGATCCATTCTAATTCATTCGTACGTTCCATTCTAATTCATTAGCACGATCCATGCTAATTCATTCGTTCGATCAATTCTAATTCATTAGCACGATCCATTCTAATTTATTCGTACGATCCATTCTAATTCATTCGTACGATCCTTTCTAATTCATATGCACAAAGGTATCCATTCTAATCCATTCATAGGATCCATTCTAATCCATTCGTACGATCCATTCTAATTCATTCGTACGTTCCATTCTAATTCATTCGCTCGAATGTATCCATTCTAATCCATTCGTACGATTCATTCTAATCCATTTGTACGATCCATTCTAATTCATTTGCATGAATGTAACCATTCTAATTCATTCATTTGATCCATTCTAATTCATTTGTAAGATCCATTCTAATTCATTCGTCCGATCCATTCTAATTCATTCGCACGAATGTATCCATTCTAATTCATTTGTACGATCCATTCTAATTCATTCGAACGATCCATTCTAATTCATTCGTAAGATCCATTCTAATTCATTCGTATGATCCATTCTAATTCATTCCCACGAATGTATCCATTCTAATTCATTCATAGGATCCATTCTACTTCATTCGTACTATCCGTTCTAATTCACTCATACGATCCATTCTAATTCATTCATACGATCCATTCTAATTCATTTCCACGAATATATCCATTCTAATTCATTCGTACGATCCATTCTAATTCCTTCGTACGATCCATTCTAATTCCTTCGTACGATCCATTCTATTTCATTCGTATGATCCATTATAATTCCTTCGTACGATCCATTCTAATTCCTTCGTATCCATTCTAATTCACTCAACCGATCCATTCTAATTCATTCGTACGATCCATTCTAATTCATTCATACAATCCATTCTAATTCATTCGCACGAATGTATCCATTCTAATTCATTCGTACGATCAGTTCTAATTCATTCACAAAATCTATTCTAATTCATTCATACGATCCATTCTAATTCATTCACTCGAATGTATCCATTCTAATTCATTCATACGATCCATTCTAATTCATTCGTATGATCCATTCTAATTCACTCATACGATCCATTCTAATACATTCATACAATCCATTCTAATTCATTTGCACGAATATATCAATTCTAATTAATTCGTACGATCCATTCTAATTCCTTCGTACGATCCATTCTAATTCATTCGTGTGATCTATTCTAATTCATTCGTCCGATCCATTCTAATTCATTCGCACGAATGTATCCATTCTAATTCATTCGTACGACCCATTCTAATTCATTCGTACGATCCATTCTAATTCATTCAATTGATCCATTCTAATTCATTCGTACGATCCATTCTAATTCATTCGTCCGATCCATTCTAATTCATTCGCACGAATGTATCCATTCTAATTCATTCGTACGATCCATTCTAATTCATTCATACGATCCATTCTAATTCATTCGTAAGATCCATTCTAATTCATTCGCACGATCCATTCTAATTCATTTGTACGATCCATTCTAATTCATTCGCACGAATGTATCCATTCTAGTTCATTCATACGATGCATTCTAATTCATTCGTACGATCCATTCTAATTCATTCGCACGATCCATTCTAATTCATTCGTACGATCAATTCTAATTCATTCGCACGAATGTATCCATTCTAATTCATTCGTACGATCCTGAATTAGAATGGATCGTACGAATGAATTAGAATGGATACCTTTGTGCATATGAATTAGAATGGATCGTACGAATGAATTAGAATGGATCATATTAATGAATTAGAATGGATCGTACGAATGAATTAGAATGGATACATTCGTGCGAATGAATTAGAATGGATCGTTCGAATCAATTAGACTGAATCGTGCGAATGAATAAGAATAGATCATACGAATGAATTAGAATGGATCGTACGAATTAATTAGAATGGATACATTCGTGCGAATGAATTAGAATTGATTGTATGAATGAATTAGAATGGATCGTATGAATGAATTAGAATGGATCATACGAATTAATTAGAATGGATCGTACGAATGAATTAGAATGGATCGTACGAATGAATTAGAATGGATCGTGCGAATGAATTAGAATGGATCGTGCGAATGAATTAGAATGGATCGTACGAATGAATTAGAATGGATACATTTGTACGAATGAATTAGAATGGATCATACGAATGAATTAGAATGGATCGTACGAATGAATTAGAATGGATCGTGCGAATGAATTAGAATGGATCGTACGAATGAATTCGAATGGATTGTGTGAAAGAATTAGAATGGATCGTACGAATGAATTAGAATTGATCGTGCGAATGAATTAGAATGAATCGTACGAATGAATTAGAATGGATAAATTTGTGCAAATGAATTAGAATGGATCGTACGAATGAATTAGAATGGATCGTATGAATGAATTAGAATGGATCGTACGAATGAATTAGAATGGATCGTGCGAATGAATTAGAATGGATCGTACGAATGAATTAGAATGGATCGTACGAATGAACTAGAATGGATACATTCGTGCGAATGAATTAGAATGGATCGTACGAATAAATTAGAATGGATCGTGCGAATGAATTAGAATGGATCGTACGAATGAATTAGAATGGATCGTGGGAAAGAATTAGAATGGATCGTACGAATGAATTAGAATGGATCGTGCGAATGAATTAGAATGGATCGTACGAATGAATTAGAATGGATACATTTGTGCGAATGAATTAGAATGGATCGTATGAATGAATTAGAATGGATCGTACGAATGAATTAGAATGGATCGTGCGAATGAATTAGAATGGATCGTACGAATGAATTAGAATGGATCATATGAATGAACTAGAATGGATACATTCGTGCGAATGATTTAGAATGGATCGTATGCACCGGAAGGAGATCGCTCGTGGCTGATGCTCGTGGCCCGCCCAGCGTTTGTGAAATACTGGGAGTCAAAACTCTCGGCGCAGACCGCCTACGGTAGACGCCCAAGCTCGCCCGAAGCAGACCCTAGCCGCGTGTGAATGAATTACAATGGATCGTACGAATGAATTAGAATGGATCGTACGAATGAATTAGAATGGATCGTACGATTAAATTAGAATGGATACATTCGTCCGAATGAATTAGAATGGATCATACGAATGAGTAAGAATGGATCGTACGAATGAAATAGAATAGATTGTACGAATGAATTAGAATGGATCCTACGAATGAATTAGAATGGATCGTGTGAAAGAATTAGAATGGATTGTATGAATGAATTAGAATGGATCGTATGAATGAATTAGAATGGATCGTGCGAATGAATTCGAATGGATCGTACGAATTCATTCTAATTCATCCATACAATCCATTCTTATTCTTTCACACGATCCATTCTAATTCATTCGTACGTTCCATTCTAATTCATTAGCACGATCCATGCTAATTCATTTGTTTGATCAAATCTAATTCATTAGCACGATCCATTCTAATTCATTCGTACGATCCATTCTAATTCATTCGCACGATCCATTCTAATTCATTCATAGGATCCATTCTAATTCATTCGTACGATCCATTCTAATTCATTTGTCCGATCCATTCTAATTCATTCGCACGAATGTATCCATTCTAATTCATTCGTACGATCCATTTTAATTCATTCGTACGATCCATTCTAATTCATTCATTTGATCCATTCTAATTCATTCGTACGATCCATTCTAATTCATTCGTCCGATCCATTCTAATTCATTCGCACGAATGTATCCATTCTAATTCATTCGTACGATCCATTCTAATTCATTCGTAAGATCCATTCTAATTCATTCGTACGATCCATTCTAATTCATTCGTACGATCCATTCTAATTCATTCGCACGAATGTATCCATTCTAGTTCATTCGTAAGATCCATTCTAATTCATTCGTACGATCCATTCTAATTCATTCGCACGATCCATTCTAATTCATTCATACGATCAATTCTAATTCATTCGCACGAATGTATCCTGACAGTCGAAGCTCTCGGCGCAGACCGCCCACGGTTGGTGCCCGCAGTCCGCCAGGTGGAGGTCGCAAATGACTAGAACTCCCAATTCGACCGTCGTGTGCAATAAGGCTCCTGAACAAGCGCCAAAGTCTCCTTGGTCGCTCCCTCAGGAGGGGGTAATATTGGGGGTAGCTGAAATCTGCCCTGGAGTTCGCACCCCCCCTTCGCGCTCACCAAATCACCTTGACAGGGAGCGAGATCCACATTGGGCTGAAGGGGCCTTAGGCTAAAAGCTCGCTCAGGAGCTCGCCCAAGCTCGCGCAGGAGTTCGCTGGAGATGGCAGCGGGAGTTAGACCGTCATGCATATAAAGATACCGGCACCACAAACGCCCCTAGCTCATGCAGGAGCTCGCCCAAGCTCACGCAGGAGCTCGCCCAAGCTCGCGCAGGAGCTCGCCCAAGTTCGCCCTTGCCTGTGGATCTCATAGACCCCAGGATTCTAAGGGGTGGGGAACTCGCCCAGGAGCTCGCCCTCCCCCCCCATGCTAACCAAATCACCTTGACAGGGAGCGAGCTCCACATTGGGCCGAAGGGGCCTTAGGCAAAGAGCTCGCTCAGGAGCTCGCCCAAGCTCGCTCAGGAGCTCGCCCAAGCTCGCTCAGGAGCTCGCCCAAGCTCGCTAGAACTCCCCAGTTTATCGAAGAGGTCGCTCCCGCGAGGTCCGACTTTTGATAGATATGGAAGAGAAGGCGGAGCAATGGAGGGCGAGCTCGCCCTGGCTTCCCACCGGAGGTCGCCCACAGTGCACGAAGATCTCCCAGACTTGAATATTCCAGAATAGCCACCTGGCAGCAACAAGAAAGATGCTCTCCCCCACTCAAACCGCCTGGCAGGCTCGACGACGAAGAATGTCAGGGACGCTAGTACCAAGGACTGTCAGAGACCCACGCGAGCCAGAACGTGGGGGTCTAGAAGGCTCTGGAAAGAATCTCCACGTGTCGGGCCGCGGTAGGTCGCCAATGTCTATAAATGCTCACCCCCAGGCTCCAGAGTACTGGTTCGAAACCCTTTTCCCTACCACTTTCGTCCACTAAAGCTCGTCGTTGTGCACCTGAGACTAACTTGAGCGTCGGAGGGTCTGCGCTTCTAAGGGAGCCAGCCATTCTCACGCTTTTTCTTTGTCTTGCAGGTAGCCCGCACGGACCAGCGAAAAAATCCCCCGAATATTTGGCGCCGTCTGTGGGATCTTACGACTGGTTCCGGCGAGAACGCCCACGACCACATGGTTAGACACCGGAGGCTCTCGTAACCCAAAGATGGCTCCGGCGATAAGGGGACGCCGGCGACCGAGGACCCGTGCGAGGTCTGCGCGCAGCGAACCTCCTGTTGAGACCCCCCAGCCTCATGTCCCGCTCAGTGACCAGCTCCTGTTGGAGATACTGGCTACCCAGCGGGCAATGATGGATGAACTGACGTGACTCCGTCAGGTTCCGGCGGCCAGCCGACGGTCTGGGCCGGCGAAAATGGCGTCTCCGGGGCGACCACCAGCATCAACATCGCGCCCACCCACGACCATTCCGGCTCGGCAGGTTTCCCGTCCGGAACCCCCGGTCGAGAGAGCGGCCGTACGCGGGGTGCCGGAAACCCCACTTACGAGGCTGCAGAAGCTAGTAACCCAGCGGTCTAGCAACCAGGCGACCTCGCGGGCGACCATCCCTCGCCGCCGTAGCCGGAGCGCCGATTCTAATGAGTCAGAGGCAAGGTCTCTAGAGCGGGATCGTGACCCGCGTCATCGGCGACGTGGGAAAGAGCCCGTGGTGGCTATACCTTCCGAAGCTCGAGAGGCAACGGCCTCCCACAGACCAACCGCCACGATGAAGGAATCCGCGGGCGAACAGCGAGGAGGCCGCCGAGCGGTAGCCCCCGAGGGTTGCCGCGGGGCGGATCCGAACCTCCCTCGAGGGAGCATGCACGGCCGCCTAGGACCTGCGCAGCAGCCTCTGGGAGTTTTCCCCGGGCACTGGCAGCGACCTAACGCGACGGTAGACATGCTGGAGGACCTCGCCGCCCACGGGGGTAGACCCTTCACGAGCGAGGTGCACCAAGGAGGTTTCCCTCACCATTGGACCCCGCCTAAGTTTGTACTGTTCGATGGATCGCAAGATCCAGTCGACCACCTATTGGCTTACCGGAAGCTGTTATTCTTCCGGGACCAAGATCATGTTTTGTGCCGGGCTTTCCCTAGCAGCTTGACGGGCTCGGTGTTAAATTGGTTTCACAAATTGCCGTCGGGCACCATTCCAGACTTCCCAACTCTCTCCAAGTTGTTTCTGGAGCAGTACCGGTGCAACAGACAGCCCCCTAAGAGGATCGAGTCCCTCTTCACTTTGTCCATGGGAGCCCGCGAAACTCTTCGAAGCTTCGCGACGCGCTTCCGAAGCGCCTACCTCGCTCTGGAGGACGCTGTCGGCCAAGATCGTACGACGGTGAGCGCGTTCCGGAACGCCCTCCCCGAGGGAAGCAAGCTGCATGACGCCCTGGTAATCAAGGATCCCCGTACGATCGTCGAGCTATTCGCCCTTGTCCAGCAGCACATTAAGCTCGAAGATGCGGTGTTAGACCGGAAGGGAAAGGCAGTCGAGCAGCGACCTCCTCCGGCTCTATGACCTCTCGTCGTTAAGGCCGTGGAGAGGCGGGAGGTGCCACAGGTGGCACCTTTGCCCGGACCGCCTGCAGCTCCTGCCGTACAGCCCGCGGAAGCCCCCCCGGTGGTCGCTGGAAGGCCGGCGAACTGGCGCCTGCCTCCGGGACCCGGGGAGCGGGATTTCACCGTGTTAACCCACTCGCCAGGGCAAATCTTTCACCAGATTCAGAACGAACCATTCTTTCAGTATCTACCCCCCCTGCAGGTCGGGGAGCCCGGCTCAACCGACAATTCGCGGTGGTGCGCCTTTCATCGCAGCCCCGGGCATCACACCAACAGATGCCGGGCTCTGAAGAACCACCTCGAGGACTTGGTCACCCAGGGACATTTGGATCAGTTTATTTCGCCTCCAAGGAGGTTCGAGGTGATACCAGCACGGGCTCCTCGGGAGGGAGATCGCCCGGGGCCCGCTGAGCCCGCCCTACCTCCACCTCCCCCGGGAGGGCCGGCGGTCTGTCACACCATCAGCGGGCGCCTGAACGGCCCAAGATCAAGCAACGAGGTTCGGCGACAAGTTAGAGAGATGGAGCGGGCTCAGAAGGTATTCTCCATTTCTCTAACTCCTGTACTGCACCGAACGCCGAGGGTAGAAGCCCGAGACTTTATTTGGTTCTCGGAGGAGGACATGGCCGGGGTCGTTACCCCCCACAATGACCCCCTCGTCATATGCCTAATGATGGCAAACATCGAAGTAAGGCGGGTCCTGGTTGACCTAGGAAGTGCCGTAGACATCCTGTTCTTGTCGGCCTTCCAGCGAATGGGACTGAGACAAATTGATCTGTCCCCCTCAACAGGCTCGCTCACCGGTTTCACTGGCGAGGTCGCTAAGGTGGTAGGGGAGATAACCCTCACCGTAACGGCGGGCCCAGAGGTACGTCAAGTCCGTTTCGCGGTGGTGAATGGCAGTCCGCTTTCAATGCCATCCTAGGGCGACCCTGGTTGAGGCAGATGAAAGCGGTGTCCTCGCCTAATCACCAGGCCCTCAAGTTTCCCACAAACAGAGGGGTCGTGGTAATTCGAGGAGACCAGGTCGCTGCTACCAGGTGCGAGCAGGACGTCTTTCACCTCGCAGACGTGGAGGTCGCTGAGGCCAAGAGGCCTGCGCCCTCCTAGCAATTAACGCCCACCTCAAGCGGGCTCCCTCAAAGCCCGAGAGAGGTCGCCTCACTTAGATCCCCCACTCCACCCCCGGGTGGGAGCGGCGTGGATTTTGAGCTCGAGGAGAAAGGCCGCCTACCAGGGACCTAGAGAGGAAGTTTTCCCATTGCCGAGCCGCTACAAGAAGTCAACATCGGAAGCGAGGACGGACCAAGGATTGTTAGTCTCGGGACCTCGCTAACCAAGGGCGAGGTCCTAGCCTTGACCGACATACTCAGGGAATACCGTGACGTATTCGCCTGGAGCTTCGCGGACATGCCAGGGATTGACCCGGAGGTCGCCTGTCATCGTCTGCACACCATGAAAGAGTTCCCGCTGATCAAGCAAAAAGCTCGGCACATACCGGCTGCGAAGTCCATCGCAGTGGCGGCGGAACTAGACAAGCTAGAGCGAGCTGGCTTTATTCGCGAGGCGCACTTTCCCGAGTGGATCTCCAACATCGTGGCGGTGCCAAAGAAGAGCGGGGCGGTCAGAGTGTGCATTGACTTCTCCGACCTCAATAAAGCATGCCCGAAGGACGGTTTTTCCCTTCCGCGGATAGGCGCGCTGGTCGACGGAGCTGTCGGGTTCCAGGCCCTGTCCTTCATGGATGGATATTCTAGGTATAACCAGATACCTCTCCACGTCGACGATCAAGAGAAGACCGCCTTCTATTCTAGGGTGGGCTAACAGAAGCTATTCTGCTATCGAGTGATGCCTTTTGGACTTAAGAACGCTGGAGCCACCTACCAAAGGTTAGTCACTCAGATGTTCAAGAGTCAGATCAGCAGGAATGTCGAAGTTTATGTAGACGACCTCCTGGTGAAAAGTCGAGAGCGAGAGGGGCATGTCGCCGATCTCCGCGAAACCTTCGAAGTGCTGAGAAAGTACCAAATGAGGCTGAACCCGGCAAAGTATGCATTCGGGGTGACTTCTGGGAAATTCCTAGGGTACCTGGTCACCCACAGGGGGATCGAGGCGGACCCTGGGCAAATCCGAGCACTTGTCGAGATGCCTGCACCAAGAACCCGGCAGGAAGTTCAGAGGTTGAGCGGGCGAATCGCCGCGCTCAATCGATTTATCTCCAAATCCTCAGACAACTGCCGACCTCTTTTTGAGCTACTACGAAAAGGAGCGAGCATTTGTTGGGATGAAAAGTGCGAGCACGCCTTTCAAAAGATCAAGGATTATCTGGCGAGCCCGCCAATCCTAGCGGCACCAAAAGATGGCGCCGAGCTTGGCGTGTATCTCGCGGTCACAAAGAATGCGGTAAGCGGGGTCCTTGTTATGGAAGAAGCAAAGGTGGAGCGGCCTGTCTACTTTGTAAGCCACACAATGCTTCCCGCTGAGCTCCGGTATCGACCAATCGAGAAGGTCGCATTGGCCTTGGTCCTTACCGTAAGGAAGCTTCACCCCTACTTCTCGGCGCACACTGTCAAGGTCATCACGGAGCACCCTCTGAAGAGCGCGCTCTCCAGACCCTCGATAGCCGGCAGGCTTTACCGATGGTCCGCCGAGCTCGCCGCCTATGGTTTGGAGTATGTCCCTCGAGTTGCCGTCAAAGGGCAGGCTCCGATTTCTTGGCGGACTTCCCCATAGAAGAACCGGTCCACTACCAGGAGGATGAGCCAACTGAGGTACACCCTGGGAAGGCGAGGTTCTTGGACAACCTAGGTGAGCTTCCTCCAACTAAGCATTCAGAGATGGGGGGCTGGGAGTTATTCATCGACGGATCCTCCAATGCTTTGGGGGCCGGAATCGGGGTTGCACTGATCACCCAGTCGATACTTCTTGAGAAATCAGTCCGGCTGGATTTCGCGGCAACCAACAATGAGGCAGAGTATGAGGCACTGCTCGCCGGACTAGAGCTCGCTCAAGAAGTAGGCGCCAAACGGTTAAAGGTTTTTAGCGATTCTCAGCTGATCATTTATCAAATCAATGGAGAGTACGCCTCCCGGGATACGCGAATGGCGGGCTACGTGGATCTGGTAAAAGGAAAGGCCGCAGAGTTCGAAAAGATCTCCTTCGAGCAAATCCCTCGAGCCGATAATAGGCGAGCTGATGCATTGGCAAGCGCTGCCTCCCTGCTGGGAACATCAGAAGCTCGCCAGATTCTCATCGAGGTCCAGAATCAGTCTCGGCTCCGACTGATAGAGCCCGCTGTTAACTAAGTCTCTGTCGACGTATCACCCGGCGGGTGGACCGCCCCCATTCTTCGTTTTCTCCAGAAGGGCGAGCTTCCAGAGGATAGAGAGGAAGCCCGGCGAGTGGAGAAACGCACTGGGTGCTACCTCATTCGCTGGGATCGCCTTTTTCGAGGATCTTTTGGCGGGCCAAATCTTCGTTGCGTCGAGAGCCCGGAGACCGAAGAAGTTTTGAATCACATTCACTCGGCGAGCTGGGAAACCACGCTGGTGGGCGGTCTCTAGCTGCGAAAGTACGAAGGCAAGGATACTGGTGGCCCACTCTGGAGCGAGATGCCTTGAAGGTCGCACAAAGCTGCATCCAATGTCAGAAGCACGCCACGACAAATCATATGCCCGCAAAAGAACTGCATTCTCTGGCGAGCCCCTGGCCGTTTCAACAATGGGGGTTAGATATTGTGGGACCTTTCCCCGTATCAGCCTGGCAGAAGAAATTCATCTTAGTAGCTACGGACTACTTCACCAAATAGGTAGAAGCTGTCCCGCTAGCTAAGATAGGTGAGAAACAAGTGAAAGACTTCCTTTGGAAGAATATTTTCTGTCGTTTCGGGCTGCCCCGAGTACTTATCACCGACAATGGTCGCCAGTTCGACAATCGCTTGATCAGAGGCTTTTGCGCTGAATTTGGAGTCGACCTAAGGTTCTGTTCCCCAAGGTACCCTCAAAGCAATGGGCAGGCCGAAGCTACGAATCGTGTAATCCTAGATAACCTCAAGAAAAGGCTGGAAGGGAAGAAAGGATTATGGGAGCAGGAGCTCGATGGAGTCTTATGGGCCTATTGCACTACTCCACGTCGCTCAACTAACGAGTTCCCTTTCAGTCTCACTTTTGGTTGCGAAGCCGTGCTACCCGTAGAAGCCGAACTGCCCACTGAAAGAATTCTTGTGTCAAAGGAGGTTGACAACGACAAACTGCTCGTCGACTCTCTCGATCAACTCGAAGAAAGATGAGAGCACGCCAATCTACACCTCGCCGGATATAGACAGGAAATGAAGCGCGCATATGACAAAAGAGTCCGCCATCGGGCATTCAAGGCTGGTGACACGGTGATGAGAAAGGTGTTCGCAAACACGCAAGAGCCTAATGCAGAAAAGCTCGCGGCAAACTGGGAAGGCCCCTACATAGTACACGAAGCAGGAAGCTCGAGGGCTTACCGGTTGATGACCGCTGAAGGCGACCTGTTAGAGCGACCTTGGAATGCTTTGCACCTTCGCAAGTTTTATGCATAAGACCAAGGGATTATGTAAATCAACTTCTGAAGAAGTTATGAATGAACAATGGAGGTTACAACGAAGAATTTAACTCGGAAGCTCGGCGCAGCAAGAGCCCGCATGATCTATAAAGTGTAGTCCGCCGTTGTACGGACTTAAAGCAAGACCGGGATCCTCAGAGGCAGCCAGTGGGTGACCTTGAGCTTCCTGGGGCAGTCCGCCGTTGTGCGGACTTAAAGCAAGACCGGGATCCTTAGAGGCGGCCAGTGGGCGACCTTGAGCTTCCCGGGGCAGTCCGCCGTTGTGCGGACTTAAAGCAAGACCGGGATCCTCAGAGGCGGCCAGTGGGTGACCTTGAGCTTCCCGGGGCAGTCCGCCGTTGCGCGGACTTAAAGCAAGACCGGGATCCTTAGAGGCAGCCAGTGGGCGACCTTGAGCTTCCCGGGGCAGTCCGCCGTTGTGCGGACTTAAAGCAAGACCGGGATCCTAAGAGGCAGCTAGTGGGCGACCTTGAGATTCCTGGGGAAGTCCGCTGCCTAGTGGACTCTAAACCTAACCGGGATTCTTCGCGTTCACCTGCCATGAACGGAAGCATCATGGCGCGGGCTTACCCCTCAATGGGCAAGTCCGCCAAACAGGATCATCGAGGGAAATTAACCGGGCAGGGGGCAGCTAGCACTTATTAGTTTCCTTTTAAAATAAAAATGGTTTAAATCTCTGAGTGTAGGGAAGTTTTTTTTGAAGTCATTTGGTTCGCTTATCATTTTTCGAGCTCAAAGATTGTTGAGTTTTAGCGAGCATGCCGAGTTTTTCGTTTGCATATACTTTAAAATAAAAAGGTTGAATCGAATTAGCTGCCTCGCCCGGGGTATCACTCTCGAGATCGCTGCGAAACTCCTAAAGCGGACTCATGAGCAACACAGAGAGAGAAAGAAACGCATAGGCGAGCTCAAAACGTATTTTCATTCATTATTTAAAAGTACATTGAAGGGGTTACAAAAGGATGGAACCTAGGCAGGGCCAGTACCCGCGCCGTCATCATCGCCGCGCTTCCTCTTCTTTGACCTTTCGGCCTTATACTTCTCAATGGCGTCCAGCGCACCCTTCTGAAGGAGCTCACCCAGCTGCGACTGGAGGCGCTCTCGCTGGGTGTTGAGGTCGTGGAGATGTGCCTCCTTCAGCACCGCGATCTCGTCCCTGGAGGCTGCCACCAGCCTGCGGAGCTCGAGGACCTCTTTCTGGGCGGCCTCTTTGGCTTTGGTCGCCTCTTGTAGGTCCGCGAGGGCATGGGCACGAGCATCCTCGACCGAGGCGAGCCCAGTGGTGAGGGTGGCAGCCCGCTGGCGCAGCTGGGCAACCTCTGTGTCAACAGAGGCGGCCTGCTGGTGCAGCCGGTCCACCTCGGCTCGGAGCTCGCCGGAGTGGTCCATCTGGTGAAGCCAGTGGATGTGCTCATCTACTCTCCTCTCCGAGCCGTGGAGAGTGTCATCATAGAGAGCAATCGTGTCCCCCGCAACGCCAGCGACCTCATCAGCGAGGGCCCGGCTGACCCGCTCCACCTACGCCAAGGTGAAACAGTTAGAGAAAGTCTTAGGAGAAATTTCGAACAGAGAGGGATTTAAGGCGAAGAAGTGTGAAGGTAATCTTACCTCGAGGAGCCGGTTGATGAGGGTGATGTAGGGAGTCCGGGCGAAAATGTTGCACCCCAGGATCTCCCGCGTGAAGTAGGGGGCGCGCTCGGGGTCGCCTGAAGAGGAGCCCGCCTGGCTCACCTCGGTTGGAGCAGCCGGGGGAGGCGCATCGACGGCAGTAGCGGTGGCCTCGCCCCCTTGAGCGCCGGCACCCCCTTCCTTGATAAGGGGAGGCACGGCGGATCCCCCTTGTCCGGGCAAGTCTGGGTCCAAGGCTTCCGAGCTGGAGCTCGGAAGGTCGTCCAGGATGGCCCCCAGGTCCGGAGGCCAGTAAACCAACTCGCCCAGCTCCGGGAGGATAGGAGCCTCGAGAGCAGAGGGAGCGGAGGGGGCAGTGGGCGCAGGCGCGCTGGAAGCGGCAGGCGCGGGCTCGGGCGCGGGCACGCTGGGAGCCATAGGCGCAGGCGCGGGCGTGGGCACGGGCGCACTGGAATCAGTGGGCGCAGGCACGCTGGAAGCGGTAGGCGCGGGCTCGGGTGCGGGCGCGCTGGGAGCCATAGGCGCGGGCGCGGGCATGGGCGCGGGCGCACTGGAATCAGCGGGCGCGGGCGCGGGCGCACTGGCAGCAGAGGGCGCGGGCACGCTGGGAGCCATAGGCGCGGGCACGGGCGTGGCCACGGGCGCGCTAGCAGCAGAGGGCGCGGGCGCGGGCACGCTGCAGCCAGACGCATCCGGTATAGAGGGCGCGGGCGCGATGGGGGGCGCAGGTGCGCTGGAAGCAGCAGGCGCGCTGGAAGCAGCGTGCGCGGGCGCACTGGGAGCAGACGCAGCCGGTGCGGCGGGCTCGGCAGCGCGGGCCGGCGCTTCTCCTTCTTTTTCCTCTTCCTCGGCCGAGCTGGAATCCTCGCAGGATTCCAGGCCCGCTTCCTCCAGAGCGGCTTTCCTCCTCTGCTCCTCAGCGGCTCGCACAAAGGCTTCGTGAGCTTTGCGGACGACATCGTCTTCCCCCGTCGGGCAGGTCGCCGGAGCCCTCTTCTTCTTCTTCTTTATGTGGGCGCCCTCCATCTCTGGGGTCATTACCGCGACAAAGAGGGGTTTAGAGAGGTCGCCCGGGAACCCGCGCATCAGCACCTCGGCCATTGGGGTTTCCACCTCCGCCATGCCAAGAAGGAGCTCGACGCGCGGGTCCTCAGGGTCGACCATCACAACTTGACGTCGTGGGGGTTCTGAAATTGAGGAGTGCGTAGGGAGATTGGAACCTAAGGGAGAGTTCGCCTGACCTGGGGCAACCTCGCGGGATGGAGGCGGCGGCGAGGGAATGTCCTCCTCGCGGAGCATGTCGATGGTGTCTTCATCGGCAAGCCTAATCGGGGAAGCCCGCTTCTTCTTCCCCTTCGTCGCCGAAGAGGTGCCGGCACCGGGGGTCTTGGGAGCCGCCTTGGAGGTCGCCCCGGCTCGGCGAGAGACCGCCACCTTCTGGCGCATGTTCTTCTGGCGGGTGGTGATGGCGCCAGTCCGAAGATCCTTCCAGAGGAAGGAGAAGTCCGGAGCCAGGATCTTCTCGGGAGTTCGCCCATCGAGGAACTCCAAGATCGCCTTGTCGAGCGTTTGTTCTTGGGCCTCAGAGATACATTTCTTCCCTTTGGCACGGTACTCAGCGATCTTTGAAGTTGGGGAGGGGCGGCCTTCCGGGGTGAGCAGGAACGCCTGCGCAGGGACCTCGCCACTCCCCCGCGACGACGAAGGGGTACTCTTTCCAGTACCTATCCTTGTTTTTGACCGCGGAGAAGGGGAGCACCTCGTCGGAGCGGCCTGTGAGGTAGAACAGGCCGCAGCCCACCTCGTTGAAGACGGGCCTCGGCTTGAGGAACCACTTCTTCAGGAGGTAGGCGAGGGGGATCCTCACGTTAAGGGCTTACTCGATTCGAGAAATCCCGTAGAGGATCCCCCATGAGTTTCCCGGAAGCTGGGCGGGGCATAAGCCCGCCAGCTCCAGTAGCTCGCTGGCCAAATGGTTTAGGAGGAGCCGGAGCCCTGACCAGACCTGCCCCACGGAGACCGCGGTGCCGGAGAGCGGCCTCCCCGAGCGAGGGAGGGGCAAAATGGCAAGCTCCCGGGGAATTCCCACCGCAGTCTGCAGACTGTCGGGGACAGGCGCGCCCCCGATGTCATGCAGCCAGATGACGGCGGGCACCTTGGGGGGAGCCTCGCCCTCAGTGCCGGAAGCGCGCACTGAGAGAGGAGCGACGTCGAGAGGCTCCTCTTGGGAGGGCGCAGCGGCAGCAGCAGTAGAAGAAGAAGCGGCAGCAGAGGAAGCCATGAGTGCGAGAGCGTGCTAGCGAGCTGCGAGCTGAAAGCTAAGGAGGAAGGGAGAGCTGTTTTTCACGCAGCGGTAAAAAACGCCCCCCCATCTCCTATTTATAGGCAGGCGAGAGACAAGTGAATCAGGCCGCAGTTAATGCCCGAGCACGCCCAACGAGGCGACATGACGGTTGTCGAAGCGACAGCTCGTTTCTTTCCAATCGTCAAGAGCCACGTGGGCCACGCGTGGAAAAGGCTGCGCCGGCGCCGACGCTGTCCTTTACTGACAGAAAAAGGAGCGAATAAGATGAAGACACGTGTCTTGCGCCGATCGGGATCTCATGATGAGATTTATTGTATCAGCATCGAGCCTCGTGCCGCATTTAAGCTGAGGCGACCGTCGGAGATTCGGAGCGATACCCAAGTCACAAGATCGCCCGTGGCTGGTGCCCGCAGCTCGCCCGAAGCAGACCCTGGCCGCGTGTGACAAGCTCGCACCGGAAGGAGATCGCTCGTGGCTGACGCTCCCGGCCCGCCCAGCGTTTGTGAAATACTGGGAGTCAAAACTCTCGACGCAGATCGCCCACGGCTGATGCCCAAGCTCGCCCGAAGCAGACCCTGGCCGCGTGTGATAAGCTCACACCGGAAGGAGATCGCTCGTGGCTGACGCTCCTGGCCCGCCCAGCGTTTGTGAAATACTGGGAGTCAAAACTCTCGACGCAGATCGCCCACGGCTGGTGCCCAAGCTCGCCCGAAGCAGACCCTGGCCGTGTGTGACAAGTTCGCACCAGAAGGAGATCGCTCGTGGCTGACGCACCCGGCCCGCCCAGCGTCTGTGAAATACTGGCAGTCAAAGCTCTCGGCGCAGATCGCCCACGGCTGGCGCCCAAGCTCGCCCGAAGCAGACCCTGGCCGTGTGTGACAAGCTCGCACCGGAAGGAGATCGCTCGTGGCTGATGCTCCGGCCCGCCCAGCGTTTGTGAAATACTGGGAGTCAAAACTCTCGACGCAGATCACCCACGGTTGGTGCCCAAGCTCGCCCGAAGCAGACCCTGGCCGCTTGTGACAAGCTCGAACCGGAAGGAGATCGCTCGTGGCTGACGCTCCCGGCCCGCCCAGTGTTTGTGAAATACTGGGAGTCAAAACTCTCGACGCAGATCGCCCACGGCTGGTGCCCAAGCTCGCCCAAAGCAGACCCTGGCCGCGTGTGACAAGCTCGTACCAGAAGGAGATCGCTCGTGGCTGACGCACCCGGCCCGCCCAGCGTCTGTGAAATACTGGCAGTCAAAGCTCTCGGCGCAGATCGCCCACGGTTGGCGCCCAAGCTCGCCCGAAGCAGACCCTGGACGTGTGTGACAAGCTCGCACCGGACGGAGATCGCTCGTGGCTGATGCTCCGGCCCGCCCAGCGTTTGTGAAATACTAACAGTCAAAGCTCTCGGCGCAGACCGCCCACGGTTGGTGCTCGCAGTCCGCCAGGTGGAGGTCACAAATGACTAGAACTCCCAATTTGACCGTCGTGTGCAATAAGACTCCTGAGCAAGCGCCAAAGTCTCCTTGGTCGCTCTCTCAGGAGGGGGTAATGTTGGGGGTAGCTGAAATCTGCCCTGGAGTTCGCACCCCCCCTCCGCGCTCACCAAATCACCTTGACAGGGAGCGAGATCCACATTGGGCTGAAGGGGCCTTAGGCTAAAAGCTCGCTCAGGAGCTCGCCCAAGCTCGCGCAGGAGTTCGCTGGAGATGGCAGCGGGAGTTAGACCGTCATGCACATAAAGATACCGGCACCACAAACGCCCCTAGCTCATGCAGGAGCTCGCCCAAGCTCGCGCAGGAGCTCGCCCAAGCTCGCGCAGGAGCTCGCCCAAGTTCGCCCTTGCCTGTGGATCTTATAGACCCCAGGATACCAAGGGGTAGGGAACTCGCCCAGGAGCTCGCCCTCCCCCCCCATGCTAACCAAATCACCTTGATAGGGAGCGAGCTCCACATTGGGCCGAAGGGGCCTTAGGCAAAGAGCTCGCTCAGGAGCTCGCCCAAGCTCGCTCAGGAGCTCGCCCAAGCTCGCTCAGGAGCTCGATCAAGCTCGCTCAGGAGCTCGCCCAAGCTCGCTCAGGAGCTCGCCCAAGCTCGCCAGAACTCCCCAGTTTATCGAAGAGGTCGCTCCCGCGAGGTCCGACTCTTGATAGATATGGAAGAGAAGGCGGAGCAATGGAGGGCGAGCTCGCCCTGGCTTCCCACCGGAGGGCGCCCACAGTGCACGAAGATCTCCCAGACTTGAATATTCCAGAATAGCCACCTGGCAGCAACAAGAAAGATGCTCTCCCCTACTCAAACCGCCTGGCAGGCTCGACGACAAAGAATGTCAGGGACGCGAGTACCAAGGACTGTCAGAGACCCACGCGAGCCAGAACGTGGGGGTCTAGAAGGCTCTGGAAAGAATCTCCACGTGTCGGGCCACGGTAGGTCGCCAATGTCTATAAATGCTCACCCCCAGGCTCCAGAGTACAGGTTTGAAACCCTTTTCCCTACCACTTTCGCCCACTAAAGCTCGCCGTTGTGCACCTGAGACTGACTTGAGCGTCGGAGGGTCTGCGCTCCTAAGGGAGCCAGCCGTTCTCACGCTTTTTCTTTGTCTTGCAGGTAGCCCGCACGGACCAGCGAAAAAATCCCCCGAACAGATCGTACGAATGAATTAGAATGGATCGTGTGAAAGAATTAGAATGGATCGTACGAATGAATTAGAATGGATCGTGCGAATGAATTAGAATGGATCGTACGAATGAATTAGAATGGATACATTTGTGCGAATGAATTAGAATGGATCGTACGAATGAATTAGAATGGATCGTATGAATGAATTAGAATGGTCGTACGATTCATTCTAATTCATTCATACGATCTATTCTAATTCATTCATACAATCCATTCTAATTCTTTCACACGATCCATTCTAATTCATTCGTACGATCCATTCTAATTTATTCGCACAATCCATTCTATTTCATTCGTACGATCCATTCTTACTCATTGGTACGATCCATTCTAATTCATTCGCACGAATGTATCCATTCTAATTCATTCGTACGAATCCATTCTAATTCATTCGTACAATCCATTCTATTTCATTCGTACGATCCATTCTTACTCATTCGTATGATCCATTCTAATTCATTCACACGAATTGATCGAACGAATGAAATAGAATGGATTGTGCGAATGAATTAGAATGGATCGTACGAATGAATTAGAATGGATCGTATGAATGAATTAGAATGGATCGTACGAATGAATTAGAATGGATCGTACGAATGAACTAGAATGGATATATTCGTGCGAATGAATTAGAATGGATCGTACGAATGAATTAGAATGGATCGTACGAATGAATTAGAATGGATCTTACGAATGAATTAGAATGGATCGTATGAATGAATTTGAATGGATCGTACGAATGAATTAGAATGGATACATTCGTGCGAATGAATTAGAATGGATCGGACGAATGAATTAGAATGGATCGTACGAATGAATTAGAATGGATCGTACGAATAAATTAGAACGGATACATTCGTCCGAATGAATTAGAATGGATCATACGAATGAGTAAGAATGGATCGTACGAATGAAATAGAATAGATTGTACGAATGAATTAGAATGGATCATACGAATGAATTAGAATGGATCGTGTGAAAGAATTAGAATGGATTGTATGAATGAATTAGAATGGATCGTATAAATGAATTAGAATGGATCGTGCGAATGAATTCGAATGGATCGTACGAATTCATTCTAATTCATTCATACAATCCATTCTAATTCTTTCACACGATCTATTCTAATTCATTCGTAGGATCCATTCTAATTCATTCGTACAATCTATTCTATTTCATTCGTACGATCCATTCTTACTCATTCGTATGATCCATTCTAATTCATTCGCACAAATGTATCCATAATGGATCATACGAATGAGTAAGAATGGATCATACGAATGAAATAGAATGGATTGTGCGAATGAATTAGAATGGACCGTACGAATGAATTAGAATGGATACATTCGTGCGAATGAATTAGAATGGATCGGACGAATGAATTAGCATGGATCGTGCTATTGAATTAGAATGGAACGTACGAATGAATTAGAATGGATCGTGTGAAAGAATTAGAATGGATTGTATGAATGAATTAGAATGGATCGTGCGAATGAATTAGAATTGATCGAACGAATGAATTAGCATGGATCGTGCTAATGAATTAGAATGGATCGTGCGAATGAATTAGAATGGATCGTACGAATGAATTAGCATGGATCGTACGAATGAACTAGAATGGATACATTCGTGTGAATGAATTAGAATGGATCGTACGAATGAATTAGAATGGATCGTATGAATGAATTAGAATGGATCGTACGAATGAATTAGAATGGATACATTCGTGCGAATGAATTAGAATGGATCGTACGAATTAATTAGAATGGATCGTGCGAATGAATTAGAATGGATCGTACGAATGAATTAGAATGGATTCGTACGAATGAATTATAATGGATACATTCGTGCGAATGAATTAGAATGGATCGTACCAATGAGTAAGAATGGATCGTACGAATGAAATAGAATGGATTGTGCGAATGAATTAGAATGGATCGTAAATGGATATATTTGAACGAATAAATTAGAATGGATCATACGAATGAATTAGAATGGATCGTACGAATGAATTAGAATGGATAGTGCGAATGAATTAGAATCGATCGTACGAATGAATTAGAATGGATCGTACGAATGAATTAGAATGGATCATATGAATGAGTAAGAATGTATCGTACGAATGAATTAGAATGGATCGTACGAATGAATTAGAATGGATCGTACGAATAAATTAGAATGGATATATTCGTCCGATTGAATTAGAATGGATCATACGAATGAGTTAGAATAGATCGTACGAATGAATTAGATTGGATCGTACGAAGGAATTAGAATGGATCGTACGAATGAATTACAATGGATATATTCGTGCAAATGAATTAGAATGGATCATACGAATGAGTAAGAATGGATCGTATGAATAAAATAGAAAAGATTGTACGAATGAATTAGAATGGATCCTACGAATGAATTAGAATAGATCATGTGAAAGAATTAGAATGGATTGTATGAATGAATTAGAATGGATCGTACGAATGAATTAGAATGGATCGTACGAAGGAATTAGAATGGATCATGCGAATGAATTAGAATGGACCGTACGAATAAATTAGAATAGATCGTACGAATGAATTAGAATGGATCGTACGAAGGAATTAGAATGGATCGTACGAATGAATTAGAATGGATATATTCGTGCAAATGAATTAGAATGGATCGTATGAATGTATTAGAATGGATCGTACGAATGAATTAGAATGGATCGTGTGAAAGAATTAGAATGGATCATACGAATGAATTAGAATGGATCGTGCGAATGAATTAGAATGGATCGTACGAATGAATTAGAATGGATACATTTGTGCGAATGAATTAGAATGGATCGTACGAATGAATTAGAATGGATCGTATGAATGAATTAGAATGGATACATTCGTGCGAATGAATTAGAATGGATCAGACGAATGAATTAGAATGGATCGTACTAATGAATTAGAATGGATCAAATGAATGAATTAGAATGGTTACATTCATGTGAATGAATTAGAATGGATCGTACGAATGGATTAGAATGGATCGTACGAATGGATTAGAATGGATACATTCGAGCGAATCAATTAGAATGGATCGTACGAATGAATTAGAATGGATCGTACGAATGGATTAGAATGGATCCTACGAATGGATTAGAATGGATACCTTTGTGCATATGAATTAGAATGGATCGTACGAATGAATTAGAATGGATCCTATTAATGAATTAGAATGGATCGTATGAATGTATTAGAATGGATACATTTCTGCACGATCCATTCTAATTCATTCGCACGAATGTATCCATTCTAATTCATTCGTACGATCCATTCTAATTCATTCGTACGATCTGTTGGGGGTAGCTGAAATCTGCTTTGGAGTTCGCCCCCCCCCCCCCCTCTACGTGCTCACCAAATCACCTTGACAGGGAGCGAGATCCACATTGGGCTGAAAAGGCCTAGGCCAAGAGCACTCTCAGGAGCTCGCCTAAGCTCGTTGGAGATCGCCTGAGATCGCCAGGAGCTCGCCAAACTCGCTCAGGAGCTCGCCAAGCTCGCTCAGGAGCTTGCAGTGGTAGCGGAAGTTAGATCGTCATGCATAACAAAGACACCGGCATCGCAAGCGCCCCTAGCTCATGCAGGAGCTCGCCCAAGCTCGCGTAGGAGCTCGCCCAAGTTCGCCCTTGCCTGTGGATCTCATAGACCCCAGGATTCTAAGGGGTGGGGAACTCGCCCGGGAGCTCGCCCTCCCCCCCCCCATGCTAACCAAGTCACCTTGACAGGGAGCGAGCTCCACATTCGGCCGAAAGTGCTTTAGGCAAAGAGCTCGCTCAGGAGCTCTCCCAAGCTTGTTCAGGAGCTCGCCTAAGCTCTCTCAGGAGCTCACCCAAGCTCGTTCAGGAGCTCGCCCAAGCTCGCTCAGGAGCTCGCCAAGCTCGTTCAGGAGCTCGCCTAAAGCTCGCTCAGGAGCTCGCCTAAGCTCTCTCATGAGCTCGCCCAAGCTCGCTCAGGAGCTCGCCAAGCTCGTTCAGGAGCTCGCCTAAGCTCTCTCATGAGCTCGCCAAGCTCGCTCCGGAGATCGCCTAAGCTCTCTCAGGAGTTCGCCAAGCTCGCTCAGGAGCTCGCTTAGCTCGCTCCAGAGCTCGCCCAAGCTCGCCCCGACCCCTGTTTATCGAAGGGGTTGCCCCCGCGAGGTCCGACTCTTGATAAATATGGACGAAAGGACAGAGCAGTGCCGGGCGAGCTCCCATTTGCTCCCTCCCTGAGACCGCCCAGACTTAAACATTCCAGAACAGCCAGCTGGCAGTGACAGGAAAGATACTCTCCCCCACTCAAACCGCCTGGTAGGCTTGACGACAGAATGTCAGGGCACGAGTACCAAGGACTGTCAGACCCACGCGAGCCAGAACGTGGGGGTCTAGAAGGCCCTGGAAGAATCTCCGCGTGTCGGGGCACGGTAGGTCGCCGATTGCTATAAATGCTCACCCCCAGGCTCCATAATAGAGGGTCGGAATCCTTTTCCCTACCACTTTGGTATACCACAGCTCGCCGTTGTGCCACCGTGACTGACTTGAGCGTCGGAGAGTCTGCACTCCTAAGGGAGCCAGCCGTTCTCACGTTCTCTTTTCTTTATCTTGCAGGCAGCCCGCATGGACCAGCAAAAAATCCCCCAAACATTTGGTGTCGTCTGTGGGATCTTCGACTGGTTCCTGCGAGAACACCCACGACCACGCGGTTGAGCGTCGTCGGCTCTCGTAACCCCAAAGATGGCGCCGGCGACAAGGGGACGCAGGCGAACGAGGACCCGCGCAAGGTCTGCGCTCAGCGAACCTCCTGTTGAGACCACCCAGCCCCATGTCCCGCTCAGTGACCAGCTCCTGTTGGAGATGTTGGCCACCCAGCGGGCCATGATGGAGGAACTGACGCGACTGCGTCAGGTTCCGGCGGCCAGCCGACGCTCCGGGCCGGCGAATACGGCACCTCCGGTGCGACCACCAGCGTCAACATCGCATCCGCCTACGACCGTTCCGGCGCGGCAGGTTTCACGCCAGGAACCCCCGGTCGAGAGAGCGGCCGTGCGCAGGATACCGGAAACCCCGCTGACGAGGTTGCAGAAGCTAGTAACCCAGCGGTCTAGCAACCAGGCGACCTCACGCGCGACCGTCCCTTGCCACCGTAGCCGGAGCGTTGATTCTGACAGGTCGGAGGCAAGGTCTCTAGAGCGGGATCACGACCCGCGCCATTGGCGACGAGGGAAAGAGCCTGCGGTGGCTATACTCTCCGAAGCTCGCGAGGCAACGGCCACCCACAGACCAACTGACGCACTGAAGGAATCCGCGGGCGAACAGTAAGGAGGCCGCCGAGCGGTAGCCCCCGAGGGTCGCCGCGGGGTGGGTCCGACCTTGCCACGAGGGAGCATACAAGACCGCCTAGAACCTGCACAGCCGCCTCTGGGAGTTCTCCCCGGGCACTGGCAGCGATCTAGCGCGCCAGTAGATTTACTGGAAGACCTCGCCGCCCACGGAGGTAGCTCGCCTTTCACCAGCGAGGTCCACCAAGGGGGTTTTCCGCACCACTGGACCCCCCCGAAGTTTGTATTGTTCGCCGGGTCGCAGGATCCCGTTGACCATCTCTTGGTCTACAGAGAGCTTCTGTTTTTCCGGGACCAGGACCACGTCTTGTGCCGAGCTTTCCCGAGCAGCTTGACGGGCTCGGCGTTAAATTGGTTCCACAAGTTGCCGCCTGGCATGATCCCCGACTTTCCAACTCTCTCTAGGCTATTCCTGTAGCAGTATCGCTGCAATAGGCAGCCCCCGAAGAGAATCGAGTCTCTGTTTACTCTAGCCATGGGAGCTCGCGAAACGCTCCGGTGCTTCGCAAAGCGATTCCGAAGCGCCTACCTCGCTCTGGAGGACGTTGTCGGCCAAGATCTCATGACGGTGAGCGCATTCCGGAACTCCCTCCCCGAGGGAAGCAAGCTTCATGACGCCCTGGTAATCAAGGATCCCCGCACGATCGTAGAGCTATTCGCCCTTATCAAGCAGCACATCAGGCTCGAGGATGCGGTGTTAGACCGGAAGGGAAAGGCAGTCAAGCAGCGACCTCCTCCGGCTCTGTGACCTCTCGTCGTTAAGGCCGTGGAGAGGCGGGAGGTGCCACAGGTGGCACCTTCGCCCGGACCGTCCGCAGCTCCTACCGTATAGCCCGCGGAAGCCCCCCCGGTGGTCGCTGGAAGGCCGGCGAACTGGCGCCTGCCTTCGGGACCCGGGGAGCGGGATTTTGCCGAACGACGGAGGTTTCAACAAAGAAGTAAGCTCGAAAGCTCGGCACAGAAAAGAGCCCGCATGATCTATAATGTGCAGTCCGCCGTTGTGCGGACTTAAAGCAAGACCGGGACCCTCAGAGGCAGCCAGTGGGCGACCTTGAGCTTCCCGGGGTAGTCCGCCGTTGTGCGGACGTAAAGCAAGACCGGGATCCTCAGAGGCAGCCAATGGGCGACCTTGAGCTTCCCAGGGTAGTCCGCCGTTGTGCGGACGTAAAGCAAGACCGGGATCCTCAGAGGCAGCCAGTGGGCGACCTTGAGCTTCCCGGGGTAGTCCGCCGTTGTGCGGACTTAAAGCAAGACCGGGATCCTCAGAGGCAGCCAGTGTGCGACCTTGAGCTTCCCGGGGTAGTCTGCCGTTGTGCGGACTTAAAGCAAGACCGGGATCCTCAAAGGCAGCCAGTGGGCGACCTTGAGCTTCCCGGGGTAGTCCTGTTGGAAATAAATCCATGGCAGAGGCTCGCAGTGGAAGCAAAGTGAAGGTCCAAGGACCGTAGGCGGTGTGCGTTACATATCAAAATTTTCATCGAAACGATCTACATATGCGTGTATGAAACTAGCATGGCAACTACGCGAACCCCTAACGACGATCTAACGCAAAAGAACAATCTAGCATGTATGCATGTTCTAATTATGTTAGATCTACTTGTTAGAGATCATACATGCGTGCGGAATCTTTCACCGCGACAAATTTCTTCTTTGTCGATGGAGACGGGCTACGGATCTGCTCGACATAGCTTCGGTACGATGGTCATAACTTTCTTCTCCGAACTCCGATTCTGCTGAAATTTGGATTCCAGGTAGAAAACTTCGAGACGCAACTTTTGAAACAAGTTTGATGTCGTTTGGACTTCTATAGCTCCCGCAATCACAGAAACAACGCTGATTTTCTGTACAGATTCTGGACAGCAAAAGGTTGCGGGAGACGCCTTCTAGTTCACCCGATCTCACACGATGCACGGCACCTCGTCGATGGATCTCTGAGTGCCTCCATACGACGAGCCTTCTCCTTCTACGAAACACCACGTGAGGAAGACAAGTCGTTATCCAATGGCGCAAGCGAGGGAGAGAGAGACGAGAGAGGAGATGCGAAGAGAGGAGAGGGGGTGGCTAGGGTTTCCCCCATGGCTTGGGCCGGCCCTAGGGCTTGCATGGCTCATTAATTTCGTCCCCCCCTCTCTCCCTATGCCTTATATAGGGCCGGCCTTATCCTTACGGATAAGTCTAGCGAATAGGATTGACTGATTCAAACCTCTCCCTATATATCTCTTATTTTATCTCTATCTTTTCCTTGTTTTCGAAAACGGTCAAAACCAGCCCGTTTTCTGCGCCTCTTGACTGACCCTTTCATCGGAGGCAACAATCTCCTGAAACTAATAAGGCCGGCCTTGACCAGTCTCTCACCACTCAGGGTCAGCCCCCTTAGTGCATAGTGGCGCTTAGTATGACAAAAAAGCCCTTACGTCACTAGTTGGTCGTTCCTCGTGTACGAGACTTTGCAAGGCACACATAAGTGAAGTGCACCAGTGATTTCACTATTCTCTGAGGTTCCCATAGGGTGCCCCTAGTGAAGTCAACTAGTCAACTCGCAACATGTCCCGGTGAATTGCACCCATGTGGCAAAGTCCACTTATGACAAGGAATTGCTACATGCGTCTCTGCACTAACCTAGGGTTTCCCCTTAGTGCACACACGTAGCTACGCATCTACCGTGCACTAGTGCGAAGCACTCACGGAGCGTATGCTTAGATTTCTCGCTTTCTCTAACTACGTTTTGTGTTTCGAGGAGATGGTATAAGAACCGTACATAATATCGATAAGGTGGAACCTTCAGGGACCAGGGTTCATGGCTTCCAACTCAGACTCGATCGACACACTACCCGAGTGTACCATCGATCCTCTGAGTCCGAGTTAACCTGCGTAGCCACCCAGAGTGCGACGCAGGCTGCACTCCAATCCCCCCGGACTTACTATGTTCTCCCTCATACCCCTGCTCTCCGCTCAGTTTGGTAAACCCGCTGTCCCTCCACTTGGTGCCATGACGCAACTCGAGCGGTGGAGAATACCGTCAGACTCGAGTGCTCATATGACTCGGTTCCTTCCAGGTTGACCACATACATCGTACCTCCGATTACTCAGACGAGCAACCGGATCCGTCATCAGTCCAACTGATGACCACCTGGCCAGGGTTTAATACGACGTAGGTCAGACCAAGGAACGCACCTCCCGTTAGGGGTGTGGATAGCCTGCAGGAGTGACACGCTGATGCAACGCCAGCCGGGTAACCCAGTACACCGTGGTTTTGGATCACTGCATCCGGATCCTCACACATTGGTGCGCCAAAGCACCACACAACTGGTTAGTCCACCAGACATGGTTCCTCAGGGTTTAGGACCGTTTTACCCTAAGCAGAAACACGGTTTAGTGCACCGATGTCTGCTCATCGATCTGTGCACCGTGTTGGTTCCGTTCGGCCATAGACACTGTGCCTGGTAATGACCGTGGTGGAGACACCCACGCTCTGTCATCCCAACAGCTTATCCTGATAGGGCGACCAACCCTTATCAGAGCTGCGAACGTATTTAGGTTACATGGGACCAGTCCCTTGAGTCTACCACTCAAGTGGATTACCATGTAGCTATGGCTCTCTGTTCTGTAATCAGAACACGTACTATGGTACGTACCAATATGCATTCCTATACTATCAACCATACATAGCTAAACTATAGGTTTTACGAGCTATAGACCTCACCAATTCTAACAATCTCCCACTAGGTCTAACGAGGAATAACGGTGTTGAGCTCTGTAGCTTCTACATGCTGCCCAAAAGCCTTTGCAGGAATTCCCTAAAGGAATTGGCAACATTGTCTGTAGATTCCACCTCAGTACCGCTACTTGCATTTTCTCCTATAACTGTCAGATCAAGTGGAGTTTGTACTTGATGGGTTTCCCCTCATAGCGGTGCCTAGTCTCCTTAGACCTTGCTTACCGCTCTTCTATTGTAACAACAGATAACTGAGCCTCTAGTACGCGTTCCAAGTTCTCTAAGAACTTCCTAAGCCTTACCACCTGATATACTACTTCGCACGCAACAACGTGTTAAGCCTCTGTGGTAGAGTCTGTGATGCACTTGCTTCACACACTACCAACTACCGCTTCTAATCCCAAGATAAAAATAATCCCTGAAATCGATTTTCTAGAACACACATCTGACACCAAAGTCAGATCATGTGTGTCCAATCGATATCAGGACCTGTGAAGTGCAAACTAACTCACAATCCTTACTTAATGAGGATTTCTGAGTATACCCTTCACATCGGTCCAGAGATCTGGACCCGGGTTCAATTGAAACTGACCCATCATTCCTGCTGCGCAATAGATATCTAGCCTCGTAAAATGAATCTGGCTAGAATCTTATCTTCATGCGTAGCCTGTGATAGCAAGAGAACTTTGTTCTGGTTATCTAGAGTTACCTTGATTCCCAGAGCATAACTCGCCTCACTAGGGTCTTTCACATCGAATTGTGATGACTACAAACCTTTACCGTAAATAATATTCCTACGTCATTTTCAATCCGTAGAATATCGTTAACGTAAAGTACTAAATATACCCTTGTAGCTATTTCACCTTTCCTGTACCATCTTGGTTTATTCTCATTCTGATCAAATCCGTATGAGCTGATTCCCTTGATCAAAATAGATATTCTAACTTGGATGCTTGCATCAGTCCATAAATGGACCGTTGCAACTTGTATTCCATATCTTCCTAACCTACTGACACAAAGCCTGGGGCTACTCATCCATATGTCCTTTTCAAATTCCCGTTAGGGAATAACTGTCTTGACATCCATCAACCAGATCTCCCAACTATAATGGGCTGTGATGGATTAAGAGGATCCGAAATAGACTTAGGCATAGCTACCAGTGAGATGGTTTTGACATAGTCAATCCCTTCTCCTTTGGCAACTAATCTAGCTACTTAAGTCTTAACCGGGTGCTCTTCTTATACACTTCCAACACCCTGAAGGGTGATAGTGTTATAAGTGTCAAAACTGTTTCAAGGGACATTGATGCAAGCTTGCCTCCATGGTCTTTTGTCAGTCTGAGCTGTCGGAAGCTCCCACTACTTCTTCGTAGCTCTAGGGATCATCCTCTTGAAACTCTGGATTAACTATCAAAGTCTCTCCATAGTATCTTTCAGGAGCTCTGATGGTCCCACAACGACGAGATAGCGGTGGTACAAAGGAAGCTCCGACTACTTCTTCGTAGCTCTAAGGATCATCCTCCTGAAACTCTGGATTAACTATCAAAGTTTCTCCATAGCATCTTTCAGGAGCTGTGATGGTCCCACAACGACGAAGTGGTGGTGGTACAAAAGTGAATTGTTTCTACAGTACCTGGTATACTAGTTTCTTGTAACATCTACTCCCACTACGTTTTCAGATGCGCACTCTTTACCAGTACCCAGTAGTTCACCCAGAACTACCTTACTGATAAACTTATGGTCTATAATATAATCCTGGTCTAGGTAGATGGTATTCGTAGAAACGATTACCTTCCAAACCTCAAGATCATAGAACAGTCCACCTTATGCCTCCTAAGGGTAACCTACAAACAGATATACCTGGAACTACATCTCCATCTCATCCCTCTTGTCCTTTTGCACAAGTGCAGGACAACCCTATATCTCGAGACACTATAGTGTCAGCTTTCGCTTAGACCATAGCTCTCTATAGGTCTGAGGCACTAATCTAGATGAGAGATAGTTTCATATATAAGCTACTGTTTTAAGGTACAACCCCACCAATGGTGGGTAGTACACTTGGCGATATTCATCATACTACGGACCATGTCTAACAGAGTCCGATTCCTTCTCTCGGAGACTTTATTCTGACGTGTCATCCTAAGAGCATTTAACTGGGAGATAATCCCATGCTCCCTCAGGATCCTATGGAACTCGTCCGATAGGTTCTCGTTCCCTCGATTAAATCGAAGAGATTCCTATCGTCTGGACGCTCTTGGAATCATAGATGTCAAAATTAACTAACTCCCATACCTTCATGGCCCTTTTAGTTATTCAGCCTTCCAGATTACACTCATAGGTTAGAAGGATCTCCGATGATTCTGTGAACAGAAACTCGGCCTTCTGTCACCTCTGAATTTATCTGAGGCAAAATATCTAAATCAGAGGGGTCACAAATGGGATAGCTTCTCCAAAGGATTTAGATGAATTTTAATTAGACACTACAGCTGTCATGAAATCTATTTCCGAATTAGGATTAAATACAAAGAGATTATTCTGATCTATTCCTCTAGTAATGAAGCTATCTATTCAGTTTAAGATACACACCAACGGTACTGTCTAAAACTAAAAACTTTATTTACCAAGGAGGAAACAGAACTACATCTCTAAAGATCAAAATCCGTGTTTCGGAAAAACTAAGACAATCATATCTAACAGCTTCCGCAGCGGCTTATGGCATCAGTACCTATGTTAGGATTCCTTCACTATAAAGTAGCCTTCTGCTTTCCTTGAATCTCTGTAGACCCGAAGTCTACATTCCAAGAAGCATAAGAACTGCTACTAGATAGCGACTTAACTCCTAACATCCTGAGGCCATGCTCAATCTTCAAATACCCCCTACACTCGCCAAAGCGGAAACACTTCCGTCCTTAGCGTTACCATACTTAGGAGTCCACACCAGTTTCTGCACTAGAATAGTTTTTAATCTCTTATAAGTTACTCCCTTAGGTTCTTCTAAAGAAGACCTAGGTTAAGCACTAAAGGCTTTGCCTTTAATCTTGATCCCATCCTTTGTCTCTTAGAAATCTCCTTAGAAGTTCTGCGTTTGTCATCTCTAGCTTGTTAAAGCTAAAGTCTCTGACAACGCCTTCGAGGTTCCAGACAAGGATGCAAGACAGACGTCTTCCACCACCTCGTCATCTGGTACTATATCTTTGGAATCTAGTTCGATCTGGAACTCAAGTTTGTGTTCCCGAATAAACATACCCTCAGACATCTCGGTACCGACAAGTATCTAGGTGGATAAGCGATGAGTCTACCGACTTCGCCTAGCAGACATCTTATGCAAGTTAAACTTTATTAGAGAAGACCTGGCATATCTCTGACTCGCTTCTAAAGAGTTATCCGCAAGTCTGCTATAACATAGCACTTGCACATCTCCTTAGACTCTTGCTAGTCGTCATATGCCCTAGTTAGTGCCCTAGTGATATCTGGACCCGTTAGGTCTAGTACAGGGATATTTAGATTGGAAGCCAATGTACGTTTACTACCCTAAGCATAAGCTAGAGATAGCGCTTCCGCTCTACGTAGTTAGAGACCTGATAACTGGTTCTCTTATGGGATAATGGATAGGGGAACTATATGGTTGAATAAAAACGAATGCAAAATAACTTAGTTTATGGATTTTGAAAATAAGCTAATTATATCCAAATGTCAGCGCTACCCTCACAACGAAGACACCTCTAGGGATTAATTAACCATGTATGTAAGATCTCGGAATAGGCTGCACCTGTCCGAGGGGGCAGTGTGCAGGTCATCCGCTTACACGGGTCTTTCCCTTGACCCTATCCAAATATGCCAACTAAGGGCTTTGATGAACCATGGTTATCTTTTGGCCAGTACCACGTGATCACCATTGTCTTCGCAACGAATACCTCACGTGTACTTCGGATGCTTAACCACGAGCCTAGGCAATTACAGAACGGAAGTTCTAACGGCCCCCACGAGGGTGAGTAAAGCCTAAACCCTTGGCGCCGTAATCGCCATATCCCGAGGGAGATCACTAAGTAGCTTGGCATGAAAAAACAAAGCTCTCACCCGAGGGGGTTGTTGAGTTATGCCCTCCCACCCGAGCACGAAGTGATTGGCCGTGGAGGCCAGGGGATCTCTAAAAGTCCTCTCTTGCATCCCTTATTAAATTTGAGGGTTATTTAATGCAAGTATGAGTGTACACTAAGGTCACGACAACCTATACACTAGACCCTAGTCATATCGTGCTCCCACTAGCATTTCAAGCCTTTTGCGAAGCATTAATCGATCTCGGAATATCATAGTCCCTGCCTCGAGTGGATTTCTCCACTCAAGGGTCACATTACATATCCCAAGAACATCGATGCTTTGCAAACTTGGCTATTACGCTAATACCCTGGAGCCTAGCCTAAGGTCAGACTGACAGGAAAGGTCTTTCACTACCATGGCGCCTTGCTTATAAATTTGACGAATGATGTCATAGTAGAATTCCAACTCATTCTAGGTTTCGATGCTTGCCAAATAGGCACACCCGACTAATCGGGTGTTGACCTAATGGGGGCATAACCAAATGTGAGGAATTCATGCTATCATCAAGGGTCAATTAAATAATAGGCGTCACTAGTAGAATCCTATCCTAATAAGGTCGCTAGGACCCGAGGGGAAAGGGCATCCCTCTAACACAGATAATCAAATTATCACATCGGGGTTCTCTACAGAAATATAAAGAACTACTAAAAGAAACAAGCACACAACTGAATCAAGTTCAGGGTTCGACCCCTGAACCTGACTGGCACAGTGCAGGCTCTCTGTCTCCTTCGTAAGGCTCCTCGATCCGGTGCAAGCCTCTGTATACGATCTCCTGACACTTTATGCCCTTTGCCGTCATCGTGTACGCTTCGCCGGATCACCATCGTCCTCCAAGGTTCCGCTTGTCCTTCCGGTGGTGGATCCCCACGGCAAGTCCTCCTCTTCAATCTGTAACCGAAAAAGCTCTAGTACGCTTCGAGCAAGTGCTCGCTCGTACACAATTTCCTAGGACGAAAAGGAGAACAAACCTAGCAAAAAGCCTGGGAATCAAGGGTGGTAAATCTTCACCTCTTGCCCGACTATGGCTCTAAAATCTATCCACACATAGAAGAAAAAATATCCAGACAAAATCGCTAACACGGGGTCCGATCCCCGGTAGTAAGCAATCACATATCCAGAATAATTTTAGAAGCGGCGCCCTGCAAGAATGATTCATAGAACATATAAAATATACTATGCATGATCTACTCGTAGAACCCCGATGGCAGCACATACTATTCATGCGCGCACATGACGGTTTCATGAAAAATATGAAACGCACACCACTAGCGTGCTCTGATACCAATTGTTGGAAATAAATCCATGGCAGAGGCCCGCAGCGGAAGCAAAGTGAAGGTCCAAGGACCGTAGGCGGTGTGCGTTATATATCAAAATTTTCATCGAAACGATCTACATATGCGTGTATGAAACTAGCATGGCAACTACGCGAACCCCTAACGACGATCTAACGAAAAAGAACAATCTAGCATATATGCATGTTCTAATTATGTTAGATCTACTTGTTAGAGATCATACCTGCGTGCGGAATCTTTCACTGCGATAAATTTCTTCTTTGTCGATGGAGACGGGCTACGGATCTGCTCGACATAGCTTCGGTACGATGGTCATAACTTTCTTCTCCGAACTCCGATTCGGCTGAAATTTGGACTGCAAGTAGACAACTTCGAGACGCAACTTTTGAAACAAGTTTGATGTCGTTTGGACTTCTATATCTCCCGGAATCACAGAAACAACGCTGATTTTCTGTACAGATTCTGGATAGCAAAAGGTTACGGGAGACGCCTTCTAGTTCACCCGATCTCACACGATGCACGGCACCTCGTCGATGGATCTCTGAGTGCCTCCATACGACGAGCCTTCTCCTTCTATGAAATACCACGTGAGGAAGACAAGTCGTCATCCAATGGCGCAAGCGAGGGAGAGAGAGACGAGAGAGGAGATGCGACGAGAGGAGAGGGGGTGGCTAGGGTTTCCCCCATGGCTTGGGCCGGCCCTAGGGCTTGCATGGCTCATTAATTTTGTCCCCCCCTCTCTCCCTATGCCTTATATAGGGCCGGCCTTATCCTTACGGATAAGCCTAGCGAATAGGATTGACTGATTCAAACCTCTCCCTATATATCTCTTCTTTTATCTCTATCTTTTTCTTGTTTTCGAAAACGGTCAAAACCAGCCCGTTTTCTGCGCCTCTTGACCGACCCTTTCATCGGAGGCAACAACCTTCTGAAACTAATAGGGCCGACCTTGACCAGTCTCTCACTTCTCAGGGTCGGCCCCCTTAGTGCATAGTGGCGCTTAGTATGACCAAAACGCCCTTACGTCACTAGTTGGTCGTTCCTCGTGTACGAGACTTTGCAAGGCACACATAAGTGAAGTGCACCAGTGATTTCACTATTCTCTGAGGTTCCCATAGGGTGCCCCTAGTGAAGTCAACTAGTCAACTCGCAACATGTCCCGGTGCATCGCACCCATATGGCAAAGTCCACTTATGACAAGGAATTGCTACATGCGTCTCTGCACTAACCTAGGGTTTCCCCTTAGTGCACACACGTAGCTACGCATCTACCGTGCACTAGTACAAAGCACTCACGGAGCGTATGCTTAGATTTCTCGCTTTCTCTAACTACGTTTTGTGTTTCGAGGAGATGGTATAAGAACCGTACATAATGTCGATAAGGTGGAACCTTCAGGGACCAGGGTTCATGGCTTCCAACTTAGACTCGATCGACACACTACCTGAGTGTACCATCGATCCTCTGAGTCCGAGTTAACCTGCGTAGCCACCCAGAGTGCGACGCAGGCTGCACTCCAATCCCCCCGGACTTACTATGTTCTCCCTCATACCCCTGCTCTCCGCTTAGTATGGTAAACCCGCTGTCCCTCCACTTGGTGCCATGACGCAACTCGAGCGGTGGAGAACACGCTGATGCAACGCCAGCCGGGTAACCCAGTACACCGTGGTTTTGGATCACTGCATCCGGATCCTCACACATTGGTGCGCCAAAGCACCACACAACTGGTTAGTCCACCAGACCTGGCTCCTCAGGGTTTAGGACCGTTTTACCCTAAACAGAAACACGGTTTAGTGCACCGATGTCTGCTCATCGATCTGTGCACCGTGTTGGTTCCGTTCGGCCACAGACACTGTGCCTGGTAATGACCGTGGTGGAGACACCCACGCTCTGTCATCCCAACAGCTTATCCTGATAGGGCGACCAACCCTTATCAGAGCTGCGAACGTTTTTAGGGTACATGGGACCAGTCCCTTGAGTCTACCACTCAAGTGGATTACCATGTAGCCATGGCTCTCTGTTCTGTAATCAGAACACGTACTATGGTACGTACCAATATGCATTCCTATACTATCAACCATACATAGCTAAACTATAGGTTTTACGAGCTATAGACCTCACCAATTCTAACAAGTCCGCCGTTGTGCGGACTTAAAGCAAGACCGGGATCCTCAGAGGCAGCCAGTGGGCGACCTTGAGCTTCCCGGGGTAGTCCGCCGTTGTGCGGACTTAAAGCAAGATCGGGATCCTCAGAGGCAGCCAGTGGGCGACCTTGAGCTTCCTGGGGTAGTCCGCCGTTGTGCAGACTTAAAGCAAGACCGGGATCCTCAAAGGCAGCCAGTGGGCCACCTTGAGCTTCCCGGGGCAGTCCGCCGTTGTGCGGACTTAAAGCAAGACCGGGATCCTCAGAGGCAGCCAGTGGGCGACCTTGAGATTCCCGAGGAAGTCCGCTGCCTAGTGGACTCTAACCCTAACCAAGATCCTTCGCGTTCACCTGCCATGAACGGAAGCATCCTGGCGTTGGCATACCCCTCGAAGGGCGAGCCCGCCGAACAGGATCATCGAGGGAAATTAACCGGGCAGGGGGTAGCTAGCACTTATTAGTTTCCTTTTAAAATAAAAATGCTTTAAGTCTCTGAGTGTAGGGAAGTTTTTGAAGTCTTTTGGTTCGCTTATCGTTTTCCGGGCTCAGAGACTAATTGGGTTTTAGCGAGCATGCCGAGTTTTTCGTTTGCATATACTTTAAAAAAAAAAAAAAAAAAAAGGTTGAATCGAATTAGCTGCCTCGCTCGGGGTATCACTCTCGAGATTTGGGGCGATACCCAAGTCACAAGATCGCTCGCGGTAGGTGCCCGCGGCTCGCCCGAGGCAGATCCTGACCGCGTGTGACAAGCTCGCACTGGAAGGAGATCGCTCGCGGCTGACGCTCCCGGCCCGCCCGACGTTTGTGAAGTACCGGGAATCAAAACTCTCGACGCAGACCGCTCGCGGCAGGTGCCCACAGCTCGCCCGAGGCAGACCCTGACCGCGTGTGACAAGCTCGCACCGGAAGGAGATCGCTCGCGGCTGACGCTCCCGGCCCGCCCAGCGTTTGTGAATACTGAGAGTCAAAACTCTCGACGCAGTCCGCTCGCGGCAGGTGCTCGCAGCTCGCTCGAGGTAGACCCTGACCGCGTGTGATGAGCTCGCACCGGAAGGAGATCGCTCGCGGCTGACGCTCCTGGCTCGCCCGACGTTTGTGAAGTACTGGGAATCAAAACTCTCGACGCAGATCGCTCGCGGCAGGTGCCCGCAGCTCGCCCGAGGCAGACCCTGACCGCGTGTGACAAGCTCACACCAGAAGGAGATCGCTCGCGGCTGACGCTCCCGGCCCGCCCAGCGTTTGTGAATACTGAGAGTCAAAACTCTCGACGCAGACCGCTCGCGGCAGGTGCCCGCAGCTCGCCCGAGGCAGACCCTGACCGCGTGTGACAAGCTCACACCGGAAGGAGATCGCTCGCGGCTGACGCTCCCGGCTCGCCCAGCGTTTGTGAAATACTGGCAGTCAAAGCTCTCGGCGCAGACCGCCCACGGCAGGCGCCCAAGCTCGCCCGAAGCAGACCCTGACCGCGTGTGACAAGCTCGCATCGGAAGGAGATCGCTCGTGGCTGATGCTCGTGGCCCGCCCAGCGTTTGAGAAGTACTGGCAGTCAAAGCTCTCGGCGCAGACCGCCCACGGCAGGTGCCCGCAGCTCGCTCGAGGCAGACCCAGACCGCATGTGACAAGCTCGCATCAGAAGGAAATCGCTCGTGGCTGATGCTCGTGGCCCGCCCAGCGTTTGAGAAGTACTGAGAGTCAAAACTCTCGACGCAGACCGCCCACGGTTGGTGCCCGCATCTCCCCAGGTGGAGGTCGCAAATGACTAGAGCTCCCAATTCGACCGTCGTGTGCAATAAGACTCCTGAGCAAGCGCCAAAGTCTCCTTGGTCGCTTCCTCAGGAGGGGGTAATGTTGGGGGTAGCTGAAATCTGCTTTGGAGTTCGCCCCCCCCCTCTACGTGCTCACCAAATCACCTTGACAGGGAGCGAGATCCACATTGGGCTGAAGGGGCCTAGGCCAAGAGCACTCTTAGGAGCTCGCCTAAGCTCGCTGGAGCTCGCCTGAGATCGCCAGGAGCTCGCCAAACTCGCTCAGGAGCTCGCCAAGCTCGCTCAGGAGCTTGCAGTGGTAGCGGAAGTTAGATCGTCATGCATAACAAAGACACCGGCATCGCAAGCGCCCCTAGCTCATGCAGGAGCTCGCCCAAACTTGCGTAGGAGCACGCCCAAGTTTGCCCTTGCCTGTGGATCTCATAGACCCCAGGATTCTAAGGGGTGGGGAACTCGCCCGGGAGCTCGTCCTCCCCCCCCCCCAATGCTAACCAAGTCACCTTGATAGGGAGCGAGCTCCACATTCGGCCGAAAGGTGCTTTAGGCAAAGAGCTCGCTCAGGAGCTCGCCCAAGCTTGTTCAGGAGCTCGCCTAAGCTCTCTCAGGAGCTCGCCCAAGCTCGTTCAGGAGCTCGCCCAAGCTCGCTCAGGAGCTCGCCAAGCTCGTTCAGGAGCTCGCCTAAAGCTCGCTTAGGAGCTCGCCAAGCTCATTCAGGAGCTCGCCTAAGCTCTCTCATGAGCTCGCCCAAGCTAGCTCAGGAGCTCGCCAAGCTCGTTCAGGAGCTCGCCTAAGCTCTCTTATGAGCTCGCCAAGCTCGCCCCGGAGCTCGCCTAAGCTCTCTCAGGAGTTCGCCAAGCTCGCTCAAGAGCTCGCTTAGCTCGCTCCGGAGCTCGCCCAAGCTCGCCCCGACCCCTGTTTATCGAAGAGGTTGCCCCCGCGAGGTCCGACTCTTGATAAATATGGACGAAAGGACGGAGCAGTGCTGGGCGAGCTTGCCTTTGCTCCCTCCCTGAGACCGCCCAGACTTAAACATTCCAGAACAGCCAGCTGGCAGTGACAGGAAAGATACTCTCCCCCACTCAAACTGCCTGGCAGGCTTGACGACAGAATGTCAGGGCGCGAGTACCAAGGACTGTCAGACCCACGCGAGCCAGAACGTGGGGGTCTAAAAGGTCCTGGAAGAATCTCCACGTGTCGGGGCACGGTAGGTCGCCGATTGCTATAAATGCTCACCCCCAGGCTCCATAATAGAGGGTCGGAATCCTTTTCCCTACCATTTTGGTATACCACAGCTCGCCGTTGTGCCACCGTGACTGACTTGAGCGTCGGAGGGTCTGCGCTCCTAAGGGAGCCAGCCGTTCTCAAGTTCTCTTTTCTTTGTCTTGCAAGCAGCCCGCACGGACCAGCGAAAAATCCCCCAAACACGATCCATTCTAATTCATTCGTAAGATCCATTCTAATTCATTCGTACGATCCATTCTAATTCATTCATACAATCCATTCTAATTCTTTCACATGATCCATTCTAATTCATTCGCACGATCCATTCTAATTCATTCGTACGATCCATTCTAATTTATTCGTACGATCCATTCTAATTCATTCGTCCGATCCATTCTAATTTATTCGCACGAATGTATCCATTCTAATTCATTCGTACGATCCATTCTATTTCATTCGTACGATCCATTCTAATTCATTCATAAGATCCATTCTAATTCATTCGTACGATCCATTCTAATTCATTCGTACGATCCATTCTAATTCATTCGCACGAATGTATCCATTCTAGTTCATTCGTACGATCCATTCTAATTCATTCGTACGATCCATTCTAATTCATTCGCACGATCCATTCTAATTCATTCGTACGATCCATTCTAATTCATTCATACGATCCAATCTAATTCATTCGTACGATCCATTCTAATTCATTCGCACAAATGTATCCATTCTAATTCATTCGTACGATCCATTCTAATTCATTCGCACGATCCATTCTTACTCATTCGTATGATCCATTCTAATTCATTCGGACAAATGTATCCATTCTAATTTATTCGTACGATCCATTCTAATTCATTCGTACGATCCATTCTAATTCATTCGTAAGATTCATTCTAATTCATTCGTACGATCCATTCTAATTCATTCGTACGATCCATTCTAATTCATTCGTACGATCCATTCTAATTCATTCATACGATCTATTCTAATTCATTCGTACGATCCATTCTAATTCATTCATACGATCCATTCTAATTCATTCGTACGATCCATTCTAATCCATTCTAGTTCATTCGTACAATCCATTCTAATTCCTTCGTACGATCCATTCTAATTCATTCGTACGATCTATTCTAATTCATTCGTCCGATCCATTCTCATTCATTCGCACAAATGTATCCATTCTAATATATTCATACGATCCATTCTAATTCATTTGCACGAATATATCCATTCTAATTCATTCGTACGATCCATTCTAATTCCTTCGTACGATCCATTCTAATTCATTCGTACGATCTATTCTAATTCATTCATCCGATCCATTCTAATTCATTCGCACGAATGTATCCATTATAATTCATTCGTACGATCCATTCTAATTCATTCGTACGATCCATTCTAATTAACTCGTATGATCCATTCTAATTCATTCGTACGATCCATTCTAATTCATTCATACAATCCATTCTAATTCATTCGCACGAATGTATCCATTCTAATTAATTCGTACGATCCATTCTAATTCATTCGTATGATCTATTCTTATTCATTCATACGATCTATTCTAATTCATTCGTACGATCCATTCTAATTCATTCGTACGATCCATTCTAATTCCTTCGTACGATCCATTCTAATTCATTCGTACGATCCATTCTAATTCATTCATACAATCCATTCTAATTCTTTCACACGATCCATTATAATTCATTCGTACGATCCATTATAATTCATTCGTGCAATCCATTCTATTTCATTCGCACGATCCATTCTTACTCATTCGTACGATCCATTCTAATTCATTGACACGAATGTATCCATTCGTACGAATGAATCCATTCGTACGAATGAATTAGAATAGATTGTACGAATGAATTAGAATGGATCGTACGAATGAATTAGAATGGATCGTACGAAGGAATTAGAATGGATCGTACGAATGAATTAGAATGGATCGTACGAATGAATTAGAATGGATCGTACGAAGGAATTAGAATGGATCGTACGAATGAATTAGAATGGATATAATCGTGCAAATGAATTAGAATGGATTGTATGAATGTATTAGAATGGATCGTATGAGTGAATTAGAATGGATCGTACGAATGAATTAGAATGGATTGTATGAATGAATTAGAATGGATCGTACGAATGAATTAGAATGGATCATACGAATTAATTAGAATGGATCATATGAATTAATTAGAATGGATCGTACGAATGAATTAGAATGGATCGTAGGAATGAATTAGAATGGATACATTCGTGCGAATGAATTAGAATGGATTGTGTGAATGAATAAGAACAGATCGTGCGAATGAATTAGAATGGATCGTACGAATGAATTAGAATGGATCGTGCGAATGAATTAGAATGGATCGTACGAATGAATTAGAATGGATACATTTGTGGATCCATGCTAATTCATTCATACAATCCATTCTAATTCTTTCACACGATCTATTCTAATTCATTCGTAGGATCCATTCTAATTCATTCGTACAATCTATTCTATTTCATTCGTACGATCCATTCTTACTCATTCGTATGATCCATTCTAATTCATTCGGACGAATGTATCCATTCTAATTTATTCGTACGATCCATTCTAATTCATTCGTACGATCCATTCTTACTCATTTGTACGATCCATTCTAATTCCTTCGTACGATCCATTCTATTTCCTTCGTACGATCCATTCTAATTCATTTGCACGATCCATTCTAATTCTTTCATACAATCCATTCTAATTCTTTCGTGCGAATGAATTAGAATGGATACCTTTGTGCATATGAATTAGAATGGATCATACGAATGAATTAGAGTGGATCATATTAATGAATTCGAATGGATCGTACGAATGAATTAGAATGGATACATTCGTGCGAATGAATTAGAATGGATCGTGCGAATCAATTAGACTGGATCGTGCGAATGAAAAAGAATAGATCATACGAATGAATTAGAATGGATCGTACGAATTAATTAGAATGGATACATTCGTGCGAATGAATTAGAATGGATTGTATGAATGAATTAGAATGGATCGTACGAATGAATTAGAATGGATCATACGAATTAATTAGAATGGATCGTACAAATGAATTAGAATGGATCGTACGAATGAATTAGAATGGATCGTACAAATGAATTAGAATGGATCGTGCGAATGAATTAGAATGGATCGTACGAATGAATTAGAATGGATACATTTGTGCGAATGAATTAGAATGGATCGTACAAATGAATTAGAATGGATCGTATGAATGAATTAGAATGGATCGTATGAATGAATTAGAATGGATCGTGCGAATGAATTAGAATGGATCGTATGAATGAATTAGAATGGATCGTGTGAAAGAATTAGAATGGATCGTACGAATGAATTATAATGGATCGTGCGAATGAATTAGAATGGATCGTATGAATGAATTAGAATAGATTTTGTGAATGAATTAGAACTGATCGTACAAATGAATTAGAATGGATCGTACGAATGAATTAGAATGGATACATTTGTGCAAATGAATTAGAATGGATCGTACGAATGAATTAGAATGGATCGTATGAATGAATTAGAATGGATACATTCGTGCGAATGAATTAGAATGGATCGTGCGAATCCATTAGACTGGATCGTGCGAATGAATAAGAATGGATCATACGAATGAATTAGAATGGATCGTACGAATTAATTAGAATGGATACATTCGTACGAATGAATTAGAATGGATTGTATGAATGAATTAAAATGGATCGTACGAATGAATTAGAATGGATCATATGAATTAATTAGAATGGATCATACGAATGAATTAGAATAGATCGTACGAATGAATTAGAATGGATCGTACGAATGAACTAGAATGGATCGTACGAATGAACTAGAATGGATACATTCGTGCGAATGAATTAGAATGGATCGTACGAATGAATTAGAATGGATCGTACAATTCATTCTAATTCTTTCGTACGATCCATTCTAATACATTCGTACGATTCATGCTAATTCATTCGCACGATCCATTAGAATGGATCGTGTGAAAGAATTAGAATGGATTGTATGAATGAATTAGAATGAATTCGTACGATCCATTCGAATTCATTCGCACGATCCATTCTAATTCATTCATACGATCCATTCTAATTCATTAATACAATCCATTCTAATTCTTTCACACGATCCATTCTAGTTCATTCGTAGGATCCATTCTAATTCATTCGTACAATTTATTCTATTTCATTCGTACGATCCATTCTTACTCATTCGTATGATCCATTCTAATTCATTCGGACGAATGTACCCATTCTAATTTATTCGTACGATCCATTCTAATTCATTCGTACGGTCCATTCTAATTCATTCGTATGATCCATTCTTACTCATTCGTACGATCCATTCTAATTCATTCATACGATCCATTCTAATTCATTCGTACGATCCATTCTAATTCATTCGCATAATCTATTCTAATTCATTCGTATGATCCATTCTAATTCATTCGTACGATCGTACGAATAAATTAGAATGGATCGTACGGAATGAATTAGAATGGATTGTATGAATGAATTAGAATGGATCGTACGAATGAACTAGAATGGATACATTCGTGCGAATGAATTAGAATGGATCGTACGAATGAATTAGAATGGATCGTATGAATGAATTAGAATGGATCTTATGAATGAATTAGAATGGATCGTACGAATGAATTAGAATGGATCGTACGAATGAATTAGAATGGATACATTCGTGCGAATGAATTAGAATGGATCGGACGAATGAATTAGAATGGATCGTACGAATGAATTAGAATGGATCAAATGAATGAATTAGAATGGATCGTACGAATGAATTAGAATGCATCGTACGAAAGAATTAGAATGGATATATTCGTGCGAATGAATTAGAATGGATCGTACGAAGGAATTAGAATGAATTACAATGGATCGTACGAATGAATTAGAATGGATCGTACGGACGAATGAATTAGAATAGCTCATACGAATGAATTAGAATGAATCGTATGAATGAATTAGAATGGTTACATTCGTGCGAATGAATTAGAATAGATCGTACGAATGAATTAGAATGGATCGTACGAATAAATTAGAATGGATCGTGGGAATGAATTAGAATGGATCGTACGAATGAATTAGAATGGATCCACCGAATGAGTTAGAATGGATCATACGAATAAATTAGAATGGATTGTACGAATGAATTAGAATGGATTGTGCGAATGAATTAGAATGGATCGTATGAATGAATAAGAATGGATCGTACGAATGAATTAGAATGGATCGTGCGAATGAATTAGCATGAATCGTACGAATGTATTAGAATGGATCGTACGAATGAATTAGAATGAATCGTACGATCCATTCTAATTCATTCGTACGATCCATTCTAATTCATTCGCACGAATGTATCCATTCTATTTCATTCGTACGATCCATTCTAATTCATTCGTACGATCCATTCTAATTCATTCGCACGATCCATTCTAATTCATTCGCACGATCCATTCTAATTCATTCGGACAAATGTATCCATTCTAATTTATTCGTACGATCCATTCTAATTCATTCGTACGATCCATTCTAATTCATTCGTACGATCCATTCTAATTCATTCGTCCGATCCATTCTAATTCATTCGCACGAATGTATCCATTCTAATTCATTCGTACGATCCATTCCAATTTATTCATACGATCCATTCTAATTCATTCATACAATCCATTCTAATTCATTCGTACGATCCATTCTAATTCACTCATACGATCCATTCTAATACATTCATACGATCCATTCTAATTCATTTGCATGAATATATCCATTCTAATTCATTCGTACGATCCATTCTAATTCTTTCGTACGATCCATTCTAATTCTTTCGTATAATCTATTCTAATTCATTTGTACGATCCATTCTAATTCATTCGCACGATCCATTCTAATTCATTCATCGGATCCATTCTTATTCATTCATACGATCTATTCTAATTCATTCGCACGAATGTATCCATTCTAATTCATTCGCACGAATGTATCCATTCTAATTCATTCGTACGATCCATTCTAATTCATTCGTACGATCCATTCTAATTCATTCATACGATCAATTCTAATTCATTCATACAATCCATTCTAATTCTTTCACACGATCCATTCTAATTCATTCGTACGATCCATTCTAATTCATTCGCACGAATGTATCCATTCTAGTTCATTCGTACGATCCATTCTAATTCATTCGTAAGATCCATTCTAATTCATTCGTACGATCCATTCTAATTCATTCGTAAGATCCATTCTAATTCATTCGTAAGATCCATTTTAATTCATTCGTACGATCCATTCTAATTCATTAGTACGATCTATTCTAATTTATTCGCATGAATGTATCCATTCTAGTTCATTCGTACGATCCATTCTAATTCATTCGTACAATCCATTCTAATTCATTCGCACGATCCATTCTAATTCATTCGTACGATCCATTCTAATTCATTCATGTGATCCATTCTAATTCATTCGTACGATCCATTCTAATTCATTCGCACAAATGTATCCATTCTAATTCATTCGTACGATCCATTCTAATTCATTCGCACGATCCATTCTAATTCATTCGTACGATCCATTCTAATTCTTCCACACGATCCATTCTAATTCATTCGTACGATCCATTCTAATTCATTCGCACGATCCATTCTAATTTATTCGTATTAGAATGGATCGTATGAGTGAATTAGAATGGATCGTATGAATGAATTAGAATGGATACATTCGTGCGAATGAATTAGAATGGATCGTATATGAATGAATTAGAACGGATACATTCGTGCGAATGAATTAGAATGGATTGTATGAATGAATTAGAATGGACCGGACGAATGAATTAGAATGGATCGTGCGAATGAATTAGACTGGATCGTACGAATGAATTAGAATGGATCGTACGAATGAACTAGAATGGATACATTCGTGCGAATGAATTAGAATGGATCGTACGAACGAATTAGAATGGATCGTACGAATAAATTAGAATGGATCTTACGAATGAATTAGAATGGATCGTACGAATGAATTAGAATGGATCGTACGAATGAATTAGAATGGATATATTTGTACGAATGAATTAGAATGGATCGGACGAATGAATTAGAATGGATCGTACGAATGAATTAGAATGGATCGTACGAATAAATTAGAATGGATACATTCGTCCGAATGAATTAGAATGGATCATACGAATGAGTAAGAATGGATCGTACGAATGAAATAGAATAGATTGTACGAATGAATTAGAATGGATCCAACGAATGAATTAGAATGGATCATGTGAAAGAATTAGAATGGATTGTATGAATGAATTAGAATGGATCGTATGAATGAATTAGAATGGATCATGCGAATGAATTCAAATGGATCGTACGAATTCATTCTAATTCATTAATACAATCCATTCTAATTCTTTCACACGATCCATTCTAACTCATTCGTACGTTCCATTCTAATTCACTAGCACGATCCATGCTAATTCATTCGTTCGATCAATTCTAATTCATTAGCACGATCCATTCTAATTCATTCGTACGATCCATTCTAATTCATTCGCACGATCCATTCTAATTCATTCATAGGATCCATTCTAATTCGTTCATACGATCTATTCTAATTCTTTCGCACGAATGTATCCATTCTAATTCATTCGAACGAATGTATTCATTCTAATTCATTCGTACGATCCATTCTAAATCATTCGTACAATCCATTCTAATTCATTCGTACGATCCATTCTAATTCATTCGCACAATCCATTCTATTTCATTCGTACGATCCATTCTTACTCATTCGTATGATCCATTAAAACAGAATGAATTAGAATTAGAATGGATCGTACGAATGAATTAGAATGGATCGTGCGAATGAATTAGAATGGATCGTACGAATGAATTAGAATGGATCGTACGAATGAACTAGAATGGATACATTCGTGCGAATGAATTAGAATGGATCGTACGAATGAATTAGAATGGATCGTACGAATGAATTAGAATGGATCGTACGAATGAATTAGAATGGATCATACGAATGAGTAAGAATGGATCGTACGAATAAAATAGAATGGATTGTACGAATGAATTAGAATGGATCGTACGAATGAATTAGAATGGATCAAATGAATGAATTAGAATAGATCGTACGAATGAATTAGAATGGATCATATTAATGAATTAGAATGGATCGTACGAATGAATTAGAATGGATCGTACGAATGAATTAGAATGGATCTTACGAATGGATTAGAATGGATACATTCGTGCGAATGAATTAGAATGGATCGGACGAATGAATTAGAATGGATCGTACGAATGAATTAGAATGGATCGTACGAATGAATTAGAATGGATCAAATGAATCAATTAGAATGGTTACATTCATGCGAATGAATTAGAATGGATCGTACGAATGGATTAGAATGGATCGTACGATTGGATTAGAATGGATACATTCGAGCGAATGAATTAGAATGGATCGTACGAATGAAATTAGAATGGATCGTACGAATGAATTAGAATAGATCGTACGAATGAATTAGAATGGATCGTATGAATAAATTAGAATGGATCGTACGAATGAATTAGAATGGATCGTACGAATGAATTAGAATGGATCGTACGAAGGAATTAGAATGGATCGTACGAATGAATTAGAATGGATATTACAAATGAATTAGAATGGATCGTACGAATGAATTAGAATGGATCGTACGAATGAATTAGAATGGATACATTCGTGCGAATGAATTAGAATGGATACATTCGTGCGAAAGAATTAGAATAGATCGTATGAATGAATTAGAATGGATCCTATGAATGAATTAGAATAGATCGTGCAAATGAATTAGAATAGATCGTACGAATGAATTAGAATGGATTGTGCTAATGAATTAGAATTGTCGAACGAATGAATTAGCATGGATCGTGCTAATGAATTAGAATGGAACGTACGAATGAATTAGAATGGATCGTGTGAAAGAATTAGAATGGATTATATGAATGAATTAGAATGAATTCGTACGATCCATTCGAATTCATTCGCACGATCCATTCTAATTCATTCGTACGATCCATTCTAATTCATTCGTACGATCCATTCTAATTCATTCGCACAAATGTATCCATTCTAATTCATTCGTACGATCCATTCTAATTCATTCGCACGATCCATTCTAATTCATTCGTGCAATCCATTCTATTTCATTCGTACGATCCATTCTTACTCATTCGTACGATCCATTCTAATTCATTCACACGAATGTATCCATTCGTACGAATGAATTAGAATAGATTGTACGAATGAATTAGAATGGATCGTACGAATGAATTAGAATGGATCGTACGAAGGAATTAGAATGGATCGTACGAATGAATTAGAATGGATCGTACGAATGAATTAGAATAGATCGTACGAATGAATTAGAATGGATCGTACGAATGAATTAGAATGGATATATTCGTGCAAATGAATTAGAATGGATCGTATGAATGTATTAGAATGGATCGTATGAGTGAATTAGAATGGATCGTACGAATGAATTAGAATGGATTGTATGAATGAATTAGAATGGATCGTACGAATGAATTAGAATGGATCATACGAATTAATTAGAATGGATCATACGAATGAATGAGAATGGATCGTACGAATGAATTAGAATGGATCGTACGAATGAATTAGAATGGATCGTACGAATGAACTAGAATGGATACATTCGTGCGAATGAATTAGAATGGATCGTACGAATGAATAAGAATGGATCGTACGTATGAATTAGAATGGATCTTACGAATGAATTAGAATGGATCGTACGAATGAATTAGAATGGATCGTACGAATGAATTAGAATGGATCGTACGAATGAATTAGAATGGATCGTGCGAATGAATTAGAATGGATCCTACGAATGGATTAGAATGGATACCTTTGTGCATATGAATTAGAATGGATCGTGCGAATGAATTAGAATGGATCGTACGAATGAATTAGAATGGATCGTGTGAAAGAATTAGAATGGATTTTATGAATAATTTAGAATGGATCGTACGAATGAATTAGAATGGATTGTACGAATGAATTAGAATGGATCGTGTGAAAGAATTAGAATGGATTGTATGAATGAATTAGAATAAATCGTATGAATGAATTAGAATGGATCGTACGAATGAATTAGAATGGATCGTACGAATGAACTAGAATGGATACATTCGTGCGAATGAATTAGAATGGATCGTACGAATGAATTAAAATGAATCTTACGAATGAATTAGAATGGATCGTACGAAAGCACGATCTATACGAATGAATTAGAATAGATCGTACGAATGAACTAGAATGGATACATTCGTGCGAATGAATTAGAATGGATCGTACGAATGAATTAGAATGGATCGTACGAATGAATTAGAATGGATCTTACGAATGAATTAGAATGGATCGTACGAATGCACGATCCATGCGAATGAATTAGAATAGATCGTACGAATGAACTAGAATGGATACATTCGTGCGAATGAATTAGAATGGATCGTACGAATGTATTAGAATGGATCGTACGAATGAATTAGAATGGATCTTACGAATGAATTAGAATGGATCGTAAGAATGAATTAGAATGGATCGTACGAATGAATTAGAATGGATACATTCGTGCGAATGAATTAGAATGGATCGGACGAATGAATTAGAATGGATCGTACGAATGAATTAGAATGGATCGTACGAATGAATTAGAATGGATCATACGAATAAATTAGAATGGATACATTCGTCCGAATGAATTAGAATGGATCATACGAATGAGTAAGAATGGATCGTACGAATGAAATAGAATAGATTGTACGAATGAATTAGAATGGATTCGTACGAATGAATTAGAATAGATACATTCGTGCGAATGAATTAGAATGGATCGTACGAATGAATTAGAATGGATCGTACGAATGAAATAGAATGGATCGTATGAATGAATTAGAATGGATACATTCGTGCGAATGAATTAGAATTGATCGTACGAATGAATTAGAATGGATCGTGCAAATGAATTAGAATGGATCGTACGAATGAATTAGATTGGATCGTACGAATGAACTAGAATGGATACATTCGTGCGAATAAATTAGAATGGATCGTACGAATGAAATAGAATGGATCGTACGAATGATTTAGAATGGATCTTACGAATGAATTAGAATGGATCGTACGAATGAATTAGAATGGATCGTACGAATGAATTAGAATGGATACATTCGTGCGAATGAAATAGAATGGATCAGACAAATGAATTAGAATGGATCGTACGAATGAATTAGAATGGATCAAATGAATGAATTAGAATGGTTACATTCATGCGAATGAATTAGAATGGATCGTACGAATGGATTAGAATGGATCGTACGAATGGATTAGAATGGATACATTCGGGCGAATGAATTAGAATGGATCGTACGAATGAATTAGTATGGATCGTATGAATGGATTAGAATGGATCCTACGAATGGATTAGAATGGATACCTTTGTGCATATGAATTAGAATGGATCGTATGAATGAATTAGAATGGATCATATTAATGAATTAGAATGGATCGTACGAATGAATTAGAATGGATACATTCGTGCGAATGAATTAGAATGGATCGTGCGAATCAATTAGACTGGATCGTGCGAATGAATAAGAATAGATCATACAAATGAATTAGAATGGATCGTACGAATTAATTAGAATGGATACTTTCGTGTGAATGAATTAGAATGAATTGTATGAATGAATTAGAATGGATCGTACGAATGAATTAGAATGGATCATACGAATTAATTAGAATGGATCATACGAATGAATTAGAATGGATCGTACGAATGAATTAGAATGGATCGTACGAATGAATTAGAATGGATACATTCGTGCGAATGAATTAGAATGGATTGTGCGAATGAATAAGAACAGATCGTGCGAATGAATTAGAATGGATCGTACGAATGAATTAGAATGGATCGTGCGAATGAATTAGAATGGATCGTACGAATGAATTAGAATGGATACATTTGTGCGAATGAATTAGAATGGATCGTACGAATGAATTAGAATGGATCGTATGAATGAATTAGAATGGATCGTACGAATGAATTAGAATGGATCGTGCGAATGAATTAGAATGGATCGTACGAATGAATTAGAATGGATCGTACGAATGAACTAGAATGGATACATTCGTGCGAATGAATTAGAATGGATCGTACGAATGAATTAGAATGGATCGTACGAATGAATTAGAATGGATCTTACGAATGAATTAGAATGGATCATACGAATGAATTAGAATGGATCGTATGAATGAATTAGAATGGATACATTCATGCGACTGAATTAGAATGGATCGGATGAATAAATTAGAATGGATCGGACGAATGAAAAAGAATGGATCGTACGAATGAATTAGAATGGATCGTACGAATAAATTAGAATGGATACATTCGTCCGAATGAATTAGAATGGATCATTCGAATGAGTAAGAATGGATCGTACGAATGAAATAGAATAGATTGTACAAATGAATTAGAATGGATCCTACGAATGAATTAGAATGGATCGTGTGAAAGAATTAGAACGGATTGTATGAATGAATTAGAATGGATCGTATGGATGAATTAGAATGGATCGTGCGAATGAATTCGTACAATCTATTCTATTTCATTCGTACGATCCATTCTTACGCATTCGTATGATCCATTCTAATTCATTCGGACGAATGTATCCATTCTAATTTATTCGTACGATCCATTCTAATTCATTCGTATGATCCATTCTAATTCATTCATATGATCCATTCTAATTCATTCGTCCGATCCATTCTAATTCATTCGCACAAATGTATCCATTCTAATTCATTCGTACGATCCATTCTAATTTATTCGTAAGATCCATTCTAATTCATTCGTACGATCCATTCTAATTCATTCGCACGAATGTATCCATTCTAGTTCATTCGTACGATCCATTCTAATTCATTCGTACGATCCATTCTAATTCATTCGCACGATCCATTCTAATTCATTCGTACGAGCCATTCTAATTCATTAATACGATCCATTCTAATACATTCGTACGATCCATTCTAATTCATTCGCACAAATGTATCCATTCTAATTCATTCGTACGATCCATTCTAATTCATTCGCACGATCCATTCTAATTCATTCGTACGATCCATTCTAATTCTTTCACACGATCCATTCTAATTCATTCGTACGATCCATTCTAATTCTTTCACACGATCCATTCTAATTCATTCGTACGATCCATTCTAATTCATTCGCACGATCCATTCTAATTCATTCGTACGATCCATTCTAATTCATTCATACGATCCATTCTAATTCATTCGTACGATCCATTCTAATTCATTCGCACAAATGTATCCATTCTAATTCATTCGTACGATCCATTCTAATTCATTCGTACGATCCATTCTAATTCATTCGCACGATCTGTTCTTATTCATTCGCACGATCTGTTCTTATTCATTCGCACAATCCATTCTAATTCATTCGCACGAATGTATCTATTCTAATTCATTCGTACGATCCATTCTAATTCATTCGTACGATCCATTCTAATTCATTCGTATGATCCATTCTTATTAATTCGTATGGTCCATTCTAATTCATTCGTACGATCCATTCTAATTCATTCATACAATCCATTCTAATTCATTCGTACGATCCATTCTAATTCACTCATACGATCCATTCTAATACTTTCATACGATCCATTCTAATTCATTTGCACGAATATATCCATTCTAATTCATTCGTACGATCCATTCTAATTCATTCACACAATCCATTCTAATTCATTCGCACGAATGTATCCATTCTAATTCATTCGTACGATCCATTCTAATTCATTCGTACGATCCATTCTAATTCATTCGTACAATCTATTCTAATTCATTCGTACGAATGGATACATTCGTGTGAATGAATTAGAATGGATCGTACGAATGAGTAAGAATGGATCGTACGAATGAAATAGAATGGATTGCACGAATGAATTAGAATGGATCGTACGAATGAATTAGAATGGATCATGTGAAAGAATTAGATTGGATTGTATGAATGAATTAGAATGGATCGTACGAATAAATTAGAATGGATCGTACGAAGGAATTAGAATGGATCGTACGAATAAAATAGAATGGATCGTACGAATGAATTAGAATAGATCGTAGGAATGAATTAGAATGGATCGTACGAAGGAATTAGAATGGATCGTACGAATGAATTAGAATGGATATATTCGTGCAAATGAATTAGAATGGATCGTATGAATGTATTAGAATGGATCGTATGAGTGAATTAGAATGGATCGTACGAATGAATTAGAATGGATCGTATGAATGAATTAGAATGGATACATTCATGTGAATGAATTAGAATGGATCGTATGAATGAATTAGAATAGATTTTGTGAATGAATTAGAACTGATCGTACTAATGAATTAGAATGGATACATTCGTGCGAATGAATTAGAATCGATTGTATGAATGAATTAGAATGGATCGTACGAATGAATTAGAATGGATCGTATGAGTGAATTAGAATGGATACGAAGAAATTAGAATGGATCGTACGAAGGAATTAGAATGGATCATACGAATGAAATAGAATGGATCGTACGAAGGAATTAGAATGGATCGTACGAAGGAATTAGAATGGATCGTACGAAGGAATTAGAATGGATCGTACGAATGAATTAGAATGGATATATTCGTGCAAATGAATTAGAATGGATCGTATGAATGAATTAGAATGGATCGTATGAGTGAATTAGAACGGATAGTACGAATGAAGTAGAATGGATCGTATGAATGAATTAGAATGGATACATTCGTGCGAATGAATTAGAATGGATCGTATGAATAAATTAGAATAGATTGTGCGAATGAATTAGAATGGATCGTACGAATGAATTAGAATGGATACATTCGTGCGAATAAATTAGAATAGATTGTATGAATGAATTAGAATGGATCGTACGAATGAATTAGAATGGATCGTACGAATGAATTCGAATAGATTGCGCGAATGAGTTAGAATGGATCGTACGAATGAATTAGAATGGATCGTACGAAGGAATTAGAATGGATCGTACGAATGAATTAGAATGGATCGTACGAATGAATTAGAATGGATCGTACGAATAAATTAGAATGGATCGTACGATTGAATTAGAATGGATCATACGAATGAGTAAGAATGGATCGTATTAATGAATTAGATTGGATCGTACGATCCATTCTAATTCATTAGCATGGATCGTGCTAATGAATTAGAATGGAATATACGAATGAATTAGAATGGATCGTAGAATGGATCGTACGAATGAATTAGAATGAATTAGAACGGATCGTACGAATGAATTAGAATAGATCATAGGAATAAATTAGAATGGATCGTGCAAATGAATTAGAATGGATACATTCGTGCGAATGAATTAGAATGGATCGTGCGAATGAATTAGAATGGATCGTACGAATGAATTAGAATGGATATATTTGAACGAATAAATTAGAATGGATCATACGAATGAATTAGAATGGATCGTACAAATGAATTAGAATGGATAGTGCGAATGAATTAGAATCGATCGTACGAATGAATTAGAATGGATCGTACGAATGAATTAGATCGTACGAATGAATTAGAATGGATCGTACGAATGAATTAAAATGGATACATTCGAGCGAATGAATTAGAATAGATCGTAGGAATGAATTAGAATGGATCGTACGAATGAATTAGAATGGATACATTTGTGAGAATGAATTAGAATGGATCGTACGAATGAATTAGAATGCATCGTATGAAAGAATTAGAATGGATATATTCGTGCGAATGAATTAGAATGGATCGTACGAATGAATTAGACTGGATCGTGCGAATGAATTTGAATGGATACATTTGTGCAAATAAATCTAAATGGATTGTATGAATGAATTACAATGGATCGTACGAATGAATTAGAATGGATCGTATGAATGAATTAGAATAGCTCATACGAATGAATTAGAATGAATCGTATGAATGAATTAGAATGGTTACATTCGTGCGAATGAATTAGAATAGATCGTACGAATGAATTAGAATGGATCGTACGAATAAATTAGAATGGATCGTGGGAATGAATTAGAATGTATCTTACGAATGAATTAGAATGGATAGTACGAATGAATTAGAATGGATCGTACGAATTAATTAGAATGGATACATTCGTGCGAATGAATTAGAATGGATCGGACGAATGAATTAGAATGGATCGTACGAATGAATTAGAATGGATCAAATGAATGAATTAGAATGGTTACATTCATGCGAATGAATTAGAATGGATCGTATGAATGAATTAGAATGGATCGTACGAATGGATTAGAATGGATACATTCATGCGAATGAATTAGAATGGATTGTATGAATGAATTAGAATAGATCGTACGATCCATTCGAATTCATTCGCACGATCCATTCTAATTCATTCATACGATCCATTCTAATTCATTCATACAATCCATTCTAATTCTTTCACACGATCCATTGTAATTCATTCGTAGGATCCATTCTAATTCATTCGTACAATCTATTCTATTTCATTCGTACGATCCATTCTTACTAATTCGTATGATCCATTCTAATTCATTTGGACGAATGTATTATTCGTAGTATCCATTCTAATTCATTCGCACGATCCATTCTAATCCATTCTTACTCATTCGTATGATCCATTCTAATTCAATCGTACGATCCATTCTAATTCATTCGTACGATCCATTCTAATTCCTTCGTACGATCCATTCTAATTCATTCGTACGATCCATTCTAATTCATTCGTACGATCCATTCTAATTTATTCGTACGATCCATTCTAATTCCTTCGTACGATCCATTCTAATTCATTAGTACGATCCATTCTAATTCATTCGTGCAATCTATTCTAATTCATTCATACGATCCATTCTAATTCATTCGTACGATCCATTCTAATTCATTCATACAATCCATTCTAATTTATTCGCACAAATGTATCCATTCTAATTCATTCGTACGATCCATTCTAATTCATTCGCACAATCTATTCTAATTCATTCATACGATCCATTCTAATTCATTCGCACGAATGTATCCATTCTAATTATTTCATACGATCCATTCTACTTCATTCGTACTATCCGTTCTAATTCACTCATACGATCCATTCTAATTCATTCATATGATCCATTCTAATTCATTTGCACGAATATACCCATTCTAATTCATTCGTACGATCCATTCTAATTCCTTCGTACGATCCATTCTAATTCCTTCGTACGATCCATTCTAATTCCTTCGTACGATCCATTCTATTCCATTCGTATGATTCATTCTAATTCCTTCGTACGAACCATTCTAATTCCTTCGTATCCATTCTAATTCACTCATACGATCCATTCTAATTCATTCGTACGATCCATTCTAATTCATTCATACAATCCATTTTAATTCTTTCACACGATCCATTCTAATTCATTTGTACGATCCATTCTAATTCGTTCGCACAATCCATTCTATTTCATTCGTACGATCCATTCTTACTCATTCGTATGATCCATTCTAATTCATTCGCACGAATGTATCCATAATGGATCATACGAATGAGTAAGAATGGATCGTACGAATGAAATAGAATGGATTGTGCAAATTAATTAGAATGGACCGTACGAATGAATTAGAATGGATACATTCGTGCGAATGAATTAGAATGGAACGGACGAATGAATTAGAATGGATCGTATGAATGAATTAGAATGGATCGTACGAATGAATTAGAATGGATCGTACAAATAAATTAGAATGGATACATTCGTCCGAATGAATTAGAATGGATCATACGAATAAGTAAGAATGGATCGTACGAATGAAATAGAATAGATTGTACGAATGAATTAGAATGCATTCGTACGAATGAATTTGAATGGATACATTCGTGCGAATAAATTAGAATGGAACGGACGAATGAATTAGAATGGATCGTATGAATGAATTAGAATGGATCGTACGAATGAATTAGAATGGATCGTACGAATAAATTAGAATGGATACATTCGTCCGAATGAATTAGAATGGATCATACGAATGAGTAAGAATGGATCGTACGAATGAAATATAATAGATTGTACGAATGAATTAGAATGCATTCGTACGAATGAATTAGAATGGATACATTCGTGCGAATAAATTAGAATGGATCGTACCAATGAGTAAGAAAGGATCGTACGAATGAAATAGAATGGATTGTGCGAATGAATTAGAATGGATCGTACGAATGAATTAGAATGGATCGTGTGAAAGAATTAGAATGGATTGTATGAATGAATTAGAATAGATCGTATGAATGAATTAGAATGGATCGTACGAATGAATTAGAATGGATCGTACGAATGAATTAGAATGGATACATTCGTGCGAATGAATTAGAATGGATACATTCGTGCGAAAGAATTAGAATAGATCGTATGAATGAATTAGAATGGATCCTATGAATGAATTAGAATGGATCGTGCGAATGAATTAGAATGGATCGTACGAATGAATTAGAATGGATCGTGCTAATGAATTAGAATTGATCGAACGAATGAATTAGCATGGATCGTGCTAATGAATTAGAATGGAACGTACGAATGAATTAGAATGGATCGTGTGAAAGAATTAGAATGGATTGTATGAATGAATTAGAATGAATTCATACGATCCATTCGAATTCATTCGCACGATCCATTCTAATTCATTCATATGATCCATTCTAATTCATTCGTATGATCCATTCTAATTCATATGCACAAAGGTATCCATTCTAATCCATTCGTAGGATCCATTCTAATCCATTCGTACGATCCATTCTAATTCATTCGTACGATCCATTCTAATTCATTCGCTCGAATGTATCCATTCTAATCCATTCGTACGATCCATTCTAATTCATTCGTAAGATCCATTCTAATTCATTTGTACGATCCATTCTAATTCATTCGTATGATCCATTCTAATTCATTTGCACGAATGTATCCATTCTAGTTCATTCGTACGATCCATTCTATTTCATTCGTACGATCCATTCTAATTCATTCGCACGATCCATTCTAATTCATTCGTACGATCAATTCTAATTCATTCGCACGAATGTATCCATTCTAATTCATTCGTACGATCCTAAATTAGAATGGATCGTACGAATGAATTAGAATGGATCGTACGAATGAACTAGAATGGATACATTCATGCGAATGAATTAGAATGGATCGTACGAATGAATTAGAATGGATCGTACGAATGAATTAGAATGGATCGTATGAATGAATTAAAATGGATCATACGAATGAATTAGAATGGATCATACGAATGAGTAAGAATGGATCGTACGAATGAAATAGAATGGATTGTACGAATGAATTAGAATGGATCTTACGAATGAATTAGAATGGATCGTGTGAAAGAATTAGAATAGATTGTATGAAGGAATTACAATGGATCATATGAATGAATTATAATGGATCGTGCGAATGAATTCGAATGGATCGTACGAATGAATTAGAATGGATCGTACGAATGAATTAGAATGGATACATTCGTGTGAATGAATTAGAATGGATACATTCGTGCGAAAGAATTAGAATAGATCGTATGAATGAATTAGAATGGATCCTATGAATGAATTAGAATGGATCGTGCGAATGAATTAGAATGGATCGTACGAATGAATTAGAATGGATCGTGCTAATGAATTAGAATTGATCGAACGAATGAATTAGCATGGATCGTGGTAATGAATTAGAATGGAACGTACGAATGAATTAGAATGGATCGTGTGAAAGAATTAGAATGGATTGTATGAATGAATTAGAATGAATTCGTACGATCCATTCGAATTCATTCGCACGATCCATTCTAATTCATTCATACGATCCATTCTAATTCATTCATACAATCCATTCTAATTCTTTCACACGATCCATTCTAATTCATTCGTAGGATCCATTCTAATTCATTCGTACAATCTATTCTATTTCATTCGTACGATCCATTCTTACTCATTCGTATGATCCATTCTAATTCATTCGGACGAATGTATCCATTCTAATTTATTCGTACGATCCATTCTAATTCATTCGTACGATCCATTCTTACTCATTCGTATGATCCATTCTAATTCATTCGTACGATCCATTCTAATCCATTCTAATTCATTCGTATGATCTATTCTTATTCATTCGCACGATCCATTCTAATTCATTCATACAATCCATTCTAATTCATTCGCACGAATGTATCCATTCTAATTAATTCGTACGATCCATTCTAATTCATTCGTACGATCCATTCTAATTCATTCGCACGATCCATTCTAATTCATTCATAGGATCCATTCTAATTCATTCGTACAATTCATTCTAATTCTTTCACACGATCCATTCTAATACATTCGTAGGATCCATTCTAATTCATTCGTACAATCTATTCTATTTCATTCGTACGATGCATTCTTACTCATTCGTATGACCCATTCTAATTCATTCGGACGAATGTATCCATTCTAATTCATTCGTACGATCCATTCTAATTCATTCATGCAATACATTCTAATTCTTTCACACGATCCATTCTAATTCATTTGTACGATCCATTCTAATTCATTCATGCAATCCATTCTATTTCATTCGTACGATCCATTCTTACTCATTAGTACGATCCATTCTAATTCATTCACACGAATGTATCCATTTGTACGAATGAATTAGAATAGATTGTACGAATGAATTAGAATGGATCGTACGAATGAATTAGAATGGATCGTACGAAGGAATTAGAATGGATCGTACGAATGAATTGGAATGGATCGTACGAATGAATTAGAATAGATAGTACGAATGAATTAGAATGGATCGTACGAAGGAATTAGAATGGATCGTACGAATGAATTAGAATGGATATATTCGTGCAAATGAATTAGAATGGATCGTATGAGTGAATTAGAATGGATCGTACGAATGAATTAGAATGGATAGTATGAATGAATTAGAATGGATACATTCGTGCGAATGAATTAGAATTGATCGTACGAATGAATTAGAATGGATCGTGCGAATGAATTAGAATGGATCGTACGAATAAATTAGAATGGATCGTACGAATGAACTAGAATGGATACATTCGTGCGAATGAATTAGAATAGATCGTACGAATGAATTAGAATGGATCGTACGAATGAATTAGAATGGATCTTACGAATGAATTAGAATGTATCGTACGAATGAATTAGAATGCATCGTACGAATGAATTAGAATGGATACATTCGTGCGAATGAATTAGAATGGATCGGACGAATGAATTAGAATGGATCGTACGAATGAATTAGAATGGATCAAATGAATGAATTAGAATGGTTACATTCATGCGAATGAATTAGAATGGATCGTACGAATGGATTAGAATAGATCGTACGAATGGATTAGAATGGATACATTCGAGCGAATGAATTAGAATGGATCGTACGAATGAATTAGAATGGATCGTACGAATGGATTTGAATGGAACCTACGAATGGATTAGAATGGATACCTTTGTGCATATGAATTAGAATGGATCGTACGAATGAATTAGAATGGATCATATTAATGAATTAGAATGGATCGTACGAATGAATTAGAATGGATACATTCGTGCACGATCCATTCTAATTCATTCGCACGAATGTATCCATTCTAATTCATTCATACGATCCATTCTAATTCATTAATATGATCCATTCTAATTCATTCGTACGATCCATTCTAATTCATATGCATAAAGGTATTTATTCTAATTCATTCGTACGATCCATTCTAATTCAAGATCGTACGAATGAATTAGAATGGATACATTCGTGCGAATGAATTAGAATTGATCGTACGAATGAATTAGAATGGATCGTGAGAATAAATTAGAATGGATCATACGAATGAATTAGAATGGATCGTACGAATGAACTAGAATGGATACATTCGTGCGAATGAATTAGAATGGATCGTACGAATGAATTAGAATGGATCTTACGAATGAATTAGAATGGATCGTACGAATGAATTAGAATGGATCGTACGAATGAATTAGAATGCATACATTCGTGCGAATGAATTAGAATGGATCGGACGAATGAATTAGAATGGATCGTACAAATGAATTAGAATGGATCAAATGAATGAATTAGAATGGTTACATTCATGCGAATGAATTAGAATGGATCGTACGAATGGATGAGAATGGATTGTATGAATGGATTAGAATGGATACATTCGAGCGAAAGAATTAGAATGGATCGTACGAATGAATTAGAATGGATCATACGAATGGATTAGAATGGATCGTACGAATGAACTAGAATGGATACATTCGTGCGAATGAATTAGAATGGATCGTACGAATGAATTAGAATGGATCGTACGAATGAATTAGAATGGATCTTACGAATGAATTAGAATGGATCGTACGAATGAATTAGAATGGATCGTACGAATGAATTAGAATGGATACATTCGTGCGAATGAATTAGAATGGATCGTACGAAGGATTTAGAATGGATCGTACGAAGGAATTATAATGGATCGTACGAATGAATTAGAATGGATATATTCGTGCAAATGAATTAGAATGTATCGTATGAATGAATTAGAATGGATCGTATGAGTGAATTAGAACGGATAGTTTGAATGAAGTAGAATGGATCGTATGAATGAATTAGAATGGATACATTCGTGCGAATGAATTAGAATGGATCGTATGAATGAATTAGAATAGATTGTGCGAATGAATTAGAATGGATCGTACGAATGAATTAGAATGGATACATTCGTGCGAATAAATTAGAATGGATTGTATGAATGAATTAAAATGGATCGTACGAATGAATTAGAATGGATCGTACGAATGAATTAGAATAGATTGCACGAATGATTTAGAATGGATCGTACGAATGAATTAGAATGGATCGTACGAAGGAATTAGAATGGATCGTACGAATGAATTAGAATGGATCGTACGAATGAATTAGAATGGATCGTACGAAGGAATTAGAATGGATCGTACGATTGATTTAGAATGGATCATACGAATGAGTAAGAATGGATCGTATGAATGAATTAGATTGGATCGTACGATCCATTCTAATTCATTAGCATGGATCGTGCTAATGAATTAGAATGGAATATACGAATGAATTAGAATGGATCATAGAATGTTTCGTACGAATGAATTAGAATGGATCGTACGAATGAATTAGAATAGATCATAGGAATGAATTAGAATGGATCGTGCAAATGAATTAGAATGGATACATTCGTGCGAATGAATTAGAATGGATCGTGCGAATGAATTAGAATGGATCGTACGAATGAATTAGAATGGATATATTTTAACGAATAAATTAGAATGGATCATACGAATGAATTAGAATGGATCGTACGAATGAATTAGAATGGATAGTGCGAATGAATTAGAATCGATCGTACGAATGAATTAGAATGGATCGTACGAATGAATTAGAATGGATCATACGAATGAGTAAGAATGGATCGTACGAATGAATTAGAATGGATCGTACGAATGAATTAGAATGGATCGTACGAATAAATTAGAATGGATACATTCGTCCGAATAAATTAGAATGGATCATATGAATGAGTAAGAATGGATCGTACGAACGAAATAGAATAGATTGTACGAATGAATTTGAATGGATCCTAGTACGGTCCATTCTAATTCATTCGTACGATCCATTCTAATTCATTCATACAATCCATTTTAATTCTTTCACACGATCCATTCTAATTCATTCGTACGATCCATTCTAATTCATTCGTGCAATCCATTCTATTTCATTCGTACGATCCATTCTTACTCATTCGTACGATCCATTCTAATTCATTCACACGAATGTATCCATACGTATGAATGAATTAGAATAGATTGTACGAATGAATTAGAATGGATCGTACGAATGAATTAGAATGGATCGTACGAAGGAATTAGAATGGATCGTACGAATGAATTAGAATGGATCGTACGAAGGAATTAGAATGGATCGTACGAATGAATTAGAATGGATATATTTGTGCAAATGAATTAGAATGGATCGTATGAATGTATTAGAATAGATCGTATGAGTGAATTAGAATGGATCATACGAATTAATTAGAATGGATCATACGAATGAATTAGAATGGATCGTACGAATGAATTAGAATGGATCGTACGAATGAATTAGAATGGATACATTCGTGCGAATGAATTAGAATGGATTGTGCGAATGAATAAGAACAGATCGTGCGACTGAATTAGAATGGATCGTACGAATGAATTAGAATGGATCGTGCGAATGAATTATAATGGATCGTACGATTGAATTAGAATGGATACATTTGTGCGAATGAATTAGAATGGATCGTACGAATGAATTAGAATGGATTGTATGAATGAATTAGAATGGATCGTACGAATGAATTAGAATTGATCGTACGAATGAATTAGAATAGATCGTACGAATGAATTAGAGTGGATCGTACGAATGAATTAGAATGGATCGTACAAATGAATTAGAATGGATACATTCGTGCGAATGAATTAGAATGGATCGGACGAATGAATTAGAATGGATCGTACGAATGAATTAGAATGGATCAAATGAATGTATTAGAATGGTTACATTCATGCGAATGAATTAGAATGGATCGTACGAATGGATTAGAATGGATCTACGAATGAATTAGAATGGATCATGTGAAAGAATTTGAATGGATCGTACGAATGAATTAGAATGGATCGTGCGAATGAATTAGAATGGATCGTACGAATGAATTAGAATGGATCGTATGAATGAATTAAAATGGATCGTACGAATGAATTAGAATGGATCATGCAAATGAATTAGAATGGATCGTACGAATGAATTAGAATGGATCGTACGAATGAACTAGAATGGATACATTCGTGCGAATGAATTGGAATGGATCGTATGAATGAATTAGAATGGATCGTACGAATGAATTAGAATGGATCTTACGAATGAATTAGAATGGATCGTACGAATGAATTAGAATGGATACATTCGTGCGAATGAATTAGAATGGATCGTACGAATGAATTAGAATGGATCGTACGAATGAATTAGAATGGATCGTACGAATAAATTAGAATGGATACATTCGTCCGAATGAATTAGACTGGATCATACGAATGAGTAAGAATGGATCTTACGAATAAAATAGAATAGATTGTACGAATGAATTAGAATGGATTCGTACGAATGAATTAGAATGGATACATTCGTGCGAATGAATTAGAATGGATCATACCAATAAGTAAGAATGGATCGTACGAATGAAATAGAATGGATTGTGCGAATGAATTAGAATGGATCGTACGAATGAATTAGAATGGATCGTGTGAAAGAATTAGAATAGATTGTATGAATGAATTAGAATAGATCGTATGAATGAATTAGAATGGATCGTACGAATGAATTAGAATGGATCGTACGAATAAATTAGAATGTTACATTCGTGCGAATGAATTAGAATGTATACATTCGTGCGAAAGAATTTGAATAGATCGTATGAATGAATTAAAATGGATCCTATGAATGAATTAGAATGGATCGTGCGAATAAATTAGAATGGATCGTATGAATGAATTAGAATAGATCGTACGAATGAATTAGAATGGATCGTACGAAGGAATTAGAATGGATCGTACGAATGAATTAGAATGGATATATTCGTGCAAATGAATTAGAATGGATCGTATGAATGTATTAGAATGGATCGTATGAGTGAATTAGAATGGATCGTACGAATGAATTAGAATGGATAGTCTGAATGAATTAGAATGGATCGTACGAATGAATTAGAATGGATCATACGAATTAATTAGAATAAATTATACGAATGAATTAGAATGGATCGTACGAATGAATTAGAATGGATCGTACGAATGAATTAGAATGGATCCATTCGTGCGAATGAATTAGAATGGATTGTGCGAATGAATAAGAACAGATCATGCGAATGAATTAGAATGGATCGTACGAATGAATTAGAATGGATCGTGCGAATGAATTAGAATGGATCGTACGAATGAATTAGAATGGATACATTTGTGCGAATGAATTAGAATGGATCGTACGAATGAATTAGAATGGATCGTATGAATTAATTAGAATGGATCGTACGAATGAATTAGAATGGATCGTGCGAATGAATTAGAATGGATCGTACGAATGAATTAGAATGGATCGTATGAATGAATTAGAATGGATCGTGCGAATGAATTAGAATGGATCGTGCAAATGAATTAGAATGGATACATTTGTGCGAATGAATTAGAATGGATCGTACGAATGAATTAGAATGGATCGTATGAATGAATTAGAATGGATCGTACGAATGACATAGAATGGATCGTGCGAATGAATTAGAATGGATCGTACGAATGAATAAGAATGGATCGTACTAATGAACTAGAATGGATACATTCGTGCGAATGAATTAGAATGGATCGTACGAATGAATTAGAATGGATCGTACGAATGAATTAGAATGGATCTTACGAATGAATTAGAATGGATCGTACGAATGAATTAGAATGGATCGTACGAATGAATTAGAATGGATACATTCGTGCGAATGAATTAGAATGGATCGGACGAATGAATTAGAATGGATCGTACGAATGAATTAGAATGGATCGTACGAATGAATTAGAATGGATCGTACGAATAAATTAGAATGGATACATTCATCCGAATGAATTAGAATGGATCATACGAATGAGTAAGAATGGATCGTACGAATGAAATAGAATAGATTGTACGAATGAGTTAGAATGGATCCTACGAATGAATTAGAATGGATCGTGTGAAAGAATTAGAATGGATTGTATGAATGAATTAGAATGGATCGTATGAATGAATTAGAATGGATCGTGCGAATGAATTCGAATGGATCATACGAATTCATTCTAATTCATTCATACAATCCATTCTAATTCTTTCACACGATCCATTCTAATTCATTCGTACGTTCCATTCTAATACATTAGCACGATCCATGCTAATTCATTCGTTCGATCAATTCTAATTCATTAGCACGATCCATTCTAATTCATACGTACGATCCATTCTAATTCATTCGCACGATCCATTCTAATTCATTCATAGGATCCATTCTAATTCATTCATACGATCTATTCTAATTCTTTAGCACGAATGTATCCATTCTAATTCATTCGCACGAATGTATCCATTCTAATTCATTCGTACGATCCATTCTAATTCATTCGTACGATCCATTCTAATTCATTCATACGATCTATTCTAATTCACTCATACAATCCATTCTAATTCTTTCACACGATCCATTCTAATTCATTCGTACGATCTTTTCTAATTCATTCGCACAATCCATTCTATTTCATTCGTATGATCCATTCTTACTCATTCGTATGATCCATTCTAATTCATTCGCACGAATGTATCCATAATGAATCATACGAATGAGTAAGAATGGAACGTACGAATGAAATAGAATGGATTGTGCGAATGAATTAGAATGCACCGTACGAATGAATTAGACGTGCGAATGAATTAGAATGGATACATTCGTGCGAATAAATTAGAATGGATCATACGAATGAGTAAGAATGGATCGTCATTCTAATTCTTTCGTATGATCTATTCTAATTCATTTGTATCCATTCGATTTCATTTGCACGATCTATTCTAATTCATTCGCGCAATCTATTCTAATTCATTCCTACGATCCATTCTAATTCATTCGTACGATCCATTCTAATTCATTCATACAATCCATTCTAATTTATTCGCACGAATGTATCCATTCTAATTCATTCGTATGATCCATTCTAATTCATTCGCACAATCTATTCTAATTCATTCATATGATCCATTCTAATTCATTCGCACGAATGTATCCATTCTAATTCATTCATACGATCCATTCTACTTCATTCGTACTATCCGTTCTAATTCACTCATACGATCCATTCTAATTCATTCATATGATCCATTCTAATTCATTTGCACGAATATATCCATTCAAATTCATTCGTACGATCCATTCTAATTCCTTCGTACGATCCATTCTAATTCCTTCGTACGATCCATTCTATTTCATTCGTATGATCCATTCTAATTCCTTCGTACGATCCATTCTAATTCCTTCGTATCCATTCTAATTCAGTAATACGATCTATTCTAATTCATTCGTACGATCCATTCTAATTCATTCATACAATCCATTCTAATTCATTCGCACGAATGTATCCATTCTAATCCATTCGTACTATCCATTCTAATTCATTCGCATGAATGTAACCATTCTAATTCATTCATTTGATCCATTCTAATTCATTTGTACGATCCATTCTAATTCATTCGTCCGATCCATTCTAATTCATTCGCACGAATGTATCCATTCTAATTCATTCGAACGATCCATTCTAATTCATTCGTACGATCCATTCTAATTCATTCGTAAGATCCATTCTAATTCATTCGTACGATCCATTCTAATTCATTCGTACGATCCATTCTAATTCATTCGCACGAATGTATCCATTCTAGTTCATTCGTACGATCCATTCTAGTTCATTCGTACGATCCATTCTAATTCATTCGTATGATCCATTGTAATTAATTCGTATGATCCACTCTAATTCATTCGTACGATCCATTCTAATTCATTCATACAATCCATTCTAATTCATTCGCACGAATGTATCCATTCTAATTAATTCGTACGATCCATTCTAATTCATTCGTATGATCCATTCTTATTCATTCGCACGATCCAGTCTAATGGATTCGCACGATCCATTCTAATTCATTCGCACGAATGTATCCATTCTAATTCATTCGTACGATCCATTCTAATTCATATGCACAACGGTATCCATTCTAATTCATTCGTACGATCTATTCTAATTCAGGATCGTACGAATGAATTAGAATGGATACATTCGTGCGAATGAATTAGAATTGATCGTACGAATGAATTAGAATGGATACATTCGTGCGAAAGAATTAGAATAGATCGTATGAATGAATTAGAATTGATCGAACGAATGAATTAGCATGGATCGTGCTAATGAATTAGAATAGAACGTACGAATGAATTAGAATGGATCGTGTGAAAGAATTAGAATGGATTGTATGAATGAATTAGAATGAATTCGTACGATCCATTCGAATTCATTCGCACGATCCATTCTAATCCATTCATATGATCCATTGAAATTCATTCATACAATCCATTCTAATTCTTTCACACGATCCATTCTAATTCATTCGTAGCATCCATTCTAATTCATTCGTACAATCTATTCTATTTCCTTCGTACGATCCATTCTTACTCATTTGTATGATCCATTCTAATTCATTCGGACGAATGTATCCATTCTAATTTATTCGTACGATCCATTCTAATTCATTCGTACGATCCATTCAAATTTATTTGTACGATCCATTCTTACTCATTCGTATGATCCATTCTAATTCATTCGTACGATCCATTCTAATTCATTCATACGATCCATTCTAATTCATTCGCACAATCCATTCTAATTCATTCGTACGATCCATTCTAATTCATTCGTACGATCGTACGAATGAATTAGAATGGATCGTACGGAATGAATTAGAATGGATTGTATGAATGAATTAGAATGGATACATTCGTGCGAATGAATTAGAATGGATCATACGAATGAGTAAGGATGGATCGTACGAATGAAATAGAATGGATTGTACGAATGAATTAGAATGGATTGTACAAATGAATTAGAATGGATCGTATGAATGAATTAGAATGGATCATACGAATGAGTAAGAATGGATCGTTCAAATGAAATAGAATGGATTGTACGAATGAATTAGAATGGATCGTACGAATGAATTAGAATGGATCGTGTGAAAGAATTAGAATGCATTGTATGAATGAATTAGAATGGATCGTATGAATGAATTAGAATGGATCATGCGATGCGATCCATTCGAATAGAATGGATCGTATGAATGAATTAGAATGGATCGGGCGAATGAATTAGAATGGATCATAGGAATGAATTAGAATGGATCGTATGAATGAATTAGAATGGATCGTATGAATGAATTAGAATGGATCGTGCGAATGAATTAGAATGGATCGTACGAATGACTTAGAATGGATCGTACGAATGAATTAGAATGGATCATACGAATGAATAAGAATGGATCATACGAATGAGTAAGAATGGATCGTACGAATGAAATAGAATGGATTGTACGAATGAATTAGAATGGATACAATCAGGCGAATGAATTAGAATGGATCGGATGATTGAATTAGAATGGATCGTACGATTCATTCTAATTCATTCGTACGATCCATTCTAATACATTCGTACGATTCATGCTAATTCATTCGCACGATCCATTCTAATTCATTCGTACGATCCATTCTTATTCATTCATACGATCCATTTTAATTCATTCGCACAATCTATTCTAATTCATTCGTACAATCCATTTTAATTCATTCGTATGGTCCATTCTAACTCATTCGGTGGATCCATTCTAATTCATTCGTACGATCCATTCTAATTTATTCCCACAATCCATTCTAATTTATTCGTACGATCCATTCTAATTCATTCGTACGATCTATTCTAATTCATTCGCACGAATGTAACCATTCTACTTCATTCATACGATTCATTCTAATTCATTCGTATGAGCTATTCTAATTCATTCGTACAATCCATTCTAATTCATTCGTACGATCCATTGTAATTCATTCATACAATCAATTTAGATTCATTCGCACAAATGTATCCATTCAAATTCATTCGTACGATCCAGTCTAATTCATTCGTACGATCCATTCTAATTCATTCGCACGAATATATCCATTCTAATTCTTTCGTACGATGCATTCTAATTCATTCGTACGATCCATTCTAATTCATTCTCACAAATGTATCCATTCTAATTCATTCGTACGATCCATTCTAATTCATTCCTACGATCTATTCTAATTCATTCGCTCGAATGTATCCATTTTAATTCATTCGTACGATCCATTCTAATTCATTCATACGATCTAATTCATTCGTACGATCCATTCTAATTCATTCGTACGATCGATTCTAATTCATTCGCACTATCCATTCTAATTCATTCGTACGATCCATTCTAATTCATTCGTACGATCCATTCTAATTTATTCGTTCAAATATATCCATTCTAATTTATTCGTTCAAATATTCTAATTCATTCGCACGATCCATTCTAATTCATTCGCACGAATGTATCCTTTCTAATTCATTTGCACGATCCATTCTAATTCATTCCTATGATCTATTCTAATTCATTCGTACGATCCATTCTAATTCATTCGCTCGAATGTATCCATTCAAATTCATTCGTACGATCCATTCTAATTCGTTCATATGATCCATTCTAATTCGTTCGTACGATCCATTCTATTTCGTTCGTATGATCCATTTTAATTCATTCGTGTGATCCATTCTAATTCATTCCTACGATCTATTCTAATTCATTCGCTCGAATATATCCATTCTAATTCATTCGTTCGATCCATTGTAATTCATTCGCACGATCCATTCTAATTCATTCGTACGATCCATTCTAATCCATTCGTACGATCCATTCTAATTCATTCGTACGAATGAATTAGAATGGATCGTACGAATGAACTAGAGTGGATCGTACGAATGAACTAGAATGGATACATTCGTGCGAATGAATTAGAATGGATCGTATAAATGAATTAGAATGGATCGTATGAATGAATTAGAATGGATCTTACAAATGAATTAGAATGGATCGTACGAATGAATTAGAATGGATACATTCGTGCGAATGAATTAGAATGGATCGGACGAATGAATTAGAATGGATCGTACGAATGAATTAGAATGGATCAAATGAATGAATTAGAATGGTTACATTCATGCGAATGAATTAGAATGGATCGTACGAATGGATTAGAATGGATCGTACGAATGGATTAGAATGGATACATTCGAGCGAATGAATTAGAATGGATCGTACGAATGAATTAGAATAGATCGTACGAATGGATTAGAATGGATCCTACGAATAGATTAGAATGGATACCTTTGTGCATATGAATTAGAATGGATCGTACGAATGAATTAGAATGGATCATATTAATGAATTAGAATGGATCGTACGAATGAATTAGAATGGATACATTCGTGCACGATCCATTCTAATTCATTCACACGAATGTATCCATTCTAATTCATTCGTACGATCCATTCTAATTCATTAATATGATCCATTCTAATTCATTCGTACGATCCATTCTAATTCATATGCACAAAGGTATCCATTCTAATTCATTCGTACGATCCATTCTAATTCAGGATCGTACGAATGAATTAGAATGGATACATTCGTGCGAATGAATTAGAATTGATCGTACAAATGAATTAGAATGGATCGTGCGAATGAATTAGAAAGGATCGTACGAATGAATTAGAATGGATCGTACGAATGAACTAGAATGGATACATTCGTGCGAATGAATTAGAATGGATCGTACGAATGAATTAGAATGGATCGTACAAATGAATTAGAATGGATCTTACGAATGAATTAGAATGGATCGTACGAATGAATTAGAATGGATACATTCGTGCGAATGAATTAGAATGGATCGGACGAATGAATTAGAATGGATCGTACGAATGAATTAGAATGGATTAAATGAATGAATTAGAATGGTTACATTCATGCGAATGAATTAGAATGGATCGTACGAATGGATTAGAATGGATACATTCGAGCGAATGAATTAGAATGCATCGTACGAATGAATTAGAATGGATCGTACGAATGGATTAGAATGAATCCTACGAATGGATTAGAATGGATACCTTTGTGCATATGAATTAGAATGAATCGTACGAATGAATTAGAATGGATCATATTAATGAATTAGAATGGATCGTACGAATGAATTAGAATGGATACATTCGTGCGAATGAATTAGAATGGATCGTGCGAATCAATTAGACTGGATCGTGCGAATGAATAAGAATAGATCATATGAATGAATTAGAATGGATCGTACGAATTAATTAGAATGGATACATTCGTGCGAATGAATTAGAATGGATTGTATGAATGAATTAGAATGGATTGTACGAATGAATTAGAATGGATCATACGAATTAATTAGAATGGATCATACGAATGAATTAGAATGGATCGTACGAATGAATTAGAATGGATCGTACGAATGAATTAGAATGGATACATTCGTGCGAATGAATTAGAATGGATTGTGCGAATGAATAAGAACAGATCGTGCGAATGAATTAGAATGGATCGTACAAATGAATTAGAATGGATCGTGCGAATGAATTAAAATGGATCGTATGAATGAATTAGAATGGATACATTTGTGCGAATGAATTAGAATGGATCATACGAATGAATTAGAATGGATTGTATGAATTAATTAGAATGGATCGTACGAATGAATTAGAATGGATCGTGCGAATGAATTAGAATGGATCGTACGAATGAATTGTAATGGATCGTACGAATGAACTAGAATGGATACATTCGTGCGAATGAATTAGAATGGATCGTACGAATGAATTAGAATGGATCGTACGAATGAATTAGAATGGATCTTACGAATGAATTAGAATGGATCGTACGAATGAATTAGAATGGATACATTCGTGCGAATGAATTAGAATGGATCGGACGAATGAATTAGAATGGATCGTACGAATGAATTAGAATGGATCGTACGAATGAATTAGAATGGATACATTCGTCCGAATGAATTAGAATGGATCATACGAATGAGTAAGAATGGATCGTACGAATGAAATAGAATAGATTGTACGAATGAATTAGAATGGATCCTACGAATGAATTAGAATGGATCGTGTGAAAGAATTAGAATGGATTGTATGAATGAATTAGAATGGATCGTATGAATGCATTAGAATGGATCGTGCGAATGAATTCGAATGGATCGTACGAATTCATTCTAATTCATTCATACAATCCATTCTAATTCTTTCACACGATCCATTCTAATTCATTCGTACGTTCCATTCTAATTCATTAGCACGATCCATGCTAATTCATTCGTTCCATCAATTCTAATTCATTAGCACGATCCATTCTAATTCATTCGTACGATCCATTCTAATTCATTCGCACGATCCATTCTAATTCATTCATAGGATCCATTCTAATTCATTCATACGATCTATTCTAATTCTTTCGCACGAATGTATTCATTCTAATTCATTCGCACGAATGTATCCATTCTAATTCATTCGTACGATCCATTCTAATTCATTCGTACGATCCATTCTAATTCATTCGTACGATCCATTCTAATTCATTCATACGATCTATTCTAATTCATTCATACAATCCATTCTAATTCTTTCACACGATCCATTCTAATTCATTCGTACGATCCATTCTAATTCATTCGCACAATCCGTTCTATTTCATTCGTACGATCCATTCTTACTCATTGGTACGATCCATTCTAATTCATTCGCACGAATGTATCCATTCTAATTCATTCGTACGAATCCATTCTAATTCATTCGTACAATCTATTCTATTTCATTCGTACGATCCATTCTTACTCATTCGTATGATCCATTCTAATTCATTCGGACAAATGTATCCATTCTAATTTATTCGTACGATCCATTCTAATTCATTCGTACAATCCATTCTAATTCATTCGTCCGATCCATTCTTATTCATTCGCACGAATGTATCCATTCTAATTCATTTGTACGGTCCATTCTAATTCATTCGCACAATCCATTCTATTTCATTCGTACGATCCATTCTTACTCATTCATATGATCCATTATGGATACATTCGTGCGAATGAATTAGAATGGATCATACGAATGAGTAAGAATGTATCGTACGAATGAAATAGAATGGATTGTGCGAATGAATTAGAATGGATCGTACGAATGAATTAGAATGGATCGTGTGAAAGAATTAAAATGGATTATATGAATGAATTAGAATGGATCGTACGAATGAATTAGAATGGATCGTATGAGTGAATTAGAATGGATACAAAGGAATTAGAATGGATCGTAAGAAGGAATTAGAATGGATCATACGAATGAAATAGAATGGATCATACGAAGGAATTAGAATGGATCGTACGAAGGAATTAGAATGGATCGTACGAATGAATTAGAATGGATATATTCGTGCAAATGAATTAGAATGGATCGTATGAATGAATTAGAATGGAACGTATGAGTGAATTAGAACGGATAGTACGAATGAAGTAGAATGGATCGTAAGAATGAATTAGAATGGATACATTCGTGCGAATGAATTAGAATGGATCGTATGAATGAATTAGAATAGATTGTGCGAATGAATGAGAATGGATCGTACGAATGAATTAGAATGGATACATTCGTGCGAATAAATTAGAATGGATTGTATGAATGAATTAGAATGGATCGTACGAATGAATTAGAATGGATCGTACGAATGAATTAGAATAGATTACGCGAATAAATTAGAATGGATCGTACGAATGAATTAAAATGGATCGTACGAAGGAATTAGAATGGATCGTACGAATGAATTAGAATGGATCGTACGAATGAATTAGAATGGATCGTACGAAGGAATTAGAATGGATCGTACGAATTAATTAGAATGGATCGTACGATTGAATTAGAATGGATCATACGAATGAGTAAGAATGGATCGTATGAATGAATTAGATTGGATCGTACGATCCATTCGAATTTATTAGCATGGATCGTGCTAATGAATTAGAATGGAATATACAAATGAATTAGAATGGATCGTAGAATGAATCGTACGAATGAATTAGAATGAATTAGAATGGATCGTACGAATGAATTAGAATAGATCATAGGAATGAATTAGAATGGATCGTGCAAATGAATTAGAATGGATACATTCGTGCGAATTAATTAGAATGGATCGTGCGAATGAATAAGAATGGATCGTACGAATGAATTAGAATGGATATATTTGAACGAATAAATTAGAATGGATCATACGAATGAATTAGAATGGATCGTACGAATGAATTAGAATGGATAGTACGAATGAATTAGAATCGATCGTAAGAATGAATTAGAATGGATCGTACGAATGAATTAGAATGGATCATACGAATGAGTAAGAATGGATCGTACGAATGAATTAGAATGGATCGTACGAATGAATTAGAATGGATCGTACGAATAAATTAGAATGGATACATTCGTCCGAATGAATTAGAATGGATCATACGAATGAGTAAGAATGGATCGTACGAATGAAATAGAATAGATTATACGAATGAATTAGAATGGATCCAACGAATGAATTAGAATGGAGCGTGTGAAAGAATTAGAATAGATTGTATGAATGAATTAGAATGGATCGTATGAATGAATTAGAATGGATCGTGCGAATGAATTCGAATGGATCGTACGAATTCATTCTAATTCATTCAAACAATCCATTCTAATTCTTTCACACGATGCATTCTAATTCATTCGTACGTTCCATTCTAATTCATAAGCACGATCCATGCTAATTCATTCGTTCGATCAATTCTAATTCATTAGCACGATCCATTCTAATTCATTCGTACGATCCATTCTAATTCATTCGCACGATCCATTCTAATTCATTCATAGGATCCATTCTAATTCATTCATACGATCTATTCTAATTCTTTCGCACGAATGTATCCATTCTAATTCATTCACACGAATGTATCCATTCTATTTCATTCGTACGATCCATTCTAATTCATTGGTACGATCCATTCTAATTCATTCGTACGATCCATTCTAATTCATTCATACGATCTATTCTAATTCATTCATACAATCCATTCTAATTCTTTCACACGATCCATTCTAATTCATTCGTACGATCCATTCTAATTCATTCGCACAATCCATTCTATTTCATTCGTACGATCCATTCTTACTTATTGGTACGATCCATTCTAATTCATTCGCACGAATGTATCCATTCTAATTCATTCGTATGAATCCATTCTAATTCATTCGTACAATCCATTCTATTTTATTCGTACGATCCATTCTTACTCATTCGTATGATCCATTCTAATTCATTCGCACGAATGTATCCATTCTAAATCATTCGTACGATCAATTCTAATTCATTCGTACGATCCATTCTAAATCATTCGTACAATCCATTCGATTTCATTCATATGATCGATTCTAATTCATTAGCACTATCCATTCTATTTCATTCGTACGATCCATTCAAATTCATTCACACAATCCATTCTAATTCATTCATACAATCCATTCTATTTCATTCGAACGATCCATTCTTACTCATTTGTATGATCCATTCTAATTCATTCGCACGAATGTATCCATTCCAATCCATTCGTACGATCCATTCTAATCCATTCGTACGATCCATTCTAATTCATTCGCATGAATGTAACCATTCTAATTCATTCATTTGATCCATTCTAATTCATTCGTACGATCCATTCTAATTTATTCGTCCGATCCATTCTAATTCATTCGCACGAATGTATCCATTCTAAACCGTTTATACGATCCATTCTAATTTATTCGTACGATCCATTCTAATTCATTCGTAAGATCCATTCTAATTCATTCGTATGATCCATTCTAATTCATTCGTACGATCTATTCTAATTCATTCGTAAGATCCATTCTAATTCATTCGTACGATTCATTCTAATTCATTCGTACGATCCATTCTAATTCATTCGCACGAATGTATCCATTCTAGTTCATTCGTACGATCCATTCTAATTCATTCGTACGATCCATTCTAATTCATTCGCACGATCCATTCTAATTCATTCGTACGATCCATTCTAATTCATTCATACGATCCATTCTAATTCATTCGTACGATCCATTCTAATTCATTCGCACAAATGTATTCATTCTAATTCATTCGTACAATCCATTCTAATTCATTCGCACGATCCATTCTAATTCATTCGTACGATCCATTCTAATTCTTTCACACGATCCATTCTAATTCATTCGTACGATCCATTCTAATTCATTCGCACGATCCATTCTAATTCATTCGTACGATCCATTCTAATTCATTCATACGATCCATTCTAATTCATTCGTACGATCCATTCTAATTCATTCACACAAATGTATCCATTCTAATTCATTCGTACGATCCATTCTAATTCATTCGCACGATCCATTCTAATTCATTCGTATGATCCATTCTAATTCATTCGCACGATCTGTTCTTATTCATTCGCACAATCTATTCTAATTTATTCGCACGAATGTATCCATTCTAATTCATTCGTACGATCCATTCTAATTCATTCGTACGATCCATTCTAATTCATTCGTATGGTCCATTCTAATTAATTCGTATGATCCATTCTAATTCATTCGTACGATCCATTCTAATTCATTCATACAATCCATTCTAATTCATTCGTACGATCCATTCTAATTCACTCATACGATCCATTGTATTACATTCATACGATCCATTCTAATTCATTTGCACGAATATATACATTCTAATTCTTTCGTACGATCCATTCTAATTCCTTCGTACGATCCATTCTAATTCATTTGTACGATCTATTCTAATTCATTCGTACGATCCATTCTAAATCATTCGTACGATCCATTCTAATTCATTCGTACAATCTATTCAAATTCATTCGTACGAATGGATACATTCGTGTGAATGAAATAGAATGGATCGTACGAATGAGTAAGAATGGATCGTACGAATGAAATAGGATGGATTGCACGAATGAATTAGAATGGATCGTGTGAAAGAATTAGAATGGATTGTATGAATGAATTAGAATGGATCGTACGAATGAATTAGAATGGATCGTAAGAAGGAATTAGAATGGATCGTACGAATGAATTAGAATGGATCGTACGAATGAATTAGAATAGATCGTACGAATGAATTAGAATGGATCGTACGAAGGAATTAGAATGGATCGTACGAATGAATTAGAATGGATATATTCGTGCAAATGAATTAGAATGGATCGTATGAATGTTTTAGAATGGATCGTATGAGTGAATTAGAATGGATCGTACGAATGAATTAGAATGGATCGTATGAATGAATTAGAATGGATACATTCGTGTGAATGAATTAGAATGGATCGTATGAATGAATTAGAATAGATTTTGTGAATGAATTAGAACTGATCGTACGAACGAATTAGAATGGATACATTCGTGCGAATGAATTAGAATGGATTGTATGAATGAATTAGAATGGATCGTACGAATGAATTAGAATGGATCGTATGAGTGAATTAGAATGGATACGAAGGAACCAGAATGGACCGTACGAAGGAATTAGAATGGATCATACGATTGAAATAGAATGGATCGTACGAAAGAATTAGAATGGATCGTACGAAGGAATTAGAATGGATCGTACGAATGAATTAGAATGGATATATTCGTGCAAATGAATTAGAATGGATCATATGAATGAATTAGAATGGATCGTATGAGTGAATTAGAACGGATAGTACGAATGAAGTAGAATGGATCGTATGAATGAATTAGAATGGATACATTCGTGCGAATGAATTAGAATGGATCGTATGAATGAATTAGAATAGATTGTGCGAATGAATTAGAATGGATCGTACGAATGAATTAGAATGGATACATTCGTGTGAATAAATTAGAATAGATTGTATGAATGAATTAGAATGGATCGTACGAATGAATTAGAATGGATCGTACGAATGAATTAGAATAGATTGCGCGAATGAATTAGAATGGATTGTACGAATGAATTAGAATGGATCGTACGAAGGAATTAGAATGAATCGTACGAATGAATTAGAATGGATCGTACGAATGAATTAGAATGGATCGTACGAAGGAATTAGAATGGATCGTACGAATGAATTAGAATGGATCGTACAATTGAATTAGAATGGATCATACGAATGAGTAAGAATGGATCGTATGAATGAATTAGATTGGTTCGTACGATCCATTCTAATTCATTAGCATGGATCGTGCTAATGAATTAGAATGGAGTATACGAATGAATTAGAATGGATCGTACGAATGAATTAGAATGAATTAGAATGGATCGTACGAATGAATTAGAATAGATCATAGGAATGAATTAGAATGGATCGTGCAAATGAATTAGAATGGATACATTCGTGCGAATGAATTAGAATGGATCGTGCGAATGAATTAGAATGGATCGTACGAATGAATTAGAATGGATCGTACGAATGGATTAGAATGGATCCTACGAATGGATTAGAATGGATACCTTTGTGCTTATGAATTAGAATGGATCGTACGAATGAATTAGAATGGATCATATTAATGAATTAGAATGAATCATACGAATGAATTAGAATGGATACATTCGTGCACGATCCATTCTAATTCATTCGCACGAATGTATCCATTCTAATTCATTCGTAAGATCCATTCTAATTCATTAATAGGATCCATTCTAATTCATTCGTACGATCCATTCTAATTCATATGCACAATGGTATCCATTCTAATTCATTCGTACGATCCATTCTAATTCAGGATCGTACGAATGAATTTGAATGGATACATTCGTGCGAATGAATTAGAATTGATCGTACGAATGAATTAGAATGGATCGTGTGAATGAATTAGAATGGATCGTACGAATGAATTAGAATGGATCGTACGAATGAACTAGAATGGATTATTCGTGCGAATGAATTAGAATAGATCGTACGAATGAATTAGAATGGATCGTACGAATGAATTAGAATGGATCTTACGAATGAATTAGAATGGATCGTACGAATGAATTAGAATGGATCGTACGAAAGAATTAGAATGGATACATTCGTGCGAATGAATTAGAATGGATCAGACGAATGAATTAGAATGGATCGTACGAATGAATTAGAATGGATCAAATGAATGAATTAAATGGTTACATTTATGCGAATGAATTAGAATAGATCGTACGAATGGATTAGAATGGATCGTACGAAGGGATTAGAATGGATACATTCGAGCGAATGAATTAGAAGGAATCGTACGAATGAATTAGAATGGATCGTACGAATGGATTAGAATGGATCCTACGAATGGATTAGAATGGATACCTTTGTGCATATGAATTAGAATGGATCGTACGAATGAATTAGAATGGATCATATTAATGAATTAGAATGGATCGTACGAATGAATTAGAATGGATACATTCGTGCGAATGAATTAGAATGGATAGTGCGAATGAATTAGAATGGATCTTACGAATGAATTAGAATGGATCGTACGAATGAATTAGAATGGATCGTATGAATGAATTAGAATGGGTACATTCGTGCGAATGAATTAAAATGGATAGGACGAATGAATTTGAATGGATCGTACGAATGAATTAGAATGGATCGTACGAATGAATTAGAATGGATCGTACGAATAAATTAGAATGGATACATTCGTCCGAATGAATTAGAATGGATCATACAAATGAGTAAGAATGGATCGTACGAATGAAATAGAATCGCTTGTACGAATGAATTAGAATGGATCCTACGAATGAATTAGAATGGATCGTGTGAAAGAATTAGAATGGATTGTATGAATGAATTAGAATGAATCGTATGAATGAATTAGAATAGATCGTGCGAATAAATTCGAATAGATCGTACGAATTCATTCTAATTCATTCATACAATCCATTCTAATTCTTTCACACGATCTATTCTAATTCATTCGTACGATCCATTCTAATTCATTCGTACGATCCATTCTAATTCATTCGTATGGTCCATTCTAATTAATTCGTATGATCCATTCTAATTCATTCGTACGATCCATTCTAATTCATTCATACAATCCATTCTAATTCATTCGTACGATCCATTCTAATTCACTCATACGATCCATTGTATTACATTCATACGATCCATTCTAATTTATTTGCACGAATATATACATTCTAATTCATTCGTACGATCCATTCTAATTCCTTCGTACGATCCATTCTAATTCATTCGTACGATCTATTCTAATTCATTCGTACGATCCATTCTAATTCATTCGTACGATCCATTCTAATTCATTCGTACGATCCATTCTAATTCATTCGTACAATCTATTCTAATTCATTCGTACGAATGGATACATTCCTGTGAATGAATTAGAATGGATCGTACGAATGAGTAAGAATGGATCGTACGAATGAAATAGAATGGATTGCACGAATGAATTAGAATGGATCGTGTGAAAGAATTAGAATGGATTGTATGAATGAATTAGAATGGATCGTACGAATGAATTAGAATGGATCGTAAGAAGGAATTAGAATAGATCGTACAAATGAATTAGAATGGTTCGTACGAATGAATTAGAATAGATCGTACGAATGAATTAGAATGGATCGTACGAAGGAATTAGAATGGATCGTACGAATGAATTAGAATGGATATATTCGTGCAAATGAATTAGAATGGATCGTATGAATGTATTAGAATGGATCGTATGAGTGAATTAGAATGGATCGTACGAATGAATTAGAATGGATCGTATGAATGAATTAGAATGGATACATTCGTGTGAATGAATTAGAATGGATCGTATGAATGAATTAGAATAGATTTTGTGAATGAATTAGAACTGATCGTACGAATGAATTAGAATGGATAAATTCGTGCGAATGAATTAGAATGGATTGTATGAATGAATTAGAATGGATCGTACGAATGAATTAGAATGGATCGTATGAGTGAATTAGAATGGATACGAAGGAATCAGAATGAACCGTACGAAGGAATTAGAATGGATCATACAAATGAAATAGAATGGATCGTACGAAGGAATTAGAATGGATCGTATGAAGGAATTCGAATGGATCGTACGAAGGAATTAGAATGGATCGTACGAATGAATTAGAATGGATATATTCGTGCAAATGAATTAGAATGGATCATATGAATGAATTAGAATGGATCGCATGAGTGAATTAGAACGGATAGTACGAATGAAGTAGAATGGATCGTATGAATGAATTAGAATGGATACTTTCGTGCGAATGAATTAGAATGGATCGTATGAATGAATTAGAATAGATTGTGCGAATGAATTAGAATGGATCGTACGAATGAATTAGAATGGATACATTCGTGCGAATAAGTTAGAATGGATTGTATGAATGAATTAGAATGGATCGTACGAATGAATTAGAATGGATCGTACGAATGAATTAGAATAGATTGCGCGAATGAATTAGAATGGATCGTACGAATGAATTAGAATGGATCGTACGAAGGAATTAGAATGGATCCATTCTAATTCATTTGCACGATCCATTCTAATTCATTCCTATGATCTATTCTAATTCATTCGTACGGTCCATTCTAATTCATTCTAATTCATTCGTACGATCCATTCTACGATCCATTCTAATTCATTAGCATGGTTCGTGCTAATGAATTAGAATGGAATATACGAATGAATTAGAATGGATCGTAGAATGGATCGTACGAATGAATTAGAATGAATTAGAATGGATCGTACGAATGAATTAGAATAGATCATAGGAATGAATTAGAATGGATCGTGCAAATGAATTAGAATGGATACATTCGTGCGAATGAATTAGAATGGATCGTGCGAATGAATTAGAATGGATCGTATGAATGAATTAGAATGGATCGTACGAATGGATTAGAATGGATCCTACGAATGGATTACAATGGATACCTTTGTGCATATGAATTAGAATGGATCGTACGAATGAATTAGAATGGATCATATTAATGAATTAGAATGGATCATACGAATGAATTAGAATATATACATTCGTGCACGATCCATTCTAATTCATTCGCACGAATGTATCCATTCTAATTCATTCGTAAGATCCATTCTAATTCATTAATAGGATCCATTCTAATTCATTCGTACGATCCATTCTAATTCATATGCGCAAAGGTATCCATTCTAATTCATTCGTACGATCCATTCTAATTCAGGATCGTACGAATGAATATGAATGGATACATTCGTGCAAATGAATTAGAATTGATCGTACGAATGAATTAGAATGGATCGTGCGAATGAATTAGAATGGATCGTAGGAATGAATTAGAATGGATCGTACAAATGAACTAGAATGGATACATTCGTGCGAATGAATTAAAATGGATCGTACGAATGAATTAGAATGGATCGTACGAATGAATTAGAATGGATCTTACGAATGAATTAGAATAGATCGTACGAGTGAATTAGAATGGATCGTACGAATGAATTAGAATGGATACATTCGTGCGAATGAATTAGAATGGATCGGACGAATGAATTAGAATGGATCGTACGAATGAATTAGAATAGATCAAATGAATGAATTAGAATGGTTACATTTATGCGAATGAATTAGAATAGATCGTACGAATGGGTTAGAATGGATCGTACGAAGGGATTAGAATGGATACATTCGAGCGAATGAATTAGAAGGAATCGTACGAAAGAATTAGAATGGATCGTACGAATGGATTAGAATGGATCCTACGAATGGATTAGAATGGATACCTTTGTGCTTATGAATTAGAATGGATCGTACGAATGAATTAGAATGGATCATATTAATGAATTAGAATGGATCGTACGAATGAATTAGAATGGATACATTCGTGCGAATGAATTAGAATGGATCGTGCGAATGAATTAGAATGGATCTTACGAATGAATTAGAATGGATCGTACGAATGAATTAGAATGGATCGTACGAATGAATTAGAATGGGTACATTCGTGCGAATGAATTAGAATGGATAGGACGAATGAATTAGAATGGATCGTACGAATGAATTAGAATGGATCGTACGAATGAATTAGAATGGATCGTACGAATAAATTAGAATGGATACATTCGTCCGAATGAATTAGAATGGATCATACAAATGAGTAAGAATGGATCATACGAATGAAATAGAATAGATTGTACGAATGAATTAGAATGGATCCTACGAATGAATTAGAATGGATCGTGTGAAAGAATTAGAATGGATTGTATTAATGAATTAGAATGGATCGTATGAATGAATTAGAATGGATCGTGCGAATGAATTCGAATGGATCGTACGAATTCATTCTAATTCATTCATACAATCCATTCTAATTCTTTCACACGATCTATTCTAATTCATTCGTAGGATCCATTCTTAAAATGGATCGTACGAATGAATTAGAATGGATCGTACGAATGAACTAGAATGGATACATTCGTGCGAATGAATTAGAATGGATCGTACGAATGAATTAGAATGGATCGTACGAATGAATTAGAATGGATCATACGAATGAATTAGAATGGATCGTACGAATGAATTAGAAGGATCGTACGAATGAATTAGAATGGATACATTCGTGCGAATGAATTAGAATGGATCGGACGAATGAATTAGAATGGATCGTACGAATGAATTAGAATGGATCGTACGAATGAATTAGAATGGATCGTACGAATAAATTAGAATGGATACATTCGTCCGAATGAATTAAAATGGATCATACGAATGAGTAAGAATGGATCGTACGAATGAAATAGAATAGATTGTACGAATGAATTAGAATGGATCATACGAATGAGTAAGAATGGATCGTACGAATGAAATAGAATAGATTGTACGAATGAATTAGAATGGATCCTACGAATGAATTAGAATAGATCATGTAAAAGAATTAGAATGAATTGTATGAATGAATTAGAATGAATTCGTACGATCCATTCGAATTCATTCGCACGATCCATTCTAATTCATTCATACGATCCATTCTAATTCATTCATACAATCCATTCTAATTCTTTCACACGATCCATTCTATTTCATTCGTAGGATCCATTCTAATTCATTCGTACAATCTATTCTATTTCATTCGTACGATCCATTCTTACTCATTCGTATGATCCATTCTAATTCATTCGGACGAATGTATCCATTCTAATTTATTCATACGATCCATTTTAATTCATTCGTACGATCCATTCTAATTCATTCGTACGATCCATTCTAATTCATTCGTCCGATCCATTCTAATTCATTCGCACGAATGTATCCATTCTAATTCATTCGTACGATCCATTCTAATTCATTCGTACGATCCATTCTAATTCATTCGTAAGATCCATTCTAATTCATTCGTACGATCCATTCTAATTCATTCGTACGATCCATTCTAATTCATTCGCACGATCCATTCTAATTCATTCGCACGATCCATTCTAATTCATTCATACGATCCATTCTAATTCATTCGTACGATCCATTCTAATTCATTCGCACAAATGTATCCATTCTAATTCATTTGTACGATCCATTCTAATTCATTCGCATGATCCATTCTAATTCATTCGTACGATCCATTCTAATTCATTCGCACGATCTGTTCTTATTCATTCGCACAATCCATTCTAATTCATTCGCACGAATGTATCCATTCTAATTCATTCGTACGATCCATTCTAATTCATTCGTACGATCCATTCTAATTCATTCGTATGATCCATTCTAATTAATTCGTATGATCCATTCTAATTCATTCGTACGATCCATTCTAATTCATTCATACAATCCATTCTAAATCATTCGCATGAATGTATCCATTCTAATTAATTCGTACGATCCATTCTAATTCATTCGTATGATCTATTCTTATTCATTCGCACGATCCAGTCTAATTGATTCGCACGATCCATTCTAATTCATTCGCACGAATGTATCCATTCTAATTCATTCATACGATCCATTCTAATTCATTCATACGATCCATTCTAATTCACTGATACGATCCATTCTAATACATTCATACGATCCATTCTAATTCATTTGCACGAATATATCAATTCTAATTCATTCGTACGATCCACTCTAATTCCTTCGTACGATCCATTCTAATTCATTCGTACGATTTATTCTAATTCATTCGTACGATCCATTCTAATTCATTCGTACGATCCATTCTAATTCCTTCGTACGATCCATTCTAATTCATTCATACAATCCATTCTAATTCTTTCACACGATCCATTCTAATTCATTCGTACGATCCATTCTAATTCATTCGTGCAATCCATTCTATTTCATTCGTACGATCCATTCTTACTCATTCGTACGATCCATTCTAATTCATTCATACGATCCAGTCTAATTCATTCGTACGATCTATTCTAATTCATTCGCACAAATGTATCCATTCTAATTCATTCGTACGATCCATTCTAATTCATTCGCACGATCCATTCTAATTCATTCGTACGATCCATTCTAATTCATTCGCACGATCTGTTCTTATTCATTCGCACAATCCATTCTAATTCATTCGCACGAATGTATCCATTCTAATTCATTCATACGATCCATTCTAATTCATTCGTACGATCCATTCTAATTCACTCATACGATCCATTCTAATACATTCATACGATCCTTTCTAATTCATTGCACGAATATATCCATTCTAATTCATTCGTACGATCCATTCTAATTCCTTCGTACGATCCATTCTAATTCATTCGTACGATCTATTCTAATTCATTCGTACGATCCATTCTAATTCATTCGTACGATCCATTTTAATTTATTCGTACTATCCATTCTAATTCATTCGTACGAATGGATACATTCGTGTGAATGAATTAGAATGGATCGTACGATCGTGTGAAAGAATTAGAATGGATTGTATGAATGAATTAGAATGGATCGTACGAATGAATTAGAATGGATCTTACGAATGAATTAGAATGGATCGTACGAATGAATTAGAATGGATCGTACGAATGAATTAGAATGGATACATTCGTGCGAATGAATTAGAATGGATCGAGCACGAATGTATCCATTCTAATTCATTCGTACGATCCATTCTAATTCATTAATATGATCCATTCTCATACATTCGTACGATCCATTCTAATTCATATGCACAAAGGTATCCATTCTAATCCATTCGTAGGATCCATTCTAATCCATTCGTACGATCCGTTCTAATTCATTCGTACGATCCATTCTAATTCATTCGCTCGAATGTATCCTTTCTAATCCATTCGTACGATCCATTCTAATTCATTCGCATGAATGTAACCATTCTAATTCATTCATTTGATCCATTCTAATTCATTCGTACGATCCATTCTAATTCATTCGTCTGATCCATTCTAATTCATTCACACGATCCATTCTAATTCATTCATTTGATCCATTCTAATTCAAATGAATGAATTAGAATGGTTACATTCATGCGAATGAATTAGAATGGATCGTACGAATGGATTAGAGTGGATCGTACGAATGGTTTAGAATGGATACATTCGAGCGAATGAATTAGAATAGATCGTACAAATGAATTAGAATGGATCGTACGAATGGAATAGAATGGATCCTACGAATGGATTAGAATGGATACCTTTGTGCATATGAATTAGAATGGATCGTACGAATGAATTAGAATGGATCATATTAATGAATTAGAATGGATCGTACGAATGAATTAGAATGGATACATTCGTGCGAATAAATTAGAATGGATCGTGCGAATCCATTAGACTGGATCGTGCGAATGAATAAGAATGGATCATACGAATGTATTAGAATGGATCGTATGAATTAATTAGAATGGATACATTCGTGCGAATGAATTAGAATGGATTGTATGAATGAATTAGAATGGATCGTACGAATGAATTAGAATAGATCATACGAATTAATTAGAATGGATCATACGAATGAATTAGAATGGATCGTACGAATGAATTAGAATGGATCGTACGAATGAACTAGAATGGATCGTACGAATGAACTAGAATGGATCGTACGAATGAACTAGAATGGATACATTCGTACGAATGAATTAGAATGGATCGTACGAATGAATTAGAATGGATCTTACGAATGAATTAGAATGGATCGTACGAACGAATTAGAATGGTTCGTACGAATGAATTAGAATGGATACATTTGTGCGAATGAATTAGAATGGATCGGACGAATGAATTAGAATGGATCGTACGAATGAATTAGAATGGATCAAATGAATGAATTAGAATGGTAACATTCATGCGAATGAATTAGAATGGATCGTACGAATGGATTAGAATGGATCGTACGAATGGATTAGAATGGATACATTCGTGCGAATGAATTAGAATGGATTGTATGAATGAATTAGAATGGATCGTACGAATGAATTAGAATGGATCGTATGAGTGAATTAGAATGGATACGAAGGAATTAGAATGGATCGTACGAAGGAATTAGAATGGATCATACGAATGAAATAGAATGGATCGTACGAACGAATTAGAATGGATCGTACGAAGGAATTAGAATGGATCGTACGAATGAATTAGAATGGATATATTCGTGCAAATAAATTTGAATGGATCGTATGAATGAATTAGAATGGATCGTATGAGTGAATTAGAACGGATAGTACGAATGAAGTAGAATGGATCGTATGAATGAATTACAATGGATACATTCGTGCGAATGAATTAGAATGGATCGTATAAATGAATTAGAATAGATTGTGTGAATGAATTAGAATGGATCGTACGAATGAATTAGAATGGATACATTCGTTCGAATAAATTAGAATGGATTGTATGAATGAATTAGAATGGATCGTACGAATGAATTAGAATGGATCGTACGAATGAATTAGAATAGATTGCGCGAATGAATTAGAATGGATCGTGCGAATGAAATAGAATGGATACAAATGAATTAGAATGGATCATACGAATGAATTAGAATGACGATCCATTCTTACTCATTCGTATGATCCATTCTAATTTATTCGCACGAATTTATCCATTCTAATTCATTCGTACGTCTAATTCATTCGTACGTCTAATTCATTCGTACGGTCCATTCTAATTCATTCGCACAATCCATTCTATTTCATTCGTACGATCCATTCTTACTCATTCGTATGATCCATTATGGATACATTCATGTGAATGAATTAGAATGGATCATACGACTGAGTAAGAATGGATCGTACGAATGAAATAGAATGGATTGTGCGAATGAATTAGAATGGATCGTACGAATGAATTAGAATGGATCGTGTGAAAGAATTAGAATGGATTGTATGAATGAATTAGAATAGATCGTATGAATGAATTAGAATGGATCGTACGAATGAACTAGAATGGATCGTACGAATGAATTAGAATGGATCGTACGAATGAATTAGAATGGATACATTCGTGCAAATGAATTAGAATGGATCGTACGAATGAATTAGAATGGATCGTACGAATGGATTAGAATAGATCCTACGAATGAATTATAATCGATACATTCGTGCGAATGAATTAGAATGGTTTGTGCGAATGAATAAGAACAGATTGTGCGAATGAATTAGAATGGATCGTACGAATGAATTAGAATGGATCGTGCGAATGAATTAGAATGAATCGTACGAATGAATTAGAATGGATACATTTGTGCGAATGAATTAGAATGGATCATACAAATGAATTAGAATGGATCGTACGAATGAATTAGAATAGATTGTGCGAATGAATTAGAATGGATCATACGAATGAATTAGAATGGATCGTACGAATGAATTAGAATGGATCATACGAATGAGTAAGAATGGATCGTACGAATGAATTAGAATGGATCGTATGAATGAATTAGAATGGATCGTACGAATAAATTAGAATGGATACATTCGTCCGAATGAATTAGAATGGATCATACGAATGAGTAAGAATGGATCGTACGAATGAAATAGAATAGATTGTACGAATGAATTAGAATGGATCGTACGAATGAATTAGAATGGATCGTACGAATGAATTAGAATGGATCATACGAATGAATTAGAATGGATCATACGAATGAGTAACATTGGATCGTACGAATGAAATAGAATGGATTGTACGAATGAATTAGAATGGATACATTCGTGCGAATGAATTAGAATGGATCGTACGAATGAATTAGAATGGATCATACGAATGAATTAGAATGGATCGTACGAATGAATTAGAATGCATAGTACGAAAGAATTAGAATGGATATATTCGTGCGAATGAATTAGAATGGATCGTACGAATGAATTAGACTGGATCGTACGAATGAATTTGAATCGATACATTTGTGCGAATGAATCTAAATGGATTGTATGAATGAATTACAATGGATCGTACGAATGAATTAGAATGGATCGTACGAATAAATTAGAATAGCTCATACGAATGAATTAGAATGAATCGTATGAATGAATTAGAAAGGTTACATTCGTGCGAATGAATTAGAATAGATTGTACGAATGAATTAGAATGGATCGTACGAATGAATTAGAATGGATCGTGGGAATGAATTAGAATGGATCGTACGAATGAATTAGAATGGATCCACCGAATGAGTTAGAATGGATCATACGAATGAATTAGAATGGATTGTACGAATGAATTAGAATGGATTGTACGAATGAATTAGAATGGATCGTATGAATGAATAAGAATGGATCGTACGAATGCATTAGAATGGATCGTGCGAATGAATTAGCATGAATCGTACGAATGTATTAGAATGGATCGTACGAATGAATTAGAATGAATCGTACGATCCATTCTAATTCATTCGTACGATCCATTCTAATTCATTCGCACGAATGTATCCATTCTAGTTCATTCGTACGATCCATTCTAGTTCATTCGTACGATCCATTCTAATTCATTCGTACGATCCATTCTAATTCATTCGTATGATCCATTCTAATTCATTCTTACAATCCATTCTAATTCAATCATACAATCCATTCTAATTCATTCGCACGAATGTATCCATTCTAATTAATTCGTACGATTCATTCTAATTCATTCGTATGATCCATTCTTATTCATTCGCTTGATCCAGTCTAATGGATTCGCACGATCCATTCTAATTCATTCGCACGAATGTATCCATTCTAATTCATTCGTACGATCCATTCTAATTCATTAATATGATCCATTCTAATTCATTCACACGATCCATTCTAATTCATTCGTATGATCCATTCTAATTCATTCGTACGATCCATTCTAATTCATTCGCACGATCCATTCTAATTCATTCGTACAATCAATTCTATTTCATTCGTACGATCCATTCTTACTCATTCGTATGATCCATTCTAATTCATTCGGACGAATGTATCCATTCTAATTTATTCGTACGATCCATTCTAATTCATTCGTACGATCCATTCTAATTCATTCGTCTGATCCATTCTAATTCATTCGCATGAATGTATCCATTCTAATTCATTCGTACGGTCCATTTTAATTCATTCGCACAATCCATTCTATTTCATTCATATGATCCATTCTTACTCATTCGTATGATCCATTATGGATACATTCGTGCGAATGAATTAGAATGGATCATACGAATGAATTAGAATGGATCGTACGAATAAATTAGAATGGATACATTCGTCCGAATGAATTAGAATGGATCGTACGAATGAACTAGAATGGATACATTCGTGCGAATGAATTAGAATGGATCGTACGAATGAATTAGAATGGATCTTACGAATGAATTAGAATGGATCGTACGAATGCACGATCCATGCTAATTCATTCGTTCGATCAATTCTAATTCATTAGCACGATCCATTCTTATTCATTCGTACGATCCATTCTAATTCATTCGCACGATCCATTCTAATTCGTTCGTACGATCCATTCTAATTCTTTCACATGATCCATTCTATTTCATTCGTACGATCCATTCTAATTCATTCATACGATCTATTCTAATTCATTTGTATGATCCATTCTAATTTCATTCGTACGATCCATTCTTATTCATTCGCTCGAATGTATCCATTCTAATCCATTCGTACGATCCATTCTAATTCATTCGCATGAATGTAACCATTCTAATTCATTCATTTGATCCATTCTAATTCATTCGTATGATCCATTCTAATTCATTCGTCCGATCCATTCTAATTCATTCGCACAAATGTATCCATTCTAATCCATTCGTAAGATCCATTCAAATTCATTCGTACGATCCATTCTAATTCATTCGTACGATCCATTCTAATTCATTAATATGATCCATTCTAATTCATTCGTACGATCCATTCTAATTCATATGCACAAAGGTATCCATTCTAATTCATTCGTACGATCCATTCTAATTCAGGATCGTACGAATGAATTAGAATGGATATATTCGTGCGAATGAATTAGAATTGATCGTACGAATGAATTAGAATGGATCGTGCGAATGAATTAAAATGGATCGTACGAATGAATCAGAATGGATCGTACGAATGAACTAGAATGGATACATTCGTGCGAATGAATTAGAATGGATCGTACGAATGAATTAGAATGGACACCTTCGTTCGAATGAATTAGAATGGATCGGACGAATGAACTAGAATGGATCGTACGAATGAATTAGAATGGATCAAATGAATGAATTAGAATGGTCACATTCATGCGAATGAATTAGAATGGTTACATTCATGCGAATAAATTAGAATGGATCGTACGAATGGATTAGAATGGATCGTACGAATGGATTCGAATGGATACATTCGAGCGAATAAATTAGAATGGATCGTACGAATGAAATTAGAATGGATCGTACGAATGAATTAGAATAGATCGTACGAATGAATTAGAATGGATCGTACGAATGAATTAGAATGTATCGTACGAATAAATTAGAATGGATACATTCGTCCGAATGAATTAGAATGGATCATACGAATGAGTACGAATGGATTGTACGAATGAAATAGAATAGATTGTACGAATAAATTAGAATGGATCCTACGAATGAATTAGAATGGATCGTGTGAAAGAATTAGAATGGATTGTATGAATGAATTAGAATGGATCGTATGAATGAATTAGAATGGATCGTGCGAATGAATTCGAATGGATCGTACGAATTCATTCTAATTCATTCATACAATCCATTCTAATTCTTTCACACGATCCATTCTAATTCACTCGTATGTTCCATTCTAATTCATTAGCACGATCCATGCAAATTCATTCGTTCGATCAATTATAATTCATTAGCACGATCCATTCTAATTCATTCGTACGATCCATTCTAATTCCTTCGTACGATCCATTCTAATTCATTCGTACGATCTTTTCTAATTCATTCGTACGATCCATTCTAATTCATTCGTACGATCCATTCTAATTCCTTCGTACGATCCATTCTAATTCATTCGTACGATCCATTCTAATTCTTTCGTGCAATCCATTCTATTTCATTCGTACGATCCATTCTTACTCATTCGTACGATCCATTCTAATTCATTCACACGAATGTATCCATTCGTACGAATGAATTAGAAGAGATTGTACGAATGAATTAGAATGGATCGTACGAATGAATTAGAATGGATCGTACGAAGGAATTAGAATGGATCGTACGAATGAATTAGAATGGATCGTATGAAAGAATTAGAATAGATCGTACGAATGAATTAGAATGGATCGTACGAAGGAATTAGAATGGATCATACGAATGAATTAGAATGGATATATTCGTGCAAATGAATTAGAATGGATCGTATGAATGTATTAGAGTGGATCGTATAAGTGAATTAGAATGAATCGTACGAATGAATTAGAATGGATTGTATGAATGAATTAGAATGGATCGTACGAATGAATTAGAATGGATCATACGAATTAATTAGAATGGATCATACGAATAAATTAGAATGGATCGTACGAATGAATTAGAATGGATATATTCGTGCGATCCATTCTAATTCATTCGCACAATCCATTCTATTTCATTCGTACGATCCATTCTTACTCATTGGTACGATCCATTCTAATTCATTCGCACGAATGTATCCATTCTAATTCATTCGTACGAATCCATTCTAATTCATTCGCACGATCTATTCTAATTCATTCGCATGAATGTAACCATTCTAATTCATTCGTACGATCCATTCTAATTCATTCGTACGATCCATTCTAATTCTTTCACACGATCCATTCTAATTCATTCACACGAATGTATCCATTCGTACGAATGAATTTGAATAGATTGCGAATGAATTAGAATGGATCATACGAATGAATTAGAATGGATCGTATGAATGAATTAGAATGGATCGTACGAATGAATTAGAATGGATCGTGCGAATGAATTCGAATGGATCGTACGATCCATTCTAATTCATTCATACGATCCATTCTATTTCATTCGCACGAATGTATCCATTCTAATCCATTCGTACGATCCATTCTAATCCATTCGTACGATCCATTCTAATTCATTCGCACAAATGTATCCATTCTAATTCATTTGTACGATCCATTCTAATTCATTTGTACGATCCATTCTAATTCATTCGTACGATCCATTCTAATTCATTCGTATGATCCATTCTAATTAATTCGTATGATCCATTCTAATTCATTCGTACGATCCATTCTAATTCATTCGTACGATCCATTCTAATTCATTCGTACGATCCATTCTAATTCATTCGTACGATCCATTCTAATTCATTCGTATGATCCATTCTAATTAATTCGTATGATCCATTCTAATTCATTCGTACGATCCATTCTAATTCATTCGTACGATCCATTCTAATTCATTCGCACAATCCATTCTATTTCATTCGTACGATCCATTCTTACTCATTGGTACGATCCATTCTAATTCATTCGCACGAATGTATCCATTGTAATTCATTCGTACGAATCCATTCTAATTCATTCGTACAATCCATTCTATTTCATTCGTACGATCCATTCTTACTCATTCGTATGATCCATTCTAATTCATTCGCACGAATGTATCCATTCTAAAACATTCGTACGATCCATTCTAATTCATTCGTACGATCCATTCTAAATCATTCGTACAATCCATTCTATTTCATTCGTACGATCAATTCTAATTCATTAGCACGATCCATTCTAATTCATTCGTACGATCCATTCAAATTCATTCGCACGATCCATTCTAATTCATTCGTACAATCCATTCTATTTTATTCGTACGATCCATTCTTACTCATTCGTATGATCCATTCTAATTCATTCGCAAGAATGTATCCATTCTAATCCATTCGTGCGATCCATTCTAATCCATTCGTACGATCCATTCTAATCCATTCGCATTAATGTAACCATTCTAATTCATTCATTTGATCCATTCTAATTCATTCGTACAATCCATTCTAATTCATTTGCCCGATCCATTCTAATTCATTCGCACGAATGTATCCATTCTAAACCATTCATACGATCCATTCTAATTTATTCGTACGAAACATTCTAATTCATTCGTAATATCCATTCTAATTCATTCGTACGATCCATTCTAATTCATTCGTACGATCCATTCTAATTCATTCGCACGAATGTATCTATTCTAGTTCATTCGTACGATCCATTCTAATTCATTCGTACGATCCATTCTAATTCATTCGCACGATCCATTCTAATTCAGTCGTACGATCCATTCTAATTCATTCATACGATCCTTTCTAATTCATTCGTACGATCCATTCTAATTCATTCGCACAAATATATCCATTCTAATTCATTCGTACGATCCATTCTAATTCATTCGTACGATCCATTCTAATTCTTTCAGACGATCCATTCTAATTCATTCGTATGATCCATTCTAATTCATTCGCACAATCCATTCTAATTCATTCGTACGATCCATTCTAATTCATTCAGACGATCCATTCTAATTCATTCGTACGATCCATTCTAATTCATTCGCACAAAAGTATCCATTCTAATTCATTCGTACGATCCATTCTAATTCATTCGCACGATCCATTCTAATTCATTCGTACGATCCATTCTAATTCATTCGCACGATCTGTTCTTATTGATTCGCACAATCCATTCTAATTCATTCGCACGAATGTATCCATTCTAATTCATTCGTACGATCCATTCTAATTCATTCGTACGATCCATTCTAATTCATTCGTATGATCCATTCTAATTAATTCGTATGATCCATTCTAATTCATTCGTACGATCCATTCTAATTCATTCATACAATCCATTCTAATTCATTCGTACGATCCATTCTAATTCACTCATACGATCCATTCTAATACATATATATGATCCATTCTAATTCATTTGCACGAATATATCCATTCTAATTCATTCGTACGATCCATTCTAATTCCTTCGTACGATCCATTCTAATTCATTCGTACGATCTATTCTAATTCATTCGTACGATCCATTCTAATTCATTCGTACGATCCATTCTAATTCCTTCGTACGATCCATTCTAATTCATTCGTACGATCCATTCTAATTCATTCGTACAATCTATTCTAATTCATTCGTACGAATGGATACATTCAGGTGAATGAATTAGAATGGATCGTATGAATGAGTAAGAATGGATCGTACGATTGAAATAGAATGGATTGCACGAATGAATAAGAATGGATCGTACGAATGAATTAGAATGGATCGTGTGAAAGAATTAGAATGGATCGTACGAATGAATTAGAATGGATCAGGCGAATGAATTAGAATAGATCGTACGAATGAATTAGAATGGATCGTACGAAGGAATTAGAATGGATCGTACGAATGAATTAGAATGGATATATTCGTGCAAATGAATTAGAATGGATCATACGAATGAGTAAGAATGGATCGTACGAATGAAATAGAATAGATTTTACGAATGAATTAGAATGGATCCTACGAATGAATTAGAATAGATCGTGTGAAAGAATTAGAATGGATTGTATGAATGAATTAGAATGGATCGTACGAATGAATTAGAATGGATCGTACGAAGGAATTAGAATGGATCGTGCGAATGAAATAGAATAGATCGTACGAATCAATTAGAATAGATCGTACGAATGAATTAGAATGGATCGTACGAAGGAATTAGAATGGATCGTACGAATGAATTAGAATGGATATATTCGTGCAAATGAATTAGAATGGATCGTATGAATGTATTAGAATGGATCGTACGAATGAATTAGAATGGATCGTGTGAAAGAATTAAAATGGATCGTACGAATGAATTAGAATGGATCGTGCGAATGAATTAGAATGGATACATTTGTGCGAATAAATTAGAATGGATCGTACGAATGAATTAGAATGGATCGTATGAATGAATTAGAATGGATACATTCGTGCGAATGAATTAGAATGGATCGGACGAATGAATTAGAATGGATCGTATGAATGAATTAGAATGGATCAAATGAATGAATTAGAATGGTTACATTCATGCGAATGAATTAGAATGGATCGTACGAATGGATTAGAATGGATCGTACGAATGGATACATTCGAGCGAATGAATTAGAATGGATCGTACGAATGAATTAGAATGGATCGTACGAATGGATTAGAATAGATCCTACGAATGGATTAGAATGGATACCTTTGTGCATATGAATTAGAATGAATCGTACGAATGAATTATAATGGATCATATTAATGAAGTAGAATGGATCGTACGAATGAATTAGAATGGATACATTCGTGCACGATCCATTCTAATTCATTCGCACGAATGTATCCATTCTAATTCATTCGTACGATCCATTCTAAGTCATTCGTACGATCCATTCTAATTCAGTCGTAAGATCCATTCTAATTCATTTGTACGATCCATTCTAATTCATTCATACAATCCATTCTAATTCTTTCACACGATCGTACGATCCATTCTAATTCATTCACACGAATGTATCCATTCGTACGAAGGAATTAGAATAGATTGTACGAATGAATTAGAATGGATCGTACGAATGAATTAGAATGGATCGTACGAAGGAATTAGAATGGATCGTACGAATGAATTAGAATGGATCGTACGAATGAATTAGAATAGATCGTACGAATGAATTAGAATGGATCGTACGAAGGAATTAGAATGGATCGTACGAATGAATTAGAATGGATATATTCGTGCAAATGAATTAGAATGGATCGTATGAATGTATTAGATTGGATCGTATGAGTGAATTAGAATGGATCGTACGAATGAATTAGAATGGATCGTATGAATGAATTAAAATGGATACATTCGTGCGAATGAATTAGAATGGATTGTGCGAATGAATTAAAACAGATCGTGCGAATGAATTAGAATGGATCTTACGAATGAATTAGAATGGATCGTGCGAATGAATTAGAATGGATCGTACGAATGAATTAGAATGGATACATTTGTGCGAATGAATTAGAATAGATCGTACGAATGAATTAGACTGGATCGTATGAATGAATTAGAATGGATCGTACGAATGAGTAAGAATGGATCATACGAATGAAATAGAATGGATTGCACGAATGAATTAGAATGGATCATACGAATGAATTAGAATGGATCGTGTGAAAGAATTAGAATGGATTGTATGAATGAATTAGAATGGATCGTACGAATGAATTAGAATGGATCGTACGAAGGAATTAGAATGGATCGTATGAATGAATTAGAATGGATCGTACGAATGAATTAGAATAGATCGTACGAATGAATTAGAATGGATCGTATGAAGGAATTAGAATGGATCGTACGAATGAATTAGAATGGATATATTCGTGCAAATGAATTAGAATGGATCGTATGAATGTATTAGAATGGATCGTATGAGTGAATTAGAATGGATCGTACGAATGAATTAGAATGGATCGTATGAATGAATTAGAATGGATACATTCGTGCGAATGAATTAGAATGGATCGTGCGAATCAATTAGACTGGATCGTGCGAATGAATAGGAATAGATCATACGAATGAATTAGAATGGATCGTACGAATTAATTAGAATGGATACATTCGTGCGAATGAATTAGAATGGATTGTATGAATGAATTAGAATGGATCGTACGAATGATTTAGAATGGATCATACAAATTAATTAGAATGGATCATACGAATGAATTAGAATGGATCGTACGAATGAATTAGAATGGATCGTACGAATGAATTAGAATGGATACATTCGTGCGAATGAATTAGAATGGATTGTGCGAATGAATAAGAACAGATCGTGCGAATATATTAGAATGGATCGTACGAATGAATTAGAATGGATCATGCGAATGAATTAGATTGGATCGTACGAATGAATTAGAATAGATACATTTGTGCGAATGAATTAGAATGGATCGTACGAATGAAGAATTAGAATGGATCGTACGAATGAATTAGAATGGATCGTATGAATGAATTAGAATGGATCGTACGAATGGATTAGAATGGATCGTGCGAATGAATTAGAATGGATCGTACGAATGAATTAGAATGGATCGTACGAATGAACTAGAATGGATACATTCGTGTGAATGAATTAGAATGGATCGTACGAATGAATTAGAATGGATCGTACGAATGAATTAGAATGGATCTTACGAATGAATTAGAATGGATCGTACGAATGAATTAGAATAGATTGTACGAATGAATTAGAATGGATACATTCGTGCGAATGAATTAGAATGGATCGGACGAATGAAATAGAATGGATCGTACGAATGAATTAGAATGGATCGTACGAATGAATTAGAATGGATCGTACGAATAAATTAGAATGGATACATTCGTCCGAATGAATTAGAATGGATCATACGAATGAGTAAGAATGGATCGTACGAATGAAATAGAATAGATTGTACGAATGAATTAGAATGGATCCTACGAATGAATTAGAATGGATCGTGTAAAAGAATTAGAATGGATTGTATGAATGAATTAGAATGGATCGTATGAATGAATTAGAATGGATCGTGCGAATGAATTCGAATGGATCGTACGAATTCATTCTAATTCATTCATACAATCCATTCTAATTCTTTCACACGATCTATTCTAATTCATTCGTAGGATCCATTCTAATCCATTCGTACAATCTATTCTATTTCATTCGTACGATCTGTTGGGGGTAGCTGAAATCTGCCCTGGAGTTCGCACCCCCCCTCCGCGCTCACCAAATCACCTTGACAGGGAACGAGATCCACATTGGGCTGAAGGGGCCTTAGGCTAAAAGCTCGCTCAGGAGCTCGCCCAAGCTCGCGTAGGAGTTCGCTGGAGATGGCAGCGGGAGTTAGACCGTCATGCATATAAAGATACCGGCACCACAAATGCCCCTAGCTCATGCAGGAGCTCGCCCAAGCTCGCGCAGGAGCTCGCCCAAGTTCGCCCTTGCCTGTGGATCTCATAGACCCCAGGATTCCAAGGGGTAGGGAACTCGCCCAGGCGCTCGCCCTCCCCTCCCATGCTAACCAAATCACCTTGACAGGGAGCGAGCTCCATATTGGGCCGAAGGGGCCTTAGGCAAAGAGCTCGCGTAGGAGCTCGCCCAAGCTCGCTCAGGAGCTCGCCCAAGTTCGCTCAGGAGCTCGATCAATCTCTCTCAGGAGCTCGCCCAAGCTCGCTCAGGAGCTTGCCCAAGCTCGCCAGAACTCCCCAGTTTATCGAAGAGGTCACTCCCGCGAGGTCCGACTCTTGATAGATATGAAAGAGAAGGCAGAGCAATGGAGGGCGAGCTCGCCCTGGCTTCCCACCGGAGGTCGCCCACAGTGCATGAAGATCTCCCAGACTTGAATATTCCAGAATAGCCACCTGGCAGCAACAAGAAAGATGCTCTCCCCCACTCAAACCGCTTGGCAGGCTCGACGATAAAGAATGTCAGGGACGCGAGTACCAAGGACTGTCAGAGACCCACGTGAGCCAGAACGTGGGGGTCTAGAAGTCTCTGGAAAGAATCTCCACGTGTCGGGCCGCGGTAGGTCGCCAATGTCTATAAATGCTCACCCCCAGGCTCTAAAGTACAGGTTCGAAACCCTTTTCCCTACCACTTTCGTCCACTAAAGCTCGTCGTTGTGCACCTGAGACTGACTTGAGCGTCGGAGGGTCTGCGCTCCTAAGGGAGCCAGCCATTCTCACGCTTTTTCTTTGTCTTGCAGGTAGCCCGCACGGACCAGCGAAAAAATCCCCCGAACATTTGGCGCCGTCTGTGGGATCTTTCGACTGGTTCCGGCGAGAACGCCTACGACCACACGGTTAGACACCGGAGGCTCTCGTAACCCAAAGATGGCTCCGGCGACAAGGGGACGCCGGCGACCGAGGACCCGTGCGAGGTCTGCGCGCAGCGAACCTCCTATTGAGACCCCCCAGCCCCATGTCCCGCTCAGTGACCAACTCCTGTTGGAGATGCTGGCTACCCAGCGGGCAATGATGGATGAACTGATGTGACTCCGTCAGGTTCCGGCGGCCAGCCGACGGTCTGGGCCGGTGAAAACGGCATCTCCGGTGCGACCACCAGCATCAACATCGCACCCGCCCATGACCATTCCGGCTCAGCAGGTTTCCCGTCCGGAACCCCCGGTCGAGAGAGCGGCCGTGCGTGGAGTGCCGGAAACCCCGCTTACGAGGCTGCAGAAGCTAGTAACCCAGCGGTCTAGCAACCAGGCGACCTCGCGGGCGACCATCCCTCGCCGCCGTAGCCGGAGCGCCGATTCTAACGAGTCGGAGGAAAGGTCTCTAGAGCGGGATCGTGACCCACATCATCGGCGACGTGGGAAAGAGCCCGCGGTGGCTATACCTTCCGAAGCTCGAGAGGCAACGGCCTCCCACAGACCAACCGCCACGATGAAGGAATCCACGGGCGAACAACGAGGAGGCCGCCGAGCGGTAGCCCCCGAGGGTCGCCGCGGGGCGGATCCGAACCTCCCTCGAGGGAGCGTGCACGGCCGCCTAGGACCTGCGCAGCAGCCTCTGGGAGTTTTCCCCGGGCACTGGCAGCGACCTAACGCGACGGTAGACCTGCTGGAAGACCTCGCCGCCCACGGGGGTAGCTCGCCCTTCACGAGCGAGGTGCACCAAGGAGGTTTCCCTCACTATTGGACCCCGCCTAAGTTTGTACTGTTCGATGGATCGCAAGATCCAGTCGACCACCTATTGGCTTACCGGAAGCTGTTATTCTTTCGGGACCAAGATCATGTTTTGTGCCGGGCTTTCCCTAGCAGCTTGACGGGATCGGCGTTAAATTGGTTCCACAAATTACCGTCGGGCACCATTCCAGACTTCCCAACTCTCTCCAAGTTGTTTCTGGAGCAGTACCGGTGCAACAGACAGCCCCTTAAGAGGATCGAGTCCCTCTTCACTTTGTCCATGGGAGCCCGCGAAACTCTTCGAAGCTTCGCGACACGCTTCCGAAGCGCCTACCTCGCTCTGGAGGACGCTGTCGGCCAAGATCGCACGACGGTGAGCGCGTTCCGGAACGCCCTCCCCGAGGGAAGCAAGCTTCATGATGCCCTGGTAATCAAGGATCCCCGCATGATCATCGAGCTATTCGCCCTTGTCCAGTAGCACATTAAGCTCGAAGATGCGGTGTTAGAACAGAAGGGAAAGGTAGTCGAGCAGCGACCTCCTCCGGCTCTGCGACCTCGCGTTGTTAAGGCCGTGGAGAGGCGGGAGGTGCCACAGGTGGCACCTTTGCCCGAACCGCCCGTAGCTCCTGCCGTACAGCCCGCGGAAGCCCCCCCGGTGGTCGCTGGAAGGCCGGCGAACTGGCACCTGCCTCCGGGACCCGGGGAGCGGGATTTTACCATGTTAACCCACTCGCCAGGGCAAATCTTTCACCAGATTCGGAACGAACCATTCTTTCAGTATCCACCCCCCCTGCAGGTCGGGGAGCCCGGCTCAACCGACAATTCGCGGTGGTGCACCTTTCATCACAGCCCCGGGCATCACACCAATAGATGCCGGGCTCTGAAGAACCACCTCGAGGACTTGGTCACCCAGGGCCATTTGGATCAGTTTATTTCGCCTCCAAGGAGGTTCGAGGTGATACCGACACGGGCTCCTCGGGAGGGAGATCGCCTGGGGCCCGCTGAGCCCGTCCTGCCTCCACCTCCCCCGAGAGGGCCGGTGGTCTGTCACACCATCAGCGGGCGCCTGAACGGCCCAAGATCCAGCAACAAGGTTCGGCGACAAGTTAGAGAGATGGAGCGGGCTCAGAAGGTATTCTCCGTTTCTCTAACTCCTATACTGCACCGAACGCCGAGGGTAGAAGCCCGAGACTTTATTTGGTTCTCGGAGGAGGACATGGACGGGGTCGTTACCCCCCACAATGACCCCCTTGTCATAGGCCTAATGATGGCAAACATCAAAGTAAGGCGGGTCGTGGTTGACCCAGGAAGTGCCGTAGACATCCTGTTCTTGTCGGCCTTCCAGCGAATAGGACTGAGACAAATTGATCTGTCCCCCTCAACGGGCTCGCTCACCGGTTTCACTGGCGAGGTCGCTAAGGTGGTAGGGGAGATAACCCTCACCGTAACGGTGGGCCCGGAGGTACGTCAAGTCCGTTTCGCGGTGGTGGACGGGCAGTCCGCTTTTAATGCCATCCTAGGGCAACCCTGGTTGAGGCAGATGAAAGCGGTGTCCTCGCCTAATCACCAGGCCCTCAAGTTTCCCACAAACGGAGGGGTCGTGGTAATTCGAGGAGACCAGGTCGCTGCTACCAGGTGCGAGCAGGACGTCTTTCACCTCGCAGACATGGAGGTCACTGAGGCCAAGAGGCCCGCGCCCTCCTAGCAATTAACGCCCACCTCAAGCGGGCTCCCTCAAAGCCCGAGAGAGGTCGCCTCACTTAGATCCCCCACTCCACCCCCGGGTGGGAGCGGCGTGGATTTTGAGCTCGAGAAGAAAGGCCGCCTACCAGGGACCCAGAGAGGAAGTTTTCCCATTACCGAGCCGCTACAAGAAGTCAACATCGGAAGCGAGGACGGACCGAGGATTGTTAGTCTCGGGACCTCGCTAACCAAGGGCGAGGTCCTGGCCTTGACCTACATACTCAGGGAATACCGTGACGTATTCGCTTGGAGCTTCGCGGATATGCCAGGGATTGACCCGGAGGTCGCCTGTCATCGTCTGTACACCATGAAAGAGTTCCCGCCGATCAAGCAAAAAGCTCGGCACATACCGGCTGCGAAGTCCATCGCAATGGCGGTGGAGATGGACAAGCTAGAGCGAGCTGGCTTTATTCGCGAGGCGCACTTTCCCGAGTGGATCTCCAACATCGTGGCGGTGCCAAAGAAGAGCGGGGCGGTCAGAGTGTGCATTGACTTCTCCGACCTCAATAAAGCATGCCCGAAGGACAGTTTTCCCCTTCCATGGATAGGCGCGCTGGTCGACGGAGCTGTCGGGTTTCAGGCCCTGTCCTTCATGGATGGATATTCTGGGTATAACCAGATACCTCTCCACGTCGACGATCAAGAGAAGACCGCCTTCTATTCTGGGGCGGGCTACCAGAAGCTATTCTGCTATCGAGTGATGCCTTTTGGATTTAAGAACGCTGGAGCCACCTACCAAAGGTTAGTCACTCAGATGTTCAAGGGTCAGATCGGCAGGAATGTCGAAGTTTATATAGACGACCTCCTGGTAAAAAGTCGAGAGCGAGAGGGGCATGTCGTTGATCTCCGCGAAACCTTCAAAGTGCTGAGAAAGTACCAAATGAGGCTGAACCCGGCAAAGTGCGCATTCGGGGTGACTTCGGGGAAATTCCTAGGGTACATGGTCACCCACAGGGGGATCGAGGCGGACCCTGGGCAAATCCGAGCACTTGTCGAGATGCCCGCACCAAGAACCCGGCAGGAAGTCCAGAGGTTGAGAGGGCGAATCGCCGCGCTCAATCGATTCATCTCCAAATCCTCAAACAACTACCGACCTCTTTTCGAGCTACTACGAAAAGGAGAGAGCATTTGTTGGGATGAAAAGTGCGAGCGCGCCTGTCAAAAGATCAAGGATTATCTGGCGAGCCCGCCAATCCTAGCGGCACCAAAAGATGGCGCCGAGCTTGGCGTGTATCTCGCGGTCACAGAGAATGCGGTAAGCGGGGTCCTTGTTGTGGAAGAAGCAAAGGTGGAGCGGCCTGTCTACTTTGTAAGCCACACAATGCTTCCCGCCGAGCTCCGGTATCGACCAATCGAGAAGGTCGCATTGGCCTTGGTCCTTACCGTAAGGAAGCTTCACCCCTACTTCTCGGCGCACACTGTCAAGGTTATCACGGAGCACCCACTAAAGAGCGCGCTCTCCAGACCCTTGGTAGCCGGCAGGCTCTACCGATGGTCCGCCGAGCTCGCCGCCTATGGTTTGGAGTATGTCCCTCAAGTTGCCGTCAAAGGGCAGGCTCTCACCGATTTCTTGGCGGACTTCCCCATAGAAGAACCGGTCCACTACCAGGAGGATGAGCCAACTGAGGCACACCCTGGGAAGGCGAGGTTCTTGGACAACCTAGGCGAGCTTCCTCCAACTAAGCATTCAGAGATGGGGGGCTGGGAATTATTCGTCGATGGATCCTCCAACGCTCTGGGGGCCGGGATCGGGGTTGCACTGATCGCTCAATCGGTAATTCTTGAGAAGTCAGTCCGGCTGGATTTCGCGGCAACCAACAATGAGGCAAAGTATGAGGCACTGCTCGCCGGACTAGAGCTCGCTCAAGAAGTCGGCGCCAAACAGTTAAAGGTTTTCAGTGATTCCCAGCTGATCATTTATCAAATCAATGGAGAGTACGCCTCCTGGGATACGCGAATGGCGGGCTACGTGGATCTGGTAAAAGGAAAGGCCGCAGAGTTCGAAAAGATCTCCTTCGAGCAAATCCCTCGAGCCGATAATAGGCGAGCTGATGCATTGGCAAACGCTGCCTCCCTGCTGGGAACATCAGAAGCTCGCCAGATTCTTATCGAGGTCCAGAATCAGTCTCGGCTCCGACTGATAGAGCCCGTTGTTAACCAAGTCTCTGCCGACGTATTACCCGGCGGGTGGACCGCCCACATTCTTCGTTTTCTCTAGAAGGGCGAGCTTCCAGAGGATAAAGAGGAAGCCCGACGAGTGGAGAAATGCGTTGGGCGCTACCTCATTCGCTGGGATCGCCTTTTTCGAAGATCTTTTGGCGGGCCAAATCTTCGTTGCATCGAGAGCCCGGAGACCGAAGAAGTTTTGAATTGCATTCACTCGGGCGAGCTGGGAAACCACGCTGGTGGGCAGTCTCTAGTTGCAAAAGTACGGAGGCAAGGATACTGGTGGCCCACTCTGGGGCAAGATGCCTTGAAGGTCGCACAAAGCTGCATCCAATGTCAGAAGCACGCCACGACAAATCATATGCCCTCAAAAGAACTGCATCCTCTGGCGAGCCCCTAGCCGTTTCAACAATAGGGGTTAGATATTGTGGGTCCTTTCCCTGTATCAGCCCGGCAGAAGAAATTCATCTTAGTAGCTACGGACTACTTCACCAAATGGGTGGAAGCAGTCCCGCTAGCTAAGATAGGTGAGAAACAAGTGAAAGACTTCCTTTGGAAGAATATTTTCTGCCGGTTCGGGCTGCCCCGAGTACTCATCACCGACAATGGTCGCCAGTTCGACAATCGCTTGATCAGAAGCTTTTGCGTTGAATATGGAGTTGACCTAAGGTTCTGTTCCCCAAGGTACCCTCAAAGCAACGGGCAGGCCGAAGCTACGAATCGTGTAATCCTAGACAACCTCAAGAAAAGGCTGGAAGGGAAGAAAGGATTGTGGGAGCAGGAGCTCGATGGAGTCTTATGGGCCTATCGCACCACTCCACGTCGCTCAACTAATGAGTCCCCTTTCAGTCTCACTTTTGGTTGCGAAGCCGTGCTACCCGTAGAAGCCGAACTGCCCACTGAAAGAATTCTTGTGTCAAAGGAGGTCGACAATGACAAACTGCTCGCCGACTCCCTCGATCAACTCGAAGAAGAACGAGAGCACGCCAATCTACACCTCGCCGGATATAGGCAGGAAATGAAGCATGCATATGACAAAAGAGTCCGCCATCGGGCATTCAAGGCTGGCGATCTGGTGATGAGAAAGGTGTTCGCAAACACGCAAGAGCCTAATGCAGGAAAGCTCGCGGCAAATTGGGAAGGCCCCTACATAGTACACGAAGCAGGAAGCTCGGAGGCTTACCGGTTGATGACCGCTGAAGGCGACCTGTTAGAGCGACCTTGGAATGCTTTACACCTTCGCAAGGTTTATGCATAAGACTAAGGAATTTTGTAAATCATCTTCTGAAGTTATGAATAAACGATGAAGGTTTCAACAAGGAATTTAACTCGAGAGCTCGGCGCAGCATAGAGCTCGCATGATCTATAAAGTGTAGTCCGCCGTTGTGCGGACTTAAAGCAAGACCGGGATCCTCAGAGGCAGCCAGTGGGCGACCTTGAGCTTCCTGGGGCAGTTCGCCGTTGTGCGGACTTAAAGCAAGACCGGGATCCTCAGAGGCGGCCAGTGGGCGACCTTGAGCTTCCCGGGGCAGTCCGTCGTTGTGCGGACTTAAAGCAAGACCGGGATCCTCAGAGGCGGCCAGTGGGCGACCTTGAGCTTCCCGGGGCAGTCCGCCGTTGCGCGGACTTAAAGCAAGACCGGGATCCTCAGAGGCAGCCAGTAGGCGACCTTGAGCTTCCCGGGGTAGTCCGCCGTTGTGCGGACTTAAAGCAAGACTGGGATCCTCAGAGGCAGCCAGTGGGCGACCTTGAGATTCCTGGGGAAGTCCGCTGCCTAATGGACTCTAAACCTAACCGGGATTCTTCGCGTTCACCTGCCATGAACGGAAGCATCCTGGCACGGGCAAACCCCTCAAAGGGCAAGTCCGCCGAACAGGATCATCGAGGGAAATTAACCGGGCAGGGGGCAGCTAGCACTTATTAGTTTCCTTTTAAAATAAAAATGGTTTAAGTCTCTGAGTGTAGGGAAGTTTTTTTTGAAGTCATTTGGTTCGCTTATCGTTTTCCGGGCTCAGAGACTGTTGAGTTTTAGCGAGCATGCCGAGTTTTTCGTTTGCATATACTTTAAAATAAAAAGGTTGAATCGAATTAGCTGCCTCGCCCGGGGTATCACTCTCGAGATCACTGCGAAACTCCTAAAGCGGACTCATGAGCAACACAGAGAGAGAAAGAAACGCATAGGCGAGCTCAAAAAGTATTTTCATTCATTGTTTAAAAGTACATTGAAGGGGTTACAAAAGGATGGAACCTAGGCAGGGCCAGCACCCGCGCCGTCGTCATCGCCGTGCTTCCTCTTCTTTGACCTTTCGGCCCTATACTTCTCAATGGCGTCCAGCGCGCCCTTCTGAAGGAGCTCGCCCAGCTGCGACTGGAGGCGCTCTCGCTGGGTGTTGAGGTCACGGAGATGTGCCTCCTTCAGCACTGCGATCTCATCCCTGGAGGCCGCCACTAGGCTGCGGAGCTCGAGGACCTCTTTCTGGGTGGCCTCTTTGGCTTTGGTCGCCTCTTGTAGGTCCGCGAGGGCACGGGCACGAGCATCCTCGACCGAGGCGAGCCCAGTGGTGAGGGTGGCAGCTAGCTGGCGCAGCTGGGCAACCTCTGTGTCAACAGAGGCGGCCTGCTGGCACAGCCGGTCCACCTCAGCTCGGAGCTCGCCGGAGTGGTCCATCTGGTGAAGCCGGTGGATGTGCTCGTCTACTCTCCTCTCCGAGCCATGGAGAGTGTCATCATAGAGAGCAACCGTGTCCCCCGCAACGCCAGCGACCTCATCGGCGAGGGCCCGGCTGACCCGCTCCACCTACACCAAGTGAAACAGTTAGAGAAAGTCTTAGGAGAAATTTCGAACATAGAGGGATTTAAGGCATAGAAGTGTGAATGTAATCTTACCTCGAGGAGCCGGTTGATGAGGGCGATGTAGGGAGTCCGGGCGAAAATGTTGCGCCCCAGGATCTCCCGCGTGAAGTAGGGGGCGCGCTCGGGGACGCCTGAAGAGGAGCCCGCCTTGCTCACCTCGGTTGGGGCAGCCGGGGGAGGCGCATCGACGGCAGTAGCACAAAGGTATACATTCTAATCCATTCTAATCCATTCGTAGGATCCATTCTAATCCATTCGTACGATCCATTCTAATTCATTCGTACGATCCATTCTAATTCATTCGCACGATCCATTCTAATCCATTCGTAGGATCCATTCTAATCCATTCGTACGATCCATTCTAATTCATTCGTACGATCCATTCTAATTCATTCGCACGATCCATTCTAATTCATTCGCACGAATGTATCCATTCTAATTTATTTGCACGATCCATTCTAATTCATTCCTATGATCTATTCTAATTCATTCGTACGATCCATTCTAATTCATTCGTACGATCCATTCTACGATCCATTCTAATTCATTCGTATATTCCATTCTAATTCATTAGCACGATCCATGCTAATGAATTAGAATGGATCGTACGATCCAATCTAATTCATTCATACGATCCATTCTTACTCATTCGTATGATCTATTCTAATTCAATCGTACGATCCATTCTAATTCATTTGTACGATCCATTCTAATTCCTTCGTACGATCCATTCTAATTCATTCGTACGATCCATTCTAATTCATTCGTATGATCCATTCTAATTCCTTCATACGATCCATTCTAATTCATTTGTACGATCCATCCTAATTCATTCGCGCAATCTATTCTAATTCATTCGTACGATCCATTCTAATTCATTCGTACGATCCATTCTAATTCATTCATACAATCCATTCTAATTTATTCGCACGAATGTATCCATTCTAATTCATTCGTACGATCCATTCTAATTCATTCGTACAATCTATTCTAATTCATTCATACGATCCATTATAATTCATTCGCACGAATGTATCCATTCTAATTCATTCATACGATCCATTCTACTTCATTCGTACTATCCGTTCTAATTCACTCATACGATCCATTCTAATTCATTCATACGATCCATTCTAATTCATTTGCACGAATATATTCATTCTAATTCATTCGTACGATCCATTCTAATTCCTTCGTACGATCCATTCTAATTCCTTCGTACGATCCATTCTATTTCATTCGTATGATCCATTCTAATTCATTCGTACGATCCATTCTAATTCCTTCGTATCCATTCTAATTCACTCATACGATCCATTCTAATTCATTCGTACGATCCATTCTAATTCATTCATACAATCCATTCTAATTCATTCGCACGAATATATCCATTCTAATTCATTATTACGATCAGTTCTAATTCATTCACAAAATCTATTCTAATTCATTCATACGATCCATTCTAATTCATTCAAACGAATGTATCCATTCTAATTCATTCATACGATCCATTCTAATTCATTCGTACGATCCATTCTAATTCACTCATATGATCCATTCTAATACATTCATACGATCCATTCTAATTCATTTGCACGAATATATCTATTCTAATTCATTCGTACGATCCATTCTAATTCCTTCGTACGATCCATTCTAGTTCATTCGTACGATCTATTCTAATTCATTCGTACGATCCATTCTAATTCATTCGTACGATCCATTCTAATTCCTTCGTACGATCCATTCTAATTCATTCGTACGATCCATTCAAATTCATTCATACAATCCATTCTAATTCTTTCACATGATCCATTCTAATTCATTATTACGATCCATTCTAATTCATTCGTGCAATCCATTCTATTTCATTCGTACGATCTATTCTTACTCATTCGTACGATCCATTCTAATTCATTCACACGAATATATCCATTCGTACGAATGAATTAGAATAGATTGTACGAATGAATTAGAATGGATCGTACGAATGAATTTGAATGGATCGTTCGAAGGAATTAGAATGGATCGTACAAATGAATTCGAATGGATCGTACGAATGAATTAGAATAGATCGTACGAATGAATTAGAATGGATCGTACGAAGGAATTAGAATGGATCGTACGAATGAATTAGAATGGATATATTCGTGCAAATGAATTAGAATGGATCGTATGAATGTATTAGAATGGATCGTATGAGTGAATTAGAATGGATCGTACGAATGAATTAGAATGGATTGTATGAATGAATTAGAATGGATCGTACGAATGAATTAGAATGGATCATACGAATTAATTAGAATGGATCATATGAATGAATTAGAATGGATCATACGACTGAATTAGAATGGATCGTACGAATGAATTAGAATGGATACATTCATGCGAATGAATTAGAATGGATTGTGCGAATGAATAAGAACAGATCGTGCGAATGAATTAGAATGGATCGTACGAATGAATTAGAATGGATCGTGCGAATGAATTAGAATGGATCATACGAATGAATTAGAATGGATACATTTGTGCGAATGAATTAGAATGGATCGTACGAATGAATTAGAATGGATCGTATGAATGAATTAGAATGGATCGTACGAATGAATTAGAATGGATCGTGCGAATGAATTAGAATGGATCGTACGAATGAATTAGAATGGATCGTGTGAAAGAATTAGAATGGATCGTACGAATGAATTAGAATGGATCGTGCGAATGAATTAGAATGGATCGTACGAATGAATTAGAATGGATACATTTGTGCGAATGAATTAGAATGGATCGTACGAATAAATTAGAATGGATCGAATGAATGAATTAGAATGGATCGAATGAATGAATTAGAATGGATCGTGCGAATGAATTACAATAGATCGTACGAATGAATTAGAATGGATCGTACGAATGAACTAGAATGGATAAATTCGTGCGAATGAATTAGAATGGATCGTACGAATGAATTAGAATGGATCGTACGAATGAATTAGAATGGATCTTACGAATGAATTAGAATGGATCGTACGAATGAATTAGAATGGATCGTACGAATGAATTAGAATGGATACATTCGTGCGAATGAATTAGAATGGATCGGACGAATGAATTAGAATGGATCGTACGAATGAATTATAATGGATCGTACGAATGAATTATAATGGATCGTACGAATAAATTAGAATGGATACATTCGTCCGAATGAATTAGAATGGATCATACGAATGAGTAAGAATGGATCATACGAATGAAATAGAATAGATTGTACGAATGAATTAGAATGGATCCTATGAATGAATTAGAATGGATCGTGTGAAAGAATTAGAATGCATTGTATGAATGAATTAGAATGGATCGTATGAATGAATTAGAATGGATCGTGCGAATGAATTAGAATGGATCGTATGAATTCATTCTAATTTATTCATACAATCCATTCTAATTCTTTCACACGATCCATTCTAATTCATTCGTACGTTCCATTCTAATTCATTAGCACGATCCATGCTAATTCATTCGTTCGATCAGTTCTAATTCATTAGCACGATCCATTCTAATTCATTCGTACGATCCATTCTAATTCATTCGCACGATCCATTCTAATTCATTCATAGGATTCATTCTAATTCATTCATACGATCTATTCTAATTCTTTTGCACGAATGTATCCATTCTAATTCATTCGCACGAATGTATCCATTCTAATTCATTCGTACGATCCATTCTAATTCATTCGTACGATCCATTCTAATTCATTCATACGATCTATTCTAATTCATTCATACAATCCATTCTAATTCTTTCACACGATCCATTCTAATTAATTCGTACGATCCATTCTAATTCATTCGCACAATCCATTCTATTTCATTCGTACGATCCATTCCTACTCATTCGTATGATCCATTCTAATTCATTCGCATGAATGTATCCATAATGGATCATACGAATGAGTAAGAATGGATCGTACGAATGAAATAGAATGGATTGTGCGAATGAATTAGAATGGACCGTACGAATGAATTAGACGTACGAATGAATTAGAATGGATACATTCGTGCGAATAAATTAGAATGGATCATACGAATGAGTAAGAATGGATCGTCATTCTAATTCATTCGTATGATCCATTCTAATTTATTTGTATCCATTCTATTTCATTCGCACGATCCATTCTAATTCATTCGCGCAATCTATTCTAATTCATTCGTACGATCTATTCTAATTCATTCGTACGATCCATTCTAATTCATTCAAACAATCCATTCTAATTTATTCGCACGAATGTATCCATTCTAATTCATTCGTACGATCCATTCTAATTCATTCGCACAATCTATTCTAATTCTTTAATACGATCCATTCTGATTCATTCGCACGAATGTATCCATTCTAATTCAATCATACGATCCATTCTACTTCATTCGTACTATCCGTTCTAATTCACTCATACGATCCATTCTAATTCATTAATACGATCCATTCTAATTCATTTGCACGAATATATCCATTCTAATTCATTCGTACGATCCATTCTAATTCCTTCGTATGATCCATTCTAATTCCTTCGTACGATCCATTCTAATTCCTTCGTATGATCCATTCTATTTCATTCGTATGATCCATTCTAATTCCTTCGTACGATCCATTCTAATTCCTTCGTATCCATTCTAATTTACTCATACGATCCATTCTAATTCATTCGTACGATCCATTCTAATTCATTCATACAATCCATTCTAATTCATTCGCACGAATGTATCCATTCTAATCCATTCGTACGATCCATTCTAATCCATTCGTACGATCCATTGTAATTCATTCGCATGAAAGTAACCATTCTAATTCATTCATTTGATCCATTCTAATTCATTCGTACGAACCATTCTAATTCATTCGTCCGATCCATTCTAATTCATTCGCACGAATGTATCTATTCTAATTCATTCGTACGATCCTTTCTAATTCATTCGTACGATCCATTCTAATTCATTCGTAAGATCCATTCTAATTTATTCGTACGATCCATTCTAATTCATTCGTAAGATCCATTCTAATTCATTCGCACGAATGTATCCATTCTAGTTCATTCGTACGATCCATTCTAGTTCATTCGTACGATCCATTCTAATTCATTCGTACGATCCATTCTAATTCATTCGTATGATCCATTCTAATTAATTCGTATGATCCATTCTAATTCATTCGTACGATCCATTCTAATTCATTCATACAATCCATTCTAATTCATTCGCACGAATGTATCCATTCTAATTAATTCGTACGATCCATTCTAATTCATTCATATGATCCATTCTTATTCATTCGCATGATCCAGTCTAATGGATTCGCACGATCCATTCTAATTCATTCGCACGAATGTATCCATTCTAATTCATTCGTACGATCCATTCTAATTCATTAATATGATCCATTCTAATTCATTCGTACGATCCATTCTAATTCATATGCACAAAAGTATCCATTCTAATTCATTCGTACAATCCATTCTAATTCAGCATCGTACGAATGAATTAGAATGGATACATTCGTGCGAATAAATTAGAATTGATCGTACGAATGAATTAGAATGGATCGTGCGAATGAATTAGAATGGATCGTACGAATGAATTAGAATGGATACATTCGTGCGAATGAATTAGAATGGATACATTCGAGCGAAAGAATTAGAATAGATCGTATGAATGATTTAGAATGGATCCTATGAATGAATTAGAATGGATCGGGCGAATGAATTAGAATGGATCGTACGAATGAATTAGAATGGATCGTGCTAATGAATTAGAATTGATCGAACGAATGATTTAGCATGGATCGTGCTAATGAATTAGAATGGAACGTACGAATGAATTAGAATGGATCGTGTGAAAGAATTAGAATGGATTGTATGAATGAATTAGAATGAATTCGTACGATCCATTCGAATTCATTCGCACGATCCATTCTAATTCATTCATACGATCCATTCTAATTCATTCATACAATCAATTCTAATTCTTTCAGACGATCCATTCTAATTCATTCGTAGGATCCATTCTAATTCATTCGTACAATCTATTCTATTTCATTCGTACGATCCATTCTTACTCATTCGTATGATCCATTCTAATTCATTCGGACGAATGTATCCATTCTAATTTATTCGTACGATCCATTCTAATTCATTCATACGATCCATTCTAATTCATTCGTACGATCCATTCTTACTCATTCGTATGATCCATTCTAATTCATTCGTACGATCCATTCTAATTCATTCGTACGATCCATTCTAATTCATTCGCACAATCTATTCTAATTCATTCGTACGATCCATTCTAATTCATTCGTACGATCGTACGAATGAATTAGAATGGATCATACGGAATGAATTAGAATGGATTGTATGAATGAATTAGAATGGATACATTAGTGCGAATGGATTAGAATGGATCATACGAATGAGTAAGAATGGATCGTACGAATGAAATAGAATGGATTGTACGAATGAATTAGAATGGATCGTACAAATGAATTAGAATGGATCGTACGAATGAATTAGAATGGATCGTGTGAAAGAATTAGAATGGATTGTATGAATGAATTAGAATGAATTCGTACGATACATTCGAATTCATTCGGACGATCCATTCTAATTCATTCATACGATCCATTCTAATTCATTCGTACGATCCATTCTAATTCATTCGCACAAATGTATCCATTCCAATTCATTCGTACGATCCATTCTAATTCATTCGCACGATCCATTCTAATTCATTCGTACGATCCATTCTAATTCATTAGCACGATCCATGCTAATTCATTCGTTTGATCAATTCTAATTCTTTAGCACGATCCATTCTAATTCATTCGTACGATCCATTCTAATTCATTCGCACAAATGTATCCATTCTAATTCATTCGTACGATCCATTCTAATTCATTCGCACGATCCATTCTAATTCATTCGTACGATCCATTCTAATTCATTCGTACGATCCATTCTAATTCATTCGCACGATCCATTCTAATTCATTCATAGGATCCATTCTAATTCATTCATACGATTTATTCTAATTCTTTCGCACGAATGTATCCATTCTAATTCATTCGCACGAATGTATCCATTCTAATTCATTCGTACGATCCATTCTAATTCATTCGTACGATCCATTCTAATTTATTCGTACGATTCATTCTAATTCATTCATACAATCCATTCTAATTCTTTCACACGATCCATTCTAATTCATTCGTACGATCCATTCTAATTCATTCGCACAATCCATTCTATTTCATTCGTACGATCCATTCTTACTCATTGGTACGATCCATTCTAATTCATTCGCACGAATGTATCCATTCTAATTCATTCGTACGAATCCATTCTAATTCATTCGTACAATCTATTCTATTTTATTCGTACGATCCATTCTTACTCATTTATATGACCCATTCTAATTCATTCGGACGAATGTATCCATTCTAATTTATTCATACGATCCATTCTAATTCATTCGTACGATCCATTCTAATTCATTCGTACGATCCATTCTAATTCATTCGTCCGATCCATTCTAATTCATTCGCACGAATGTATCCATTCTAATTCATTCATACGATCCATTCTAATTCAGTCGTACGATCTATTCTAATTCATTCGTAAGATCCATTCTAATTCATTCGTACGATCCATTCTAATTCATTCGCACGAATGTATCCATTCTAGTTCATTCGTACGATCCATTCTAATTCATTCGTACGATCCATTCTAATTCCTTCGTACGATCCATTCTAATTCATTCGTACGATCCATTCTAATTCCTTCGTACGATCCATTCTAATTCATTCGTACGATCTATTCTAATTCATTCGTACGATCTATTCTAATTCATTCGTACGATCCATTCTAATTCCTTCGTATGATCCATTCTAATTCATTCGTACGATCCATTCTAATTCCTTCGTATCCATTCTAATTCACTCATATGATCCATTCTAATTCATTCGTATGATCCATTCTAATTCATTCATACAATCCATTCTAATTCATTCGCACGAATGTATCCATTCTAATTCGTTCGTACGATCAGTTCTAATTCATTCACAAAATCTATTCTAATTCATTCATACGATCCATTCTAATTCATTCACACGAATGTATCCATTCTAATTCATTCATACGATCCATTCTAATTCATTTGTACGATCCATTCTAATTCACTCATACGATCCATTCTAATACATTCATACGATCCATTCTAATTCATTTGCACGAATATATTCATTCTAATTCATTCGTACGATCCATTCTAATTCCTTCGTACGATCCATTCTAATTCATTCGTACGATCTATTCTAATTCATTCGTATGATCCATTCTAATTCATTCGTACGATCCATTCTAATTCATTCGTACGATCCATTCTAATTCATTCGTACGATCCATTCTAATTCATTCATACAATCAATTCTAATTCTTTCACACGATCCATTCTAATTCATTCGTACGATCCATTCTAATTCATTCATGCAATCCATTCTATTTCATTCGTACGACCCATTCTTACTCATTCGTACGATCGATTCTAATTCATTCACACAAATGTATCCATTCGTACGAATGAATTAGAATAGATTGTACGAATGAATTAGAATGGATCATACGAATGAATTAAAATGGATCGTACGAAGGAATTAGAATGGATTGTACGAATGAATTAGAATGGATCGTACGAATGAATTAGAAAAGATCGTACGAATGAATTAGAATGGATCGTACGAAGGAATTAGAATGGATCGTACGAATGAATTAGAATGGATATATTCGTGCAAATGAATTAGAATAGATCGTATGAATGTATTAGAATGGATCGTATGAGTGAATTAGAATGGATCGTACGAATGAATTAGAATGGATCGTATGAATGAATTAGAATGGATACATTCGTGCGAATGAAATAGAATTGATCGTACGAATTAATTAGAATGTATCGTGCGAATGAATTAGAATAGATCGTACGAATGAATTAGAATGGATCGTACGAATGAACTAGAATGGATACATTCCTGCGAATGAATAGAATGGATCGTACGAATGAATTAAAATGGATCTTACGAATGAATTAGAATGGATCGTACGAATGAATTAGAATGGATACGTTCGTGCGAATGAATTAGAATGGATCGGACGAATGAATTAGAATGGATCGTACGAATGAATTAGAATGGATCAAATGAATGAATTAGAATGGTTACATTCATGCGAATGAATTAGAATGGATCGTAGGAATGGATTAGAATGGATCGTACGAATCGATTAGAATAGATACATTCGAGCGAATGAATTAGAATGGATCGTACGAATGAATTAGAATGGATCGTACGAATGGATTAGAATGGATCCTACGAATGGATTAGAATGGATACCTTTGTGCATATGAATTAGAATGGATCGTACGAATGAATTAGAATGGATCATATTAATGAATTAGAATGGATCGTACGAATGAATTAGAATGGATACATTCGTGCGAATGAATTAGAATGGATCGTACGAATCAATTAGAATGGATACATTTGTGCGAATGAATTAGAATGGATTGTATGATTGAATTAGAATGGATCGTATGAATGAATTAGAATGGATCATACGAATTAATTAAAATGGATCATACGAATGAATTAGAATGGATCGTAAGAATGAATTAGAATGGATCGTACGAATGAATTAGAATGGATACATTCGTGCAAATGAATTAGAATGGATTGTGCGAATGAATAAGAACAGATCGTGCGAATGAATTAGAATGGATCATACGAATGAAATAGAATGGATCATACGAATGAATTAGAATGGATACATTTGTGCGAATGAATTAGAATGGATCGTACGAATGAATTAGAATGGATCGTATGAATGAATTAGAATGGATCGTACGAATGAATTAGAATGGATCGTGCGAATGAATTAGAATGGATCGTACGAATGAATTAGAATGGATCGTATGAATGAACTAGAATGGATACATTCGTGCGAATAAATTAGAATGGATCTTACGAATGAATTAGAATAGATCGTACGAATGAATTAGAATGGATCTGACGAATGAATTAGAATGGATCGTACGAATGAATTAGAATGGATCGTACGAATGAATTAGAATGGATACATTCGTGCGAATGAATTATAATGGATCGGACGAATGAATTAGAATGGATCGTACGAATGAATTAGAATGGATCGTACGAATAAATTCGAATGGATACATTCGTCCGAATGAATTAGAATGGATCATACGAATGAATAAGAATGGATCATACGAATGAAATAGAATAGATTGTACGAATGAATTAGAATGGATCCTACGAATGAATTAGAATGGATCGTGTGAAAGAATTAGAATGGATTGTATGAATGAATTAGAGTGGATCGTATGAATGAATTAGAATGGATCGTGCGAGTGAATTCGAATGGATCGTACGAATTCATTCTAATTCATTCATACAATCAATTCTAATTCTTTCACGCGATCTATTCTAATTCATTCGTAGGATCCATTCTAATTCATTCGTACAATCTATTCTATTTCATTCGTACGATCCATTCTTACTCATTCGTATGATCCATTCTAATTCATTCGTACAATCTATTCTATTTCATTCGTACGATCCATTCTTACTCATTCGTATGATCCATTCTAATTCATTTGGGCGAATGTATCCATTCTAATTTATTCGTACGATCCATTCTAATTCATTCGTATGATCCATTCTAATTCTTTCATACGATCCATTCTAATTCATTCATACAATCCATTCTAATTCTTTCACACGATCCATTCTAATTCATTCGTAGGATCCATTCTAATTCATTCGTACAATCTATTCTATTTCATTCGTACGATCCATTCTTACTCATTCGTATGATCCATTCTAATTCATTCGGACGAATGTATCCATTCTAATTTATTCGTACGATCCATTCTAATTCATTCGTACGATCCATTCTAATTCATTCGTACGTCCATTCTAATTCATTCGTCTGATCCATTCTAATTCATTCGCACGAATGTATCCATTCTAATTCATTCGTACGATCCATTCTAATTCATTCGTACGATTCATTCTAATTCATTCGTACGATCCATTCTAATTCATTCGCACGAATGTATCCATTCTAGTTCATTCGTACGATCCATTCTAATTCATTCGTATGATCCATTCTAATTCATTCGCACGATCCATTCTAATTCATTCGTACGATCCATTCTAACTCATTCATATGATCCATTCTAATTCATTCGTACGATCCATTCTAATTCATTCGCACAAATGTATCCATTCTAATTCATTCGTACGATCCATTCTTATTCATTCGCACGATCCATTCTAATTCATTCGTACGATCCATTCTAATTCTTTCACACGATCCATTCTAATTCATTCGTACGATCCATTCTAATTCATTCACACGATCCATTCTAATTCATTCGTACGATCCATTCTAATTCATTCATACGATCCATTCTAATTCATTCGTACGATCCATTCTAATTCATTCGCACAAATGTATCCATTCTAATTCATTCATACGATCCATTCTAATTCATTCGCACGATCCATTCTAATTCATTCGTACGATCCATTCTAATTCATTCGCACAATCTGTTCTTATTCATTCGCACAATCCATTCTAATTCATTCGCACGAATGTATCTATTCTAATTCATTCGTACGATCCATTCTAATTCATTCGTACGATCCATTCTAATTCATTCGTATGATCCATTCTAATTAATTCGTATGATCCATTCTAATTCATTCGTACAATCCATTCTAATTCATTCATACAATCCATTCTAACTCATTCGTACGATCCATTCTAATTCACTCATACGATCCATTCTAATACATTCATACGATCCATTCTAATTCATTTGCACGAATATATCCATTCTAATTCATTCGTACGATCCATTCTAATTCATTCGCACGAATGTATCCATTCTAATTCATTCGTACGATCCATTCTAATTCATTCGTACGATCCATTCCAATTCATTCGTATGATCCATTCTAATTAATTCGTATGATCCATTCTAATTCATTCGTACGATCCATTCTAATTCATTCATACAATCCATTCTAATTCATTCGTACGATCCATTCTTATTCACTCATACGATCCATTCTAATACATTCATACGATCCATTCTAATTCATTTGCATGAATATATCCATTCTAATTCATTCGTACGATCCATTCTAATTCCTTCGTACGATCAATTCTAATTCATTCGTACGATCTATTCTAATTCATTCGCACGATCCATTCTAATTCATTCGTACGATCCATTCTAATTCTTTCACACGATCCATTCTAATTCATTCGTACGATCCATTCTAATTCATTCGTGCAATCCATTCTTTTTAATTCGTACGATCCATTCTAATTCATTCGTACGATCCATTCTAATTCATTCACACGATCCATTCTAATTCATTCGTACGATCCATTCTAATTCATTCGCACAAATGTATCCATTCTAATTCATTAGTACGATCCATTCTAATTCATTCGCACGATCCATTCTAATTCATTCGTACGATCCATTCTAATATTTTCACACGATCCATTCTAATTCATTCGTACGATCCATTCTAATTCATTCGCACGATCCATTCTAATTCATTCGTACGATCCATTCTAATTCATTCAGACGATCCATTCTAATTCATTCGTACGATCCATTCTAATTCATTCGCACAAATGTATCCATTCTAATTCATTCGTACGATCCATTCTAATTCATCCGCACGATCCATTCAAATTCATTTGTACGATCCATTCTAATTCATTCAGACGATCCATTCTAATTCATTCGTACGATCCATTCTAATTCATTCGCACAAATGTATCCATTCTAATTCATTCGTACGATCCATTCTAATTCATCCGCACGATCCATTCAAATTCATTCGTACGATCCATTCTAATTCATTCGCACGAATGTATCCATTCTAATTCATTCGTACGATCCATTCTAATTCATTTGTACGATCCATTCTAATTCATTCATATGATCCATTCTAATTAATTCGTATGATCCATTCTAATTCATTCGTACGATCCATTTTAATTCATTCATACAATCCATTCTAATTCATTCGTACGATCCATTCTAATTCACTCATACGATCCATTCTAATAAATTCATACGATCCATTCTAATTCATTTGCACGAATATATCCATTCTAATTCATTCGTACGATCCATTCTAATTCATTCGTACGATCCATTCTAATTCATTCGTACAATCTATTCTAATTCATTCATACGAATGGATACATTCGTGTGAATGAATTAGAATGGATCGTACGAATGAGTAAGAATGGATCGTACGAATGAAATAGAATGTATCGTATGAATGAATTAGAATGGATACATTCGTGTGAATGAATTAGAATGGATCGTATGAATGAATTAGAATAGATTTTGTGAATGAATTAGAACTGATCGTACGAATAAATTAGAATGGATACATTCGTGCGAATGAATTAGAATGGATTGTATGAATGAATTAGAATGGATCATACGAATGAATTAGAATGGTTCGTATGAGTGAATTAGAGTGGATACGAAGGAATGAGAATGGATCGTACGAATGAATTAGAATGGATCGTACGAAGGAATTAGAATTCATTCGTACAATCCATTCTAATTCATTCATACAATCCATTCTAATTCATTCGTACGATCCATTCTAATTCACTCATACGATCCATTCTAATACATTCATACGATCCATTCTAATTCCTTCGTATCCATTCTAATTCACTCATACGATCCATTCTAATTCATTCGTATGATCCATTCTAATTCATTCGGACGAATGTATCCATTCTAATTTATTTGTACGATCCATTCTAATTCATTCGTACGATCCATTCTAATTCATTCGTACGATCCATTCTAATTCATTCGTCTGATCCATTCTAATTCATTCGCACGAATGTATCCATTCTAATTCATTCGTACGATCCATTCTAATTCATTCGTACGATTCATTCTAATTCATTCGTACGATCCATTCTAATTCATTCGCACGAATGTATCCATTCTAGTTCATTCGTACGATCCATTCTAATTCATTCGTACGATCCATTCTAATTCATTCGCACGATCCATTCTAATTCATTCGTACGATCCATTCTAACTCATTCATACGATCCATTCTAATTCATTCGTACGATCCATTCTAATTCATTCGCACAAATGTATCCATTCTAATTCATTCGTACGATCCATTCTAATTCATTCGCAAGATCCATTCTAATTCATTCGTACGATCCATTCTAATTCTTTCACACGATCCATTCTAATTCATTCGTAGGATCCATTCTAATTCATTCGCACGATCCATTCTAATTCATTCGTACGATCCATTCTAATTCATTCATACGATCCATTCTAATTCATTCGTACGATCCATTCTAATTCATTCGCACAAATGTATCCATTCTAATTCATTCGTACGATCCATTCTAATTCATTCGCACGATCCATTCTAATTCATTCGTACGATCCATTCTAATTCATTCGCACGATCTGTTCTTATTCATTCGCACAATCCATTCTAATTCATTCGCACGATTGTATCTATTCTAATTCATTCGTACGATCCATTCTAATTCATTCGTACGATCCATTCTAATTCATTCGTATGATCCATTCTAATTAATTCGTATGATCCATTCTAATTCATTCGTACAATCCATTCTAATTCATTCATACAATCCATTCTAACTCATTCGTACGATCCATTCTAATTCACTCATACGATCCATTCTAATACATTCATACGATCCATTCTAATTCATTTGCACGAATATATCCATTCTAATTCATTCGTACGATCCATTCTAATTCATTCGCACGAATGTATCCATTCTAATTCATTCGTACGATCCATTCTAATTCAATCGTACGATCCATTCTAATTCATTCGTATGATCCATTCTAATTAATTCGTATGATCCATTCTAATTCATTCGTACGATCCATTCTAATTCATTCATACAATCAATTCTAATTCATTCGTACGATCCATTCTTATTCACTCATACTATCCATTCTAATACATTCGTACGATCCATTCTTATTCACTCTTTCGTATGATCCATTCTAATTCATTCGTACGATCTATTCTAATTCATTCGCACGATCCATTCTAATTCATTCGTACGATCCATTCTAATTCTTTCACACGATCCATTCTAATTCATTCGTACGATCCATTCTAATTCATTCGTGCAATCCATTCTATTTCATTCGTACGATCCATTCTAATTCATTCGTATGATCCATTCTAATTCATTCATACGATCCATTCTAATTCATTCGTACGATCCATTCTAATTCATTCGCACAAATGTATCCATTCTAATTCATTAGTACGATCCATTCTAATTCATTCGCACGATCCATTCTAATTCATTCGTACGATCCATTCTAATATGGATCGTACGAATGAATTAGAATTAGAATGGATCGCACAAAGGTATCCATTCTAATCCATTCGTAGGATCCATTCTAATCCATTCGTACGATCCATTCTAATTCATTCGTACGATCCATTCTTATTCACTAATACGATCCATTCTTATTCACTCTTTCGTATGATCCATTCTAATTCATTCGTACGATCTATTCTAATTCATTCGCACGATCCATTCTAATTCATTCGTACGATCCATTCTAATTCTTTCACACGATCCATTCTAATTCATTCGTACGATCCATTCTAATTCATTCGTGCAATCCATTCTATTTCATTCGTACGATCCATTCTAATTCATTCGTACGATCCATTCTAATTCATTCATACGATCCATTCTAATTCATTCGTACGATCCATTCTAATTCATTCGCACAAATGTATCCATTCTAATTCATTAGTACGATCCATTCTAATTCATTCGCACGATCCATTCTAATTCATTCCTACGATCCATTCTAATATGGATCGTACGAATGAATTAGAATTAGAATGGATCGCACAAAGGTATCCATTCTAATCCATTCGTAGGATCCATTCTAATCCATTCGTACGATCCATTCTAATTCATTCGTACGATCCATTCTAATTCATTCGCACGATCCATTCTAATTCATTCGCACGAATGTATCGATTCTAATTCATTTGCACGATCCATTCTAATTCATTCCTATGATCTATTCTAATTCATTCGTACGATCCATTCTAATTCATTCTAATTCATTCGTACGATCCATTCTACGATCCATTTTAATTCATTCGTATATTCCATTCTACTTCATTAGCACGATCCATGCTAATGAATTAGAATGGATCGTACGATCCAATCTAATTCATTCATACGATCCATTCTTACTCATTCGTAAGATCTATTCTAATTCAATCGTACGATCCATTCTAATTCATTCGTACGATCCATTCTAATTCCTTCGTACGATCCATTCTAATTCATTCGTATGATCCATTCTAATTCATTCGTACGATCCATTCTAATTCCTTCATACGATCCATTCTAATTCATTTGTACGATCCATTCTAATTCATTCGCGCAATCTATTCTAATTGATTCGTACGATCCATTCTAATTCATTCGTACGATCCATTCTAATTCATTCATACAATCCATTCTAATTTATTCGCACGAATGTATCCATTCTAATTCATTCGTACGATCCACTCTAATTCATTCGCACAATCTATGCTAATTCATTCATACGATCCATTATAATTCATTCGCACGAATGTATCCATTCTAATTCATTCATACGATCCATTCTACTTCATTCGTACTATCCGTTCTAATTCACTCATACGATCCATTCTAATTCATTTGCACGAATATATCCATTCTAATTCATTCGTACGATCCATTCTAATTCCTTCGTACGATCCATTCTAATTCTTTCGTACGATCCATTCTATTTCATTCGTATGATCCATTCTAATTCCTTCGTACGATCCATTCTAATTCCTTCGTATCCATTCTAATTCACTCATACGATCCATTCTAATTCATTCGTACGATCCATTCTAATTCATTCATACAATCCATTCTAATTCATTCATACGATCCATTCTAATTCATTTGCACGAATATATCCATTCTAATTCATTCGTACGATCCATTCTAATTCCTTCGTACGATCCATTCTAGTTCATTCGTACGATCTATTCTAATTCATTCGTACGATCCATTCTAATTCATTCGTACGATCCATTCTAATTCCTTCGTACGATCCATTCTAATTCATTCGTACGATCCATTCTAATTCATTCATACAATCCATTCTAATTCTTTCACACGATCCATTCAAATTCATTCGTACGATCCATTCAAATTCATTCGTGCAATCCATTCTATTTCATTCGTACGATCCATTCTTACTCATTCGTACGATCCATTCTAATTCATTCACACGAATGTATCCATTCGTACGAATGAATTAGAATAGATTGTACGAATGAATTAGAATGGATCGTACGAATGAATTAGAATGGATCATTCGAAGGAATTAGAATGGAGCGTACAAATGAGTTAGAATGGATCGTACGAATGAATTAGAATAGATCGTACGAATGAATTAGAATGGATCGTACGAAGGAATTAGAATGGATCGTACGAATGAATTAGAATGGATATATTCGTGCAAATGAATTAGAATGGATCGTATGAATGTATTAGAATGGATCATATGAGTGAATTAGAATGGATCGTACGAATGAATTAGAATGGATTGTATGAATGAATTAGAATGGATCGTACGAATGAATTAGAATTGATCGTACGAATGAATTAGAATGGATCGTGTGAATGAATTAGAATGGATCGTACGAATGAATTAGAATGGATCGTACGAATGAACTAGAATGGATTATTCGTGCGAATGAATTAGAATAGATCGTACGAATGAATTAGAATGGATCGTACGAATGAATTAGAATGGATCTTACGAATGAATTAGAATGGATCGTACGAATGAATTAGAATGGATCGTGCAAATGAATTAGAATGGATCGTACGAATGAATTAGAATGGATACGTTTGTGCGAATGAATTAGAATGGATCGTACGAATGAATTAGAATGGATCGAATGAATGAATTAGAATGGATCGTACGAATGAATTAGAATGGATTGTGCGAATGAATTACAATGGATCGTACGAATGAATTAGAATGGATCGTACGAATGAACTAGAATGGATACATTCGTGCGAATGAATTAGAATGGATCGTACGAATGAATTAGAATGGATCATACGAATGAATTAGAATGGATCTTACGAATGAATTAGAATGGATCGTACGAATGAATTAGAATGGATACATTCGTGCGAATGAATTAGAATTGATCGGACGAATGAATTAGAATGGATCGTACGAATGAATTATAATGGATCGTACGAATGAATTATAATGGATCGTACGAATAAATTAGAATGGATACATTCGTCCGAATGAATTAGAATGGATCATACGAATGAGTAAGAATGGATCATACGAATGAAATAGAATAGATTGTACGAATGAATTAGAATGGATCCTACGAATGAATTAGAATGGATCGTGTGAAAGAATTAGAATGAATTGTATGAATGAATTAGAATGGATCGTATGAATAAATTAGAATGGATCGTGCGAATGAATTCGAATGAATCGTACGAATTCATTCTAATTCATTCATACAATCCATTCTAATTCTTTCACACGATCCATTCTAATTCATTCGTACGTTCCATTCTAATTCATTAGAGCATGATCCATGCTAATTCATTCGTTCGATCAGTTCTAATTCATTAGCACGATCCATTCAAATTCATTCGTACGATCCATTCTAATTTATTCGCACGATCCATTCTAATTCATTCATAGGATCCATTCTAATTCAATCATACGATCTATTCTAATTCTTTCGCACGAATGTATCCATTCTAATTCATTCACACGAATGTATCCATTCTAATTCATTCGTACGATCCATTCTAATTCATTCGTACGATCCATTCTAATTCATTCATACGATCTATTCTAATTCATTCATACAATCCATTCTAATTCTTTCACACGATCCATTCTAATTCATTCGTACGATCCATTCTAATTCATTCGCACAATCCATTCTATTTCATTCGTACGATCCATTCCTACTCATTCTCATGATCTATTCTAATTCATTCGCATGAATGTATCCATAATGGATCATACGAATGAGTAAGAATGGATCGTACGAATGAAATAGAATGGATTGTGCGAATGAATTAGAATGGACCGTACGAATGAATTAGACGTACGAATGAATTAGAATGGATACATTCGTGCGAATAAATTAGAATGGATCATACGAATGAGTAAGAATGGATCGTCATTCTAATTCATTCGTATGATCCATTCTAATTTATTTGTATCCATTCTATTTCATTCGCACGATCCATTCTAATTCATTCGCGCAATCTATTCTAATTCATTCGTACGATCCATTCTAATTCATTCGTACGATCCATTCTAATTCATTCAAACAATCCATTCTAATTTATTCGCACGAATGTATCCATTCTAATTCATTCGTACGATCCATTCTAATTCATTCGCACAATCTATTCTAATTCTTTAATACGATCCATTCTAATTCATTCGCACGAATGTATCCATTCTAATTCAATCATACGATCCATTCTACTTCATTCGTACTATCTGTTCTAATTCACTCATACGATCCATTCTAATTCATTAATATGATCCATTCTAATTCATTTGCTTGAATATATCCATTCTAATTCATTCGTACGATCCATTCTAATTCCTTCGTACGATCCATTCTAATTCCTTCGTACGATCCATTCTATTTCATTCGTATGATCCATTCTAATTCCTTCGTACGATCCATTCTAATTCCTTCGTATCCATTCTAATTTACTCATACGATCCATTCTAATTCATTCGTACGATCCATTCTAATTCATTCATACAATCCATTCTAATTCATTCGCACGAATTTATCCATTCTAATCCATTCGTACGATCCATTCTAATCCATTCGTACGATCCATTCTAATTCATTCGCATGAAAGTAACCATTCTAATTCATTCATTTGATCCATTCTAATTCATTCGTACGAACCATTCTAATTCATTCGTCCGATCCATTCTAATTCATTCGCACGAATGTATCCATTCTAATTCATTCGTACGATCCTTTCAAATTCATTCGTACGATCCATTCTAATTCATTCCTAAGATCCATTCTAATTCATTCGTACGATCCATTCTAATTCATTCGTAAGATCCATTCTAATTCATTCGCACTAATGTATCCATTATAGTTCATTCGTACGATCCATTCTAGTTCATTCGTACGATCCATTCTAATTCATTCGTACGATCCATTCTAATTCATTCGTATGATCCATTCTAATTAATTCGTATGATCCATTCTAATTCATTCGTACGATCCATTCTAATTCATTCATACAATCCATTCTAATTCATTCGCACGAATATATCCATTCTAATTAATTCGTACGATCCATTCTAATTCATTCGTATGATCCATTCTTATTCATTCGCACGATCCAGTCTAATGGATTCGCACGATCCATTCTAATTCATTCGCACGAATGTATCCATTCTAATTGATTCGTACGATCCATTCTAATTCATTAATATGATCCATTCTAATTCATTCGTATGATCCATTCTAATTCATATGCACAAAAGTATCCATTCTAATTCATTCGTACGATCCATTCTAATTCAGGATCGTACGAATGAATTAGAATGGATACATTCGTGCGAATAAATTAGAATTGATCGTACGAATGAATTAGAATGGATCGTGCGAATGAATTAGAATGGATCGTACGAATGAATTAGAATGGATACATTCGTGCGAATGAATTAGAATGGATACATTCGAGTGAAAGAATTAAAATAGATCGTATGAATGAATTAGAATGGATCCTATGAATGAATTAGAATGGATCGGGCGAATGAATTAGAATGGATCGTACGAATGAATTAGAATGGATCGTGCTAATGAATTAGAATTGATCGAACAAATCATTTAGCATGGATCGTGCTAATGAATTAGAATGGAACGTACGAATGAATTAGAGTGGATCGTGTGAAAGAATTAGAATGGATTGTATGAATGAATTAGAATGAATTCGTACGATCCATTCGAATTCATTCGCACGATCCATTCTAATTCATTCATACGATCCATTCTAATTCATTCATACAATCCATTCTAATTCTTTCAGACGATCCATTCTAATTCATTCGTAGGATCCATTCTAATTCATTCCTACAATCTATTCTATTTCATTCGTACGATCCATTCTTACTCATTCGTATGATCCATTCTAATTCTTTCGGACGAATGTATCCATTCTAATTTATTCGTACGATCCATTCTAATTCATTCATACGATCCATTCTAATTCATTCGTACGATCCATTCTTACTCATTCGTATGATCCATTCTAATTCATTCGTACGATCCCTTCTAATTCATTTGTACGATCCATTCTAATTCATTCGCACAATCTATTCTAATTCATTCGTACGATCCATTCTAATTCATTCGTACGATCGTACGAATGAATTAGAATGGATCGTACGGAATGAATTAGAATGGATTGTATGAATGAATTAGAATGGATAGATTCGTGCGAATGAATTAGAATGGATCATACGAATGAGTAAGAATGGATCGTACGAATGAAATAGAATGGATTGTACGAATGAATTAGAATGGATCGTATAAATGAATTAGAATAGATCGTACGATTGAATTAGAATGGATCGTGTGAAAGAATTAGAATGGATTGTATGAATGAATTAGAATGAATTCGTACGATCCATTCGAATTCATTCGCACGACCCATTCTAATTCATTCATACGATCCATTCTAATTCATTCGTACGATCCATTCTAATTCATTCGCACAAATGTATCCATTCCAATTCATTCGTACGATCCATTCTAATTTATTCGCACGATCCATTCTAATTCATTCGTACGATCCATTCTAATTCATTAGCACGATCAATGCTAATTCATTCGTTTGATCAATTCTAATTCATTAGCACGATCCATTCTAATTCATTCGTACGATCCATTCTAATTCATTCGCACAAATGTATCCATTCTAATTCATTCGTACGATCCATTCTAATTCATTCGCACGATCCATTCTAATTCATTCGTACGATCCATTCTGATTCATTCGTACGATCAATTCTAATTCATTCGCACGATCCATTCTAATTCATTCATAGGATCCATTCTAATTTATTCATACGATCTATTCTAATTCTTTCGCACGAATGTATCCATTCTAATTCATTCGCACGAATGTATCCATTCTAATTCATTCGTACGATCCATTCTAATTCATTCGTACGATTCATTCTAATTCATTCATACAATCCATTCTAATTCTTTCACACGATCCATTCTAATTCATTCGTACGATCCATTCTAATTCATTCGCACAATCCATTCTTTTTCATTCGTACGATCCATTCTTACTCATTGGTACGATCCATTCTAATTCATTCGCACGAATGTATCCATTCTAATTCATTCGTACGAATCCATTCTAATTCATTCGTACAATCTATTCTATTTCATTCGTACGATCCATTCTTACTCATTCATATGATCCATTCTAATTCATTCGGACGAATGTATCCATTCTAATTTATTCATACGATCCATTCTAATTCATTCGTATGATCCATTCTAATTCATTCGTACAATCCATTCTAATTCATTTGTCCGATCCATTCTAATTCATTCGCACGAATGTATCCATTCTAATTTATTCGTACGATCCATTCTAATTCATTCGTACGATCTATTCTAATTCATTCGTAAGATCCATTCTAATTCATTCGTACGATCCATTCTAATTCATTCGTACGATCCATTCTAATTCATTCGCACGAATGTATCCATTCTAGTTCATTCGTACGATCCATTCTAATTCATTCGTACGATCCATTCTAATTCCTTCGTACGATCCATTCTAATTCATTCGTACGATCCATTCTAATTCATTCATACGATCTATTCTAATTCATTCATACGATCTATTCTAATTCATTCGTACGATCCATTCTAATTCCTTCGTACGATCCATTCTAATTCATTCGTACGATCCATTCTAATTCCTTCGTATCCATTCTAATTCACTCATACGATCCATTCTAATTCATTCGTATGATCCATTCTAATTCATTCATACAATCCATTCTAATTCATTCGCACGAATGTATCCATTCTAATTCATTCGTACGATCAGTTCTAATTCATTCACAAAATCTATTGTAATTCATTCATACGATCCATTCTAATTCATTCACACGAATGTATCCATTCTAATTCATTCATACGATCCATTCTAATTCATTCGTACGATCCATTCTAATTCACTCATACGATCCATTCTAATACATTCATACGATCCATTCTAATTCATTTGCATGAATATATTCATTCTAAATCATTCGTACGATCCATTCTAATTCCTTCGTACGATCCATTCTAATTCATTCGTACGATCTATTCTAATTCATTCGTACAATCCATTCTAATTCATTCGTACGATCCATTCTAATTCCTTCGTACGATCCATTCTAATTCATTCGTACGATCCATTCTAATTCATTCATACAATCCATTCTAATTCTTTCACACGATCCATTCTAATTCATTCGTACGATCCATTCTAATTCATTCATGCAATCAATTCTATTTCATTCGTACGACCCATTCTTACTCATTCGTACGATCCATTCTAATTCATTCACACAAATGTATCCATTCGTACGAATGAATTAGAATAGATTGTACGAATGAATTAGAATGGATCATACGAATGAATTAAAATGGATCGTACGAAGGAATTAGATTGGATCGTACGAATGAATTAGAATGGATCATACGAATGAATTAGAAAAGATCGTACGAATGAATTAGAATGGATCGTACGAAGGAATTAGAATGGATCGTACGAATGAATTAGAATGGATATATTCGTGCAAATGAATTAGAATGGATCGTATGAATGTATTAGAATGGATCGTATGAGTGAATTAGAATGGATCGTACGAATGAATTAGAATGGATCGTATGAATGAATTAGAATGGATACATTCGTGCGAATGAATTAGAATTGATCGTACAAATTAATTAGAATGTATCGTGCGAATGAATTAGAATGAATCGTACGAATGAATTAGAATGGATCGTACGAATGAACTAGAATTGATACATTCGTGCGAATGAATTAGAATGGATCGTACGAATGAATTAAAATGGATCTTACGAATGAATTAGAATGGATCGTACGAATGAATTAGAATGCATCGTACGAATGAATTAGAATGGATACGTTCGTGCGAATGAATTAGAATGGATCGGACGAATGAATTAGAATGGATCGTACGAATGAATTAGAATGGATCAAATGAATGAATTAGAATGGTTACATTCATGCGAATGAATTAGAATGGATCGTACGAATGGATTAGAATGGATCGTACGAATCGATTAGAATAGATACATTCGAGCGAATGAATTAGAATGGATCGTACGAATGAATTAGAATGGATCGTACGAATGGATTAGAATGGATCCTACGAATGGATTAGAATGGATACCTTTGTGCATATGAATTAGAATGGATCGTATGAATGAATTAGAATGGATCATATTAATGAATTAGAATGGATCGTACGAATGAATTAGAATGGATACATTTGTGCGAATGAATTAGATTGGATCGTGCGAATCAATTAGACTGGATCGTGCGAATGAATAAGAATAGATCATACGAATGAATTAGAATGGATCGTACGAATTAATTAGAATGGATACATTTGTGCGAATGAATTAGAATGGATTGTATGATTGAATTAGAATGGATCGTATGAATGAATTAGAATGGATCATACGAATTAATTAAAATGGATCATACGAATGAATTAGAATGGATCGTAAGAATGAATTAGAATGGATCGTACGAATGAATTAGAATGGATACATTCGTGCGAATGAATTAGAATGGATTGTGCGAATGAATAAGAACAGATCGTGCGAATGAATTAGAATGGATCATACGAATGAATTAGAATGGATCGTACGAATGAATTAGAATGGATACATTTGTGCGAATGAATTAGAATGGATCGTACGAATGAATTAGAATGGATCGTATGAATGAATTAGAATGGATCGTATGAATGAATTAGAATGGATCGTGCGAATGAATTAGAATGGATCGTACGAATGAATTAGAATGGATCGTATGAATGAACTAGAATGGATACATTCGTGCGAATAAATTAGAATGGATCGTACGAATGAATTAGAATAGATCGTACGAATGAATTAGAATGGATATGACGAATGAATTAGAATGGATCGTACGAATGAATTAGAATGGATCGTACGAATGAATTAGAATGGATACATTCGTGCGAATGAATTAGAATGGATCGGACGAATGAATTAGAATGTATCGTACGAATGAATTAGAATGGATCGTACGAATAAATTAGAATGGATGCATTCGTCCGAATGAATTAGAATGGATCATACGAATGAGTAAGAATGGATCATACGAATGAAATAGAATAGATTGTACGAATGAATTAGAATGGATCCTACGAATGAATTAGAATGGATTGTGTGAAAGAATTAGAATGGATTGTATGAATGAATTAGAGTGGATCGTATGAATGAATTAGAATGGATCGTGCGAGTGAATTCGAATGGATCGTACGAATTCATTCTAATTCATTCATACAATCCATTCTAATTCTTTCACGCGATCTATTCTAATTCATTCGTAGGATCCATTCTAATTCATTCGTACAATCTATTCTATTTCATTCGTACGATCCATTCTTACTCATTCGTATGATCCATTCTAATTCATTCGTACAATCTATTCTATTTCATTCGTACGATCCATTCTTACTCATTCGTATGATCCATTCTAATTCATTCGGGCGAATGTATCCATTCTAATTTATTCGTACGATCCATTCTAATTCATTCATATGATCCATTCTAATTCTTTCATACGATCCATTCTAATTCATTCCTACAATCCATTCTAATTCATTCACACAATCCATTCTAATTCATTCGTAGGATCCATTCTAATTCATTCGTACAATCTATTCTATTTCATTCGTACGATCCATTCTTACTCATTCGTATGATCCATTCTAATTCATTCGGACGAATGTATCCATTCTAATTTATTCGTACGATCCATTCTAATTCATTCGTACGATCCATTCTAATTCATTCGTACGATCCATTCTAATTCATTCGCACGAATGTATCCATTCTAATTCATTCGTACGATCCATTCTAATTCATTCATACGATTCATTCTAATTCATTCGTACGATCCATTCTAATTCATTCGCACGAATGTATCCATTCTAGTTCATTCGTACAATCCATTCTACTTCATTCGTACGATCCAATCTAATTCATTCGCACGATTCATTCTAATTCATTCGTACGATCCATTCTAACTCATTCATACGATCCATTCTAATTCATTCGTACGATCCATTCTAATTCATTCGCACAAATGTATCCATTCTAATTCATTCGTACGATCCATTCTAATTCATTCGTACGATCCATTCTAATTCTTTCACACGATCCATTCTAATTCATTCGTACGATCCATTCTAATTCATTCGCACGATCCATTCTAATTCATTCGTACGATCCATTCTAATTCATTCATACGATCCATTCTAATTCATTCGCACAAATGTATCCATTCTAATTCATTCGTATGATCCATTCTAATTCATTCGTACGATCCATTCTAATTCATTCGTACGATCCATTCTAATTCATTCGCACGATCTGTTCTTATTCATTCGCACAATCCATTCTAATTCATTCGCACGAATGTATCTATTCTAATTCATTCGTACGATCCATTCTAATTCATTCGTACGATCCATTCTAATTCATTCGTATGATCCATTCTAATTAATTCGTATGATCCATTCTAATTTATTCGTACAATCCATTCTAATTCATTCATACAATCCATTCTAACTCATTCGTACGATCCATTCTAATTCACTCATACGATCCATTCTAATACATTCATACGATCCATTCTAATTCATTTGCACGAATATATCCATTCTAATTCATTCGTACGATCCATTCTAATTCATTCGCACGAATGTATCCATTCTAATTCATTCGTACGATCCATTCTAATTCATTCGTACGATCCATTCTAATTCATTCGTATGATCCATTCTAATTAATTCGTATGATCCATTCTAATTCATTCGTACGATCCATTCTAATTCATTCATACAATCCATTCTAATTCATTCGTACGATCCATTCTTATTCACTCATACGATCCATTCTAATACATTCATACGATCCGTTCTAATTCATTTGCATGAATATATCCATTCTAATTCATTCGTACGATCCATTCTAATTCCTTCGTACGATCCATTCTAATTCATTCGTACGATCTATTCTAATTCATTCGCACGATCCATTCTAATTCATTCGTACGATCCATTCTAATTCGTTCACACGATCCATTCTAATTCATTCATACGATCCATTCTAATTCATTCGTGCAATCCATTCTATTTCATTCGTACGATCCATTCTTACTCATTCGTACGATCCATTCTAATTCATTCACACGAATGTATCCATTCGTATGAATGAATTAGAATAGATTGTACGAATGAATTAGAATGGATCGTACGAATGAATTAGAATGGATCGTACGAAGGAATTAGAATGGATCGGACGAACGAATTAGAATAGATCGTACGAATGAATTTGAATGGATCGTACGAAGGAATTAGAATGGATCGTACGAATGAATTAGAATGGATATATTCGTGCAAATGAATTAGAATGGATCGTATGAATGTATTAGAATGGATCGTATGAGTGAATTAGAATGGATCGTACGAATGAATTAGAATGGATTGTATGAATGAATTAGAATGGATCGTACGAATGAATTAGAATGGATCATACGAATTAATTAGAATGGATCATACGAATGAATTAGAATGGATCGTACGAATGAATTAGAATGGATCGTACGAATGAATTAGAATGGATACATTCGTGCGAATGAATTAGAATGGATTGTGCGAATGAATAAAAATAGATCGTGCGAATGAATTAGAATGGATCGTACAAATGAATTTGAATGGATCGTGCGAATGAATTAGAATGGATCGTACGAATGAATTAGAATGGATACATTTGTGCGAATGAATTAGAATGGATCGTACGAATGAATTAGAATGGATCGTATGAATGAATTAGAATGGATCGTACGAATGAATTAGAATGGATCGTGCGAATGAATTAGAATGGATCGTACGAATGAATTAGAATGGATCGTGTGAAAATATTAGAATGGATCGTATGAATAAATTAGAATGGATCGTGCGAATGAATTAGAATGGATCGTACTAATGAATTAGAATGGATACATTTGTGCGAATGAATTAGAATGGATCGTACGAATGAATTAGAATGGATCGTATGAATGAATTAGAATGGATCGTACGAATGAATTAGAATGGATCGTGCGAATGAATTAGAATGGATCGTACGAATGAATTAGAATGGATCGTACGAATGAACTAGAATGGATACATTCGTTCGAATGAATTAGAATGGATCGTACGAATGAATTAGAATGGATCTTACGAATGAATTAGAATGGATCGTATGAATAAATTAGAATGGATCGTACGAATAAGTTAGAATGGATACATTCGTGCGAATGAATTAGAATGGATCGTACGAATAAATTAGAATGGATCGTATGAATGGTTTAGAATGGATACATTCGTGCGAATGAATTAGAATGGATCGGACGAATGAATTAGAATGGATCGTACGAATGAATTAGAATGGATCAAATGAATGAATTAGAATGGTTACATTCATGCGAATGAATTAGAATGGATCGTACGAATGGATTAGAATGGATCGTACGAATGGATTAGAATGGATACATTCGTGCGAATGAATTAGAATGGATCATACGAATGAGTAAGAATGGATCGTATGAATGAAATAGAATGGATTATACGAATGAATTAGAATGGATCGTGCGAATGAATTTGAATGGATCGTACGAATGAATTAGAATGGATCATGCTAATGAATTATAATTGATCGTATGAATGAAATAGAATGGATTGTACGAATGATTTAGAATGGATCGTACGAATAAATTAGAATGGATCGTACGAATGATTTAGAATGGATACATTCGTGCGAATGAATTAGAATGGATCATACGAATGAGTAAGAATGGATCATACGAATGAAATAGAATGGATCATATTAATGAATTAGAATGGATCGTACGAATGAATTAGAATGGATCGTGCACGAATGTATCCATTCTAATTCATTCGTACTATCCATTCTAATTCATTAATATGATCCATTCTAATTCATTCGTACGATCCATTCTAATTCATATGCACAAAGGTATCCATTCTAATCCATTCGTAGGATCCATTCTAATCCATTCGTATGATCCATTCTAATTCATTCGTACGATCCATTCTAATTCATTCGCTCGAATGTATCCATTCTAATCCATTCGTACGATCCATTCTAATCCATTCGTACGATCCATTCTAATTCATTCGCATGAATGTAACCATTCTAATTCATTCATTTGATCCATTCTAATTCATTCGTACGATCCATTCTAATTCATTCGTCCGATCCATTCTAATTCATTGGCACGAATGCATCCATTCTAATTCATTCGTACGATCCATTCTAATTCATTCGTACGATCCTTTCTAATTCATTCGTAAGATCCATTCTAATTCATTCGTACGATCCATTCTAATTCATTCGTACGATCCATTCTAATTCATTCATACGATCCATTCTAATTCATTCACACGAATGTATCCATTCTAATTCATTCATACGATCCATTCAAATTCATTCGTACGATCCATTCTAATTCACTCATACGATCCATTCTAATACATTCATACGATCCATTCTAATTCATTTGCACGAATATATCCATTCTAATTCATTCGTACGATCCATTCTAATTCCTTCGTACGATCTATTCTAATTCATTCATACGATCTATTCTAATTCATTCGTACGATCCATTCTAATTCATTCGTACGATCCATTCTAATTCCTTCGTACGATCCATTCTAATTCATTCGTACGATCCATTCTAATTCTTTCACACGATCCATTCTAATTCATTCGTACGATCCATTCTAATTCATTCGTACGATCCATTCTTACTCATTCGTACGATCCATTCTAATTCATTCACACGAATGTATCCATTCGTACGAATGAACTAGAATAGATTGTACGAATGAATTAGAATAGATCGTACGAATGAATTAGAATGGATTGTACGAAGGAATTAGAATGGATCGTACGAATGAATTAGAATGTATCGTACGAATGAATTAGAATAGATCGTACGAATGAATTAGAATGGATCGTACGAAGGAATTAGAATGGATCGTACGAATGAATTAGAATAGATATATTCGTGCAAATGAATTAGAATGGATCGTATGAATGTATTAGAATGGATCGTATGAGTGAATTAGAATGGATCGTACGAATGAATTAGAATGGATCTTATGAATGAATTAGAACGGATACATTCGTGCGAATGAATTAGAATTGATCGTACGAATGAATTAGAATGGATCATGTGAATGAATTAGAATGGATCGTACGAATGAATTAGAATGGATCGTACAAATGAACTAGAATGGATACATTCGTGCGAATGAATTAGAATGGATCGTACGAATGAATTAGAATGGATCGTACGAATGAATTAGAATGGATCTTACGAATGAATTAGAATGGATCGTACGAATGAATTAGAATGGATTGTACGAATGAATTAGAATGGATACATTCGTGCGAATGAATTAGAATGGATCGGACGAATGAATTAGAATGGATCGTACGAATGAATTAGAATGGATCAAAAGAATGAATTAGAATGGTTACATTCATGCGAATGAATTAGAATGGATCGTACGAATGAATTAGAATGGATCGTACGAATGGATTAGAATGGATACATTCGAGCGAATGAATTAGAATGGATCGTACGAATGAATTAGAATGGATCGTACGAAAGGATTAGAATGGCTCCTACGAATGGATTAGAATGGATACCTTTGTGCATATGAATTAGAATGGATCGTACGAATGAATTAGAATGGATCATATTAATGAATTAGAATGGATCGTACGAATGAATTAGAATGGATACATTCGTGCACAATCCATTCTAATTCATTCGCACGAATGTATCCATTCTAATTCATTCGTACGATCCATTCTAATTCATTAATATGATCCATTCTAATTCATTCGTACGATCCATTCTAATTCATATGCACAAAGGTATCCATTCTAATTCATTCGTACGATCCATTCTAATTCAGGATCGTACGAATGAATTAGAATAGATACATTCGTGCGAATGAATTAGAATTGATCGTACGAATGAATTAGAATGGATCGTGCGAATGAATTAGAATGGATCGTACGAATGAATTAGAATGGATCGTACAAATGAACTAGAATGGATACATTCGGGCGAATGAATTAGAATGGATCGTACGAATGAATTAGAATGGATCTTACGAATGAATTAGAATGGATCGTACGAATGAATTAGAATGGATCGTACGAATGAATTAGAATGGATACATTCGTGCGAATGAATTAGAATGGATCGGACGAATGAATTAGAATGGATCGTACGAATAAATTAGAATGGATCAAATGAATGAATTAGAATGGTTACATTCATGCGAATGAATTAGAATGGATCGTACGAATGGATTAGAATGGATCGTACGAATGGATTAGAATGGATACATTCGAGCGAATGAATAAGAATGGATCGTACGAATGAATTAGAATGGATCGTACGAATGGATTAGAATGGATCCTACGAATGGATTAGAATGGATACCTTTGTGCATATGAATTAGAATAGATTGTACGAATGAATTAGCATGGATCATATTAATGAATTAGAATGGATCGTACGAATGAATTAGAATGGATACATTCGTGTGAATGAATTAGAATGGATCGTGCGAATCAATTAGACAGGATCGTGCGAATCAATTAGACTGGATCGTGCGAATGAATAAGAATAGATCATACGAATGAATTAGAATGGATCGTACAAATTAATTAGAATGGATACATTCGTGCGAATGAATTAGAATGGATTGTGCGAATGAATTAGAATGGATAGTGCGAATGAATTAGAATCGATCGTACGAATGAATTAGAATGGATCATACGAATGAATTAGATCGTACGAATGAATTAGAATGGATCGTACGATTGAATTAAAATGGATACATTCGAGCGAATGAATTAGAATAGATCGTAGGAATGAATTAGAATGGATCGTACGAATGAATTAGAATGGATACATTTGTGAGAATGAATTAGAATGGATCGTACGAATGAATTAGAATGCATCGTACGAAAGAATTAGAATGGATATATTCGTGCGAATGAATTAGAATGGATCGTACGAATGAATTAGACTGGATCGTACGAATGAATTTGAATGGATACATTTGTGCGAATGAATCTAAATGGATTGTATGAATGAATTACAATGGATCATACGAATGAATTAGAATGGATCGTACGAATGAATTAGAATAGCTCATACGAATGAATTAGAATGAATCGTATGAATGAATTAGAATGGTTACATTCGTGTGAATGAATTAGAATAGATCGTACGAATGAATTAGAATGGATCGTACGAATAAATTAGAATGGATCGTGGGAATGAATTAGAATGGATCGTACGAATGAATTCGTATGATCCATTCGAATTCATTCTAATTCATTCATACTAATGAATTAGAATGGATCGTACGAATGAATTAGAATGGATCTTACGAATGAATTAGAATGGATCGTACGAATGAATTAGAATGGATCGTACGAATGAATTAGAATGGATACATTCATGCGAATGAATTAGAATAGATCGGACGAATGAATTAGAATGGATCGTACGAATGAATTAGAATGGATCAAATGAATGAATTAGAATGGTTACATTGATGCGAATGAATTAGAATGGATCGTACGAATGGATTAGAATGGATCGTACGAATGGATTAGAATGGATACATTCGTGCGAATGAATTAGAATGGATTGTATGAATGAATTAGAATGGATCGTACGAATGAATTAGAATGGATCGTATGAGTGAATTAGAATGGATACGAAGGAATTAGAATGGATCGTATGAAGGAATTAGAATGGATCATACGAATGAAATAGAATGGATCGTACAAAGGAATTAGAATGGATCGTACGAAGGAATTAGAATGGATCGTACGAATGAATTAGAATGGATATATTCGTGTAAATGAATTATAATGGATCGTATGAATGAATTAGAATGGATCGTATGAGTGAATTAGAACGGATAGTACGAATGAAGTAGAATGGATCGTATGAATGAATTAGAATGGATACATTCGTGCGAATGAATTAGAATGGATCGTATGAATGAATTAGAATAGATTGTGCGAATGAATTAGAATGGATCGTACGAATGAATTAGAATGGATACATTCGTGCGAATAAATTAGAATGGATTGTATGAATGAATTAGAATGGATCATACGAATGAATTAGAATGGATCGTACGAATGAATTAGAATAGATTGCGCGAATGAATTAGAATGGATCGTGCGAATGAAATAGAATGGATACAAATGAATTAGAATGGACCATACGAATGAATTAGAATGACGATCCATTCTTACTCATTCGTATGATCCATTCTAATTTCTTCGCTCGAATGTATCCATTCTAATTCATTCGTATGTCTAATTCATTCGTACGGTCCATTCTAATTCATTCGCACAATGAATTAGAATGGATCGTGCTAATGAATTAGAATTGATCGAACGAATGATTTAGCATGGATCGTGCTAATGAATTAGAATGGAACGTACGAATGAATTAGAATGGATCGTGTGAAAGAATTAGAATGGATTGTATGAATGAATTAGAATGAATTCGTACGATCCATTCGAATTCATTCGCACGATCAATTCTAATTCATTCATACGATCCATTCTAATTCATTCATACAATCCATTCTAATTCTTTCACACGATCCATTCTAATTCATTCGTAGGATCCATTCTAATTCATTCGTACAATCTATTCTATTTCATTCGTACGATCCATTCTTACTCATTCGTATGATCCATTCTAATTCATTCGGACGAATGTATCCATTCTAATTTATTCGTACGATCCATTCTAATTCATTCGTACGATCCATTCTAATTCATTCGTACGATCCATTCTAATTCATTCGTACGATCCATTCTAATTCCTTCGTACGATCCATTCTATTTCATTCGTACGATCTATTCTAATTCATTCGTACGATCTATTCTAATTCATTCGTACGATCCATTCTAATTCATTCGTACGATCCATTCTAATTCATTCGTACGATCCATTCTAATTCATTCGTCCGATCCATTCTAATTCATTCGCACGAATGTATCCATTCTAATTCATTCGTACGATCCATTCTAATTCATTAGTATGATCCATTCTAATTCATTCGTAAGATCCATTCTAATTCATTCGTACGATCCATTCTAATTCCTTCGTACGATCCATTCTAATTCATTTGTACGATCTATTCTAATTTATTCGTACGATCCATTCTAATTCATTCGCACGATCCATTCTAATTCATTCATAGGATCCATTCTAATTTATTCATACGATCTATTCTAATTCTTTCGCACGAATGTATCCATTCTAATTCATTCGCACGAATGTATCCATTCTAATTCATTCGTACGTTCCATTCTAATTCATTCGTACGATCCATTCTAATTCATTCGTACGATCCATTCTAATTTATTCATACGATCTATTCTAATTCATTCATACAATCCATTCTAATTCTTTCACACGATCCATTCTAATTCATTCGTACGATCCATTCTAATTCATTCGCACAATCCATTCTATTTCATTCGTACGATCCATTCTTACTCATTGGTACGATCCATTCTAATTCATTCGCACGAATGTATCCATTTTATTTCATTCGAACGAATCCATTCTAATTCATTCGTACAATCTATTCTATTTCATTCATACGATCCATTCTTACTCATTCGTATGATCCATTCTAATTCATTCGGACGAATGTATCCATTCTAATTCATTCGTACGATCCATTCTAATTCATTCGTACGATCCATTCTAATTCATCCGTCCGATCCATTCTAATTCATTCGCACGAATGTATCCATTCTAATTCATTCATACTATCCATTCTAATTCCTTCGTACGATCCATTCTAATTCATTCGTACGATCCATTCTAATTCCTTCGTATCCATTCTAATTCACTCATACGATCCATTCTAATTCATTCGTATGATCCATTCTAATTCATTCATACAATCCATTCTAATTCATTCGCACGAATGTATCCATGTAATTCATTCGTCCGATCAGTTCTAATTCATTCACAAAATCTATTCTAATTCATTCATACGATCCATTCTAATTCATTCACACGAATGTATCCATTCTAATTCATTCATACGATCCATTCTAATTCATTCGTACGATCCATTCTAATTCACTCATACGATCCATTCTAATACATTCATACGATCCATTCTAATTCATTTGCACGAATATATCCCTTCTAATTCATTCGTACGATCCATTCTAATTCCTTCGTACGATCCATTCTAATTCATTCGTACGATCTATTCTAATTCATTCGTACGATCCATTCTAATTCATTCGTACGATCCATTCTAATTCATTCGTACGATCCATTCTAATTCATTCGTACGATCCATTCTAATTCATTCATACAATCCATTCTAATTCTTTCACACGATCCATTCTAATTCATTCGTACGATCCATTCTAATTTATTCGTGCAATCCATTCTATTTCATTCGTACGATCCATTCTTACTCATTCGTACGATCCATTCTAATTCATTCACACGAATATATCCATTCGTACGAATGAATTAGAATAGATTGTACGAATGAATTACAATGGATCATACGAATGAATTAGAATGGATCGTACTAAGGAATTAGAATGGATCGTATGAATGAATTAGAATGGATCGTACGAATGAATTAGAATAGATCGTACGAATGAATTAGAATGGATCGTACGAAGGAATTAGAATGGATCGTACGAATGAATTAGAATGGATATATTCGTGCAAAGGAATTAGAATGGATCGTATGAATCTATTAGAATGGATCGTATGAGTGAATTAGAATGGATCGTACGAATGAATTAGAATGGATCGTATGAATGAATTAGAATGGATACATTAGTGCGAATGAATTAGAATTGATCGTACGAATTAATTAGAATGGATCGTGCGAATGAATTAGAATGGATTGTACGAATGAATTAGAATGGATCGTACGAATGAACTAGAATTGATACATTCGTGTGAATGAATTAGAATGGATCGTACGAATGAATTAGAATGGATCTTACGAATGAATTAGAATGGATCGTACGAATGAATTAGAATGGATCGTACGAATGAATAAGAATAGATACGTTCGTGCGAATGAATTAGAATGGATACGTTCGTGCGAATGAATTAGAATGGATCGGACGAATGAATTAGAATGGATCAAATGAATGAATTAGAATGGTTACATTCATGCGAATGAATTAGAATGTATTGTACGAATGGATTAGACTGGATCGTACAAATGGATTAGAATGGATACATTCGAGTGAATGAATTAGAATGGATCGTACGAATGAATTAAAATAGATCGTACGAATGGATTAGAATGGATCCTACGAATGGATTAGAATGGATACCTTTGTGCATATGAATTAGAATGGATCGTACGAATGAATTCGAATGGATCATATTAATGAATTAGAATGGATCGTACGAATGAATTAGAATGGATACATTCGTGCGAATGAATTAGAATGGATCGTGCGAATCAATTAGACTGGATCGTGCGAATGAATAAGAATAGATCATACGAATGAATTAGAATGGATCGTACGAATTAATTAGAATGGATACATTTGTGCGAATGAATTAGAATGGATTGTATGAATAAATTAGAATGGATCGTACGAATGAATTAGAATGGATCATACGAATTAATTAGAATGGATCATACGAATGAATTAGAATGGATCGTAAGAATGAATTAGAATGGATCGTACGAATGAATTAGAATGGATACATTCGTGCGAATGAATTAGAATGGATTGTGCGAATGAATAAGAACAGATCGTGCGAATGAATTAGAATGGATCGTACGAATGAATTAGAATGGATCGTGCGAATGAATTAGAATGGATCGTACGAATGAATTAGAATGGATACATTTGTGCGAATGAATTAGAATGGATCATACGAATGAATTAGAATGGATCGTATGAATGAATTAGAATGGATCGTACGAATGAATTAGAATGGATCGTGCGAATGAATTAGAATGGATCGTACGAATGAATTAGAATGGATCGTATGAATGAACTAGAATGGATACATTCGTGCGAATTAATTAGAATGGATCGTACGAATGAATTAGAATGGATCGTACGAATGAATTAGAACGGATCTTACGAATGAATTAGAATGGATCGTACGAATGAATTAGAATGGATCGTACGAATGAATTAGAATGGATACATTCGTGCGAATGAATTAGAATGGATCGGACGAATGAATTAGAATGGATCGTAAGAATGAATTAGAAGGGATCGTACGAATGAATTAGAATGTATCGTACGAATAAATTAGAATGGATACATTCGTGCGAATGAATTAGAATGGATCATACGAATGAGTAAGAATGGATTGTACGAATGAAATAGAATAGATTGTACGAATGAATTAGAATGGATCCTACGAATGAATTAGAATGGATTGTGTGAAAGAATTAGAATGGATTGTATGAATGAATTAGAATGGATCGTATGAATGAATTAGAATGGATCGTGCGAATGAATTCAAATTGATCGTACGAATTCATTCTAATTCATTCATACAATTCATTCTAATTCTTTCACACGATCTATTCTAATTCATTCGTAGGATCCATTCTAATTCATTCGTACAATCTATTCTATTTCATTCGTACGATCCATTCTTACTCATTCGTATGATCCATTCTAATTCATTCGTACAATCTATTCTATTTCATTCGTACGATCCATTCTTACTCATTCGTATGATCCATTCTAATTCATTTGGACAAATGTATCCATTCTAATTTATTCGTACGATCCATTCTAATTCATTCGTATGATCCATTCTAATTCTTTCATACGATCCATTCTAATTCATTCATACAATCCATTCTAATTCTTTCACACGATCCATTCTAATTCATTCGTAGAATCCATTCTAATTCATTCGTACAATCTATTCTATTTCATTCGTAAGATCCATTCTTACTCATTCGTATGATCCATTCTAATTCATTCGGACGAATGTATCCATTCTAATTTATTCGTACGATCCATTCTAATTCATTCGTATGATCCATTCTAATTCATTCATACGATCCATTCTAATTCATTTGCACGAATATATCCATTCTAATTCATTCGTACGATCCATTCTAATTCATTCGTACGATCCTTTCTAATTCATTCGCACGAATGTATCCATTCTAATTCATTCGTACGATCCATTCTAATTCATTCGTACGATCCATTCTAATTCATTCATATGATCCATTCTAATTCATTCATACGATCCATTCTAAATCATTTGCACGAATATATCCATTCTAATTCATTCGTACGATCCATTCTAATTCATTCATACGATCCATTCTAATTCATTTGCACGAATATATCCATTCTAATTCATTCGTACGATCCATTCTAATTCATTCGTACGATCCATTCTAATTCATTCGCACGAATGTATCCATTCTAATTCATTCGTACGATCCATTCTAATACCTTCGTACGATCCATTCTAATTCATTCGTACGATCTATTCTAATTCATTCGCACGATCCTTTCTAATTCATTCATACGATCCATTCTAATTCTTTCACACGATCCATTCTAATTCATTCGTACGATCCATTCTAATTCATTCGTGCAATCCATTCTATTTCATTCGTACGATCCATTCTTACTCATTCGTACGATCCATTCTAATTCATTCACACGAATGTATCCATTCGTATGAATGAATTAGAATAGATTGTACGAATGAATTAGAATGGATCGTACGAATGAATTAGAATGGATCGTACGAAGGAATTAGAATGGATCGTACGAATGAATTAGAATGGATCGTACGAATGAATTAGAATAGATCGTACGAATGAATTAGAATGGATCGTACGAAGGAATTAGAATGGATCGTACGAATGAATTTGAATGGATATATTCGTGCAAATGAATTAGAATGGATCGTATGAATGTATTAGAATGGATCGTATGAGTGAATTAGAATGGATCGTACGAATGAATTAGAATGGATTGTATGAATGAATTAGAATGGATCGTACGAATGAATTAGAATGGATCATACGAATTAATTAGAATGGATCATACTAATGAATTAGAATGGATCGTACGAATGAATTAGAATGGATCGTACGAATGAATTAGAATGGATACATTCGTGCGAATGAATTAGAATGGATTGTGCGAATGAATAAGAACAGATCGTGCGAATGAATTAGAATGGATTGTATGAATGAATTAGAATGGATCGTACGAATGAATTAGAATGGATCATACGAATTAATTAGAATGGATCATACGAATGAATTAGAATGGATCGTACGAATGAATTAGAATGGATCGTACGAATGAATAAGAATGTATACATTCGTGCGAATGAATTAGAATGGATTGTGCGAATGAATAAGAACAGATCCTGCGAATGAATTAGAATGGATCGTACGAATGAATTAGAATGGATCGTGCGAATGAATTAGAATGGATCGTACGAATGAATTAGAATGGATACATTTGTGCGAATGAATTAGAATGGATCGTACGAATGAATTAGAATGGATCGTATGAATGAATTAGAATGGATCGTACGAATGAATTAGAATGTATCGTGCGAATGAATTAGAATGGATCGTACGAATGAATTAGAATGGATCGTACGAATGAACTAGAATAGATACATTCGTGCGATTGAATTAGAATGGATCGTATGAATGAATTAGAATGGATCGTAAGAATGAATTAGAATGGATCTTACGAATGAATTAGAATAGATCGTACGAATGAATTAGAATGGATCATACGAATGAATTAGAAAGGATACATTCGTGCGAATGAATTAGAATGGATCGGACGAATGAATTAGAATGGATCGTACGAATGAATTAGAATGGATCGTACGAATGAATTAGAATGGATCGTACTCATTCGTATGATCCATTCAAATTCAATTGTACGATCCATTCTAATTCATTCGTACGATCCATTCTAATTCCTTCGTACGATCCATTCTAATTCATTCGTACGATCCATTCTAATTCATTCGTACGATCCATTCTAATTGCTTCGTACGATCCATTCTAATTCATTCGTACAATCTATTCTAATTTATTCGTACGAATGGATACATTCGTGTGAATGAATTATAATGGATCGTACGAATGAGTAAGAATGGATCATACGAATGAAATAGAATGGATTGCACGAATGAATTAGAATTGATCGTACGAATGAATTAGAATGGATCGTGCGAATGAAATAGAATGGATCGTACAAATGAATTAGAATGGATCGTACGAATGAACTAGAATGGATACATTCGTGCAAATGAATTAAAATGGATCGTACAAATGAATTAGAATGGATCGTACAAATGAATTAGAATGGATCTTACGAATGAATTAGAATGGATCGTACAAATGAATTAGAATGGATCTTACGAATGAATTAGAATGGATCGTACGAATGAATTAGAATGGATCGTACGAATGAATTAAAATGGATACATTCGTGCGAATGAATTAGAATGGATCGGACGAATGAATTAGAATGGATCGTACGAATGAATTAGAATGGATCAAATGAATGAATTAGAATGGTTACATTCATGCGAATGAATTAGAATGGATCGTATGATTGGATTAGAATGGATCGTACGAATGGATTAGAATGGATACATTCGAGCGAATGAATTAGAATGGATCGTACGAATGAATTAGAATGGATCGTACGAATGAATTAGAATGGATCCTACGAATGGATTAGAATGGATACCTTTGTGCATATGAATTAGAATGGATCATACGAATGAATTAGAATGGATCATATTAATGAATTAGAATGGATCGTACGAATGAATTAGAATGGATCGTACGAATGAATTAGAATGGATACATTCGTGCGAATGAATTAGAATGGATACATTCGTACGAATGAATTAGAATGGATTGTATGAATGAATTAGAATAGATCGTACGAATGAATTAGAATGGATCATACGAATTAATTAGAATGGATCATACGAATGAATTAGAATGGATCGTACGAAGGAATTAGAATGGATCGTACGAATGAATTAGAATGGATCGTGCGAATGAATTAGAATGGATCGTACGAATAAATTAGAATGGATCGATCTAATGAATTAGAATTGATCGAACGAATGAATTAGAATGGATACATTCGTGCGAATGAATTAGAATGGATCGGACGAATGAATTAGAATGGATCGTACGAATGAGTAAGAATGGATCGTACGAATGAAATAGAATAGATCGTACAAATGAATTAGAATGGATCGTACGAAGGAATTAGAATGGATCGTACGAATGAATTCGAATGGATATATTCGTGCAAATGAATTAGAATGGATCGTATGAATGTATTAGAATAGATCGTATGATTGAATTAGAATGGATCGTACGAATGAATTAGAATGGATCGTATGAATGAATTAGAATGGATACATTCGTGTGAATGAATTAGAATGGATCGTACGAATGAATTAGAATAGCTCATACGAATGAATTAGAATGAATCGTATGAATAAATTAGAATGGTTACATTCGTGAGAATGAATTAGAATAGATCGTACGAATGAATTAGAATGGATCGTACGAATAAATTAGAATGGATCGTGGGAATGAATTAGAATGGATCGTACGAATGAATTAGAATGGATCCACCGAATGAGTTAGAATGGATCATACAAATGAATTAGAATGGATTGTACGAATAAATAGAATGGATTGTGCGAATGAATTAGAATGGATCGTATGAATGTATAAGAATGGATCGTACGAATGAATTAGAATGGATCGTGCGAATGAATTAGCATGAATCGTACGAATGTATTAGAATGGATCGTACGAATGAATTAGAATGAATCGTACGATTCATTCTAATTCAATCGTCCGATCCATTCTAATTCATTCACATGAATGTATCCATTCTAATTCATTCGTACAATCCATTCTATTTCATTCGTACGATCCATTCTTACTCATTCGTATGATCCATTCTAATTCATTCGTATGATCCATTCTAATTCATTCGTACGATCCATTCTAATTCATTCGCACGATCCATTCTAATTCATTCATACGATCCATTCTAATTCATTCATACGATCCATTCTAATTCATTCCTGCAATCCATTCTAATTCATTCGCCCGATCTATTCTAATTCATTCATACGATCCATTCTATTCGAATGGATCATGCGATCCATTCGAATTCATTCGCACGATCCATTCTAATTCATTCATACGATCCATTCTAATTCATTCATACAATGCATTCTAATTCTTTCACACGATCCATTCTAATTCATTCGTACGATCCATTCTAATTCATTCATACAATCCATTCTATTTCATTTGTACGATCCATTCTTACTTATTCGTATGATCCATTCTAATTCATTCGTACGATCCATTCTAATTCATTTGTACGATCCATTCTAATTCATTCGTACAATCCATTCTATTTCATTCGTACGATCCATTCTTACTCATTCGTATGATCCATTCTAATTCATTCACACGAATGTATCCATTCTAATTCATTCATACAATCCATTCTAACTCATTCCGTACGATCCATTCTAATTCATTCGTACGATCGTACGATTGAATTAGAATGGATTGTACGAATGAATTAGAATAGATTGTGCGAATGAATTAGAATGGATCGTACGAATGAATTAGAATGGTTCGTACGAATGAATTAGAATGGATCATAGGAATGAGTAAGAATGGATCGTACGAATGGATTAGAATGGATCGTACGAATGAATTAGAATGGATCGTACGAATAAATTAGAATGGATACATTCGTCCGAATGAATTAGAATGGATCATATGAATGAGTAAGAATGGATCGTACGAATGAAATAGAATAGATTGTACGAATGAATTTGAATGGATCCTACGAATGAATTAGGATGGATCATGTGAAAGAATTAGAATGGATTGTATGAATGAATTAGAATGGATCGTATGAATGAATTAGAATGGATCATGCGAATGAATTCGAATGGATCGTACGAATTCATTCTAATTCATTCATACAATCCATTCTAATTCTTTCACACGATCCATTCTAATTCATTCGTACGTTCCATTCTAATTCATTAGCAAGATCCATGCTAATTCATTCGTACGATCCATTCTAATTCATTCGTATGATCCATTCTAATTCATTCGTACGATCCATTCTAATTCATTCGTACGATCCATTCTAATTCCTTCGTACAATCCATTCTATTTCATTCGTACGATCCATTCTAATTCATTCGTACAATCTATTCTAATTCATTCGTACGAATGGATACATTCGTGTGAATTAATTAGAATGGATCGTACGAATGAGTAAGAATGGATCGTACGAATGAAATAGAATGGATTGCACGAATGAATTAGAATGGATCGTACGAATGAATTAGAATGGATCGTGTGAAAGAATTAGAATGGATCGTACGAATGAATTAGAATGAATCGTGCGAATAAATTAGAATAGATCGTACGAATGAATTAGAATGGATCATACGAAGGAATTAGAATGGATCGTATGAATGTATTAGAATGGATCGTATGAATGTATTAGAATGGATCGTATGAGTGAATTAGAATGGATCGTACGAATGAATTAGAATGGATTGTATGAATGAATTAGAATAGATCGTACGAATGAATTAGAATGGATCAAACAAATTAATTAGAATGGATCATACGAATGAATTAGAATGGATCGTACGAAGGAATTAGAATGGATCGTATGAATGAATTAGAATGGATCGTACGAATGAATTAGAATGGATCGTACGAAGGCATTAGAATGGATCGTACGAATGAATTAGAATGGATCGTACGATTGAATGAGAATGGATCATACGAATGAGTAAGAATGGATCGTATGAATGAATTAGATTGGATCGTACGATCCATTCTAATTCATTAGCATGGATCGTGCTAATGAATTAGAATGGAATATACGAATGAATTAGAATGGATCGTAGAATGGATCGTACTAATGAATTAGAATGAATTAGAATGGATCATACAAATGAATTAGAATAGATCATAGGAATGAATTAGAATGGATCGTGCAAATGAATTAGAATGGATACATTCGTGCGAATGAATTAGAATGGATCGTGCGAATGAATTAGAATGGATCGTACGAATGAATTAGAATGGATATATTTGAACGAATAAATTAGAATGGATCATACGAATGAATTAGAATGGATCGTACGAATGATATAGAATGGATAGTGCGAATGAATTAGAATCGATCGTACGAATGAATTAGAATGGATCGTACGAATGAATTAGAATGGATCATACGAATGAGTAAGAATGGATCGTACGAATGAATTAGAATGGATCGTACGAATGAATTAGAATGGATCGTACGAATAAATTAGAATGGATACATTCGTCCGAATAAATTAGAATGGATCATACGAATGAGTAAGAATGGATCGTACGAATGAAATAGAGTAGATTGTACGAATGAATTAGAATGGATCCTACGAATGAATTTGAATGGATCGTGTGAAAGAATTAGAATGGATTGTATGAATGAATTAGAATGGATCGTATGAATGAATTAGAATGGATCGTACGAATGGATTAGAATGGATCGTACGAATGAATTAGAATGGATCGTACGAATGAACTAGAATGGATACATTCGTGCGAATGAATTAGAATGGATCGTATGAATGAATTAGAATGGATCGTACGAATGAATTAGAATAGATTGCGCGAATGAATTGGAATGGATCGTGCGAATGAAATAGAATGGATCATACGAATGAGTAAAAATGGATTGTACGAATGAAATAGAATGGATTGTGCGAATGAATTAGAATGGATCGTGTGAATGAATTAGAATGGATTGTATGAATGAATTAGAATAGATCGTATGAATGAATTAGAATGGATCGTACGAATGAATTAGAATGGATCGTACGAATGAAGTAGAATGGATCGTACGAATGAATTAGAATGGATACATTCGTGCGAATGAATTAGAATGGATCCTATGAATGAATTAGAATGGATCGTGCGAATGAATGAGAATGGATCGTACGAATGAATTAGAATGGATCGTGCTAATGAATTAGAATTGATCGAACGAATGAATTAGCAAGGATCGTGCTAATGAATTAGAATGGAACGTACGAATGAATTAGAATGGATCGTGTGAAAGAATTAGAATGGATTGTATGAATGAATTAGAATGAATTCGTACGATCCATTCGAATTCATTCGCACAATCCATTCTAATTCATTCATACGATCCATTCTAATTCATTCATACAATCCATTCTAATTCTTTCACACGATCCATTCTAATTCATTCGTAGGATCCATTCTAATTCATTCGTACAATCTATTCTATTTCATTTGTACGATCCATTCTTACTCATTCGTATGATCCATTCTAATTTATTCGCACGAATGTATCCATTCTAATTTATTCGTACGATCCATTCTAATTCATTCGTACGATCCATTCTAATTCATTCGTACGATCCATTCTTACTCATTCGTATGATCCATTCTAATTCATTCGTACGATCCATTCTAATTCATTCGTACGATCGATTCTAATTCATTCGCACTATCCATTCTAATTCATTCGTACGATCCATTCTAATTCATTCGTATGATCCATTCTAATTTATTCGTTCAAATATATCCATTCTAATTCATTCGTACGATCCATTCTAATTCATTCGCACGATCCATTCTAATTCATTCGCACGAATGTATCCATTCTAATTCATTTGCACGATCCATTCTAATTCATTCCCATGATCTATTCTAATTCATTCGTACGATCCATTCTAATTCATTCTAATTCATTCGTACGATCCATTCTACGATCCATTCTAATTCATTCGTATATTCAATTCTAATTCATTAGCACGATCCATGCTAATGAATTAGAATGGATCGTACGATCCAATCTAATTCATTCATACGATCCATTCTTACTCATTCGTATGATCCATTCTAATTCAATTGTACGATCCATTCTAATTCATTCGTACGATCCATTCTAATTCCTTCGTACGATCCATTCTAATTCATTCGTACGATCCAATCTAATTCATTCGTACGATCCATTCTAATTCCTTCGTACGATCCATTCTAATTCATTCGTACAATCTATTCTAATGCATTCGTACGAATGGATACATTCGTGTGAATGAATTATAATGGATCGTACGAATGAGTAAGAATGGATCGTACGAATGAAATAGAATGGATTGCACGAATGAATTAGAATTGATCGTACGAATGAGTTAGAATGGATCGTGCGAATAAATTAGAATGGATCGTACAAATGAATTAGAATGGATCGTACGAATGAACTAGAATGGATACATTCGTGCGAATGAATGAGAATGGATCGTACGAATGAATTAGAATGGATCATACGAATGAATTAGAATGGATCTTACGAATGAATTAGAATGAATTAGAATGGATACATTCGTGCGAATGAATTAGAATGGATCGGACGCATGAATTAGAATGGATCGTACGAATGAATTAGAATGGATCAAATGAATGAATTAGAATGGTTACATTCATGCGAATGAATTAGAATGGATCGTATGAATGGATTAGAATGGATCGAACGAATGGATTAGAATGGATACATTCGAGCGAATGAATTAGAATGGATCGTACGAATGAATTAGAATGGATCGTACGAATGGATTAGAATGGATCCTACGAATGGATTAGAATGGATACCTTTGTGCAAATGAATTAGAATGGATCGTACGAATGAATTAGAATGGATCATATTAATGAATTAGAATGGATCGTACGAATGAATTAGAATGGATCGTACGAATGAATTAGAATGGATACATTCGTACGAATGAATTAGAATGGATTGTATGAATGAATTAGAATAGATCGTACGAATGAATTAGAATGGATCATACGAATTAATTAGAATGGATCATACGAATGAATTAGAATGGATCGTACGAAGGAATTAGAATGGATCGTACGAATGAATTAGAATGGATCGTGTGAATGAATTAGAATGGATCGTACGAATAAATTAGAATGCATCGATCTAATGAATTAGAATTGATCGAACGAATGAATTAGAATGGATACATTCGTGCGAATGAATTAGAATGGATCGGACGAATGAATTAGAATGGATCGTACGAATGAGTAAGAATGGATCGTACGAATGAAATAGAATAGATCGTACGAATGAATTAGAATGGATTGTACGAAGGAATTAGAATGGATCGTACGAATGAATTAGAATGGATATATTCGTGCAAATGAATTAGAATGGATCGTATGAATGTATTAGAATGGATCGTATGAGTGAATTAGAATGGATCGTACGAATGAATTAGAATGGATCGTATGAATGAATTAGAATGGATACATTCGTGTGAATGAATTAGAATGGATCGTACGAATGAATTAGAATAACTCATACGAATGAATTAGAATGAATCGTATGAATAAATTAGAATGGTTACATTCGTGAGAATGAATTAGAATAGATCGTACGAATGAATTAGAATGGATCGCACGAATAAATTAGAATGGATCGTGGGAATGAATTAGAATGGATCGTACGAATGAATTAGAATGGATCCACCGAATGAGTTAGAATGGATCATACAAATGAATTAGAATGGATTGTACGAATAAATTAGAATGGATTGTGCGAATGAATTAAAATGGATCGTATGAATGAATAAGCATGGATCGTACGAATGAATTAGAATGGATCGTGCGAATGAATTAGCATGAATCGTACGAATGTATTAGAATGGATCGTACGAATGAATTAGAATGAACCGTACGATCCATTCTAATTCAATCGTCCGATCCATTCTAATTCATTCGCATGAATGTATCCATTCTAATTCATTCGTACAGTCCATTCTATTTCATTCGTACGATTCATTCTTACTCATTCGTATGATCCATTCTAATTCATTCGCACGAATGTATCCATTCTAATTCATTCATACAATCCATTCTAATTCATTCCGTACGATCCATTCTAATTCATTCGTACGATCGTACGAATGAATTAGAATGGATCGTACGAATGAATTAGAATAGATTGTGCGAATGAATTAGAATGGATCGTACGAATGAATTAGAATGGATCGTACGAATGAATTAGAATGGATCATACGAATGAGTAAGAATGGATCGTACGAATGAATTAGAAAGGATCGTACGAATGAATTAGAATGGATTGTACGAATAAATTAGAATGGATACATTGGTCCGAAAGAATTAGAATGGATTGTATGAATGAATTAGAATGGATCGTACGAATGAATTAGAATGGATCGTACGAAGGAATTAGAATGGATCGTACGAATGAATTAGAATGGATCGTACGAATGAATTAGAATAGATCGTACGAATGAACTAGAATGGATCGTACGAAGGAATTAGAATGGATCGTACGAATGAATTAGAATGGATATATTCGTGCAAATGAATTAGAATGGATCGTATGAATGTATTAGAATGGATCGTATGAGTGAATTAGAATGGATCGTACGAATGAATTAGAATGGATCGTATGAATGAATTAGAATGGATACATTCGTGTGAATGAATTAGAATGGATCGTACGAATGAATTTGAATAACTCATACGAATGAATTAGAATGAATCGTATGAATAAATTAGAATGGTTACATTCGTGAGAATGAATTAGAATAGATCGTACGAATGAATTAGAATGGATCGCACGAATAAATTAGAATGGATCGTGGGAATGAATTAGAATGGATCGTACGAATGAATTAGAATGGATCCACCGAATGAGTTAGAATGGATCATACAAATGAATTAGAATGGATTGTACGAATAAATTAGAATGGATTGTGCGAATGAATTAAAATGGATCGTATGAATGAATAAGAATGGATCGTACGAATGAATTAGAATGGATCGTGCGAATGAATTAGCATGAATCGTACGAATGTATTAGAATGGATCGTACGAATGAATTAGAATGAATCGTACGATCCATTCTAATTCAATCGTCCGATCCATTCTAATTCATTCGCATGAATGTATCCATTCTAATTCATTCGTACAATCCATTCTATTTCATTCGTACGATCCATTCTTACTCATTCGTATGATCCATTCTAATTCATTCGTATGATCCATTCTAATTCATTCGCACGATCCATTCTAATTCATTCATACGATCCATTCTAATTCATTCATACGATCCATTTTAATTTATTCCTATAATCCATTCAAATTCATTCGCCCGATCTATTCTAATTCATTCATACGATCCATTCTATTCGAATGGATCATGCGATCCATTCGAATTCATTCGCACGATCCATTCTAATTCATTCATACGATCCATTCTAATTCATTCATACAATGCATTTGAATTCTTTCACACGATCCAGTCTAATTCATTCGTACGATCCATTCTAATTCATTCATACAATCCATTCTATTTCATTTGTACGATCCATTCTTACTCATTCGTATGATCCATTCTAATTCATTCGTATGATCCATTCTAATTCATTTGTACTATCCATTCTAATTCATTCGTACAATCCATTCTATTTCATTCGTACGATCCATTCTTACTCATTCGTATGATCCATTCTAATTCATTCGCACGAATGTATCCATTCTAATTCATTCATACAATCCATTCTAATTCATTCCGTACGATCCATTCTAATTCATTCGTACGATCGTACGATTGAATTAGAATGGATTGTACGAATGAATTAGAATAGATTGTGCGAATGAATTAGAATGGATCGTACGAATGAATTAGAATGGTTCGTACGAATGAATTAAATGGATCATACGAATGAGTAAGAATGGATCGTACGAATGAATTAGAATGGATCGTACGAATGAATTAGAATGGATCGTACGAATAAATTAGAATGGATACATTCGTCCGAATGAATTAGAATGGATCATATAAATGAGTAAGAAAGGATCGTACGAATGAAATAGAATAGATTGTACGAATGAATTTGAATGGATCCTACTAATGAATTAGAATGGATCATGTGAAAGATTTAGAATGGATTGTATGAATGAATTAGAATGGATCGTATGAATGAATTAGAATGGATCATGTGAATGAATTCGAATGGATCGTACGAATTCATTCTAATTCATTCATACAATCCATTCTAATTCTTTCACACGATCCATTCTAATTCATTCGTACGTTCCATTCTAATTCATTAGCACGATCCATGCTAATTCATTCGTTCGATCAATTCTAATTCATTAGCACGATCCATTCTAATTCATTCGTATGATCCATTCTAATTCCTTCGTACGATCCATTCTAATTCATTCGTACGATCTATTCTATTTCATTCGTACAATCCATTCTTACTTATTCGTACGATCCATTCTAATTCATTCGTCCGATCCATTCTAATTCATTCGCACGAATGTATCCATTCTAATTCATTCGTACGATCCATTCTAATTTATTCGTACGATCCATTCTAATTCCTTTGTACGATCCATTCTAATTCATTCGTACGATCTATTCTAATTCATTCGTACGATCCATTCTAATTCATTAGTACGATCCATTCTAATTCATTCGTAAGATCCATTCTAATTCATTCGTCGATCCATTCTAATTCATTCGTACGATCCATTCTAATTCATTCGCATGAATGTATCCATTCTAGTTCATTCGTAGGATCCATTCTAATTCATTTGTACGATCCATTCTAATCCATTCGTACGATCCATTCTAATTCATTCATACGATCCATTCTAATTCATTCATACAATCCATTCGTACGATCAATTCTTACTCATTCGTATGATCCATTCTAATTCATTCGTACGATCCATTCTAATTCATTCGTACGATCGATTCTAATTCATTCGCACTATCCATTCTAATTCATTCGTACGATCCATTCTAATTCATTCGTATGATCCATTCTAATTTATTCATTCAAATATATCCATTCTAATTCATTTCGTACGATCCATTCTAATTCATTCGTACGATCCATTCTAATTCATTCGTACGAATGTATCCATTCTAATTCATTCGTACGATCCATTCTAATTCATTCGTAAGATCCATTCTAATTCATTCGTACGATCCATTCTAATTCATTCGTACGATCCATTCTAATTCATTCGCATGAATGTATCCATTCTAGTTCATTCGTACGATCCATTCTAATTCATTCGAACGATCCATTCTAATTCATTCGCACGATCCATTCTAATTCATTCGTACGATCAATTCTAATTCATTCGCACGAATGTATCCATTCTAATTCATTCGTACGATCCTGAATTAGAATGGATCGTACGAATGAATTAGAATGGATACCTTTGTGCATATGAATTAGAATGGATCGTACGAATGAATTAGAATGGATCATATTAATGAATTAGAATGGATCGTACGAATGAATTAGAATGGATACATTTGTGCGAATGAATTAGAATGGATCGTGCACGAATGTATCCATTCTAATTCATTCGTACGATCCATTCTAATTCATTAATATGATCCATTCTAATTCATTCGTACGATCCATTCTAATTCATATGCACAAAGGTATCCATGCTAATCCATTCGTAGGATCCATTCTAATCCATTCGTATGATCCATTCTAATTCATTCGTACGATCCATTCTAATTCATTCGCTCGAATGTATCCATTCTAATCCATTCGTACGATCCATTCTAATCCATTCGTACGATCCATTCAAATTTCATTCGTCCGATCCATTCTAATTCATTCGCACGAATGTATCCATTCTAATTCATTCGTACGATCCATTCTAATTCATTCGTTCGATCCATTCTAATTCATTCGTAAGATCCATTCTAATTCATTCATACGATCCATTCTAATTCATTCGTACGATCCATTCTAATTCATTCGTACGATCCATTCTAATTCATTCGCACGAATGTATCTATTCTAGTTCATTCGTACGATCCATTCTAATTCATTCGTACGATCCATTCTAATTCTTTCACACGATCCATTCTAATTCATTCGTACGATCCATTCTAATTCATTCGCACAATCCATTCTATTTCATTCGTACAATCCATTCTTACTCATTGGTACGATCCATTCTAATTCATTCGCACGAATGTATCCATTCTAATTCATTCGTACGAATCCATTCAAATTCATTCGTACAATCCATTCTATTTCATTCGTACGATCCATTCTTACTCATTCGTATGATCCATTCTAATTCATTCGTACGAATGTATCCATTCTAAATCATTCGTACGATCCATTCTAATTCATTCGTACGATCCATTCTAAATCATTCGTACAATCCATTCTATTTCATTCGTACGATCAATTCTAATTCATTAGCACGATCCATTCTAATTCATTCGTACGATCCATTCAAATTCATTCGCACGATCCATTCTAATTCATTCGTACAATCCATTCTATTTCATTCGTACGATCCATTCTTACTCATTCGTATGATCCATTCTAATTCATTCGCACGAATGTATCCATTCTAATCTATTCGTACGATCCATTCTAATCCATTCGTACGATCCATTCTAATTCATTCGCATGAATGTAACCATTCTAATTCATTCATTTGATCCATTCTAATTCATTCGTACGATCCATTCTAATTCATTCGTCCGATCCATTCTAATTCATTCGCACAAATGTATCCATTCTAAACCATTCATACGATCCATTCTAATTTATTCGTACGATCCATTCTAATTCATTCGTAAGATCCATTCTAATTCATTCGTACGATCCATTCTAATTCATTCGTACGATCCATTCTAATTCATTCGCACGAATGTATCCATTCTAGTTCATTCGTACGATCCATTCTAATTCATTCGTAGGATCCATTCTAATTCATTCGCACGAATGTATCCATTCTAATTCATTCGTACATACGATCCATTCTAATTCATTCGTACGATCCATTCTAATTCATTCGCACGATCTGTTCGTATTCATTCGCACAATCCATTCTAATTCATTCGCACGAATGTATCCATTCTAATTCATTCGTACAATCCATTCTAATTCATATGCACAAAGGTATCCATTCTAATTCATTCGTACGATCCATTCTAACTCAGGATCGTATGAATGAATTAGAATGGATACATTCGTGCGAATGAATTAGAATTGATCATACGAATGAGTAAGAATGGATCGGACAAATGAATTAGAATGGATCGTACGAATGAATTAGAATGGATCAAATGAATGAATTAGAATGGTTACATTCATGCGAATGAATTAGAATGGATCGTATGAACGAAGTAGAATGGATCGTATGAATGAATTAGAATGGATACATTCGTGCGAATGAATTAGAATGGATCGGACGAATGAATTAGAATGGATCATACGAATGAATTAGAATGGATCAAATGAATGAATTAGAATGGTTACATTCATGCGAATGAATTAGAATGGATCGTACGAATGGATTAGAATGGATCGTACGAATGGATTAGAATGGATACATTCGAGCGAATGAATTAGAATGGATCGTACGAATGAATTAGAATGGATCATACGAAAGGATTAGAATGGATCCTACGAATGGATTAGAATGGATACCTTTGTGCATATGAATTAGAATGGATCGTAAGAATGAATTAGAATGGATCATATTAATGAATTAGAATGGATCGTACGAATAAATTAGAATGGATATATTTGTGCGAATGAATTAGAATGGATCGTGCGAATCAATTAGACTGGATCGTGCAAATGAATAAGAATAGATCATACGAATGAATTAGAATGGATCGTACGAATTAATTAGAATGGATACATTCATGCGAATGAATTAGAATGGATTATATGAATGAATTAGAATGGATCGTACGAATGAATTAGAATGGATCATACGAATTAATTAGAATAGATCATACGAATGAATTAGAATGGATCGTACGAATGAATTAGAATGGATCGTACGAATGAATTAGAATGGATACATTCGTGCGAATGAATTAGAATGGATTGTGCGACTGAATAAGAACAGATCGTGCGAATGAATTAGAATGGATCGTACGAATGAATTAGAATGGATCGTGCGAATGAATTAGAATGGATCGTACGAATGAATTAGAATGGATGCATTTGCGCGAATGAATTAGAATGGATCGTACGAATGAATTAGAATGGATCGTATGAATGAATTAGAATGGATCGTACGAATGAATTAGAATGGATCAAATGAATGAATTAGAATGGATCGGACGAATGAATTAGAATGGATCGTACGAATGAATTAGAATGGATCAAATGAATGAATTAGAATGGTTACATTCATGCGAATGAATTAAAATGGATCGTACGAATGAATTAGAATAGATCGTGCGAATGAATTAGAATGGATCGTACGAATGAATTAGAATGGATCGTACGAATGAAATAGAATGGATACATTCGTGCGAATGAGTTAGAATGGATCGTACGAATGAATTAGAATGGATCGTACGAATAAATTAGAATGGATCTTACGAATGAATTAGAATGGATCGTACGAATGAATTAGAATGGATCGTACGAATGAATTAGAATGGATATATTCGTGCGAATGAATTAGAATGGATCGGACGAATGAATTAGAATGGATCGTACGAATGAATTAGAATGGATACATTCGTCCGAATGAATTAGAATGGATCATACGAATGAGTAAGAATGGATCGTACGAATGAAATAGAATAGATTGTACGAATGAATTAGAATGGATCCTACGAATGAATTAGAATGGATCGTGTGAATGAATTAGAATGGATTGTATGAATGAATTAGAATGGATCGTATGAATGAATTAGAATGGATCATGCGAATGAATTCGAATGGATCGTACGAATTCATTCTAATTCATTCATACAATCCATTCTAATTCTTTCACATGATCCATTCTAATTCATTCGTACGTTCCATTCTAATTCAATAGCACGATCCATGCTAATTCATTCGTTCGATCAATTCTAATTCATTAGCACGATCCATTTTAATTCATTCGTACGATCCATTCTAATTCATTCGCACGATCCATTCTAATTCATTCATAGGATCCATTCTAATTCATTCATACGATCTATTCTAATTCATTCGCACGAATGTATCCATTCTAAGTCATTCGCACGAATGTATCCATTCTAATTCATTCGTATGATCCATTCTAATTCATTCGTACGATCTATTCTAATTCATTTGTACGATCCATTCTAATTCATTCATACGATCTATTCTAATTCATTCATACAATCCATTCTAAGTCTTTCACACGATCCATTCTAATTCATTCGTACGATCCATTCTAATTCATTCGCACAATCCATTCTATTTCATTCGTACGATCCATTCTAATTCATTCGCACGAATGTATCCATTCTAATTCATTCGTACGAATCCATTCTAATTCATTCGTACAATCCATTCTATTTCATTCGTACGATCCATTCTTACTCATTCGTATGATCCATTCTAATTCATTCGCACGAATGTATCCATTCTAAATCATTCGTACGATCCATTCTAATTAATTCGTACGATCCATTCTAAATCATTCGTACAATCCATTCTATTTCATTCGTACGATCAATTCTAATTCATTAGCACGATCCATTCTAATTCATTCGTACGATCCATTCAAATTCATTCGCACGATCCATTCTAATTCATTCGTACAATTCATTCTATTTCATTCGTACGATCCATTCTTACTCATTCGTATGATCAATTCTAATTCATTCGCACGAATGTATCCATTCTAATCCATTCGTACGATCCATTCTAATTTATTCGCATGAATGTAACCATTCTAATTCATTCATTTGATCCATTCTAATTCATTCGTACGATCCATTCTAATTCATTCGTCCGATCCATTCTAATTCATTCGCACGAATGTATCCATAGTAAACCATTCATACGATCCATTCTAATTTATTCGTACGATCCATTCTATTTCATTCGTACGATCCATTCTAATTCATTCGTCCGATCCATTCTAATTCATTCGCACGAATGTATCCATTCTAATTCATTCGTACGATCCATTCTAATTCATTCGTACGATCCATTCTAATTCATTCGTAAGATCCATTCTAATTCATTCGTCTGATCCATTCTAATTCATTCGTACGATCCATTCTAATTCATCCGCACGAATGTATCCATTCTAGTTCATTCGTACGATCCATTCTAATTCATTCGTACGATCCATTCTAATTCATTCGCACGATCCATTCTAATTCATTCGTATGATCAATTCTAAATCATTCGCCCGAATGTATCCATTCTAATTCATTCATACGATCCATTCTAATTCATTCGTACGATCCATTCTAATTCATTCGTACGATCCATTCTAATTCATTCGTCCGATCCATTCTAATTCATTCGCACGAATGTATCCATTCTAATTCATTCGTACGATCCATTCTAATTCATTCGTACGATCTATTCTAATTGATTCGCACGAATGTATCCATTCTAGTTCATTCGTACGATCCATTCTAATTTATTCGTACGATCCATTCTAATTCATTCGCACGATCCATTCTAATTCATTTGTACGATCAATTCTAATTCATTCGTACGATCCATTCTAATTCACTCATACGATCCATTCTAATACATTCATACGATCCATTCTAATTCATTTGCACGAATATATCCATTCTAATTCATTCGTACGATCCATTCTAATTCCTTCGTACGATCCATTCTAATTCATTCGTACGATCCATTCTAATTCCTTCGTACGATCCATTCTAATTCATTCAGACGATCCATTCTAATTCTTTCACACGATCCATTCTAATTCATTCATACGATCCATTCTAATTCATTCGTGCAATCCATTCTATTTCATTCGTACGATCCATTCTTACTCATTCGTACGATCCATTCTAATTCATTCACACGAATGTATCCATTCGACGAATGAATTAGAATAGATTGTACGAATGAATTAGAATGGATCATACGAATGAATTAGAATGGATCGTACGAAGGAATTAGAATGGATCGTACGAATGAATTAGAATGGATCGTACGAATGAATTAGAATAGATCGTACGAATGAATTAGAATGGATCGTACGAAGGAATTAGAATGGATCGTACGAATGAATTAGAATGGATATATTCGTGCAGATGAATTAGAATGGATCGTATGAATGTATTAGAATGGATCGTATGAGTGAATTAGAATGGATCGTACGAATGAATTAGAATGGAGTGTATGAATGAATTAGAATGGATCGTACGAATGAATTAGAATGGATCATACGAATTAATTAGAATGGATCATACGAATGAATTAGAATTGATCGTACGAATGAATTAGAATGGATCGTACGAATGAATTAGAATGGATACATTCGTGCGAATGAATTAGAATGGATTGTACGAATGAATAAGAACAGATCGTGCGAATGAATTAGAATGGATCGTACGAATGAATTAGAATGGATTGTGCGAATGAATTAGAATGGATCGTACGAATGAATTAGAATGGATACATTTGTGCGAATGAATTAGAATGGATCGTACGAATGAATTAGAATGGATCGTACGAATGAATTAGAATGGATCGTATGAATGAATTAGAATGGATCGTGCGAATGAATTAGAATGGATCGTGCGAATGAATTAGAATGGATCGTGTGAAAGAATTAGAATGGATCGTACGAATGAATTAGAATGGATCGTGCGAATGAATTAGAATGGATTGTACGAATGGATTAGAATGGATACGTTTGTGCGAATGAATTAGAATGGATCGTACGAATGAATTAGAATGGATCGTATGAATGAATTAGAATGGATCGTACGAATGAATTAGAATGGATCGTGCGAATGAATTAGAATGGATCGTACGAATGAATTAGAATGGATCGTACGAATAAACTAGAATGGATACATTCGTGCGAATGAATTAGAATGAATCGTACGAATGAATTAGAATGGATCGTACGAATGAATTAGAATGGATCTTACGAATGAATTATAATGGATCGTACAAATGAATTAGAATGGATCGTACGAATGAATTAGAATGGATACATTCGTGCGAATGAATTAGAATGGATCGGACGAATGAATTAGAATGGATCGTACGAATGAATTAGAATGGATCGTACGAATGAATTAGAATAGATCGTACGAATAAATTAGAATGGATACATTCGTCCAAATGAATTAGAATGGATCATACGAATGAGTAAGAATGGATCGTACGAAAGAAATAGAATAGATTGTACGAATGAATTAGAATGGATCCTACGAGTGAATTAGAATGGATCGTGTGAAAGAATTAGAATGGATTGTATGAATGAATTAGAATGGATCGTATGAATGAATTAGAATGGATCGTACGAATGAATTCGAATGGACCGTACGAATTCATTCTAATTCATTCATACAATCCATTCTAATTCTTTCACACGATCCATTCTAATTCATTCGTACGTTCCATTCTAATTCATTAGCACGATCCAAGCTAATTCATTTGTTCGATCAATTCTAATTCATTAGCACGATCCATTCTAATTCATTCGTACGATCCATTCTAATTCATTCGCACGATCCATTCTAATTCATTCATAGGATCCATTCTAATTCATTCATACGATCTATTCTAATTCTTTCGCACGAATGTATCCATTCTAATTCATTCGCACGAATGTATCCATTCTAATTCATTCGTACGATCCATTCTAATTCATTCGTACAATCCATTCTAATTCATTCGTACGATCCATTCTAATTCATTCATACGATCCATTCTAATTCATTCATACAATCCATTCTAATTCTTTCACACGATCCATTCTAATTCATTCGTACGATCCATTCTAATTCATTCGCACAATCCATTCTATTTCATTCGTACGATCCATTCTTACTCATTCGTATGATCCATTCTAATTCATTCGCACGAATATATCCATAATGGATCATACGAATGAGTAAGAATGGATCGTATGAATGAAATAGAATGGATTGTGCGAATGAATTAGAATGGACCGTACGAAAGAATTAGGCTTACGAATGAATTAGAATGGATACATTCGTGCGAATAAATTAGAATGGATCATACGAATGAGTAAGAATGGATCGTCATTCTAATTCATTCGTATGATCCATTCTAATTCATTTGTATCCATTCTATTTCATTCGCACAATCGATTCTAATTCATTCGCGCAATCTTTTCTAATTCATTCGTACGATCCATTCTAATTCATTCGTACGATCCATTCTAATTCATTCATACAATCCATTTTAATTTATTCGCACGAATGTATCCATTCTAATTCATTCGTGCGATCCATTCTAATTCATTCGCACAATCTATTCTAATTCATTCATACGATCCATTCTAATTCATTCGCACGAATGTATCCATTCTAATTCATTCATACGATCCATTCTACTTCACTCGTACTATCCGTTCTAATTCACTCATACGATCCATTATAATTCATTCATACGATCCATTCTAATTCATTTGCACGAATATATCCATTCTAATTCATTCGTACGATCCATTCTAATTCCTTCGTACGATCCATTCTAATTCCTTCGTACGATCCATTCTAATTCCTTCGTACGATCCATTCTATTTCATTCGTATGATCCATTCTAATTCCTTCGTACGATCCATTCTAATTTCTTCGTATCCATTCTAATTCACTCATACGATCCATTCTAATTCATTCGTACGATCCATTCTAATTCATTCATACAATCCATTCTAATTCATTCGCACGAATGTATCCATTCTAATCCATTTATACGATCCATTCTAATCCATTCGTACGATCCATTCTAATTCATTCGCATGAATGTAACCATTCTAATTCATTCGCACGATCTATTCTAATTCATTTGCATGAATGTAACCATTCTAATTCATTCGTACGATCCATTCTAATTCATTCATATGATCCATTCTAATTAATTCGTATGATCCATTCTAATTCATTGGTACGATCCATTCTAATTCATTCGTACGCTCGGTCCCGCCCCTGGTGCGGGAGCTGATGGAGCCGGGGGTTTCTCCACTTGGGCGAGAGCAGCAGGCTCCGCTCGGGGAGCTTGAGGGGCGGGCTCTTCCTCCTCGGAGCCTGATGCCTCCTCCTCGGAGTCCGTCCACTCGGGCTCCGAGTCCAAGCCTGCCTCCTCCAGCGCTTTTCGCCGCAGCTCTGTCTAGGTGTTCGAATGCGCGGGCCTCGCGCGCTTGGCCTTCTTCTTCCCGCGGGCCTCCATCTCCGGCGTCAGCACTGCTACACGGAGAGGGACGGTCAGATCGCCGGGGAAGTTTGCTAATTAAAATTTGAGCCATCCCGGATTCGACTTCCGCCATGGTTAGTGGGAGGTCGACGTTAGGGTCGTCGGGCTCGACCATTTGAATCTTGTGGCAAACAATAGGAAGTGGGGCAGGTGGCTGACCTGGGCCGGCGTCCGGGCGAGGAGGTGGTGGAGGCGCGGATACATTCGTGCGAATGAATTAGAATGGATTGTATGAATGAATTAGAATAGAATTAGAATTAGAATGGATCGTACGAAGGAATTAGAATGGATCGTACGAATGAATTAGAATGGATCGTACGAATGAATTAGAATAGATTGTACGAATGAATTAGAATGGATCGTACGAAGGAATTAGAATGGATCGTACGAATGAATTAGAATGGATCGTGCGAATGAATTAGAATGGATCGTACGAATGAATTAGAATGGATCGTGTGAAATAATTAGAATGGATTGTATGAATGAATTAGAATAGATTTTATGAATGAATTAGAATGGATCGTACGAATGAATTAAAATGGATCGTACGAATGAACTAGAATGGATACATTCGTCCAAATGAATTAGAATGGATCGTACGAATGAATTAGAATGGATCATACGAATGAATTAGAATGGATCTTACGAATGAATTAGAATGGATCGTACGAATGAACGATCCATGCTAATTCATTCGTTCGATCAATTCTAATTCATTAGCACGATCCATTCCAATTCATTCGTACAATCCATTCTAATTCATTCGCACGATCCATTCTAATTCATTCGTACGATCCATTCTAATTCTTTCACACGATCCATTCTAATTCATTCGTACGATCCATTCTAATTCATTCGTACGATCTATTCTAATTCATTCGTACGATCCATTCTAATTCATTCGTATGATCCATTCTAATTCCTTCGTACGATCCATTCTAATTCATTCATACAATCTATTCTAATTCATTCATACAATCCATTCTAATTCTTTCACACGATCCATTCTAATTCATTCGTACGATCCATTCTAATTCATTCGCACAATCCATTCTAATTCATTCGCACGAATGTATCCATTCTAAATCATTCGTACAATTCATTCATACGATCCATTCTTACACATTGTACGAATGAATTAGAATGGATCCTACGAATGAATTAGAATGGATCGTGTGAAAGAATTAGAATGGATTGTATGGATGAATTAGAATGGATCGTATGAATGAATTAGAATGGATCGTACGAATGAATTAGAATGGATACATTCGTGCGAATGAATTAGAATTGATTGTACGAATGAATTAGAATGGATCGTGCAAATGAATTAGAATGGATCGTACGAATGAATTAGAATGGATCGTACGAATGAACTAGAATGGATACATTCGTGCGAATGAATTAGAATGGATCGTACGAATGAATTAGAATGGATCTTACGAATGAATTAGAATGGATCGTACGAATGAATTAGAATGGATCGTACGAATGAATTAGAATGGATACATTCGTACGAATGAATTGGAATGGATCATACGAAGGAATTAGAATGGATCGCACGAATGAATTTGAATGGATACATTTGTGCGAATGAATCTAAATGGATTGTATGAATGAATTACAATGGATCGTACGAATGAATTAGAATTGATCGTACGAATGAATTAGAATAGCTCATACGAATGAATTAGAATGAATCGTATGAATGAAATAGAATGGATACATTCGTGCGAATGAATTAGAATGGATCGTACGAATGAATTAGAATGGATATATTCGTGCAAATGAATTAGAATGGGTCGTATGAATGTATTAGAATGGATCGTATGAGTGAATTAGAATGGATCGTGCGAATGAATTAGAATGGATTGTATGAATGAATTAGAATTGATCGTGCGAATGAATTAGAATGGATCGTACGAATGAATTAGAATGAATCCTATGAATGAATTAGAATGGATCGTGCAAATGAATTAGAATGGATCGTACGAATGAATTAGAATGGATCGTGCTAATGAATTAGAATTGATCGAATGAACGAATTAGAATGGATACATTCGTGCGAATAAATTAGAATGGATCGGACGAATGAATTTGAATGGATCGTACGAATGAGTAAGAATGGATCGTACGAATGAAATAGAATAAATCGTACGAATGAATTAGAATGGATTGTACGAAGGAATTAGAATGGATCGTACGAATGAATTAGAATGGATCGTACGAATGAATTAGAATGGATCGTACGAATGGATTAGAATGGATCCTACGAATGGATTAGAATGGATACCTTTGTGCATATGAATTAGAATGGATCGTATGAATGAATTAGAATGGATCGTAGAATGGATCGTACGAATGAATTAGAATGAATTAGAATGGATCGTACGAATGAATTAGAACAGATAATAGGAATGAATTAGAATGGATCGTGCAAATGAATTAGAAAGCATACATTCGTGCGAATGAATTAGAATGGATCGGACGAATGAATTAGAATGGATAGTACGAATGTGTAAGAATGGATCGTACGAATGAATGGATCGTACGAATGAAATAGAATGGATTGTATGAATGAATTAGAATGGATCGTACAACTGAATTAGAATGGATCGTACGAATGAATTAGAATGGATCATACGAATGAATTAGAATGGATCGTGTGAAAGAATTAGAATGGATTGTATGAATGAATTAGAATAGATCGTATGAATGAATTAGAATGGATCGTATGAATGAATTAGAATGGATCGTACGAATGAACTAGAATGGATACATTCGTGTGAATGAATTAGAATGGATCATACAAATGAATTAGAATGGATCGTACGAATGAATTAGAATGGATCTTACGAATGAATTAGAATGGATCGTACGAATGCACGATCCATGCTAATTCATTCGTTCGATCAATTCTAATTCATTAGCACGATCCATTCTAATTCATTCGTACGATCCATTCTAATTCATTCGCACGATCCATTCTAATTCATTCGTACGATCCATTCTAATTCTTTCACACGATCCATTCTAATTCATTCGTACGATCCATTCTAATTCATTCGTACGATCTATTCTAATTCATTCGTACGATCCATTCTAATTCATTCGTACGATCCATTCTAATTCCTTCGTGCCATTCTAATTCATTCATACAATCTATTCTAATTCATTCATACAATCCATTCTAATTCTTTCACACGATCCATTCTAATTCATTCGTACGATCCATTCTAATTCATTCATACAATCCATTCTAATTCTTTCACACGATCCATTCTAATTCATTCGTACGTTCCGTTCTAATTCATTAGCACGATCCATGCTAATTCATTCATTCGATAAATTCTAATTCATTAGCACGATCCATTCTAATTCATTCGTACGATCCATTCTAATTTATTCGCACGATCCATTCTAATTCATTCATAGGATCCATTCTAATTCATTCATACGATCTATTCTAATTCTTTCGCACGAATGTATCCATTCTAATTCATTCGCATGAATGTATCCATTCTAATTCATTCGTACGATCCATTCTAATTCATTCGTATGATCCATTCTAATTCATTCATATGATCCATTCTAATTCATTCATACGATGTATTCTAATTCATTCATACAGTCCATTCTAATTCTTTCACACGATCCATTCTAATTCATTCGTACGATCCATTCTAATTCATTCGCACAATCCATTCTATTTCATTCGTACGATCCATTCTTACTCATTGGTACGATCCATTCTAATTCATTCGCACGAATTTATCCATTCTAATTCAATCGTACGAATCCATTCTAATTCATTCGTACAATCCATTCTATTTCATTCGTACGATCCATTCTTACTCATTCGTATGATCCAGTCTAATTCATTCGCACGAATGTATCCATTCTAAATCATTCGTATGATCCATTCTAATTCATTCGTACGATCCATTCTAAATCATTCGTACAATCCATTCTATTTCATTCGTACGATCAATTCTAATTCATTAGGACGATCCATTCTAATTCATTCGTACGATCCATTCAAATTCATTCGCACGATTCATTCTAATTTATTCGTACAATCCATTCTATTTCAGTCGTACGATCCATTCTTACTCATTCGTATGATCCATTCTAATTCATTCGAACGAATGTATCCATTCTAATCCATTCGTACGATCCATTCTAATCCATTCGTACGATCCATTCTAATTCATTCGCATGAATGTAACCATTCTAATTCATTCATTTGATCCATTCTAATTCATTCGTACGATCCATTCTAATTCATTCGTCTGATCCATTCTAATTCATTCGTACGATCCATTCTAATTCCTTCGTACGATCTATTCTAATTCATTCGTACGATCTATTCTAATTCATTCGTATGATCCATTCTAATTCATTCGTACGATCCATTCTAATTCATTCGTATGATCCATTCTAATTCATTCGTACGATCCATTCTAATTCATTCGTACAATCCATTCTAATTCATTCGCACGATCCATTCTAATTCATTCATACGATCCATTCTAATTCATTCATACGATCCATTCTAATTCATTCCTACAATCCATTCTAATTCATTCGCCCGATCCATTCTAATTCATTCATACGATCCATTCTATTCGAATGGATCATGCGATCCATTCGAATTCATTCGCACGATCTATTCTAATTCATTCATACGATCCATTCTAATTCATTCATACAATGCATTCTAATTCATTCATACGATCCATTCTAATTCATTTGCACGAATATATCCATTCTAATTCATTCGTACGATCCATTCTAATTCCTTCGTACGATCCATTCTAATTCATTCGTACGATCTATTCTAATTCATTCGTACGATCCATTCTAATTCATTCGTACGATCCATTCTAATTCCTTCGTACGATCCATTCTAATTCATTCGTACGATCCATTCTATTTCATTCATACAATCCATTCTAATTCATTCATACGATCCATTCTAATTGATTCGTACGATCCATTCTAATTCATTAATATGATCCATTCTAATTCATTCGTACGATCCATTCTAATTCATATGCACAAAGGTATCCATTCTAATCCATTCGTAGGATCCATTCTAATCCATTTGTACGATCCATTCTAATTCATTTGTACGATCCATTCTAATTCATTCGCTCGAATGTATCCATTCTAATCCATTCGTACGATCCATTCTAATCCATTCGTACGATCCATTCTAATTCATTCGCATGAATGTAACCATTCTAATTCATTCATTTGATCCATTCTAATTCATTCGTACGATCCATTCTAATTCATTCGTCCGATCCATTCTAATTCATTCGCATGAATGTATCCATTCTAATTCATTCATACGATCCATTCTAATTCCTTCGTACGATCCATTCTAATTCATTCGTACGATCCATTCTAATTCATTCATACGATCCATTCTAATTGATTCGTACGATCCATTCTAATTCATTAATATGATCCATTCTAATTCATTCGTACGATCCATTCTAATTCATATCCACACAGGTATCCATTCTAATCCATTCGTAGGATCCATTCTAATCCATTCGTACGATCCATTCTAATTCATTTGTACGATCCATTCTAATTCATTCGCTCGAATGTATCCATTCTAATCCATTCGTACGATCCATTCTAATCCATTCGTACGATCCATTCTAATTCATTCGCATGAATGTAACCATTCTAATTCATTCATTTGATCCATTCTAATTCATTCGTACGATCCATTCTAATTCATTCGTCCGATCCATTCTAATTCATTCGCACGAATGTATCCATTCTAATTCATTCATACGATCCATTCTAATCCATTCGTACGATCCATTCTAATTCATTCGCACAAATGTATCCATTCTAATTCATTCACACGATCCATTCTAATTCATTCGTACGATCCATTCTAATTCATTCATACGATCCATTGTAATTCATTCGTATGATCCATTCTAATTCATTCCTATGATCTATTCTAATTCATTCGCTCGAATATATCCATTCTAATTCATTCGTTCGATCCATTCTAATTCATTCGCACGATCCATTCTAATTCATTCGTATTATCCTTTCTAATCCATTCGTACGATCCATTCTAATTCATTCATACGATCCATTCTAATTCATTCGTACGATCCATTCTAATTCATTCGCACGAATGTATCCATTCTAGTTCATTCGTACGATCCATTCTAATTCATTCGTACGATCCATTCTAATTCATTTGCACGATCCATTCTAATTCATTCGTATGATCCATTCTAATTCATTCAAACGATCCATTCTAATTCATTCGTACGATCCATTCTAATTCATTCGTACGATCCATTCTAGTTAATTCGCACGATCCATTCTAATTTATTCGTACGATCCATTCTTATTCTTTCACACGATCCGTTCTAATTCAGTCGTACGATCCATTCTAATTCATTCGCACGATCCATTCTAATTCATTCGTATGATCCATTCTAATTCATTCATACGATCCATTCTAATTCATTCGTACGATCCATTCTAATTCATTCGCACAAATGTATCCATTCTAATTCATTCGTACGATCCATTCTAATTCATTCGTACGATCCATTCTAATTCATTCGTATGATCCAATCTAATTCATTCGTACGATCCATTCTAATTCATTCATACGATCTATTCTAATTCATTCATACAATCTATTCTAATTCTTTCACACGATCCATTCTAATTCATTCATATGATCCATTCTAATTCATTCGTACGATCCATTCTAATTCATATGCACAAAGGTATCCATTCTAATCCATTCGTAGGATCCATTCTAATCCATTCATACGATCCATTCTAATTCATTCATACGATCCATTCTAATTCATTCGCTCGATTGTATCCATTCTAATCTATTCATACGATCCATTCTAATCCATTCGTACGATCCATTCTAATTCATTCGCATGAATGTAACCATTCTAATTCATTCATACGATCCATTCTAATTCATTCGTTTGATCCATTCTAATTCATTCGTACGATCCATTCCAATTCATTCGCACGAATGTATCCATTCTAATTCATTCATATGATCCGTTCTAATTCATTCATACAATCCATTCTAATTCTTTCACACGATCCATTCTAATTCATTCGTACGATCCATCCTAATTCAATCGTACAATCCATTCTAATTCATTCGCACGAATGTATCCGTTCTAATTCATTCATACGATCCATTCTAATTCATTCGTACGATCTATTCTAATTCCTTCGTACGATCCATTCTAATTCATTCGTACGATCTATTCTAATTCATTCGTACGATCCATTCTAATTCATTTGTACGATCCATTCTAAAACATTCGTAAGATCCATTCTAATTCATTCGTACGATCCATTCTAATTCATTCGTACGATCCATTCTAATTTATTCGCACGAATGTATCCATTCTAGTTCATTCGTACGATCCATTCTAATTGATTCGTACGATCCATTCTAATCCATTCGTACGATCCATTCTAATTCATTCATACGATCCATTCTAATTCATTCATACAATCCATTCTAATTCTTTCACACGATCCATTCTAATTCATTCGTAGGATCCATTCTAATTCATTCGTACAATCTATTCTATTTCATTCGTACGATCCATTCTTACTCATTCGTATGATCCATTCTAATTCATTCGGACGAATGTATCCATTCTAATTTATTCGTACGATCCATTCTAAATCATTCGTACGATCCACTCTTACTCATTCGTATGATCCATTCTAATTCATTCGTACGATCCATTCTAATTCATTCGTACGATCGATTCTAATTCATTCGCACTATCCATTCTAATTCATTCGTACGATCCATTCTAATTCATTCGTATGATCCATTCTAATTTATTCGTTCAAATATATCCATTCTAATTCATTCCGTATGATCCATTCTAATTCATTCGTACGATCCATTCTAATTCATTCGTACGAATGTATCCATTCTAATTCATTCGTACGATCCATTCTAATTCATTCGTACGATCCATTCTAATTCATTCGGACGAATGTATCCATTCTAATTTATTCGTACGATCCATTCTAATTCATTCATTTGATCCATTCTAATTCATTCGTACGATCCATTCTAATTCATTCGCCCGATCCATTCTAATTCATTCGCACGAATGTATCCATTCTAATTCATTAGTACGATCCATTCTAATTTATTCGTACGATCCATTCTAATTCATTCGTAAGATCCATTCTAATTCATTCGTACGATCCATTCTAATTCATTCGTATGGTCCATTCTAATTCGTTCGCACGAATGTATCCATTCTAGTTCATTCGTACGATCCATTCTAATCCATTCGTACGATCCATTCTAATCCATTCGTACGATCCATTATAATTCATTCACACGATCCATTGTAATTCATTCGAACGATCCATTCTAATTCATTCATACGATCCATTCTAATTCATTCGCACGAATGTATCCATTCTAATTCATTCATACGATCCATTCTACTTCATTCATACTATCCGTTCTAATTCACTCATATGATCCATTCTAATTCATTCAAACGATCCATTCTAATTCATTTGCATGAATATATCCATTCTAATTCATTCGTACGATCCATTCTAATTCCTTCGTACGATCCATTCTAATTCCTTCGTACGATCGATTCTATTTCATTCGTATGATCCATTCCAATTAATTCGTACGATCCATTCTAATTCATTCGTATGATCCATTCTAATTCATTCGTACGATCCATTCTTACTCATTCGTACGATCCATTCTAATTCATTCATACAATCCATTGTAATTCATTCCGTACGATCCATTCTAATTCACTCATACGATCTATTCTTTCATACAATCCATTCTAATTCTTTCGTGCGAATGAATTAGAATGGATACCTTTGTGCATATGAATTAGAATGGATCGTACGAATGAATTAGAATGGATCATATTAATGAATTAGAATGGATCGTATGAATGAATTAGAATGGATACATTCGTGCGAATGAATTAGAATGGATCGTGCGAATCAATTAGACTGGATCGTGCGAATGAATAAGAATAGACCGTGCTAATGAATTAGAATTGATTGAACGAATTCATTCTAATACATTCATACAATCTATTCTAATTCTTTCACACGATCCATTCTAATTCGTTCGTACGATCCATTCTTACTCATTGATACGATCCATTCTAATTCATTCGCACGAATGTATCCATTCTAATTCATTCGTACGAATCCATTCTAATTCATTCGTACAATCTATTCTATTCCATTCTAATTCATTCGTACGATCCATTCTTACTCATTCGTACGATCCATTCTAATTCATTCGTATGATCCATTCTATTCTAGTTCATTCGTACGATCCATTCTAATTCATTCGTACGATCCATTCTTATTCATTCTTACTCATTCGTACGATCCATTCTAATTCATTCGGACGAATGTATCCATTCTAATTTATTCGTACGATCCATTCTAATTCATTCGTACGATCCATTCTAATTCATTTATACGATCCATTCTAATTTATTCGTCTGATCCATTCTAATTCATTCGCACGAATGTATCCATTCTAATTCATTCGTACGATCCATTCTGATTCATTCGTACGATCCATTCTAATTCATTCGTACGATCCATTCTAATTCATTCGCACGAATGTATCCATTCTAATTTATTCATACGATCTATTCTAATTCATTCGTACGATCCATTCTAATTCATTCGTACGATCCATTCTAATTCATTCGTCCGATCCATTCTAATTCATTCGCACGAATGTATCCATTCTAATTCATTCGTACGATCCATTCTAATTTATTCGTACGATCCATTCTAATTCATTCGTAAGATCCATTCTAATTCATTCGTACGATCCATTCTAATTCATTCGTACGAATCCATTCTAATTCATTCGCACGAATGTATCCATTCTAATTCATTCGTACGATCCATTCTAATTCATTCGTACGATCTATTCTAATTCATTCATAGGATCCATTCTAATTCATTCATACGATCTATTCTAATTCTTCCGCACGAATGTATCCATTCTAATTCATTCGCACGAATGTATCCATTCTAATTCATTCGTACGATCCATTCTAATTCATTCATACGATCCATTCTTACTCATTCGTACGATCCATTCTAATTCATTCGTATGATCCATTCTATTCTAGTTCATTCGTACGATCCATTCTAATTCATTCGTACGATCCATTCTTATTCATTCTTACTCATTCGTATGATCCATTCTAATTCATTCGGACGAATGTATCCATTCTAATTTATTCGTACGATCCATTCTAATTCATTCGTACGATCCATTCTAATTCATTCGTAAGATCCATTCTAATTCATTCGTACGATCCATTCTAATTCATTCGTACGATCCATTCTAATTCATTCATACGATCTATTCTAATTCATTCATTCGTACGATCCATTCTAATTCATTCGTACGATCCATTCTAATTCATTCGAACGATCCATTCTAATTCATTCATAGGATCCATTCTAATTCATTTGTACAATCCATTCTAATTCTTTCATACGATCCATTCTAATTCATTCGTACGATCCATTCTAATTCGCACGAATGTATCCATTCTAATACATTCATACGATCTATTCTAATTCATTTGCACGAATATATCCATTCTAATTCATTCGTACGATCCATTCTAATTCATTCGTACGATCCATTCTAATTCATTCGTAAGATCCATTCTAATTCATTCGTACGATCCATTCTAATTCATTCGTACGATCCATTCTAATTCCTTCGTACGAATGAATTAGAATGGATACATTTGTGCGAATGAATTAGAATGGATCGTACGAATGAATTAGAATGGATCGTATGAATGAATTAGAATGGATCGTACGAATGAATTAGAATGGATCGTACGAAGGAATTAGAATGGATCGTACGAATGAATTAGAATGGATCGTACGAATAAATTAGAATGGATACATTCGTCCGAATGAATTAGAATGGATCATACGAATGAGTAAGAATGGATCGTATGAATGAAATAGAATAGATTGTACGAATGAATTAGAATGGATCCTACGAATGAATTCGAATAGATCGTGTAAAAGAATTAGAATGGATTGTATGAATGAATTAGAATGAATTCGTACGATCCATTCGAATTCATTCGCACGATCCATTCTAATTCATTCATACGATCCATTCTAATTCATTCATACAATCCATTCTAATTCTTTCACACGATCCATTCTAATTCCTTCGTCTAATCCATTCTAATTCATTCGTACAATCTATTCTAATACATTCGTACAATCCATTCTTACTCATTCGTATGATCCATTCTAATTCATTCGGACGAATGTATCCATTCTAATTTATTCGTACGATCCATTCTAATTCATTCGTACGATCCATTCTAATTCATTCGTACGATCCATTCTAATTCATTCGTCCGATCCATTCTAATTCATTCGCACAAATGTATCCATTCTAATTTATTCGTACGATCCATTCTGATGTATTCGTACGATCCATTCTAATTCATTCGTACGATCCATTCTAATTCATTCGCACGAATGTATCCATTCTAATTTATTCGTACGATCCATTCTAATTCATTCGTACGATCCATTCTAATTCATTCGTCCGATCCATTCTAATTCATTCGTCCGATCCATTCTAATTCATTCGCACGAATGTATCCATTCTAATTCATTCGTACGATCCATTCTATTTAATTCGTACGATCCATTCTAATTCATTCGTAAGATCCATTCTAATTCATTCGTACGATCCATTCTAATTCATTCGTACGAATCCATTCTAATTCATTCGCACGAATGTATCCATTCTAATTCATTCGTACGATCCATTCTAATTCATTCGTACGATCTATTCTAATTCATTCATAGGATCCATTCTAATTCATTCATACGATCTATTCTAATTCTTCCGCACGAATGTATCCATTCTAATTCATTCGCACGAATGTATCCATTCTAATTCGTTCGTACGATCCATTCAAATTCATTCGTACGATCCATTCTAATTCATTCGTACGATCCATTCTAATTCTTTCACACGATCCATTCTAATTCATTCGTATGATCCATTCTAATTCATTCGCACAATCCATTCTATTTCATTCGTACGATCCATTCTTACTCTTTCGTATGATCCATTCTAATTCATTCGCACGAATGTATCCATAATGGATCATACGAATGAGTAAGAATGGATCGTACGAATGAAATAGAATGGATTGTACGAATGAATTAGAATGGACCGTACGAAAGAATTAGACGTACGAATGAATTAAATTGGATACATTCGTGCGAATAAATTAGAATGGATCATACGAATGAGTATAAATGGATCGTCATTCTAATTCATTCGTATGATCCATTCTAATTCATTTGTATCCATTCTATTTCATTCGCACGATCCATTCTAATTCATTCGCGCAATCTATTCTAATTCATTCGTACGATCCATTCTAATTCATTCGTACGACCCATTCTAATTCATTCTTACAATCCATTCTAATTTATTCGCACGAATGTATCCATTCTAATTCATTCGTACGATCCATTCTAATTCATTCGCACAATCTATTCTAATTCATTCATACGATCTATTCTAATTCATTCGCACGAATGGATACATTCGTGCGAATGAATTAGAATGGATCGTATGAATGAATTAGAATAGATTGTGCGAATGAATTAGAATGGATCGTACGAATGAATTAGAATGGATACATTCGTGCGAATGAATTAGAATGGATCGTACGAATGAATTAGAATGGATCGTACGAATGAATTAGAATAGATTGTGCGAATGAATTAGACATTCTAATTCATTCGTACGATCCATTCTAATTCATTCGTACGATCCATTCTAATTCATTCGCACGAATGTATCCATTCTAGTTCATTCGTACGATCCATTCTAATTCATTCGTACGATCCATTCTAATTCCTTCATACGATCCATTCCAATTCATTCGTACGATCTATTCTAATTCATTCGTACGATCCATTCTAATTCATTCGTACGATCCATTCTAATTCCTTCGTACGATCTATTCTAATTCATTCGCACAATCCATTCTAATTCATTCATACAATCCATTCTAATTCATTCGCACGAATGTATCCATTCTAATTCATTCATACGATCCATTCTAATTCATTAATATGATCCATTGTAATTCATTCGTACGATCCATTCTAATTCATATGCACAAAGGTATCCATTCTAATCCATTCGTAGGATCCATTCTAATCCATTCGTACGATCCATTCTAATTCATTCGCACTATCCATTCTAATTCATTCATACGATCCATCCTAATTCCTTCGTACGATCTATTCTAATTCATTCGTATGATCCATTCTAATTCATTCGCACGAATGTATCCATTCTAATTCATTCGCACGAATGTATCCATTCTAATTCATTCATACAATCCATTCTAATTCATTCGTACGATCCATTCTAATTCATTCGTACGATCCATTCTAATTCATTTGCACGAATATATCCATTCTAATTCATTCGTACGATCCATTCTAATTCATTCGTACGATCCATTCTAATTCATTCATAGGATCCATTCTAATTCATTCATACAATCCATTCTAATTCATTCGCACGAATGTATCCATTCTAATTCATTCGTACGATCAGTTCTAATTCATTCACAAAATCTATTCTAATTCATTCATACGATCCATTCTAATTCATTCACACGAATGTATCCATTCTAATTCATTCATACGATCAATTCTAATTCATTCGTACGATCCATTCTAATTCCATCGTACGATCCATTCTAATTCATTCGTACGATCCATTCTAATTCATTCGTACGACCATTCTAATTCCTTCGTACGATCCATTCTAATTCATTCGTACGATCCATTCTAATTCATACATACAATCCATTCTAATTCTTTCACACGATTTATTCTAATTCATTCGTACGATCCATTCTAATTTATTCGTGCAATCCATTCTATTTCATTCGTACGATCCATTGTTACTCATTCATACGATCCATTCTAATTCATTCACACGAATGTATCCATTCGTACGAATGAATTAGAATAGATCGTACGAATGAATTAGAATGGATCGTACGAAGGAATTAGAATGGATCGTACGAATGAATTAGAATGGATCGTACGAATGAATTAGAATAGATCGTACGAATGAATTAGAATGGATCGTACGAAAGAATTAGAATGGATCGTACGAATGAATTAGAATGGATATATTCGTGCAAATGAATTAGAATGGATCGTATGAATGTATTAGAATGGATCGTATGAGTGAATTAGAATTGATCGTACGAATGAATTAGAATGGATCGTATGAATGAATTAGAATGGATACATTCGTGTGAATGAATTAGAATGGATCGTATGAATGAATTAGAATAGATTTTGTGAATGAATTAGAACTGATCGTACGAATGAATTAGAATGGATACATTCGTGCGAATGAATTAGAATGGATTGTATGAATGAATTAGAATGGATCCTATGAATGTATTAGAATGGATCGTACGAATGAATTAGAATGGATACATTCGTGCGAATGAAATAGAATGGATCATACGAATGAGTAAGAATGGATCGTCATTCTAATTCATTCGTATGATCCATTCTAATTCATTTGTATCCATTCTATTTCATTCGCACGATCCATTCTAATTCATTCACGCAATCTATTCTAATTCATTCGTACGATCCATTCTAATTCATTCGTACGATTCATTCTAATTCATTCATACAATCCATTCTAATTTATTCGCACGAATGTATCCATTCTAATTCATTTGCACGATCCATTCTAATTCATTCCTATGATCTATTCTAATTCATTCGTACGATCCATTCTAATTCATTCGTACGATCCATTCTACGATCCATTCTAATTCATTCGTATATTCCATTCTAATTCATTAGCACGATCCATGCTAATGAATTAGAATGGATCGTACGATCCAATCTAATTCATTCATACGATCCATTCTTACTCATTCGTATGATCCATTCTAATTCAATCGTACGATCCATTCTAATTCATTCGTACGATCCATTCTAATTCCTTCGTACGATCCATTCTAATTCATTCGTACGATCCATTCTAATTCCTTCGTATGATCCATTCTAATTCATTCGTACGATCCATTCTAATTCATTCACGCAATCTATTCTAATTCATTCGTACAATCCATTCTAATTCATTCGTACGATCCATTCTAATTCATTCATACAATCCATTCTAATTTATTCGCACGAATGTATCCATTCTAATTCATTCGTACGATCCATTCTAATTCATTAATATGATCCATTCTAATTCATTCGATCCATTCTAGTTCATTCGATTGAATTAGAATGGATCATACGAAAGAGTAAGAATGGATCGTACGAATGAATTAGAATGGATCGTACGAAAGAATTAGAATGGATCGTACGAATAAATTAGAATGGATACATTCGTCCGAATGAATTAGAATGGATCATACGAATGAGTAAGAATGGATCGTACGAATGAATTAGAATGAATCCTACGAATGAATTAGAATGGATCATACGAATGAGTAAGAATAAATCATACGAATGAATTAGAATGGATCGTACGAATGAATTAGAATGGATCATACGAATTAATTAGAATGGATCATACGAATGAATTAGAATGGATCGTACGAATGAATTAGAATGGATCATACGAATGAACTAGAATAGATCATACGAATGAACTAGAATGGATACATTCGTGCGAATGAATTAGAATGGATCATATGAATGAGTAAGAATGGATCGTACGAATGAAATAGAATAGATTGTACGAATGAATTAGAATGGATCCTACGAATGAATTAGAATATATCGTGTGAAAGAATTAGAATGGATTGTATGAATGAATTAGAATGAATTCGTATGATCCATTCGAATTCATTCGCACGATCCATTCTAATTCATTCATACGATCCATTCTAATTCATTCATACAATCCATTCTAATTCTTTCACACAATCCATTCTAATTCATTCGTCTAATCCATTCTAATTCATTCGTACAATCTATTCTAATACATTCGTACGATCCATTCTTACTCATTCGTATGATCCATTCTAATTCATTCGGACGAATGTATCCATTCTAATTTATTCGTACGATCCATTCTAATTCATTCGTACGATCCATTCTAATTCATTCGTCCGATCCATTCTAATTCATTCGCACGAATGTATCCATTCTAATTCATTCGTACGATCCATTCTAATTCATTCGTACGATCCATTCAAATTCATTCGTAAGATCCATTCTAATTCATTCGTACGATCCATTCTAATTCATTCGTACGATCCATTCTAATTTATTCACACGAATGTATCCAGTCTAATTTATTCGTACGATCCATTCTAATTCATTCGTTCGATCCATTCTAATTCATTCGTACGATCCATTCTAATTCATTCGTCCAATCCATTCTAATTCATTCGCACGAATGTATCCATTCTAATTCATTCGTACGATCCATTCTAATTCATTCGTAAGATCCATTCTAATTCATTCGTACGATCCATTCTAATTCATTCGCACGAATGTATCCATTCTAATTCATTCGTACGATCCATTCTAATTCATTCGTACGATCTATTCTAATTCATTCATAGGATCCATTCTAATTCATTCATACGATCTATTCTAATTCTTTCGCACGAATGTATCCATTCTAATTCATTTGCACGAATGTATCCATTCTATTTCATTCGTACGATCCATTCTAATTCATTCGCACGATCCATTCTAATTCATTCCTACGATCAATTCTAATTCATTCGCACGAATGTATCCATTCTAATTCATTCGTACGATCCATTCTAATTCATTCATAGGATCCATTCTAATTCATTCATACAATCCATTCTAATTCATTCGCACGAATGTATCCATTCTAATTCATTCGTACGATCAGTTCTAATTCATTCACAAAATCTATTCTAATTCATTCATACGATCCATTCTAATTCATTCACATGAATGTATCCATTCTAATTCATTCATACGATCCATTCTAATTCATTCGTACGATCCATTCTAATTCCTTCGTATGATCCATTCTAATTCATTCATACGATCTATTCTAATTCATTCGTACGATCCATTCTAATTCATTCGTACGATCCATTCTAATTCCTTCGTACGATCCATTCTAATTCATTCGTACGATCCATTCTAATTCATTCATACAATCCATTCTAATTCTTTCACACGATCCATTCTAATTCATTCAGACGATCCATTCTAATTCATTCATGCAATCCATTCTTTTTCATTCATACGATCCATTCTTACTCATTCGTACGATCCATTCTAATTCATTCACACGAATGTATCCATTCGTACGAATGAATTAGAATGGATCGTACGAATGAATTAGAATGGATCATACGAATGAATTAGAATGGATCGTACGAATGATTTAGAATGGATCGTACGAATGAATTAGAATAGATAGTACGAATGAATTAGAATGGATCGTATGAAGGAATTAGAATGGATCGTACGAATGAATTAGAATGGATATATTCGTGCAAATGAATTAGAATGGATCGTATGAATGTATTAGAATGGATCGTATGAGTGAATTAGAATGGATCGTACGAATGAATTAGAATGGATCGTATGAATGAATTAGAATGGATACATTCGTGTGAATGAATTAGAATGGATAGTATGAATGAATTAGAATAGATTTTGTGAATGAATTCGAACTGATCGTACGAATGAATTAGAATGGATACATTCGTGCGAATGAATTAGAATGGATTGTATGAATGAATTAGAATGGATCCTATGAATGAATTAGAATGGATCGTACGAATGAATTAGAATGGATACATTCATGCGAATGAAATAGAATGGATCATACGAATGAGTAAGAATGGATCGTCATTCTAATTCATTCGTATGATCCATTCTAATTCATTTGTATCCATTCTATTTCATTCGCACGATCCATTCTAATTCATTCGCGTAATCTATTCTAATTCATTCGTACGATCCATTCTAATTCATTCGTACGATCCATTCTAATTCATTCATACAATCCATTCTAATTTATTCGCACGAATGTATCCATTCTAATTCATTTGCACGGTCCATTCTAATTCATTCCTATGATCTATTCTAATTCATTCGTACGATCCATTCTAATACATTCTAATTCATTCGTACGATCCATTATACGATCCATTCTAATTCATTCGTATATTCCATTCTAATTCATTAGCACGATCCATGCTAATGAATTAGAATGGATCGTATGATCCAATCTAATTCATTCATACGATCCATTCTTACTCATTCGTATGATCCATTCTAATTCAACCGTACGATCCATTCTAATTCATTCGTACGATCCATTCTAATTCTTTCATACGATCCATTCAAATTCATTCGTATGATCCATTCTAATTCCTTCATACGATCCATTCTAATTCATTCGTACGATCCATTCTAATTCATTCGCGCAATCTATTCTAATTCATTCGTACGATCCATTCTAATTCATTCGTACAATCCATTCTAATTCATTCATACAATCCATTCTAATTTATTCGCACGAATATATCCATTCTAATTCATTCGTACGATCCATTCTAATTCATTAATATGATCCATTCTAATTCATTCGATCCATTCTAGTTCATTCGATTGAATTAGAATGGATCATACGAATGAGTAAGAATGGATCGTACGAATGAATTAGAATGGATCGTACGAATGAATTAGAATGGATCGTACGAATAAATTAGAATGGATACATTCGTCCGAATGAATTAGAATGGATCATACGAATGAGTAAGAATGGATCGTACGAATGAATTTGAATGGATCGTACGAATGAATTAGAATGGATCATACGAATGAGTAAGAATGGATCGTACGAATGAATTAGAATGGATCGTACGAATGAATTAGAATGGATCATACGAATTAATTAGAATGGATCATACGAATGAATTAGAATGGATCGTACGAATGAATTAGAATGGATCATACAATCTATTCTAATTCATTCATAGGATCCATTCTAATTCATTCATATGATCTATTCTAATTCTTTCGCACGAATGTATCCATTCTAATTCATTCGCACGAATGTATCCATTCTAATTCATTCGTACGATCCATTCTAATTCATTCATACGATCCATTGTAATTCATTCGTGCAATCCATTCTAATTCATTCGTACGATCCATTTTACTCATTCGTACGATCCATTCTAATTCATTCACACCAATGTATCCATTCGTACGAATGAATTAGAATAGATTGTACGAATGAATTAGAATGGATCGTACGAATGAATTAGAATGGATCGTACGAAGGAATTAGAATGGATCGTACGAATGAATTAGAATGGATCGTACGAATGAATTAGAATAGATCGTACGAATGAATTAGAATGGATCGTACGAAGGAATTAGAATGGATCGTACGAATGAATTAGAATGGATATATTCTTGCAAATGAATTAGAATGGATCGTATTAATGTATTAGAATGGATCGTATGAGTGAATTAGAATGGATCGTACGAATGAATTAGAATGGATTGTATGAATGAATTAGAATGGATCGTACGAATGAATTAGAATGGATCATGAGAATGGATCGTACGAATGAATTAGAATGGATCGTACGAAGGAATTAGAATGGATCGCACGAATGAATTAGAATGGATCGTACGATTGAATTAGAATGGATCATACAAATGAGTAAGAATGGATCGTATGAATGAATTAGATTGGATCGTACGATCCATTCTAATTCATTAGCATGGATCGTGCTAATGAATTAGAATGGAATATACGAATGAATTAGAATGGATCGTAGAATGGATCGTACGAATGAATTAGAATGAATTAGAATGGATCGTACGAATGAATTAGAATAGATCATAGGAATGAATTAGAATGGATCATGCAAATGAATTAGAATGGATACATTCGTGCGAATAAATTAGAATGGATTGTATGAATGAATTAGAATGGATCGTATGAATGAATTAGAATGGATCGTACGAATGAATTAGAATAGATTGCGCGATTGAATTAGAATGGATCGTGCGAATTAAATAGAATGGATACAAATGAATTAGAATGGATCGTAGAATGGATCGTACTAATGAATTAGAATGAATTAGAATGGATCGTACGAATGAATTAGAATGGATCGTATGAATGAATTAGAATGGATCGTACGAATGAAATAGAATGGATCGTGTGAAAGAATTAGAATGGATTGTATGAATGAATTAGAATGGATCGTATGAATGGATCGTACGAATGGAATGGATACATTCGTGCGAATGAATTAGAATGGATCGTACGAATGAATTAGAATGGATCATACGAATGAGTAAGAATGGATCGTATGAATGAATTAGAATGGATCGTACGAATGAATTAGAATGGATCGTACGAATAAATTAGAATGGATACATTCGTTCGAATGAATTAGAATGGATCATACGAATGCATTCTAATTCCTTTGTACGATCCATTCTAATTCCTTCGTACGATCCATTCTATTTCATTCGTATGATCCATTCTAATTCCTTCGTACGATCCATTCTAATTCCTTCGTATCCATTCTAATTCACTCATACGATCCATTCTAATCCATTCATACGATCCATTCTAATTCATTCGCATGAATGTAACCATTCTAATTCATTCATTTGATCCATTCTAATTCATTCGTACGATCCATTCTAGATCATTCGTACGATCCATTGTAATTCATTCATACAATCCATTTAGATTCATTCGCACAAATGTATCCTTTCAAATTCATTCGTACGATCCAGACTAATTCATTCGTACGATCCATTCTAATTCATTCGCACGAATATATCCATTCTAATTCTTTTGTACGATGCATTCTAATTCATTCGTACGATCCATTCTAATTCATTCGTACGATCCATTCTAATTCATTCGCACGAATGTATCCATTCTAATTCATTCGTACAATCCATTTTATTTCATTCGTACGATCCATTCTAATTCATTCGTATGATCCATTCTAATTCATTCGTACGATCCATTCTAATCCATTCGTACGATCCATTCTAATTCATTCATACGATCCATTCTAATTAATTCAAACGATCTATTCTAATTCATTCGCAGGAATGTAACCATTCTAATTCATTCATACTATCCATTCTAATTCATTCATATGATCCATTCTTACTCATTCGTATGATCCATTCTAATTCGTTCGTATGATCCATTCTAATTCATTCTTACGATCCATTCTAATTCATTCGTACGATCCATTCTAATTCATATGCACAAAGGTATCCATTCTAATTCATTCGTACGATCCATTCTAATTCAGGATCGTACGAATGAGTTAGAATGGATATATTCGTGCAAATGAAATAGAATGGATCGTATGAATGAATTAGAATGGATCGTATGAGTGAATTAGAACGGATAGTACGAATGAAGTAGAATGGATCGTATGAATGAATTAGAATGGATACATTCGTGAGAATGAATTAGAATGGATCGTATGAATGAATTACAATAGATTGTGCGAATGAATTAGAATGGATCGTACGAATGAATTAGAATGGATACATTCGTGCGAATAAATTAGAATGGATTGTATGAATGAATTAGAATGGATTGTACGAATGAATTAGAATGGATCGTACGAATGAATTAGACTAGATTGCGCGAAAGAATTAGAATGGATCGTGCGAATGAAATAGAATGGATACAAATGAATTAGAATGGATCATACGAATGAATTAGAATGGCGATCCATTCTTACTCATTCGTACGATCCATTCTAATTCATTCGTAAGATCCATTCTAATTCATTCGTACGATCCATTCTAATTCATTCGTACGATCCATTCTAATTCATTCGCACGAATGTATCCATTCTAGTTCATTCGTACGATCCATTCTAATTCATTCGTACGATCCATTCTAATTCATTCGTACGATCCATTCTAATTCATTCGGACGAATGTATCCATTCTAATTTATTCGTACGATCCATTCTAATTCATTCATTTGATCCATTCTAATTCATTTGTACGATCCATTCTAATTCATTCATCCGATCCATTCTAATTCATTCGCACGAATGTATCCAATCTAATTCATTCGTATTATCTATTCTAATTCATTCGTACGATCCATTCTAATTCATTCGTACGATCCATTCTAATTCATTCGTATGATCCATTCTAATTCATTCTAATTCATTCGTACGATCCATTCTAATTCATTCGTATGATCCATTCTTATTCATTCGCACGATCCAGTCTAATTGATTCGCACGATCCATTCTAATTCATTCGCACGAATGTATCCATTCTAATCCATTCATACGATCCATTCTAATTCATTCATACAATCCATTCTAATTCTTTCACACGATCCATTCTAATTTATTCGTACGATCCATTCTAATTCATTAGCATGGATCGTGCTAATGAATTAGAATGGAATATACGAATGAATTAGAATGGATCATAGAATGGATCGTACGAATGAATTAGAATGGACGATCCATTCTAATTCATTCGTACGATCCATTCTAATTCATTCATACAATCCATTCTGATTCTTTCACACGATCCATTCTAATTCATTCGTAGGATCCATTCTAATTCATTCGTACAATCTATTCTATTTCATTCATACGATCCATTGTTACTCATTCGTATGATCTATTCTAATTCATTCGCACGAATGTATCCATTCTAATTTATTCGTACGATCCATTCTAATTCATTCGTACGATCCATTCTTACTCATTCGTATGATCCATTCTAATTCATTCGTACGATCCATTCTAATTCATTCGTACGATCCATTCTAATTCATTCGCACAATCTATTCTAATTCATTCGTACGATCCATTCTAATTCATTCGTACGATCGTACGAATGAATTAGAATGGATCGTACGGAATGAATTAGAATGGATTGTATGAATGAATTAGAATGGATTGTACGAATGAATTAGAATGGATTGTACAAATGAATTAGAATGGATCGTACGAATGAGTAAGAGTGGATCGTACAAATAAAATAGAATGGATTGTACGAATGAATTAGAATGGATCGTACGAATGAATTAGAATGGATCGTGCGAATGAATTAGAATGGATCGTACGAATGAACTAGAATAGAATGGATCGTAGGAATGAATTAGAATGGATCGTACGAATGAGTAAGAATGGATCGTACGAATGAATTAGAATGGAATCGAATAGATTGTACGAATGAATTAGAATGGATTCATACGAATGAATTAGAATGGATACATTCGTGCGAATGAATTAGAATGGATCGTACCAATGAGTAAGAATGGATCGTACGAATGAATTAGAATGGATCGTGTGAAAGAATTAGAATAGATTGTATGAATGAATTAGAATGAATTCGTTCGATGAATTCTAATTCATTAGCACGATCCATTCTAATTCATTCGTACAATCCATTCTAATTCTTTCACACGATCCATTCTAATTCATTCGTACGATCCATTCTTACTCATTGGTACGATCCATTCTAATTCATTCGCACGAATGTATCCATTCTAATTCATTCGTACGAATCCATTCTAATTCATTCGTACAATCTATTCTATTCCATTCTAATTCATTCGTACGATCCATTCTTACTCATTCGTACGATCCATTCTAATTCATTCGTACAATCAATTCTATTCTAGTTTATTCTAATTCATTTGTACGATCCATTCTTACTCATTCGTATGATCCATTCTAATTCATTCGTACGATCCATTCTAATTCATTCGCACGAATGTATCCATTCCATTCGTACGATCCATTCATACGATCCATTCTAATTCATTCATACAATCCATTCTAATTCTTTCATACGATCCATTCTAATTCATTCATACGATCCATTCTAATTCATTAGCATGGATTGTGCTAATGAATTAGAATGGAATATACGAATGAATTAGAATGGATCGTATAATGGATCGTACGAATGAATTAGAATGAATTAGAATGGATCGTACGAATGAATTAGAATAGATCATAGGAATGAATTAGAATGGATTGTGCAAATGAATTAGAATGGATACATTCGTGCGAATAAATTAGAATGGATTGTACGAATGAATTAAATTGGATCGTACGAATGAATTAGAATGGATCGTACGAATGAATTAGAATAGATCGTGCGAATGAATTAGAATGGATCGTACGAATGAATTAGAATGGATCGTACGAATGAATTATAATGGATCATGCGAATGAGTAAGAATGGATCGTACGAATGAATTAGAATGGATCGTACGAATGAATTAGAATGGATCGTACGAATAAATTACAATGGATACATTCGTCCAAATGAATTAGAATGGATCATACGAATGAGTAAGAATGGATCGTACGAATGAAATAGAGTAGATTGTACGAATGAATTAGAATGGATCCTACGAATGAATTAGAATGGATCGTGTGAAAGAATTAGAATGGATTGTATGAATAAATTAGAATAGATCGTATGAATGAATTAGAATGGATCATGCGAATGAATTCGAATGGATCGTACGAATTCATTCTAATTCATTCATACAATCCATTCTAATTCTTTCACACGATCCATTCTAATGGATCGTGCGAATGAATTAGCATGAATCGTACGAATGTATTAGAATGGATCGTACGAATGAATTAGAATAAATCGTACGATCCATTCTAATTCATTCGTACGATCCATTCTAATTCATTCGCACGAATGTATCCATTCTAGTTCATTCGTACGATCCATTTTAGTTCATTCGTACGATCCATTCTAATTCATTCGTGCGATCCATTCTAATTAATTCGTATGATCCATTCTAATTCATTCGTACGATTCATTCTAATTCATTCATATAATCCATTCTAATTAATTCGTACGATCCATTCTAATTCATTCGTATGATCCATTCTTATTCATTCGCACGATCCAGTCTAATGGATTCGCACGATCCATTCTAATTCATTCGAACGAATGTATCCATTCTTATTCATTCATACGATCCATTCTAATTCATTCGTACGATCCATTCTAATTCATTCGCACAAATGTATCCATTCTAATTCATTCGTACGATCCATTCTAATTCATTCATACGATCAGTTTTAATTCATTCACAAAACTTATTCTAATTCATTCATACGATCCATTCTAATTCTTTCGCACGATCCATTCTAATTCATTCATACGATCTATTCTAATTCTTTCACACGATCCATTCTAATTCATTCGTACGATCCATTATAATTCATTCGCACGATCCATTCTAATTCATTCGTACGATCCATTCTAATTCATTCATACGATCCATTCTAATTCATTCGTACGATCCATTCTAATTCATTCGCACAAATGTATCCATTCTAATTCATTCGTACGATCCATTCTAATTCATTCGCACGATCCATTCTAATTCATTCGTACGATCCATTCTAATTCATTCATATGATCCATTCTAATTAATTCGTATGATCCATTCTAATTCATTCGTACGATCCATTCTAATTCATTCATATAATCCATTCTAATTCATTCGCATGAATATATCCATTCTAATTAATTCGTACGATCCATTCTAATTTCATTCGTATGATCTATTCTTATTAATTCGCACGATCCAGTCTAATTGATTCGCACGATCCATTCTAATTCATTCGCACGAATGTATCCATTCTTATTCATTCGTACGATCCATTCTAATTCATTAATATGATCCATTCTAATTCATTCGTACGATCAATTCTAATTCATATGCACAAAGGTATCCATTCTAATTCATTCGCACGAAAGAATTAGAATGGATTGTATGAAAGAATTAGAATGGATCGTGCGATTGAATTAGAATGGATCGTACGAAGGAATTAGAATGGATCGTACGAAGGAATTTGAATGGATCGTACGAATGAGTAAGAATGGATCGTACGAATGAATTAGAATGGATCGTACGAATGAGTAAGAATGGATCGTACGAATGAAATAGAATAGATTATACAAATGAATTAGAATGGATACATTCGTGCGAATGAATTAGAATGGATCGTATGTACGAATGAATTAGAATGGATACATTCGTGCGAATGAATTAGAATGGGTCGTACGAATGAATTAGAATGGATCATGCGAATGAATTAGAATGGATCGTACGAATGAATTAGAATGGATCGTACGAATGAACTAGAATGGATACATTCGTGCGAATGAATTAGAATGGATCATACGAATGAATTAGAATGGATCGTACGAATGAATTAGAATGGATCTTACGAATGAATTAGAATGGATCGTACGAATGAATTAGAATGGATCTTACGAATGAATTAGAATGGATCGTACGAATGAATTAGAATGGATCGTACGAATAAATTAGAATGGATACATTTGTCCGAATGAATTAGAATGAATTAGAATGGATCGTACGAATGAATTAGAATGGATCGTACGAATGAACTAGAATGGATACATTCGTGCGAATGAATTAGAATGGATCGTACGAATGAATTAGAATGGATCGTACGAATGAATTAGAATGGATCTTACGAATGAATTAGAATGGATCGTACGAATGAATTAGAATGGATCGTACGAATGAATTAGAATGGATACATTCGTGCGAATGAATTAGAATGGATCGGACGAATGAATTAGAATGGATCGTACGAATGAATTAGAATGGATCGTACGAATGAATTAGAATGGATCGTGCGAATGAATTAGAATGGATCGTGTGAAAGAATTAGAATGGATTGTATGAATGAATTAGAATGGATCGTACGATTGAATTAGAATGGATCTTACGAATGAATTAGAATGGAACGTACGAATGAATTAGAATGGATCGTACGAATGAATTAGAATGGATACATTCGTGTGAATGAATTACAATGGATCGTGCACGAATGTATCCATTCTAATTCATTCATACGATCCATTCTAATTCATTAATATGATCGATTCTAATTCATTCGTACGATCCATTCTAATTCATATGCACAAAGGTATCCATTCTAATCCATTCGTAGGATCCATTCTAATCCATTCGTACGATCCATTCTAATTCATTCGTACGATCCATTCAAATTCATTCGCTCGAATGTATCCATTCTAATCCATTCGTACGATCCATTCTAATCCATTCGTACGATCCATTCTAATTCATTCGCATGAATGTAACCATTCTAATTCATTCATTTGATTCATTCTAATTCATTCGTACGATCCATTCTAATTCATTCGTCCGATCGATTCTAATTCATTCGCACGAATGTATCCATTCTAATTCATTCATACGATCCATTCTAATTCATTCGTACGATCCATTCTAATTCATTCGCACAAATGTATCCATTCCAATTCATTCGTACGATCCATTCTAATTCATTCGCACGATCCATTCTAATTCATTCGTACGATCCATTCTAATTCTTTCACACGATCCATTCTAATTCATTCGTACGATCCATTCTAATACATTCATACGATCCATTCTAATTCATTTGCACGAATATATCCATTCTAATTCATTCGTACGATCCATTCTAATTCCTTCGTACGATCCATTCTAATTCATTCGTACGATCTATTCTAATTCATTTGTACGATCCATTCTAATTCATTCGCACGATCCATTCTAATTCCTTCGTACGATCCATTCTAATTCATTCGTACGATCCATTCTAATTCATTCATACAATCCATTCTAATTCTTTCACACGATCTATTCTAATTCATTCGTAGGATCCATTCTAATTCATTCGTATAATCTATTCTATTTCATTCGTACGATCCATTCTTACTCATTCGTATGATCCATTCTAATTCATTTGCACGAATATATCAATTCTAATTCATTTGTACGATCCATTCTAATTCTTTCACACGATCCATTCTAATTCATTCGTACGATCCATTCTAATTCATTCGTGCAATCCATTCTATTTCATTCGTACGATCCATTCTTACTCATCCGTACGATCCATTCTAATTCATTCACACGAATGTATCATTCGTACGAATAAATTAGAATAGATTGTACGAATGAATTAGAATGGATCGTACGAATGAATTAGAATGGATCGTACGAAGGAATTAGAATGGATCGTACGAATGAATTAGAATCGATCGTACGAATGAATTAGAATAGATCGTACGAATGAATTAGAATGGATCGTACGAAGGAATTAGAATGGATCGTACGAATGAATTAGAATGGATATATTCGTGCAAATGAATTAGAATGGATCTTATGAATGTATTAGAATGGATCGTATGAGTGAATTAGAATGGATCGTACGAATGAATTAGAATGGATTGTATGAATGAATTAGAATGGATCGTACGAATGAATTAGAATGGATCATACGAATTAATTAGAATGGATCGTACGAATGAATTAGAATGGATCGTACGAATGAATTAGAATGGATACATTCGTGCGAATGAATTAGAATGGATTGTGCGAATGAATAAGAACAGATCGTGCGAATGAATAAGAATGGATCGTACGAATGAATTAGAATGGATCATGCGAATGAATTAGAATGGATCGTACGATGAATTAGAATGGATACATTTGTGCGAATGAATTAGAATGGACCTTACGAATGAATTAGAATGGATCGTATGAATGAATTAGAATGGATCGTACGAATGAATTAGAATGGAACGTACGAATAAATTAGATTCTAATTCATTCGTACGATCCATTCATACGATCCATTCAAATTCATTCATACAATCCATTCTAATTCTTTCACACGATCCATTCTAATTCATTCGTACGATCCATTCAAATTCATTAGCATGGATCGTGCTAATGAATTAGAATGGAATATACGAATGAATTAGAATGGATCGTACGAATGAAATAGAATGGATTGTACGAATGAATTAGAATGGATCGTGCGAATGAATTTGAATTGATCGTACGAATGAATTAGAATGGATCGTGCTAATGAATTAGAATTGATCGTACGAATGAAATAGAATGGATTGTACGAATGATTTAGAATGGATCGTACGAATGAATTAGAATGGATCGTACGAATGAATTAGAATGGATCATACGAATGAGTAAGAATGGATCGTACGAATGAAATAGAATGGATTGTACGAATGAATTAGAATGGATCGTGCGAATGAATTTGAATGGATCGTACGAATGAATTAGAATGGATCGTGCTAATGAATTAGAATTGATCGTACGAATGAAATAGAATGGATTGTACGAATGATTTAGAATGGATCGTACGAATGAATTAGAATGGATCGTACGAATGAATTAGAATGGATCGTACGAATGAATTAGAATGGATCGTGCGAATGAATTAGAATGGATACATTCGTGCGAATGAATTAGAATGGATCGGACGAATGAATTAGAATGGATCGTACGAATGAATTAGAATGGATCAAATGAATGAATTAGAATGGTTACATTCATGCGAATGAATTAGAATGGATCGTACGAATAGATTAGAATGGATCGTACGAATGGATTAGAATGGATACATTCGAGCGAATGAATTAGAATGGATGGTACGAATGAATTAGAATGGATCGTACGAATGGATTAGAATGGATCGTGCGAATGAATTAGAATGGATCGTACGAATGAATTTGAATGGATACATTCGTGTGAATGAATTAGAATGGATCCGACGAATGAAATAGAATGGATCGTACAAATGAATTAGAATGGATCAAATGAATGAATTAGAATGGTTACATTCATTCAAATGAATTAGAATGGATCGTACGAATAAATTAGAATGGATACATTCGTCCGAATGAATTAGAATGGATCATACGAATGAGTAAGAATGGATCGTACGAATGAAATAGAATAGATTGTACGAATGAATTAGAATGGATTCGTACGAATGAATTAGAATGGATTAGAATAGATCGTGTGAAAGAATTAGAATGGATCGTACGAATGAATTAGAATGGATCGTGCGAATGAATTAGAATGGATCATACGAATGAATTAGAATGGATACATTTGTGCGAATGAATTAGAATGGATCGTACGAATGAATTAGAATGGATCGTATGAATGAATTAGAATGGATCGTACGAATGAATTACAATGGATCGTCCGAATGAATTAGAATGGATCGTACGAATGAATTAGAATGGATCGTGTGAAAGAATTAGAATGGATCGTACGAATGAATTAGAATGGATCATACGAATGAATTAGAATGGATAACTTTGTGTATATGAATTAGAATGGATCGTACGAATGAATTAGAATGGATCATATTAATGAATTAGAATGGATCGTACGAATGAATTAGAATGGATACATTCGTGCGAATGAATTAGAATGGATCGTGCGAATCAATTAGACTGGATCGTGCGAATGAATAAGAATAGATCATACGAATGAATTAGAATGGATCGTACGAATTAATTAGAATGGATACATTCGTGCGAATGAATTAGAATGGATTGTATGAAAGAATTAGAATGGATCGTACGAATGAATTAAAATGGATCATACGAATTAATTAGAATGGATCATACGAATGAATTAGAATGGATCGTACGAATGAATTAGAATGGATCGTACGAATGAATTAGAATGGATCGTGCGAATGAATTAGAATGGATCGTACGAATGAATTAGAATAGATCATACGAATGAATTAGAATGGATCATACGAATGAATTCGAATGGATCGTGCGAATGAATTAAAATGGATCGAACGAATAAATTAGAATGGATATATTCGAGCGAATGAATTAGAATAGATCGTAGGAATGAATTAGAATGGATCATACGAATGAATTAGAATGGATCGTATGAACGAATTAGAATGGATGGTTTGAACGAATTAGAATGGATCATATGAACGAATTAGAATGGATCGTGCGAATGCATTAGAATGGATACATTCGAGCGAATGAATTAGAATGGATCGTACGAATGAATTAGAATAGATCATAGGAATGAATTAGAATGGATCGTGCAAATGAATTAGAATGGATACATTCGTGCGAATGAATTAGAATGGATCGTGCGAATGAACAAAAAAGGATCGTACGAATGTATTAGAATGGATATATTTGAACGAATAAATTAGAATGGATTATACGAATGAATTAGATTGGATCGTACGAATGAATTAGAATGGAAAGTGCGAATGAATTAGAATGGATCGTACGAATGAATTAGAATGGATACATTCGTGCGAATGAATTAGAATGGATCATACGAATGAGTAAGAATGGATCGTACGAATGAAATAGAATAGATTATACAAATGAATTAGAATGGATACATTCGTGCAAATGAATTAGAATGGATCGTATGTACGAATGAATTAGAATGGATACATTCGTGCGAATGAATTAGAATGGATCGTACGAATGAATTAGAATAGATCGTGCGAATGAATTAGAATGGATCGTACGAATGAATTAGAATGGATCGTACGAATGAACTAGAATGGATACATTCGTGCGAATGAATTAGAATGGATCATACGAATGAATTAGAATGGATCGTACGAATGAATTAGAATGGATCTTACGAATGAATTAGAATGGATCGTAGGAATGAATTAGAATGGATCTTACGAATGAATTAGAATGGATCGTACGAATGAATTAGAATGGATCGTACGAATAAATTAGAATGGATACATTCGTCCGAATGAATTAGAATGAATTAGAATGGATCGTACGAATGAATTAGAATGGATCGTACGAATGAACTAGAATGGATACATTCGTGCGAATGAATTAGAATGGATCGTACGAATGAATTAGAATGGATCGTACGAATGAATTAGAATGGATCTTACGAATGAATTAGAATGGATCGTACGAATGAATTAGAATGGATCGTACGAATGAATTAGAATGGATACATTCGTGCGAATGAATTAGAATGGATCGGACGAATGAATTTGAATGGATCGTACGAATGAATTAGAATGGATTGTATGAATGAATTAGAATGGATCGTGCGAATGAATTAGAATGGATCGTGTGAAAGAATTAGAATGGATTGTATGAATGAATTAGAATGGATCGTACGAATGAATTAGAATGGATCTTACGAATGAATTAGAATGGAACGTACGAATGAATTAGAATGGATCGTACGAATGAATTAGAATGGATCCATTCGTGTGAATGAATTAGAATGGATCATGCACGAATGTATCCATTCTAATTCATTCATACGATCCATTCTAATTCATTATTATGATCGATTCTAATTCATTCGTACGATCCATTCTAATTCATATGCACAAAGGTATCCATTCTAATCCATTCGTAGGATCCATTCTAATCCATTCGTACGATCCATTCTAATTCATTCGTACGATCCATTCAAATTCATTCGCTCGAATGTATCCATTCTAATCCATTCGTACGATCCATTCTAATCCATTCGTACGATCCATTCTAATTCATTCGCAAGAATGTAACCATTCTAATTCATTCATATGATTCATTCTAATTCATTCGTACGATCCCTTCTAATTCATTCGTCCGATCCATTCTAATTCATTCGCACGAATGTATCCATTCTAATTCATTCATACGATCCATTCTAATTCATTCGTACGATCCATTCTAATTCATTCGCACAAATGTATCCATTCCAATTCATTCTAACGATCCATTCTAATTCATTCGCACGATCCATTCTAATTCATTCGTACGATCCATTCTAATTCTTTCACACGATCCATTCTAATTCATTCGTACAATCCATTCTAATACATTCATACGATCCATTCTAATTCATTTGCACGAATATATCCATTCTAATTCATTCGTACGATCCATTCTAATTCCTTCGTACGATCCATTCTAATTCATTCGTACGATCTATTCTAATTCATTCGTACGATCCATTCTAATTCATTCGCACGATCCATTCTAATTCCTTTGTACGATCCATTCTAATTCATTCGTACGATCCATTCTAATTCATTCATACAATCCATTCTAATTCTTTCACACGATCTATTCTAATTCATTCGTAGGATCCATTCTAATTCATTCATATAATCTATTCTATTTCATTCGTACGATCCATTCTTACTCATTCGTATGATCCATTCTAATTCATTTGCACGAATATATCAATTCTAATTCATTCGTACGATCCATTCTAATTCCTTCGTACGATCCATTCTAATTCCTTCGTACGATCCATAATAATTCATTCGTACGATCTATTCTAATTCATTCGCATGTTCCATTCTAATTCATTCGTACGATCCATTCTAATTCTTTCACTCGATCCATTCTAATTCATTCGTACGATCCATTCTAATTCATTCGTGCAATCCATTCTATTTCATTCGTACGATCCATTCTTACTCTTTCGTACGATCCATTCTAATTCATTCACACGAATGTATCATTCGTACGAATAAATTAGAATAGATTGCACGAATGAATTAGAATGGATCGTACGAATGAATTAGAATGGATCGTACGAAGGAATTAGAATGGATCGTACGAATGAATTAGAATCGATCGTACGAATGAATTAGAATAGATCATACGAATGAATTAGAATGGATCGTACGAAGGAATTAGAATGGATCGTACGAATGAAATGAATTAGAATGAATTAGAATGGATCGTACGAATGAATTAGAATGGATCGTACGATCCATTCTTACTCATTCGTACGAATGAATTGGAATAGATTGTACGAATGAATTAGAATAGATTGTACGAATGAATTAGAATAGATCGTACGAATGAATTAGAATGGATCGTACGAAGGAATTAGAATGGATCGTACGAATGAATTAGAATCGATCGTACGAATGAATTAGAATAGATCGTACGAATGAATTAGAATGGATCATACGAAGGAATTAGAATGGATCGTACGAATGAATTAGAATGGATATATTCGTGGAAATGAATTAGAATGGATCTTATGAATGTATTAGAATGGATCGTATAAGTGAATTAGAATGGATCGTACGAATGAATTAGAATGGATTGTATGAATGAATTAGAATGGATCGTACGAATGAATTAGAAAGGATCATACGAATTAATTAGAATGGATCGTACGAATGAATTAGAATGGATCGTACGAATGAATTAGAATGGATACATTCGTGCGAATGAATTAGAATGGATTGTGCGAATGAATAAGAACAGATCGTGCGAATGAATAAGAATGGATCATACGAATGAATGAGAATGGATCGTGCGAATGAATTAGAATGGATCGTACGATGAATTAGAATGGATACATTTGTGCGAATGAATTAGAATGGACCGTACGAATGAATTAGAATGGATCGTATGAATGAATTAGAATGGATCGTACGAATGAATTAGAATGGAACGTACGAATAAATTAGATTCTAATTCATTCGTACGATCCATTCTAATTCATTCATACAATCCATTCTAATTCTTTCACACGATCCATTCTAATTCATTCGTACGATCCATTCAAATTCATTAGCATGGATCGTGCTAATGAATTAGAATGGAATATACGAATGAATTAGAATGGATCGTAGAATGGATCGTACGAATGAATTAGAATGGATCGTACGAATGAATTAGAATGGATCGTACGAATGAAATAGAATGGATCGTGTGAAAGAATTAGAATGGATTGTATGAATGAATTAGAATGGATCGTACGAATGGAATGGATACATTCGTGCGAATGAATTAGAATGGACCGTACGAATGAATTAGAATGGATCATACGAATGAGTAAGAATGGATCGTACGAATGAATTAGAATGGATCGTATGAATAAATTAGAATGGATCGTACGAATAAATTAGAATGGATACATTCATCCGAATGAATTAGAATGGATCATACGAATGAATTCTAATTCCTTCGTACGATTCATTCTAATTCCTTCGTACGATCCATTCTATTTTATTCGTACGATCCATTCTAATTCTTTCGTACGATCCATTCTAATTTATTCGGACGAATGTATCCATTCTAATTCATTCGTACGATCCATTCTAATTCATTCGTACGATCCATTCTAGTTCCTTCGTATGATCCATTCTAATTCATTCGTACGATCTATTATAATTCATTCGTACGATCCATTCTAATTCCTTCGTACGATCCATTCTAATTCATTCGTACGAATGTATCCATTCTAATTTATTCGTACGATCCATTCTAATTCATTCGTACGATCCTTTCTAATTCATTCGCACAATGTATCCATTCTAATTCATTTGTACGATCCATTCTAATTCATTCGTACGATCCATTCTAATTCATTCGTAAGATTCATTCTAATTCATTCGTACGATCCATTCTAATTCATTCGTACGATCCATTCTAATTTATTCACGAATGTATCCATTCTAATTCATTCGTACGAACCATTCTAATTCATTCGTACGATCCATTCTAATTCATTCGTACGATCCATTCTAATTCCTTCGTACGATCCATTCTAATTCATTCGTAAGATCCATTCTAATTCATTCGTACGATCCATTCTAATTTATTCGTACGAATTCTAATTCATTCTAATCCATTCTAATTCATTCATACAATCTATTCTAATTCATTCGTGCAATCCAATCTATTTCATTCGTACGATCCATTCTAATTTATTTGTACGATCCATTCTAATTCATTCGTACAATCCATTCTATTTCATTCGTACGATCCATTCTTACTCATTCGTATGATCCATTCTATATCATTAGCACGATCCATTCTAATTCATTCGTACGATCCATTCTAATTCATTCGCACGATCCTTTCTAATTCATTCGTACGATCCATTCTAATTCTTTCACACGATCCATTCTAATTCATTCGTACGATCCATTCTAATTCATTCATACGATCTATTGTAATTCATTCGTACGATCCATTCTAATTCATTCGTACGATCCATTCTAATTCATTCGCACGATCCATTCTAATTCATTCATAGGATCCATTCTAATTCATTCATACGATCTATTCTAATTCTTTCGCACGAATGTATCCATTCTAATTCATTCGCACGAATGTATCCATTCTAATTCATTCGTACGATCCATTCTAATTCATTCGTACGATCCATTCTAATTCATTCGTAAGATCCATTCTAATTCATTCGTACGATCCATTCTAATTCATTCGTACGATCCATTCTAATTCATTCGCACGAATGTATCCATTCTAGTTCATTCGTACGATCCATTCTAATTCATTCGTACGATCCATTCTAATTCCTTTGTACGATCCATTATAATTCATTCGTACGATCTATTCTAATTCATTCGTACGATCCATTCTAATTCATTCGTACGATCCATTCTAATTCCTTCGTACGATCTATTCTAATTCATTCGCACAATCCATTCTAATTCATTCGTACAATCCATTCTAATTTATTCGTATGATCCATTCTAACTTATTCGGTGGATCCATTCTAATTCATTCGTACGATCCATTCTAACTCTTTCCCACGATCCATTCTAATTTATTCGTACGATCCATTATAATTCATTCGTACGATCCATTCTAATTCATTCGCACGAATGTATTCATTATAGTTCATTCATACGATCCATTCTAATTCATTCGTACGATCCATTCTAATTCATTCGCACGATCCATTCTAATTCATTCGTACAATCCATTCTATTTCATTCGTACGATCCATTCTTACTCATTCGTATGATCCATTATGGATACATTCGTGCGAATGAATTAGAATGGGTCATACGAATGAGTAAGAATGGATCGTACGAATGAAATAGAATGGATTGTGCGAATGAATTAGAATGGATCGTAGAATGGATCAGAATAGATCGTGTGAAAGAATTAGAATGGATCGTATGAATAAATTAGAATGGATCGTGCGAATGAATTCAAATGGATCGAACGAATTCATTCTAATTCATTCATACAATCCATTCTAATTCTTTCACACGATCTATTCTGATCCATTCTACGATCCATTCTTATTCATTCGCACAATCCATTCTATTTCATTCGTACGATCCATTCTTACTCATTCGTATGATCCATTCTAATTCATTCCCATGAATGTATCCATAATGGATCATACGAATGAGTAAGAATGGATCGTACGAATGAAATACGTACGAATGAATTAGAATGGATCGTACGAATGAACCAGAATGGATCGTACGAATGAAATAGAATAGATTGTACGAATGAATTAGAATGGATTCGTACGAATGAATTAGAATGGATACATTCGTGTGAATGAATTAGAATGGATACATTCGTGCGAAAGAATTAGAATAGATCGTATGAATGAAATAGAATGGATCCTATGACTGAATTAGAATGGATCGTGCGAATGAATTAGAATAGATCGTACTAATGAGTTAGAATAGATCATACGAATGAATTAAAATGGATCGTACGACGAAATTAGAATGGATCGTACGAATGAATTAGAATGGATATATTCGTGCAAATGAATTAGAATGGATCGTGCGAATTAATTAGAATGGATCGTACGAATGAATTAGAATAGATCGTACGAATGAATTAGAATGGATCTGACGAATGAATTAGAATGGATCGTACGAATGAATTAGAATGGATCGTATGAATGAATTAGAATGGATACATTCGAGCGAATGAATTAGAATGGATCGTATGAATGAATTAGAATGGATCGTATAAATGAATTAGAATGGATCGTACGAATGAATTAGAATGGATCAAATGAATGAATTAGAATGGTTACATTCATGCGAATGAATTAGAATGGATCGTACGAATGGATTAGAATGGATCGTACGAATGGATTAGAATGGATACATTCGAGTGTACGATCCATTCTAATTCATTCGTCCGATCCATTCTAATTCATTCGCACGAATGTATCCATTCTAATTCATTCGTACGATCCATTCTAATTCATTCGTACGATCCATTCTAATTCATTCGTAAGATCCATTCTAATTCATTCGTACGATCCATTCTAATTCATTCGTATGATCCATTCTAATTCATTCGCATGAATGTATCCATTCTAGTTCATTCGTACGATCCATTCTAATTCATTCGTACGATCCATTCTAATTCATTCGCACGATCCATTCTAATTCATTCGTACGATCCATTCTAATTCATTCATACGATCCATTCTAATTCATTCGTATGATCCATTCTAATTCATTCGCACAAATGTATCCATTCTAATTCATTCGTACGATCCATTCTAATTCATTCGCACGATTCATTCTAATTCATTCGTACGATCCATTCTAATTCATTCGTACGATCCATTCTAATTCATTCGCACGATCCATTCTAATTCATTCGTACGATCCATTCTAATTCATTCGTACGATCCATTCTAATTCATTCGCACAAATGTATCCATTCTAATTCATTCGTACGATCCATTCTAATTCATTTGTACGATCCATTCTAATTCATTCGTACGATCCATTCTAATTCATTCGCACGAATGTATCTATTCTAATTCATTCATACAATCCATTCTATTTCATTAGTACGATCCATTCTTACTCATTCGTATGATCCATTCTAATACATTCGTACGATTCATGCTAATTCATTCGCACGATCCATTCTAATTCATTCGTACGATCCATTCTTATTCATTCATACGATCCATTCTAATTCATTCGCACAATCCATTCTAATCCATTCTAATCCATTCTAATTCATTTGTAAGATCCATTCTAATTCATTCGTACGATCCATTCTAGTTCATTCATACAATCCATTCTAATTCTTTCACACGATCCATTCTAATTCATTCGTACGATCCATTCTAAATCATTCGTGCAATCCATTCTATTTCATTCGTATGATCAATTCTAATTCATTAGAATGGATCGTACGAATGAATTAGAATGGATCATATTAATGAATTAGAATGGATCGTACGAATGAATTAGAATGGATCGTACGAACGAATTAGAATGGATCGTACGAAGGAATTAGAATGGATCGTACGAATGAATTAGAATGGATATATTCGCAAATGAATTAGAATGGATCGTATGAATGAATTAGAATGGATCGTACGAATGAATTAGAATGGATATATTCGTGCAAATGAATTAGAATGGATCGTATGAATGTATTAGAATGGATCGTATGAGTGAATTAGAATGGATCGTACGAATGAATTAGAATGGATCGTACGAATGAATTAAAATGGATCGTGTGAAAGAATTAGAATGGATTGTATGAATGAATTAGAATAGATCGTATGAATGAATTAGAATGGATCGTACGAATGAATTAGAATGGATCGTACGAATGAATTTGAGTGGATACATTTGTGCGAATGAATCTAAATGGATTGTATGAATGAATTACAATGGATCGTACGAATGAATTAGAATGGATCGTATGAATGAATTAGAATAGCTCATACGAATGAATTAGAATGAATCGTATGAATGAATTAGAATAGTTACATTCGTGCGAATGAATTATAATAGATCGTACGAATGAATTAGAATAAATCGTACGAATAAATTAGAATGGATCGTGGGAATGAATTAGAATGGATCGTACGAATGAATAAGAATGGATCCACCGAATTAGTTAGAAGGGATCATACGAATGAATTAGAATGGATTGTACGAATGAATTAGAATGGATTGTGCGAATGAATTAGAATGGATCGTATGAATGAATAAGAATGGATCGTACGAATGAATTAGAATGGATCGTGCGAATGAATTAGCATGAATCGTACGATTGTATTAGAATGGATCGTACGAATGAATTAGAATGAATCGTACGATCCATTCTAATTCAATCGTCCGATCCATTCTAATTCATTCGCATGAATGTATCCATTCTAATTCATTCATACAATCTATTCTATTTCATTCGTACGATCCATTCTTACTCATTCGTCTGATCCATTCTAATTCATTCGTATGATCCATTCTAATTCATTCGTATGATCCATTCTAATTCATTCGTACGATCCATTCTAATTCATTCGCATGATCCATTCTAATTCATTCATACGATCCATTCTAATTCATTCATACGATCCATTCTAATTCATTCCTACAATCCATTCTAATTCATTCGCCCGATCCATTCTAATTCATTCATACGATCCATTCTATTCGAATGGATCATGCGATCCATTTGAATTCATTCGCACGATCCATTCTAATTCATTCATACGATCCATTCTAATTCATTCATACAATGCATTCTAATTCTTTCGCACGATCCATTCTAATTCATTCATACGATCCATTCTAATTCATTCGTACGATCCATTCTAATTCACTCAAACTATCCATTCTAATTCATTCATACGATCCATTCTAATTCATTTGCACGAATATATCCATTCTAATTCATTCGTACGATCCATTCTAATTCCTTCGTACGATCCATTCTAATTCCTTCGTACGATCCATTCTATTTCATTCGTATGATCCATTCTAATTCCTTCGTACGATCCATTCTAATTCCTTCGTATCCATTCTAATTCACTCATATAATCCATTCTAATTTATTCGCACGAATGTATCCATTTTAATTCATTTGCACGATCCATTCTAATTCATTCCTATGCTCTATTCTAATTCATTCGTACGATCCATTCTAATCCATTCTAATACATTCCTTCATACGATCCATTCTAATTCATATGCACAAAGGTATCCATTCTAATCCATTCGTAGGATACATTCTAATCCATTCGTACGATACATTCTAATTCATTCGTACGATCCATTCTAATTCATTCGTCCGATCCATTCTAATTCATTCGCACGAATGTATCCATTCTAATTCATTCGTACGATCCATTCTAATTCATTCGTCCGATCCATTCTAATTCATTCGTAAGATCCATTCTAATTCATTTGTACGATCCATTCTAATTCATTCGCATGAATGTACATTCATGCGAATGAATTAGAATGGATCGTACGAATGGATTAGAATGGATTGTATGAGTGAATTAGAATGGATACGAAGGAATTAGAATGGATCGTACGAAGGAATTAGAATGGATCATACGAATGAAATAGAATGGATCGTACGAATGAAATAGAATGGATCGTACGAAGGAATTAGAATGCATTCGTATGATCCATTCTAATTCATTCGGACGATCCATTCTAATTCATTCATACGATCCATACTAATTCATTCGCACGAATATATCCATTCTAATTCTTTCGTACGATGCATTCTAATTCATTCGTTCGATCAATTCTAATTCATTAGCACGATCCATTCTAATTCATTCGTACGATCCATTCTAATTCATTCGCACGATCCATTCTAATTCATTCATAGGATCCATTCTAATTCATTCATACGATCTATTCTAATTCTTTCGCACGAATGTATCCATTCTAATTTATTCGCACGAATGTATCCATTCTAATTCATTCGTACGAATCCATTCTAATTCATTCGTACAATCTATTCTATTTCATTCGTACGATCCATTCTAGTTCATTCGTACGATCCATTCTAATTTATTCGTACGATCCATTCTAATTCATTCATATGATCCATTCTAATTAATTCGTATGATCCATTCTAATTCATTCGTACGATCCATTCTAATTCATTCATACAATCTATTCTAATTCATTCGCACGAATGTATCCATTCTAATTAATTCGTACGATCCATTCTAATTCATTCGTATTATCCATTCTTATTCATTCGCACGATCCAGTCTAATGGATTCGCACGATCCATTCTAATTCACTCGCACGAATGTATCCATTCTAATTCATTAATACGATCCATTCTAATTCATTCGTACGATCCATTCTAATTCACTCGCACAAATGTATCCATTCTAATTCATTCGTACGATCCATTCTAATTCATTCGTACGATCAGTTCTAATTCATTCACAAAATCTATTCTAATTCATTCATACGATCCATTCTAATTCATTCGCACGATCCATTCTAATTCATTCGTACGATCCATTCTAATTCTTTCACCCGATCCATTCTAATTCATTTGTACGATCCATTCTAATTCATTCGCACGATCCATTCTAATTCATTCGTACGATCCATTCTAATTCATTCATACGATCCATTCTAATTCATTCGTACGATCTATTCTAATTCATTCGCACAAATGTATCCATTCTAATTCATTCGTACGATCCATTCTAATTCATTCGTAAGATCCATTCTAATTCATTCGTACGATCCATTCTAATTCATTCGTACGATCCATTCTAATTCATTCGCACGAATGTATCCATTCTAGTTCATTCGTACGATCCATTCTAATTCATTCGTACGATCCATTCTAATTCATTCGCACGATCCATTCTAATTCATTTGTACGATCCATTCTAATTCATTCATACGATCCATTCTAATTCATTCGTACGATCCATTCAAATTCATTCGCACAAATGTATCCATTCTAATTCATTCGTACGATCCATTCTAATTCATTCGCACGATCCATTCTAATTCATTCGTACGATCCATTCTAATTCTTTCACACGATCCATTCTAATTCTTTCACACGATCCATTCTAATTCATTCGTATGATCCATTCTAATTCATTCGCACGATCCATTCTAATTCATTCGTATGATCCATTCTAATTCATTCATATGATCCATTCTAATTCATTAGTACGATCCATTCTAATTCATTCGCACAAATGTATCGATTCTAATTAATTCGTACAATCCATTCTAATTCATTCGCACGATCCATTCTAATTCATTCGTACGATCCATTCTAATTCATTCGTAGGATCCATTCTAATTCATTCGTATGATCCATTCTAATTCATTCGTATGATCCATTCTAATTCATTCATACAATCCTTTCTAATTCATTCGCACGAATGTATCCATTCTAATTAATTCGTACGATCCATTCTAATTCATTCGTATGATCTATTCTTATTCATTCGCACGATCCAGTCTAATTGATTCGCACGATCCATTCTAATTTATTCGCACGAATGTATCCATTCTAATTCATTCGTACGATCCATTCTAATTCATTAATATGATCCATTCTAATTCATTCGTACGATCCATTCTAATTCATATGCACAAAGGTACCCATTCTAATTCATTCGCACGAAAGAATTAGAATGGATTGTATGAAAGAATAGATCGTATGAATGAATTAGAATGGATCGTACGGAATGAATTAGAATGGATTGTATAAATGAATTAGAATGGATCGTACGAATGAGTAAGAATGGATCGTACGAATGAATTAGAATGGATCATACGAATGAATTAGAATGGATCGTACGAATTAATTAGAATGGATCATACGAATCAAATAGAATGGATCGTACGAAGGAATTAGAATGGATCGTACGAAGGAATTAGAATGGATCGTACGAATGAATTAGAATGGATATATTCGTGCAAATGAATTAGAATGTATCGTATGAATGAATTAGAATGGATCGTATGAGTGAATTAGAACGGATAGTACGAATGAAGTAGAATGGATCGTATGAATGAATTAGAATGGATACATTCGTGCGAATGAATTAGAATGGATCGTATGAATAAATTAGAATGGATCGTACGAATGAATTAGAATGGATCGTGCGAATGAATTAGAATGGATCGTACAAATGAATTAGAATGGATCGTACGAATGAACTAGAATGGATACATTCGTGCGAATGAATTAGAATGGATCGTGCGAATTAGAATGGATCGTACGAATGAATTAGAATGGATCGTACGAATGAATTAGAATGGATACATTCGTGCGAATGAATTAGAATTGATCGTACGAATGAATTAGAATGGATCGTGCGAATGAATTAGAATGGATCATACGAATGAATTAGAATGGATCATACGAATGAACTAGAATAGAATGGATCATACGAATGAATTAGAATGGATCGTACGAATGAATTAGAATGGATACATTCGTGCGAATAAATTAGAATGGATCGGACGAATGAATTAGAATGGATCGTACGAATGAATTAGAATGGATTGTACGAATGAATTAGAATGGATCGTACGAATAAATTAGAATGGATACATTCGTCCGAATGAATTAGAATGGATCATACGAATGAGTAAGAATGGATCGTACGAATGAAATAGAATAGATTGTACGAATGAATTAGTCCATCCTACGAATGAATTAGAATGGATCGTGTGAAAGAATTAGAATGGATTCTATGAATGAATTAGAATGGATCGTATGAATGAATTAGAATGGATCGTGCGAATGAATTCGAATGGATCGTACGAATTCATTCTAATTCATTCATGCAATCCATTCTAATTCTTTCACACGATCTATTCTAATTCATTCGTAGGATCGGGCGAATGAATTAGAATGGATCGTACGAATGAATTAGAATGAATTAGAATGGATCATACGAATGAATTAGAATGGATCGTACGAATGAATTAGAATGGATCGTACGAATAAATTAGAATGGATCGTGGGAATGAATTAGAATGGATCGTACGAATGAATTAGAATGGATCGTACGGAATGAATTAGAATGGATTGTATGAATGAATTAGAATGGATACATTCGTGCGAATGAATTAGAATGGATCATATGAATGCGTAAGAATGGATCGTACGAATGAAATAGAATGGATTATACGAATGAATTAGAATGGATCATACAAATGGATTAGAATGGATCGTACAAATGAATTAGAATGGATCGTACGAATGAACTAGAATGGATACATTCGTGCGAATGAATTAGAATGGATCATACGAATGAATTAGAATGGATCAGACGAATGAGAAAGAATGGATCGTACGAATGAAATAGAATAGATTGTACGAATGAATTAGAATGGATTAGAATGGATCGTACGAATGAGTAAGAATGGATCGTACGAATGAAATAGAATGGATTGTGCGAATGAATTAGAATGGATCGTACGAATGAATTAGAATGGATCGTGTGAAAGAATTAGAATGGATTGTATGAATGAATTAGAATAGATCGTGCGAATGAACTAGAATGGATCGTACGAATGATTTAGAATGGATCCTACGAATGAATTAGAATGGATCGTACGAATGATTTAGAATGGATACATTCGTGCGAATGAATTAGAATGGATCATACGAATGAGTAAGAATGGATCGTACGAATGAAATAGAATGGATTGTACGAATGAATTAGAATGGATTCGTACGAATGAATTAGAATGGATACTTTCGTGCGAATGAATTAGAATGGATTGTACCAATGAGTAAGAATGGATCGTACGAATGAAATAGAATGGATCGTACGAAGGAATTAGAATAGATCATACGAATGAATTAGAATGGATCGTATGAATGAATTAGAATGGATCGTGCGAATGAATTCGAATGGATCGTACGAATTCATTCTAATTCATTCATACAATCCATTCTAATTCTTTCACACGATCTATTCTAATTCATTCGTACGTTCCATTCTAATTCATTAGCACGATCCATACTAATTCATTCGTTCAATCAATTCTAATTCATTAGCACGATCCATTCTAATTCATTCGTACGATCCATTCTAATTCATTCGCACGATCCATTCTAATTCATTCATAGGATCCATTCTAATTCATTCATACGATCTATTCTAATTCTTTCGCACGAATGTATCCATTCTAATTCATTCGCACGAATGTATCCATTCTAATTCATTCGTACGATCCATTCTAATTCATTCATACGATTCATTCTAATTCATTCGTACGATCCATTCTAATTCATTCGCACGATCCATTCTCATACATTCATACGATCCATTCTAATTCATTTGCATGTGTGAATGAATTAGAATGGATAGTACGAATGAATTAGAATGGATACATTCGTGCGAATGAATTAGAATGGATCGTATGAATGAATAAGAATGGATCGTGCGAATGAATTAGAATGGATCGTACGAATGAATTAGAATAGATCTTACGAATGAATTAGAATGGATCGTACGAATGAGTAAGAATGGATCGTACGAATGAAATAGAAATGAATTAGAATGGATCGTATGAATGAATTAGAATAGATCGTACGAATGAATTAGAATGGATCGTATGAATGAATTAGAATGGATCGTACGAATGAATTAGAATGGATCGTGCGAATGAATTAGAATGGATCGTACGAATGAATTAGAATGGATCGTATGAATGAACTAAAATAGATACATTCGTGCGAATGAATTAGAATGGATCGTACGAACGAATTAGAATGGATCGTACGAATGAATTAGAATGGATCTTACGAATGAATTAGAATGGATCGTATGAATATATTAGAATGGATCGTACGAATGAATTAGAATGGATCTTACGAATGAATTAGAATGGATCGTACGAATAAATTAGAATGGATCATATGAATGGTTTAGAATGGATACATTCGTGCGAATGAATTAGAATGGATCAGACGAATGAATTAGAATGGATTGTACGAATGAATTAGAATAGATCAAATGAATGAATTAGAATAGTTACATACATGCGAATGAATTAGAATGGATCGTACGAATCGATTAGAATGGATCGTACGAATGGATTAGAATGGATACATTCGTGAGAATGAATTAGAATGGATCATACGAATTAGTAAGAATGGATCGTACGAATGAAATAGAATGGATTGTACGAATGAATTAGAATGGATCATGCGAATGAATTTGAATGGATCGTACGAATGAATTAGAATGGATCGTACGAATGAATTAGAATGGATCGTACGAATGAATTAGAATGGATCGTACGAATGAATTAGAATGGATACATTCGTGCGAATGAATTATAATGGATACATTCGTGCGAAAGAATTAGAATAGATCGTATGAATGAATTAGAATGTATCCTATGAATGAATTAGAATGGATCGTGCGAATGAATTAGAATGGATCGTACGAATGAATTAAAATGGATCGTACGAATGAATTAGAATGGATCGTACGAATAAATTAGAATGGATCGTACGAATGAATTAGAATGGATCATACGAATGAATTAGAATGGATCATACGAATGAGTAAGAATGGATCATACGAATGAAATAGAATGGATTATACGAATGAATTAGAATGGACCGTACGAATGAATTAGAATGGATTGTGTGAAAGAATTAGAATGGATTGTATGAATGAACTAGAATGGATCATATGAATGAATTAGAATGGATCGTGCGAATGAATTAGAATGGATCGTACGAATGAATTAGAATGGATCGTACGAATGAATTAGAATGGATCATACGAATGAATTAGAATGGATCATACGAATGAGTAAGAATGGATCGTACGAATGAAACAGAATGGATTGTACGAATGAATTAGAATGGATCGTCCGAATGAATTAGAATGGATTGTGTGAAAGAATTAGAATGGATTGTATGAATGAATTAGAATGGATCATATGAATGAATTAGAATGGATCGTGCGAATGAATTAGAATGGATCGTACGAATGAATTAGAATGGATCGTACGAATGAATTAGAATGGATCATACAAATGAATTAGAATGGATCATACGAATGAGTAAGAATGGATCGTACGAATGAAATAGAATGGATTGTACGAATGAATTAGAATGGATACATTCATGCGAATGGATTAGAATGGATCGTACGAATGAATTAGAATGGATCATACGAATGAATTAGAATGGATCGTACGAATGAATTAGAATGCATCGTACGAAAGAATTAGAATGGATATATTCGTGCGAATGAATTAGAATGGATCGTACGAATGAATTAGACTGGATCGTACAAATGAATTTGAATCGATACATTTGTGCGAATGAATCTAAATGGATTGTATGAATGAATTACAATGGATCGTACGAATGAATTAGAATGGATCGTACGAATGAATTAGAATAGCTTATACGAATGAATTAGAATGAATCGTATGAATGAATTAGAATGGTTACATTCGTGCGAATGAATTAGAATAGATCGTACGAATGAATTAGAATGGATCGTACGAATAAATTAGAATGGATCATGGGAATGAATTAGAATGGATCGTACGAATGAATTAGAATGGATCCACCGAATGAGTTAGAATGGATCATACGAATGAATTAGAATGGATTGTACGAATGAATTAGAATGGATTGTGCAAATGAATTAGAATGGATCGTATGAATGAATAAGAATGGATCGTACGAATGAATTAGAATGGATCGTGCGAATGAATTAGCATGCATCGTACGAATGTATTAGAATGGATCGTACGAATGAATTAGAATGAATCGTACGATCCATTCTAATTCATTCATACGATCCATTCTAATTCATTCGCACGAATATATCCATTCTAATTCATTTATACGATCTATTCTAATTCATTCATACAATCCATTCTAATTCTTTCACACGATCCATTCTAATTCATTCGTACGATCCATTCTAATTCATTCGTACGATCCATTGTAATTCATTCGTATGATCCATTCTAATTCATTCCTACGATCTATTCTAATTCATTCGCTCGAATATATCCATTCTAATTCATTCGTTCGATCCATTCTAATTCATTGGCACGATCCATTCTAATTCATTCGTATGATCCATTCTAATCCATTCGTACGATCCATTCTAATTCATTCGTACGATCCATTCTAATTCATTCGAACGATCCATACTAATTCATTCGCACGAATGTATCCATTCTAGTTCATTCGTACGATCCATTCTAATTCATTCGTATGATCCATTCTAATTCATTCGCACGATCCATTCTAATTCATTCGTACGATCCATTCTAATTCATTCATACGATCCATTCTAATTCATTCTAGAATGGATACATTTGTGCAAATGAATTAGAATGGATCGTACGAATGAATTAGAATGGATCGTACGAATGAATTAGAATGGATCTTACAAATGAATTAGAATGGATCGTACGAATGAATTAGAATGGATCATACGAATGAATTAGAATGGATCAAATGAATGAATTAGAATGGATCCTACGAATGAATTAGAATGGCTCATACGAATGAATTAGAATGGATCGTACAAATGAACTAGAATGGATACATTCGTGCGAATGAATTAGAATGGATCGTACGAATGAATTAGAATGGATCGTACGATTCATTCTAATTCATTCGTACGATCCATTCTAATACATTCGTACGATTCATGCTAATTCATTCGCACGATCCATTCTAATTCATTCGTATGATCCATTCTTATTCATTCATACGATCCATTCTAATTCATTCGCAAAATCCATTCTAATTCATTCGTACAATCCATTCTAATTCATTCGTATGATCCATTCTAACTCATTCGGTGGATCCATTCTAATTCATTCGTACGATCCATTCTAATTCATTCCCACGATCCATTCTAATTTATTCGTACGATCCATTCTAATTCATCCGTACGATCTATTCTAATTCATTCGCACGAATGTTACCATTCTAATTCATTCATACGATTCATTCTAATTCATTCGTATGAGCTATTCTAATTCATTCGTACGATCCATTCTAATTCATTTGTACGATCCATTGTAATTCATTCATACAATCCATTTAGATTCATTCGCACAAATGTATCCATTCAAATTCATTCGTACGATCCAGTCTAATTCATTCGTACGATCCATTCTAATTCATTCGCACGAATATATCCATTCTAATTCTTTCGTACGATGCATTCTAATTCATTCGTACGATCCATTCTAATTCATTCATTTGATCCATTCTAATTCATTCGTACGATCCATTCTAATTCATTCGTCCGATCCATTCTAATTCATTCGCGCGAATGTATCTATTCTAATTCATTCGTACGATCCATTCTAATTCATTCGTACGATCCATTCTACATCATTCGTAAGATCCATTCTAATTTATTCGTACGATCCATTCTAATTCATTCGTACGATCCATTCTAATTCATTCGCACGAATGTATCCATTCTAGTTCATTCATACGATCCATTCTAATTCATTCGTACGATCCATTCTAATTCATTCCGTACGATCCATTCTAATTCATTCGTACGATCGTACGAATGAATTAGAATGAATTAGAATGGATCGTACGAATGAATTAGAATGGATCTTACGAATGAATTAGAATGGAACGTACGAATGAATTAGAATGGATCGTACGAATGAATTAGAATGGATGCATTCGTGCGAATGAATTAGAATGGATCGGACGAATGAATTAGAATAGATCGTACGAATGAATTAGAATGGATCATATGAATTCATTAGAATGGTTACATTCATGCGAATGGATTAGAATGGATCGTACGAATGGATTAGAATGGATCGTACGAATGGATTAGAATGGATACATTCGAGCGAATGAATTAGAATGGATCGTACGAATGAATTAGAATGGATCATACGAATGGATTAGAATGGATCCTACAAATGGATACCTTTGTGCATATGAATTAGAATGGATCGTATGAATGAATTAGAATGGATCGTAGAATGGATCATACGAATAAATTAGAATGAATTAGAATGGATCATACGAATGAATTAGAATAGATCATAGGAATGAATTAGAATGGATCGTGCAAATGAATTAGAATGGATACATTCGTACGAATGAATTAGAATGGATCGTACGAATGAATTAGAATGGATCATACGAATGAATTAGAATGGATCATACGAATGAGTAAGAATGGATCGTACGAATGAAATAGAATGGATTGTATGAATGAATTAGAATGGATCGTACGAATGAATTAGAATGGATCGTGTGAAAGAATTAGAATGGATTGTATGAATGAATTGGAATGGATCATATGAATGAATTAGAATGGATCGTGCGAATGAATTCGAATGGATCATACGAATGAATTAGAATGGATCGTACGAATGAATTAGAATGGATATATTCGTGCGAATGAATTAGAATGGATACATTCGTGTGAAAGAATTAGAATAGATCGTATGAATGAATTAGAATGGATCTTATGAATGAATTAGAATGGATCGTGCGAATGAATTAGAATAGATCGTACGAATGAATTAGAATGGATCGTGCTAATGAATTAGAATTGATCGAACGAATGAATTAGCATGGATCGTGCTAATGAATTAGAATGGAACGTACGAATGAATTAGAATGGATCGTACGAATGAATTAGAATAGATCGTACGAATGAATTAGAATGGATCGTACGAATGAATTAGAATGGATCGTACGAATGAATTAGAATGGATCGTGTGAAAGAATTAGAATGGATCGTTCGAATGAATTAGAATGGATCGTGCGAATGAATTAGAATGGATCGTACGAATGAATTAGAATGGATCGTGCTAATGAATTAGAATGGATCATACGAATGAGTAAGAATGGATCGTACGAATGAAATAGAATGGATTGTACGAATGAATTAGAATGGATCGTACAAATGAATTAGAATGGATCGTACGAATGAATTAGAATGGATCATACGAATTAATTAGAATGGATCATACGAATGAATTAGAATGGATCTTACGAATGAATTAGAATGGATCGTACGAATGAATTAGAATAGCTCTTACGAATGAATTAGAATGGATTGTATGAATGAATTAGAATGGATCGTACGAATGAATTATAATGGATCGTATGAATGAATTAGAATGGATCATACGAATGAATTAGAATGGACCAAATGAATAAATTAGAATGGTTACATTCATGCAAATGAATTAGAATTGATCGTACGAATGGATTAGAATGGATCGTACGAATGGATTAGAATGGATACATTCGAGCGTACGATCCATTCTAATTCATTCATACAATCTATTGTAATTCATTCGTACGATCCATTCTAATTCATTCGTACGATCCATTCTAATTCATTCGCACGATCCATTCTAATTCATTCATAGGATCCATTCTAATTCATTCATACGATCTATTCTAATTCTTTCGCACGAATGTATCCATTGTAATTCATTCGCACGAATGTATCCATTCTAATTCATTCGTACGATCCATTCTAATTCATTCGTACGATCCATTCTAATTCATTCGTAAGATCCATTCTAATTCATTCGTACGATCCATTCTAATTCATTCGTACGATCCATTCTAATTCATTCGCACGAATGTATCCATTCTAGTTCATTCGTACAATCCATTCTAATTCATTCGTACGATCCATTCTAATTCCTTTGTACGATCCATTATAATTCATTCGTACGATCTATTCTAATTCATTCGTACGATCCATTCTAATTCATTCGTACGATCCATTCTAATTCCTTCGTACGATCTATTCTAATTCATTCGCACAATCCATTCTAATTCATTCGTACAATCCATTCTAATTTATTTGTATGATCCATTCTAACTTATTCGGTGGATCCATTCTAATTCATTCGTACGATCCATTCTAACTCTTTCCCATGATCCATTCTAATTTATTCGTACGATCCATTATAATTCATTCGTACGATCCATTCTAATTCATTCGTACGATCCATTCTAATTCATTCGCACGAATGTATTCATTATAGTTCATTCATACGATCCATTCTAATTCATTCGTACGATCCATTCTAATTCATTCGCACGATCCATTCTAATTCATTCGTACAATCCATTCTATTTCATTCGTACGATCCATTCTTACTCATTCGTATGATCCATTATGGATACATTCGTGCGAATGAATTAGAATGGGTCATACGAATGAGTAAGAATGGATCGTACGAATGAAATAGAATGGATTGTGCGAATGAATTAGAATGGATCGTAGAATGGATCAGAATAGATCGTGTGAAAGAATTAGAATGGATCGTATGAATAAATTAGAATGGATCGTGTGAATGAATTCAAATGGATCGAACGAATTCATTCTAATTCATTCATACAATCCATTCTAATTCTTTCACACGATCTATTCTGATCCATTCTACGATCCATTCTTATTCATTCGCACAATCCATTTTTCTATTTCATTCGTACGATCCATTCTTACTCATTCGTATGATCCATTCTAATTCATTCCCATGAATGTATCCATAATGGATCATACGAATGAGTAAGAATGGATCGTACGAATGAAATACGTACGAATGAATTAGAATGGATCGTACGAATGAACCAGAATGGATCGTACGAATGAAATAGAATAGATTGTACTAATGAATTAGAGTGGATTCGTACGAATGAATTAGAATGGATACATTCGTGTGAATGAATTAGAATGGATACATTCGTGCGAAAGAATTAGAATAGATCGTATGAATGAAATAGAATGGATCCTATGACTGAATTAGAATGGATCGTGCGAATGAATTAGAATAGATCGTACTAATGAATTAGAATAGATCATACGAATGAATTAGAATGGATCGTACGACGAAATTAGAATGGATCGTACGAATGAATTAGAATGGATATATTCGTGCAAATGAATTAGAATGGATCGTGCGAATTAATTAGAATGGATCGTACGAATGAATTAGAATAGATCGTACGAATGAATTAGAATGGATCTGACGAATGAATTAGAATGGATCGTACGAATGAATTAGAATGGATCGTACGAATGAATTAGAATGGATACATTCGTGCGAATGAATTAGAATGGATCGTACGAATGAATTAGAATGGATCGTATAAATGAATTAGAATGGATCGTACGAATGAATTAGAATGGATAAAATGAATGAATTAGAATGGTTACATTCATGCGAATGAATTAGAATGGATCGTACGAATGGATTAGAATGGATCGTACGAATGGATTAGAATGGATACATTCGAGCGTACGATCCATTCTAATTCATTCGTCCGATCCATTCTAATTCATTCGCACGAATGTATCCATTCTAATTCATTCGTACGATCCATTCTAATTCATTCGTACGATCCATTCTAATTCATTCGTAAGATCCATTCTAATTCATTCGTACGATCCATTCTAATTCATTCGTATGATCCATTCTAATTCATTCGCACGAATGTATCCATTCTAGTTCATTCGTACGATCCATTCTAATTCATTCGTACGATCCATTCTAATTCATTCGCACGATCCATTCTAATTCATTCGTACGATCCATTCTAATTCATTCATACGATCCATTCTAATTCATTCGCACAAATGTATCCATTCTAATTCATTCGTACGATCCATTCTAATTCATTCGCACGATTCATTCTAATTCATTCGTACGATCCATTATAATTCATTCGTACGATCCATTCTAATTCATTCGCACGATCCATTCTAATTCATTCGTACGATCCATTCTAATTCATTCGTACGATCCATTCTAATTCATTCGCACAAATGTATCCATTCTAATTCATTCGTACGATCCATTCTAATTCATTTGTACGATCCATTCTAATTAATTCGTACGATCCATTCTAATTCATTCGTACGAATGTATCTATTCTAATTCATTCATACAATCCATTCTATTTCATTCGTACGATCCATTCTTACTCATTCGTATGATCCATTCTAATACATTCGTACGATTCATGCTAATTCATTCGCACGATCCATTCTAATTCATTCGTACGATCCATTCTTATTCATTCATACGATCCATTCTAATTCATTCGCACAATCCATTCTAATCCATTCTAATCCATTCTAATTCATTTGTAAGATCCATTCTAATTCATTCGTACGATCCATTCTAGTTCATTCATACAATCCATTCTAATTCTTTCACACGATCCATTCTAATTCATTCGTACGATCCATTCTAAATCATTCGTGCAATCCATTCTATTTCATTCATATGATCAATTCTAATTCATTAGAATGGATCGTACGAATGAATTAGAATGGATCATATTAATGAATTAGAATGGATCGTACGAATGAATTAGAATGGATCGTACGAATGAATTAGAATGGATCGTACGAACGAATTAGAATGGATCGTACGAATGAATTAGAATGGATATATTCGCAAATGAATTAGAATGGATCGTATGAATGAATTAGAATGGATCGTACGAATGAATTAGAATGGATATATTCGTGCAAATGAATTAGAATGGATCGTATGAATGTATTAGAATGGATCGTATGAGTGAATTAGAATGGATCGTACGAATGAATTATAATGGATCGTACGAATGAATTAAAATGGATCGTGTGAAAGAATTAGAATGGATTGTATGAATGAATTAGAATAGATCGTATGAATGAATTAGAATGGATCGTACGAATGAATTAGAATGGATCGTACGAATGAATTTGAGTGGATACATTTGTGCGAATGAATCTAAATGGATTGTATGAATGAATTACAATGGATCGTACGAATGAATTAGAATGGATCGTATGAATGAATTAGAATAGCTCATACGAATGAATTAGAATGAATCGTATGAATAAAGTAGAATGGTTACATTCGTGCGAATGAATTATAATAGATCGTACGAATGAATTAGAATAAATCGTACGAATAAATTAGAATGGATCGTGGGAATGAATTAGAATGGATCGTACGAATGAATAAGAATGGATCCACCGAATGAGTTAGAATGGATCATACGAATGAATTAGAATGGATTGTACGAATGAATTAGAATGGATTGTGCGAATGAATTAGAATGGATCGTATGAATGAATAAGAATGGATCATACGAATGAATTAGAATGGATCGTGCGAATGAATTAGCATGAATCGTACGATTGTATTAGAATGGATCGTACGAATGAATTAGAATGAATCGTACGATCCATTCTAATTCAATCGTCCGATCCATTCTAATTCATTCGCATGAATGTATCCATTCTAATTCATTCATACAATCTATTCTATTTCATTCGTACGATCCATTCTTACTCATTCGTATGATCCATTCTAATTCATTCGTATGATCCATTCTAATTCATTCGTATGATCCATTCTAATTCATTCGTACGATCCATTCTAATTCATTCGCATGATCCATTCTAATTCATTCATACGATCCATTCTAATTCATTCATACGATCCATTCTAATTCATTCCTACAATCCATTCTAATTCATTCATACGATCCATTCTATTCGAATGGATCATGCGATCCATTTGAATTCATTCGCACGATCCATTCTAATTCATTCATACGATCCATTCTAATTCATTCATACAATGCATTCTAATTCTTTCGCACGATCCATTCTAATTCATTCATACGATCCATTCTAATTCATTCGTACGATCCATTCTAATTCACTCAAACTATCCATTCTAATTCATTCATACGATCCATTCTAATTCATTTGCACGAATATATCCATTCTAATTCATTCGTACGATCCATTCTAATTCCTTCGTACGATCCATTCTAATTCCTTCGTACGATCCATTCTAATTAATTCGTACGATCCATTCTATTTCATTCGTATGATCCATTCTAATTCCTTCGTACGATCCATTCTAATTCCTTCGTATCCATTCTAATTCATTCATATAATCCATTCTAATTTATTCGCACGAATGTGTCCATTTTAATTCATTTGCACGATCCATTCTAATTCATTCCTATGCTCTATTCTAATTCATTCGTACGATCCATTCTAATCCATTCTAATCCATTCTTTCATACGATCCATTCTAATTCATATGCACAAAGGTATCCATTCTAATCCATTCGTAGGATACATTCTAATCCATTCGTACGATACATTCCAATTCATTCGTACGATCCATTCTAATTCATTCGTCCGATCCATTCTAATTCATTCGCACGAATGTATCCATTCTAATTCATTCGTACGATCCATTCTAATTCATTCGTCCGATCCATTCTAATTCATTCGTAAGATCCATTCTAATTCATTCGTACGATCCATTCTAATTCATTCGCATGAATGTACATTCATGCGAATGAATTAGAATGGATCGTACGAATGGATTAGAATGGATTGTATGAGTGAATTAGAATGGATACGAAGGAATTAGAATGGATCGTACGAAGGAATTAGAATGGATCATACGAATGAAATAGAATGGATCGTACGAATGAAATAGAATGGATCGTACGAAGGAATTAGAATGCATTCGTATGATCCATTCTAATTCATTCAGACGATCCATTCTAATTCATTCATACGATCCATACTAATTCATTCGCACGAATATATCCATTCTAATTCTTTCGTACGATGCATTCTAATTCATTCGTTCGATCAATTCTAATTCATTAGCACGATCCATTCTAATTCATTCGTACGATCCATTCTAATTCATTCGCACGATCCATTCTAATTCATTCATAGGATCCATTCTAATTCATTCATACGATCTATTCTAATTCTTTCGCACGAATGTATCCATTCTAATTTATTCGCACGAATGTATCCATTCTAATTCATTCGTACGAATCCATTCTAATTCATTCGTACAATCTATTCTATTTCATTCGTACGATCCATTCTAGTTCATTCGTACGATCCATTCTAATTCATTCGTACGATCCATTCTAATTCATTCATATGATCCATTCTAATTAATTCGTATGATCCATTCTAATTCATTCGTATGATCCATTCTAATTCATTCATACAATCTATTCTAATTCATTCGCACGAATGTATCCATTCTAATTAATTCGTACGATCCATTCTAATTCATTCGTATTATCCATTCTTATTCATTCGCACGATCCAGTCTAATGGATTCGCACGATCCATTCTAATTCACTCGCACGAATGTATCCATTCTAATTCATTAATACGATCCATTCTAATTCATTCGTACGATCCATTCTAATTCACTCGCACAAATGTATCCATTCTAATTCATTCGTACGATCCATTCTAATTCATTCGTACGATCAGTTCTAATTCATTCACAAAATCTATTCTAATTCATTCATACGATCCATTCTAATTCATTCGCACGATCCATTCTAATTCATTCGTACGATCCATTCTAATTCTTTCACACGATCCATTCTAATTCATTCGTACGATCCATTCTAATTCATTCGCACGATCCATTCTAATTCATTCGTACGATCCATTCTAATTCATTCATACGATCCATTCTAATTCATTCGTACGATCTATTCTAATTCATTCGCACAAATGTATCCATTCTAATTCATTCGTACGATCCATTCTAATTCATTCGTAAGATCCATTCTAATTCATTCGTACGATCCATTCTAATTCATTCGTACGATCCATTCTAATTCATTCGCACGAATGTATCCATTCTAGTTCATTCGTACGATCCATTCTAATTCATTCGTACGATCCATTCTAATTCATTCGCACGATCCATTCTAATTCATTTGTACGATCCATTCTAATTCATTCATACGATCCATTCTAATTCATTCGTACGATCCATTCAAATTCATTCGCACAAATGTATCCATTCTAATTCATTCGTACGATCCATTCTAATTCATTCGCACGATCCATTCTAATTCATTCGTACGATCCATTCTAATTCTTTCACACGATCCATTCTAATTCTTTCACACGATCCATTCTAATTCATTCGTATGATCCATTCTAATTCATTCGCACGATCCATTCTAATTCATTCGTATGATCCATTCTAATTCATTCATATGATCCATTCTAATTCATTAGTACGATCCATTCTAATTCATTCGCACAAATGTATCGATTCTAATTCATTCGTACGATCCATTCTAATTCATTCGCACGATCCATTCTAATTCATTCGTACGATCCATTCTAATTCATTCGTAGGATCCATTCTAATTCATTCGTATGATCCATTCTAATTCATTCGTATGATCCATTCTAATTCATTCATACAATCCATTCTAATTCATTCGCACGAATGTATCCATTCTAATTAATTCGTACGATCCATTCTAATTCATTCGTATGATCTATTCTTATTCATTCGCACGATCCAGTCTAATTGATTCGCACGATCCATTCTAATTTATTCGCACGAATGTATCCATTCTAATTCATTCGTACGATCCATTCTAATTCATTAATATGATCCATTCTAATTCATTCGTACGATCCATTCTAATTCATATGCACAAAGGTACCCATTCTAATTCATTCGCACGAAAAAATTAGAATGGATTGTATGAAAGAATAGATCGTATGAATGAATTAGAATGGATCGTACGGAATGAATTAGAATGGATTGTATAAATGAATTAGAATGGATCGTACGAATGAGTAAGAATGGATCGTACGAATGAATTAGAATGGATCATACGAATGAATTAGAATGGATCGTACGAATTAATTAGAATGAATCATACGAATCAAATAGAATGGATCGTACGAAGGAATTAGAATGGATCGTACGAAGGAATTACAATGGATCGTACGAAGGAATTAGAATGGATCGTACGAATGAATTAGAATGGATATATTCGTGCAAATGAATTAGAATGGATCGTATGAATGAATTAGAATGGATCGTATGAGTGAATTAGAACGGATAGTACGAATGAAGTAGAATGGATCGTATGAATGAATTAGAATGGATACATTCGTGCGAATGAATTAGAATGGATCGTATGAATAAATTAGAATGGATCGTACGAATGAATTAGAATGGATCGTGCGAATGAATTAGAATGGATCGTACAAATGAATTAGAATGGATCGTACGAATGAACTAGAATGGATACATTCGTGCGAATGAATTAGAATGGATCGTGCGAATTAGAATGGATCGTACGAATGAATTAGAATGGATCGTACGAATGAATTAGAATGGATCGTACGAACGAATTAGAATGGATCGTACGAATGAATTAGAATGGATATATTCGCAAATGAATTAGAATGGATCGTATGAATGAATTAGAATGGATCGTACGAATGAATTAGAATGGATATATTCGTGCAAATGAATTAGAATGGATCGTATGAATGTATTAGAATGGATCGTATGAGTGAATTAGAATGGATCGTACGAATGAATTATAATGGATGGTACGAATGAATTAAAATGGATCGTGTGAAAGAATTAGAATGGATTGTATGAATGAATTAGAATAGATCGTATGAATGAATTAGAATGGATCGTACGAATGAATTAGAATGGATCGTACGAATGAATTTGAGTGGATACATTTGTGCGAATGAATCTAAATGGATTGTATGAATGAATTACAATGGATCGTACGAATGAATTAGAATGGATCGTATGAATGAATTAGAATAGCTCATACGAATGAATTAGAATGAATCGTATGAATGAATTAGAATGGTTACATTCGTGCGAATGAATTATAATAGATCGTACGAATGAATTAGAATAAATCGTACGAATAAATTAGAATGGATCGTGGGAATGAATTAGAATGGATCGTACGAATGAATAAGAATGGATCCACCGAATGAGTTAGAATGGATCATACGAATGAATTAGAATGGATTGTACGAATGAATTAGAATGGATTGTGCGAATGAATTAGAATGGATCGTATGAATGAATAAGAATGGATCATACGAATGAATTAGAATGGATCGTGCGAATGAATTAGCATGAATCGTACGATTGTATTAGAATGGATCGTACGAATGAATTAGAATGAATCGTACGATCCATTCTAATTCAATCGTCCGATCCATTCTAATTCATTCGCATGAATGTATCCATTCTAATTCATTCATACAATCTATTCTATTTCATTCGTACGATCCATTCTTACTCATTCGTATGATCCATTCTAATTCATTCGTATGATCCATTCTAATTCATTCGTATGATCCATTCTAATTCATTCGTACGATCCATTCTAATTCATTCGCATGATCCATTCTAATTCATTCATACGATCCATTCTAATTCATTCATACGATCCATTCTAATTCATTCCTACAATCCATTCTAATTCATTCATACGATCCATTCTATTCGAATGGATCATGCGATCCATTTGAATTCATTCGCACGATCCATTCTAATTCATTCATACGATCCATTCTAATTCATTAATACAATGCATTCTAATTCTTTCGCACGATCCATTCTAATTCATTCATACGATCCATTCTAATTCATTCGTACGATCCATTCTAATTCACTCAAACTATCCATTCTAATTCATTCATACGATCCATTCTAATTCATTTGCACGAATATATCCATTCTAATTCATTCGTACGATCCATTCTAATTCCTTCGTACGATCCATTCTAATTCCTTCGTACGATCCATTCTAATTAATTCGTACGATCCATTCTATTTCATTCGTATGATCCATTCTAATTCCTTCGTACGATCCATTCTAATTCCTTTGTATCCATTCTAATTCATTCATATAATCCATTCTAATTTATTCGCACGAATGTGTCCATTTTAATTCATTTGCACGATCCATTCTAATTCATTCCTATGCTCTATTCTAATTCATTCGTACGATCCATTCTAATCCATTCTTTCATACGATCCATTCTAATTCATATGCACAAAGGTATCCATTCTAATCCATTCGTAGGATACATTCTAATCCATTCGTACGATACATTCCAATTCATTCGTACGATCCATTCTAATTCATTCGTCCGATCCATTCTAATTCATTCGCACGAATGTATCCATTCTAATTCATTCGTACGATCCATTCTAATTCATTCGTCCGATCCATTCTAATTCATTCGTAAGATCCATTCTAATTCATTCGTACGATCCATTCTAATTCATTCGCATGAATGTACATTCATGCGAATGAATTAGAATGGATCGTACGAATGGATTAGAATGGATTGTATGAGTGAATTAGAATGGATACGAAGGAATTAGAATGGATCGTACGAAGGAATTAGAATGGATCATACGAATGAAATAGAATGGATCGTACGAATGAAATAGAATGGATCGTACGAAGGAATTAGAATGCATTCGTATGATCCATTCTAATTCATTCAGACGATCCATTCTAATTCATTCATACGATCCATACTAATTCATTCGCACGAATATATCCATTCTAATTCTTTCGTACGATGCATTCTAATTCATTCGTTCGATCAATTCTAATTCATTAGCACGATCCATTCTAATTCATTCGTACGATCCATTCTAATTCATTCGCACGATCCATTCTAATTCATTCATAGGATCCATTCTAATTCATTCATACGATCTATTCTAATTCTTTCGCACGAATGTATCCATTCTAATTTATTCGCACGAATGTATCCATTCTAATTCATTCGTACGAATCCATTCTAATTCATTCGTACAATCTATTCTATTTCATTCGTACGATCCATTCTAGTTCATTCGTACGATCCATTCTAATTCATTCGTACGATCCATTCTAATTCATTTATATGATCCATTCTAATTAATTCGTATGATCCATTCTAATTCATTCGTATGATCCATTCTAATTCATTCATACAATCTATTCTAATTCATTCGCACGAATGTATCCATTCTAATTAATTCGTACGATCCATTCTAATTCATTCGTATTATCCATTCTTATTCATTCGCACGATCCAGTCTAATGGATTCGCACGATCCATTCTAATTCACTCGCACGAATGTATCCATTCTAATTCATTAATACGATCCATTCTAATTCATTCGTACGATCCATTCTAATTCACTCGCACAAATGTATCCATTCTAATTCATTCGTACGATCCATTCTAATTCATTCGTACGATCAGTTCTAATTCATTCACAAAATCTATTCTAATTCATTCATACGATCCATTCTAATTCATTCGCACGATCCATTCTAATTCATTCGTACGATCCATTCTAATTCTTTCACACGATCCATTCTAATTCATTCGTACGATCCATTCTAATTCATTCGCACGATCCATTCTAATTCATTCGTACGATCCATTCTAATTCATTCATACGATCCATTCTAATTCATTCGTACGATCTATTCTAATTCATTCGCACAAATGTATCCATTCTAATTCATTCGTACGATCCATTCTAATTCATTCGTAAGATCCATTCTAATTCATTCGTACGATCCATTCTAATTCATTCGTACGATCCATTCTAATTCATTCGCACGAATGTATCCATTCTAGTTCATTCGTACGATCCATTCTAATTCATTCGTACGATCCATTCTAATTCATTCGCACGATCCATTCTAATTCATTTGTACGATCCATTCTAATTCATTCATACGATCCATTCTAATTCATTCGTACGATCCATTCAAATTCATTCGCACAAATGTATCCATTCTAATTCATTCGTACGATCCATTCTAATTCATTCGCACGATCCATTCTAATTCATTCGTACGATCCATTCTAATTCTTTCACACGATCCATTCTAATTCTTTCACACGATCCATTCTAATTCATTCGTATGATCCATTCTAATTCATTCGCACGATCCATTCTAATTCATTCGTATGATCCATTCTAATTCATTCATATGATCCATTCTAATTCATTAGTACGATCCATTCTAATTCATTCGCACAAATGTATCGATTCTAATTCATTCGTACGATCCATTCTAATTCATTCGCACGATCCATTCTAATTCATTCGTACGATCCATTCTAATTCATTCGTAGGATCCATTCTAATTCATTCGTATGATCCATTCTAATTCATTCGTATGATCCATTCTAATTCATTCATACAATCCATTCTAATTCATTCGCACGAATGTATCCATTCTAATTAATTCGTACGATCCATTCTAATTCATTCGTATGATCTATTCTTATTCATTCGCACGATCCAGTCTAATTGATTCGCACGATCCATTCTAATTTATTCGCACGAATGTATCCATTCTAATTCATTCGTACGATCCATTCTAATTCATTAATATGATCCATTCTAATTCATTCGTACGATCCATTCTAATTCATATGCACAAAGGTACCCATTCTAATTCATTCGCACGAAAAAATTAGAATGGATTGTATGAAAGAATAGATCGTATGAATGAATTAGAATGGATCGTACGGAATGAATTAGAATGGATTGTATAAATGAATTAGAATGGATCGTACGAATGAGTAAGAATGGATCGTACGAATGAATTAGAATGGATCATACGAATGAATTAGAATGGATCGTACGAATTAATTAGAATGGATCATACGAATCAAATAGAATGGATCGTACGAAGGAATTAGAATGGATCGTACGAAGGAATTACAATGGATCGTACGAAGGAATTAGAATGGATCGTACGAATGAATTAGAATGGATATATTCGTGCAAATGAATTAGAATGGATCGTATGAATGAATTAGAATGGATCGTATGAGTGAATTAGAACGGATAGTACGAATGAAGTAGAATGGATCGTATGAATGAATTAGAATGGATACATTCGTGCGAATGAATTAGAATGGATCGTATGAATAAATTAGAATGGATCGTACGAATGAATTAGAATGGATCGTGCGAATGAATTAGAATGGATCGTACAAATGAATTAGAATGGATCGTACGAATGAACTAGAATGGATACATTCGTGCGAATGAATTAGAATGGATCGTGCGAATTAGAATGGATCGTACGAATGAATTAGAATGGATCGTACGAATGAATTAGAATGGATACATTCGTGCGAATGAATTAGAATTGATCGTACGAATGAATTAGAATGGATCGTGCGAATGAATTAGACTGGATCATACGAATGAATTAGAATGGATCATACGAATGAACTAGAATAGAATGGATCATACGAATGAATTAGAATGGATCGTACGAATGAATTAGAATGGATACATTCGTGCGAATAAATTAGAATGGATCGGACGAATGAATTAGAATGGATCGTACGAATGAATTAGAATGGATTGTACGAATGAATTAGAATGGATCGTACGAATAAATTAGAATGGATACATTCGTCCGAATGAATTAGAATGGATCATACGAATGAGTAAGAATGGATCGTACGAATGAAATAGAATAGATTGTACGAATGAATTAGTCCATCCTACGAATGAATTAGAATGGATCGTGTGAAAGAATTAGAATGGATTGTATGAATGAATTAGAATGGATCGTATGAATGAATTAGAATGGATCGTGCGAATGAATTCGAATGGATCGTACGAATTCATTCTAATTCATTCATGCAATCCATTCTAATTCTTTCACAAGATCTATTCTAATTCATTCGTAGGATCGGGCGAATGAATTAGAATGGATCGTACGAATGAATTAGAATGAATTAGAATGGATCATACGAATGAATTAGAATGGATCGTACGAATGAATTAGAATGGATCGTACGAATAAATTAGAATGGATCGTGGGAATGAATTAGAATGGATCGTACGAATGAATTAGAATGGATCGTACGGAATGAATTAGAATGGATTGTATGAATGAATTAGAATGGATACATTCGTGCGAATGAATTAGAATGGATCATATGAATGCGTAAGAATGGATAGTACGAATAAAATAGAATGGATTATACGAATGAATTAGAATGGATCATACAAATGGATTAGAATGGATCGTACAAATGAATTAGAATGGATCGTACGAATGAACTAGAATGGATACATTCGTGCGAATGAATTAGAATGGATCATACGAATGAATTAGAATGGATCATACGAATGAGAAAGAATGGATCGTACGAATGAAATAGAATAGATTGTACGAATGAATTAGAATGGATTAGAATGGATCGTACGAATGAGTAAGAATGGATCGTACGAATGAAATAGAATGGATTGTGCGAATGAATTAGAATGGATCGTACGAATGAATTAGAATGGATCGTGTGAAAGAATTAGAATGGATTGTATGAATGAATTAGAATAGATCGTGCGAATGAACTAGAATGGATCGTACGAATGATTTAGAATGGATCCTACGAATGAATTAGAATGGATCGTACGAATGATTTAGAATGGATACATTCGTGCGAATGAATTAGAATGGATCATACGAATGAGTAAGAATGGATCGTACGAATGAAATAGAATGGATTGTACGAATGAATTAGAATGGATTCGTACGAATGAATTAGAATGGATACTTTCGTGCGAATGAATTAGAATGGATTGTACCAATGAGTAAGAATGGATCGTACGAATGAAATAGAATGGATCGTACGAAGGAATTAGAATAGATCATACGAATGAATTAGAATGGATCAAATGAATGAATTAGAATGGATCGTGCGAATGAATTCGAATGGATCGTACGAATTCATTCTAATTCATTCATACAATCCATTCTAATTCTTTCACACGATCCATTCTAATTCATTCGTACGTTCCATTCTAATTCATTAGCACGATCCATACTAATTCATTCGTTCAATCAATTCTAATTCATTAGCACGATCCATTCTAATTCATTCGCACGATCCATTCTAATTCATTCATAGGATCCATTCTAATTCATTCATACGATCTATTCTAATTCTTTCGCACGAATGTATCCATTCTAATTCATTCGCACGAATGTATCCATTCTAATTCATTCGTACGAATGAATTAGAATAGATCTTACGAATGAATTAGAATGGATCGTACGAATGAGTAAGAATGGATCGTACGAATGAAATAGAAATGAATTAGAATGGATCGTATGAATGAATTAGAATAGATCGTACGAATGAATTAGAATGGATCGTATGAATGAATTAGAATGGATCGTACGAATGAATTAGAATGGATCGTGCGAATGAATTTGAATGGATCGTACGAATGAATTAGAATGGATCGTACGAATGAACTAAAATGGATACATTCGTGCGAATGAATTAGAATGGATCGTACGAACGAATTAGAATGGATCGTACGAATGAATTAGAATGGATCTTACGAATGAATTAGAATGGATCGTACGAATATATTAGAATGGATCGTACGAATGAATTAGAATGGATCTTACGAATGAATTAGAATGGATCGTACGAATAAATTAGAATGGATCATATGAATGGTTTAGAATGGATACATTCGTGCGAATGAATTAGAATGGATCAGACGAATGAATTAGAATGGATTGTACGAATGAATTAGAATAGATCAAATGAATGAATTAGAATAGTTACATACATGCGAATGAATTAGAATGGATCGTACGAATCGATTAGAATGGATCGTACGAATGGATTAGAATGGATACATTCGTGAGAATGAATTAGAATGGATCATACGAATTAGTAAGAATGGATCGTACGAATGAAATAGAATGGATTGTACGAATGAATTAGAATGGATCATGCGAATGAATTTGAATGGATCGTACGAATGAATTAGAATGGATCGTACGAATGAATTAGAATGGATCGTACGAATGAATTAGAATGGATCGTACGAATGAATTAGAATGGATACATTCGTGCGAATGAATTATAATGGATACATTCGTGCGAAAGAATTAGAATAGATCGTATGAATGAATTAGAATGTATCCTATGAATGAATTAGAATGGATCGTGCGAATGAATTAGAATGGATCGTACGAATGAATTAAAATGGATCGTACGAATGAATTAGAATGGATCGTATGAATAAATTAGAATGGATCGTACGAATGAATTAGAATGGATCATACGAATGAATTAGAATGGATCATACGAATGAGTAAGAATGGATCATACGAATGAAATAGAATGGATTATACGAATGAATTAGAATGGACCGTACGAATGAATTAGAATGGATTGTGTGAAAGAATTAGAATGGATTGTATGAATGAACTAGAATGGATCATATGAATTAATTAGAATGGATCGTGCGAATGAATTAGAATGGATCGTACGAATGAATTAGAATGGATCGTACGAATGAATTAGAATGGATCATACGAATGAATTAGAATGGATCATACGAATGAGTAAGAATGGATCGTACGAATGAAACAGAATGGATTGTACGAATGAATTAGAATGGATCGTACGAATGAATTAGAATGGATTGTGTGAAAGAATTAGAATGGATTGTATGAATGAATTAGAATGGATCATATGAATGAATTAGAATGGATCGTGCGAATGAATTAGAATGGATCGTACGAATGAATTAGAATGGATCGTACGAATGAATTAGAATGGATCATACAAATGAATTAGAATGGATCATACGAATGAGTAAGAATGGATCGTACGAATGAAATAGAATGGATTGTACGAATGAATTAGAATGGATACATTCATGCGAATGGATTAGAATGGATCGTACGAATGAATTAGAATGGATCATACGAATGAATTAGAATGGATCGTACGAATGAATTAGAATGCATCGTACGAAAGAATTAGAATGGATATATTCGTGCGAATGAATTAGAATGGATCGTACGAATGAATTAGACTAGATCGTACAAATGAATTTGAATCGATACATTTGTGCGAATGAATCTAAATGGATTGTATGAATGAATTACAATGGATCGTACGAATGAATTAGAATGGATCGTACGAATGAATTAGAATAGCTTATACGAATGAATTAGAATGAATCGTATGAATGAATTAGAATGGTTACATTCGTGCGAATGAATTAGAATAGATCGTACGAATGAATTAGAATGGATCGTACGAATAAATTAGAATGGATCATGGGAATGAATTAGAATGGATCGTACGAATGAATTAGAATGGATCCACCGAATGAGTTAGAATGGATCATACGAATGAATTAGAATGGATTGTACGAATGAATTAGAATGGATTGTGCAAATGAATTAGAATGGATCGTATGAATGAATAAGAATGGATCGTACGAATGAATTAGAATGGATCGTGCGAATGAATTAGCATGCATCGCACGAATGTATTAGAATGGATCGTACGAATGAATTAGAATGAATCGTACGATCCATTCTAATTCATTCATACGATCCATTCTAATTCATTCGCACGAATATATCCATTCTAATTCATTTATACGATCTATTCTAATTCATTCATACAATCCATTCTAATTCTTTCACACGATCCATTCTAATTCATTCGTACGATCCATTCTAATTCATTCGTACGATCCATTGTAATTCATTCGTATGATCCATTCTAATTCATTCCTACGATCTATTCTAATTCATTCGCTCGAATATATCCATTCTAATTCATTCGTTCGATCCATTCTAATTCATTGGCACGATCCATTCTAATTCATTCGTATGATCCATTCTAATCCATTCGTACGATCCATTCTTATTCATTCGTACGATCCATTCTAATTCATTCGAACGATCCATACTAATTCATTCGCACGAATGTATCCATTCTAGTTCATTCATACGATCCATTCTAATTCATTCGTATGATCCATTCTAATTCATTCGCACGATCCATTCTAATTCATTCGTACGATCCATTCTAATTCATTCATACGATCCATTCTAATTCATTCTAGAATGGATACATTTGTGCAAATGAATTAGAATGGATCGTACGAATGAATTATAATGGATCGTACGAATGAATTAGAATGGATCTTACAAATGAATTATAATGGATCGTACGAATGAATTAGAATGGATCGTACGAATGAATTAGAATGGATCAAATGAATGAATTAGAATGGATCCTACGAATGAATTAGAATGGCTCATACGAATGAATTAGAATGGATTGTACAAATGAACTAGAATGGATACATTCGTGTGAATGAATTAGAATGGATCGTACGAATGAATTAGAATGGATCGTACGATTCATTCTAATTCATTCGTACGATCCATTCTAATACATTCGTACGATTCATGCTAATTCATTCGCACGATCCATTCTAATTCATTCGTATGATCCATTCTTATTCATTCATACGATCCATTCTAATTCATTCGCAAAATCCATTCTAATTCATTCGTACAATCCATTCTAATTCATTCGTATGATCCATTCTAACTCATTCGGTGGATCCATTCTAATTCATTCGTACGATCCATTCTAATTCATTCCCACGATCCATTCTAATTTATTCGTACGATCCATTCTAATTCATCCGTTCGAACTATTCTAATTCATTCGCACGAATGTTACCATTCTAATTCATTCATACGATTCATTCTAATTCATTCGTATGAGCTATTCTAATTCATTCGTACGATCCATTCTAATTCATTTGTACGATCCATTGTAATTCATTCATACAATCCATTTAGATTCATTCGCACAAATGTATCCATTCAAATTCATTCGTACGATCCAGTCTAATTCATTCGTACGATCCATTCTAATTCATTCGCACGAATATATCCATTCTAATTCTTTCGTACGATGCATTCTAATTCATTCGTACGATCCATTCTAATTCATTCATTTGATCCATTCTAATTCATTCGTACGATCCATTCTAATTCATTCGTCCGATCCATTCTAATTCATTCGCACGAATGTATCTATTCTAATTTATTCGTACGATCCATTCTAATTCATTCGTACGATCCATTCTACATCATTCGTAAGATCCATTCTAATTTATTCGTACGATCCATTCTAATTCATTCGTACGATCCATTCTAATTCATTCGCACGAATGTATCCATTCTAGTTCATTCATACGATCCATTCTAATTCATTCGTACGATCCATTCTAATTCATTCCGTACGATCCATTCTAATTCATTCGTACGATCGTATGAATGAATTAGAATGAATTAGAATGGATCGTACGAATGAATTAGAATGGATCTTACGAATGAATTAGAATGGAACGTACGAATGAATTAGAATGGATCGTACGAATGAATTAGAATGGATGCATTCGTGCGAATGAATTAGAATGGATCGGACGAATGAATTAGAATAGATCGTACGAATGAATTAGAATGGATCATATGAATTCATTAGAATGGTTACATTCATGCGAATGGATTAGAATGGATCGTACGAATGGATTAGAATGGATCGTACGAATGGATTAGAATGGATACATTCGAGCGAATGAATTAGAATGGATCGTACGAATGAATTAGAATGGATCATACGAATGGATTAGAATGGATCCTACGAATGGATTAGAATGGATACCTTTGTGCATATGAATTAGAATGGATCGTATGAATGAATTAGAATGGATCGTAGAATGGATCATACGAATAAATTAGAATGAATTAGAATGGATCGTACGAATGAATTAGAATAGATCATAGGAATGAATTAGAATGGATCGTGCAAATGAATTAGAATGGATACATTCGTACGAATGAATTAGAATGGATCGTACGAATGAATTAGAATGGATCATACGAATGAATTAGAATGGATCATACGAATGAGTAAGAATGGATCGTACGAATGAAATAGAATGGATTGTATGAATGAATTAGAATGGATCGTACGAATGAATTAGAATGGATCGTGTGAAAGAATTAGAATGGATTGTATGAATGAATTGGAATGGATCATATGAATGAATTAGAATGGATCGTGCGAATGAATTCGAATGGATCATACGAATGAATTAGAATGGATCGTACGAATGAATTAGAATGGATATATTCGTGCGAATGAATTAGAATGGATACATTCGTGTGAAAGAATTAGAATAGATCGTATGAATGAATTAGAATGGATCTTATGAATGAATTAGAATGGATCGTGCGAATGAATTAGAATAGATCGTACGAATGAATTAGAATGGATCGTGCTAATGAATTAGAATTGATCGAACGAATGAATTAGCATGGATCGTGCTAATGAATTAGAATGGAACGTACGAATGAATTAGAATGGATCGTACGAATGAATTAGAATAGATCGTACGAATGAATTAGAATGGATCGTACGAATGAATTAGAATGGATCGTGTGAAAGAATTAGAATGGATCGTTCGAATGAATTAGAATGGATCGTGCGAATGAATTAGAATGGATCGTACGAATGAATTAGAATGGATCGTGCTAATGAATTAGAATGGATCATACGAATGAGTAAGAATGGATCGTACGAATGAAATAGAATGGATTGTACGAATGAATTTGAATGGATCGTACAAATGAATTAGAATGGATCGTACGAATGAATTAGAATGGATCATACGAATTAATTAGAATGAATCATACGAATGAATTAGAATGGATCTTACGAATGAATTAGAATGGATCGTACGAATGAATTAGAATAGCTCTTACGAATGAATTAGAATGGATTGTATGAATGAATTAGAATGGATCGTACGAATGAATTATAATGGATCGTATGAATGAATTAGAATGGATCGTACGAATGAATTAGAATGGATCAAATGAATGAATTAGAATGGTTACATTCATGCAAATGAATTAGAATTGATCGTACGAATGGATTAGAATGGATCGTACGAATGGATTAGAATGGATACATTCGAGCGTACGATCCATTCTAATTCATTCGTCCGATCCATTCTAATTCATTTGCACGAATGTATCCATTCTAATTCATTCGTACGATCCATTCTAATTCATTCGTACGATCCATTCTAATTCATTCGTAAGATCCATTCTAATTCATTCGTATGATCCTTTCTAATTCATTCGTACGATCCATTCTAATTCATTCGCACGAATGTATCCATTCTAGTTCATTCGTACGATCCATTCTAATTCATTCGTACGATCCATTCTAATTCATTCGTACGATCCATTCTAATTCATTCGTACGATCCATTCTAATTTATTCACACAATCCATTCTAATTCATTAGTACGATCAATTCTAATTCATTCGCACGAATGTAGCCATTCTAATTCATTCAGACGATCCATTCTAATTCATTCGTACGATCCATTCTAATTCATTCGTACAATCCAATCTAATTCATTCGTCCGATCCATTCTAATTCATTCGCACGAATGTATCCATTCTAGTTCATTCGTACGATCCATTCTATTTCATTCGAACGATCCATTCTTACTCATTCGTATGATCCATTCTAATTCATTCGGACGAATGTATCCATTCTAATTTATTCATACGATCCATTCTAATTCATTCATAAGATCCATTCTAATTCATTCGTACGATCCATTCTAATTCATTCGTCCGATCCATTCTAATTCATTCGCACGAATGTATCCATTTTAATTCATTCGTATGATCCATTCTAATTCATTCGTACGATCCATTCTAATTCATTCGTAAGATCCATACTAATTCATTCGTACGATCCATTCTAATTCATTCGTACGATCCATTCTAATTCATTCGCACGAATGTATCCATTCTAGTTCATTCGTACGATCCATTCTAATTCATTCGTACGATCCATTCTAATTCATTCGCACGATCCATTCTAATTCATTTGTAGCATCAATTCTAATTCATTCGCACGAATGTATCCATTCTAATTCATTCGTACGATCCATTCTAATTCATTCGTACGATCCATTCTAATTCATTCACACGATCCATTCTAATTCATTCGTAGGATCCATTCTAATTCATTCGTACAATCTATTCTATTTCATTCGTACGATCCATTCTTACTCATTCGTATGATCCATTCTAATTCATTCGCATGAATGTATCCATTCGAATTCATTCGTACGAATCCATTCTAATTCATTCGTACAATCCATCCTATTTCATTCGTACGATTCATTCTTACTCATTCGTACGATCCATTCTAATTCATTCGTAAGATCCATTCTAATTCATTCGTACGATCCATTCTAATTCATTCGCACGATCCATTCTAATTCATTCATACAATCCATTCTAATTCATTCCGTACGATCCATTCTAATTCATTCGCTCGAATGTATCCATTCTAATCCATTCGTACGATCCATTCTAATCCATTCGTACGATCTATTCTAATTCATTCGCATGAATGTAACCATTCTAATTCATTCATTTGATCCATTCAAATTCATTCGTACGATCCATTCTAATTCATTAGCACGATCCATGCTAATTGATTCGTTCGATCAATTCTAATTCATTAGCACGATCCATTCTAATTCATTCGTACAATCCATTCTAATTCATTCGCACGATCCATTCTAATTCATTCATAGGATCCATTCTAATTCATTCATACGATCTATTTTAATTCTTTCGCACGAATGTATCCATTCTAATTCATTCGCATGAATGTATCCATTCTAATTCATTCGTACGAATCCATTCTAATTAATTCGTACAATCTATTCTATTTCATTCGTACGATCCATTCTAGTTCATTCGTACGATCCATTCTAATTCATTCGTACGATCCATTCTAATTCATTCGTATGATCCATTCTAATTAATTCGTATGATCCATTCTAATTCATTCGTACGATCCATTCTAATTCATTCATACAATCCATTCTAATTCATTCGCACGAATGTATCCATTCTAATTAATTCGTACGATCCATTCTAATTCATTCGTATGATCCATTTTTATTCATTCGCACGATCCAGTCTAATGGTTTCGCACGATCCATTCTAATTCATTCGCACGAATGTATCCATTCTAATTCATTCATACGATCCATTCTAATTCATTCGTACGATCCTTTCTAATTCATTCGCACAAATGTATCCATTCTAATTCATTCGTACGATCCTTTCTAATTCATTCGTACGATCAGTTCTAATTCATTCACAAAATCTATTCTAATTCATTCATACGATCCATTCTAATTCATTCGCACGATCCATTCTAATTCATTCGTACGATCCATTCTAATTCTTTCACACGATCCATTCTAATTCATTCGTACGATCCATTCTAATTCATTCGTACGATCCATTCTAATTCATTCGTACGATCCATTCTAATTCATTCATACGATCCATTCTAATTCATTCGTATGATCCATTCTAATTCATTCGCACAAATGTATCCATTCTAATTCATTCGTACGATCCATTCTAATTCATTCGCACGATCCATTCTAATTTATTCGTACGATCCATTCTAATTTATTCATACGATCCATTATAATTCATTCGTATGATCCATTCTAATTAATTCGTATGATCTATTCTAATTCATTCGTACGATCCATTCTAATTCATTCATACAATCCATTCTAATTCATTCGCACGAATGTATCCATTCTAATTAATTCGTACGATCCATTCTAATTCATTCGTATGATCTATTCTTATTCATTCGCACGATCTAGTCTAATTGATTCGCACGATCCATTCTAATTCATTCGCACGAATGTATCCATTCTAATTCATTCGTACGATCCATTCTAATTCATTAATATGATCCATTCTAATTCATTCGTACGATCCATTCTAATTCATATGCACTAAGGTATCCATTCTAATTCATTCGCATGAAAGAATTAGAATGGATTGTATGAAAGAATTAGAATGGATTGTATGAATGAATTAGAATGGATCGTACGAATGAATTAGAATGGATCGTACGAATAATATAGAATGGATACATTCGTCCGAATGAATTAGAATGGATCATACGAATGAGTAAGAATGGATCGTACGAAGGAAATAGAGTGGATTGTGTGAATGAATTAGAATGGACCGTACGAATGAATTAGAATGGATACATTCGTGCGAATGAATTAGAATTGATCGGACGAATGAATTAGAATGGATCGTACGAATGAATTAGAATGGATCGTACGAATGAATTAGAATAGATACATTCGTCCGAATGAATTAGAATGGATCATACGAATGAGTAAGAATGGATCATACGAATGAAATAAAATAGATTGTAGGAATGAATTAGAATGGATCCTACGAATGAATTAGAATGGATCGTGTGAAAGAATTAGAATAGATTGTATGAATGAATTAGAATGGATCGTATGAATGAATTAGAATGGATCGTGCGAATGAATTAGAATGGATCGTACGAATGAATTAGAATGGATACATTCGTGCGAATGAATTAGAATGGATCATACGAATGAGTAAGAATGGATCGTACGAATGAAATAGAATGGATTATACAAATGAATTAGAATGGATACATTCGTGAAAATGAATTAGAATGGATCGTATGTACGAATGAATTAGAATGGATACATTCGTGCGAATGAATTAGAATGGATCGTACGAATGAATTAGAATGGATCGTGCGAATGAATTAGAATGGATCGTACGAATGAATTAGAATGGATCGTACGAATGAACTAGAATGGATATATTCGTGCGAATGAATTAGAATGGATCGTACGAATGAATTATAATGGATCGTACGTACGATCCATTCTAATGGATACATTTGTGCGAATGAATCAAAATGGATTGTATGAATGAATTACAATAGATCGTACGAATGAATTAGAATGGATCGTACGAATGAATTAGAATGGATCAAATGAATGAATTAGAATGGTTACATTCATGAGAATGAATTAGAATGGATCGTATGAATGGATTAGAATGGATTGTATGAGTGAATTAGAATGGATACGAAGGAATTAAAATGGATCGTACGAAGGAATTAGAATGGATCATTCGAATGAGATAGAATGGATCGTACGAAGGAATTAGAATGGATCGTACGAAGGAATTAGAATGCATTCGTACGATCCATTCTAATCCATTCTAATTCATTCATACGATCCATTCTATTTCATTCGCACGATCCATTCTAATTCTTTCGTACGATGCATTCTAATTCATTCGTACGATCAATTCTAATTCATTCATTTGATCCATTCTAATTCATTCGTACGATCCATTCTAATTCATTCGTCCGATCCATTCTAATTCATTCGCACAAATGTATCCATTCTAATTCATTCGTCCGATCCATTCTAATTCATTCGCACGATCCATTCTAATTCCTTCGTACGATCCATTCTAATTCATTCATACAATCTGTTGGGGGTAGCTGAAATCTGCCCTGGAGTTTGCCCGCCCCCCCGTGCTCACCAAATCACCTTGACAGGGAGCGAGATCCATATTGGGCTGAAGGGGCCTAGGCCAAGGGCACTCGTAGGAGCTCGCCTAAGCTCGCTGGAGCTCGTCTGAGCTCGCCCAGGAGCCCGCCTAAGCTCGCTCATGAGCTCGCCGGAGCTCGCCCAGGAGCTCGCCTAAGCTCGCCCAGGAGCTCGCCTAAAGCTCGCCCAGGAGCTCGCCTAAAGCTCGCCCAGGAGCTCGCCAAGCTCGCCAGAACTCCCTAGTTTATCGAAGAGGTCGCTCCCGCGGGGTCCGACCCTTGGTAGATATGGAAGAGAAGGCGGAGCAATGGAGGGCGAGCTCGCTCTGGCTTCCCACCGGAGGTCGCCCACAGTGCACGAAGATCTCCCAGACTTGAACATTCCAGAACAGCCAGCTGGCAGCAACAAAAAAGATGCTCTCCCCCACTCAAACCGCTTGGCAGGCTTGATGACAGAATGTCAGGGCGCGAGTACCAAGGACTGTCAGACCCACGCGAGCCAGATCGTGGGGGTCTAGAAGGCCCTGGAAGAATCTCCACGTGTCGGGCTACGGTAGGCCACCGATTGCTATAAATGCTCACCCCCAGGCTCCATAGTACAGGTTCGAAATCCTTTTCCCTACCACTTTGGTATACAACAGCTCGCCGTTGTGCTACCGTGACTGACTTGAGCGTCGGAGGGTCTGCGCTCCTAAGGGAGCCAGCCGTTCTCACGTTCTCTTTTCTTTGTCTTGCAGGCAGCCCGCACGGACCAGCGAAAAATCCCCCAAACACAATCCATTCTAATTCTTTCACACAATCCATTCTAATTCATTCGTACGTTCCATTCTAATTCATTAGCACGATCCATGCTAATTCATTCGTTCGATCAATTCTAATTCATTAGCACGATCAATTCTAATTCATTCGCACGATCCATTCTAATTCATTCATAGGATCCATTCTAATTCATTCATACGATCTATTCTAATTCTTTCGCACGAATGTATCCATTCTAATTCATTCGCACGAATGTATCCATTCTAATTCATTCGTACGATCCATTCTAATTCATTCGTACGATCTATTCTAATTCATTCGTAAGATCCATTCTAATTCATTCGTACGATCCATTCTAATTTATTTGTACGATCCATTCTAATTCATTCGCACGAATGTATCCATTCTAGTTCATTCGTACGATCCATTCTAATTGATTCGTACGATCCATTCTAATTCATTCGCATGATCCATTCTAATTCATTCGTACGATCCATTCTAATTCATTCATACGATCCATTCTAATTCATTCGTACGATCCATTCTAATTCACTCATACGATCCATTCTAATACATTCATACGATCCATTCTAATTCATTTGCACGAATATATCCATTCTAATTCATTCGTACGATCCATTCTAATTCCTTCGTACGATCCATTCTAATTCATTCGTACGATCCATTCTAATTCAGGATCGTACGAATGAATTAGAATGGATACATTCGTGCGAATGAATTAGAATTGATCGTACGAATGAATTAGAATGGATCGTGCGAATGAATTAGAATGGATCGTACGAATGAATTAGAATGGATCGTACGAATGAACTAGAATGGATACATTCGTGCGAATGAATTAGAATGGATCGTACGAATGAATTAGAATGGATCGTACGAATGAATTAGAATGGATCTTACGAATGAATTAGAATGGATCATACGAATGAATTAGAATGGATCGTACGAATGAATTAGAATGGATACATTCGTGCGAATGAATTAGAATGGATCGGACGAATGAATTAGAATGGATCGTACGAATGAATTAGAATGGATCAAATGAATGAATTAGAATGGTTACATTCATGCGAATGAATTAGAATAGATCGTACGAATGGATTAGAATGGATCATACGAATGGATTAGAATGGATACATTCGAGCGAATGAATTAGAATGGATCGTACGAATGAATTAGAATGGATCGTACGAATGGATTAGAATGGATCCTACGAATGGATTAGAATGGATACCTTTGTGCATATGAATTAGAATGGATCGTACGAATGAATTAGAATGGATCATATTAATGAATTAGAATGGATCGTACGAATGAATTAGAATGGATACATTCGTGCGAATGAATTAGAATGGATCGTGCGAATCAATTAGACTGGATCGTGCGAATGAATAAGAATAGATCATACGAATGAATTAGAATGGATTGTACGAATTAATTAGAATGGATACAATCGTGCGAATGAATTAGATTGGATTGTATGAATGAATTAGAATGGATCGTACGAATGAATTAGAATAGATCATACGAATTACTTAGAATGGATCATACGAATCAATTAGAATGGATCGTACGAATGAATTCGAATGGATACATTCGTGCGAATGAATTAGAATGGATTGTGCGAATGAATAAGAACAGATCGTGCGAATGAATTAGAATGGATCGTACGAATGAATTAGAATGGATCGTACGAATGAATTAGAATGGATACATTTGTGCGAATAAATTAGAATGGATCGTACGAATGAATTAGAATGGATCGTATGAATGAATTAGAATGGATCGTGCGAATGAATTAGAATGGATCGTGCGAATGAATTAGAATGGATCGTACGAATGAATTAGAATGGATCGTACAAATGAACTAGAATGGATACATTCGTGCAAATGAATTAGAATGGATCGTACGAATGAATTAGAATGGATCGTACGAATGAATTAGAATGGATCTTACGAATGAATTAGAATGGATCGTACGAATGAATTAGAATGGATCCTACGAATGAATTAGAATGGATACATTCGTGCGAATGAATTAGAATGGATCAGACGAATGAATTAGAATGGATCGTACGAATGAATTAGAATGGATCGTACAAATAAATTAGAATGGATACATTCGTCCGAATGAATTAGAATGGATCATACGAATGAGTAAGAATGGATCGTACGAATGAAATAGAATAGATTGTACGAATGAATTAGAATGGATCCTATGAATGAATTAGAATGGATCGTGTGAAAGAATTAGAATGGATGGTATGAATGAATTAGAATGGATCGTATGAATGAATTAGAATGGATCGTGCGAATGAATTCGAATGGATCATACGAATTCATTCTAATTCATTCATACAATCCATTCTAATTCTTTCACACGATCTATTCTAATTCATTCGTAGGATCCATTCTAATTCATTCGTACAATCTATTCTATTTCATTCATACGATCCATTCTTACTTATTCGTATGATCCATTCTAATTCATTCGGACGAATGTATCCATTCTAATTTATTCGTACGATCCATTCTAATTCATTCGTACGATCCATTCTAATTCATTCGTACGATCCATTCTAATTCATTCGTCCGATCCATTCTAATTCATTCGCACGAATATATCCATTCTAATTCATTCGTACGGCCCATTCTAATTCATTCGCACAATCCACTCTATTTCATTCGTACGATCCATTCTTACTCATTCGTATGATCCATTATGGATACATTCGTGCGAATGAATTAGAATGGATCATACGAATGAGTAAGAATGGATCATACGAATGAAATAGAATGGATTGTGCGAATGAATTAGAATGGATCGTACGAATGAATTAGAATGGATCGTGTGAAAGAATTAGAATAGATTGTATGAATGAATTAGAATAGATCGTATGAATGAATTAGAATAGATCGTACGAATGAATTAGAATGGATCGTACGAATGAACTAGAATGGATACATTCGTGCGAATGAATTAGAATGGATCGCACGAATGAATTAGAATGGATCGTACGAATGAATTAGAATGGATCGTACGAATACACGATCCATGCGAATGAATTAGAATAGATCGTACGAATGAACTTGAATGGATACATTCGTGCGAATGAATTAGAATGGATCGTACGAATGCATTCTAATTCATTCGTACGATCCATTCTAATTCATTCGCACGATCCATTCTAATTCATTCATAGGATCCATTCTAATTCATTCATACGATCTATTCTAATTCTTTCGCACGAATGTATCCATTCTAATTCATTCGCACGAATGTATCCATTCTAATTCATTCGTACGATCCATTCTAATTCATTCGAACGATCCATTCTAATTCATTCGTACGATCCATTCTAATTAATTCGTATGATCCATACTAATTCATTCGTACAATCCATTCTAATTCATTCATACGATCCATTCTAATTCATTCGTACGATCCATTCTAATTCACTCATACGATCCATTCTAATACATTCATACGATCCTCTAATTCATTTGCACGAATATATCCATTCTAATTCATTCGTACGATCCATTCTAATTCCTTCGTACGATCCATTCTAATTCATTCGTACGATCTATTCTAATTCATTCGTACGATCCATTCTAATTCATTTGTACGAATGAATTAGAATGGATACATTCGTGCGAATGAATTAGAATGGATACATTCGTGCGAAAGAATTAGAATAGATCGTATGAATGAATTAGAATGGATCCTATGAATGAATTAGAATGGATCGTGCGAATGAATTAGAATGGATCGTACGAATGAATTAGAGTGGATCGTGCTAATGAATTAGAATTGATCGAACGAATGAATTAGCATGGATCGTGCTAATGAATTAGAATGGATCGTACGAATGAATTAGAATGGATCGTGTGAAAGAATTAGAATGGATTGTATGAATGAATTAGAATGGATCATACGAATGAATTAGAATAGATCGTACGAAGGAATTAGAATGGATCGTATGAATGAATTAGAATGGATCGTACGAATGAATTAGAATAGATCGTACGAATGAATTAGAATGCATCGTACGAATGAATTAGAATGGATCGTATGAATGAATTAGAATGGATACATTCGTGTGAATGAATTAGAATGGATCGTATGAATGAATTAGAATAGATTTTGTGAATGAATTAGAACTGATCGTACGAATGAATTAGAATGAATACATTCGTGCGAATGAATTAGAATGGATTGTATGAATGAATTAGAATGGATCCTATGAATGAATTAGAATGGATCGTACGAATGAATTAGAATGGATACATTTGTGCGAATGAATTAGAATTGATCGTACGAATGAATTAGAATGGATCGTGCTAATGAATTAGAATGGATCGTACGAATGAATTAGAATTGATACATTCGTGCGAATAAATTAGAATGGATACATTCGTGCGAAAGAATTAGAATAGATCGTATGAATGAATTACAATGGATCCTATGAATGAATAAGAATGGATCGTGCGAATGAATTAGAATGGATCGTACGAATGAATTAGAATGGATCGTGCTAATGAATTAGAATTGATCGAACGAATGAATTAGCATGGATCGTGCTAATGAATTAGAATAGAACGTACGAATGAATTAGAATGGATCGTGTGAAAGAATTAGAATGGATTGTATGAATGAATTAGAATGAATTCGTACGATCCATTCGAATTCATTTGCACGATCCATTCTAATTCATTCATACGATCCATTCTAATTCATTCATACAATCCATTCTAATTCTTTCACACGATCCATTCTAATTCATTCGTAGGATCCATTCTAATTCATTCGTACAATCTATTCTATTTCATTCGTACGATCCATTCTTACTCATTCGTATGATCCATTCTAATTCATTCGGACGAATGTATCCATTCTAATTTATTCGTACGATCCATTCTAATTCATTCGTACGATCCATTCTAATTCATTCGCTCGAATGTATCCATTCTAATCCATTCGTACGATCTATTCTAATCCATTCGTACGATCCATTCTAATCCATTCGTACGATCCATTCTAATCCATTCGTACGATCCATTCTAATTCATTCGCATGAATGTAACCATTCTAATTCATTCATTTGATCCATTCTAATTCATTCGTACGATCCATTCTAATTCATTAGCACGATCCATGCTAATTCATTCGTTCGATCAATTCTAATTCATTAGCACGATCCATTCTAATTCATTCGTACGATCCACTCTAATTCATTCGCACGATCCATTCTAATTCATTCATAGGATCCATTCTAGTTCATTCATATGATCTATTCTAATTCTTTCGCATGAATGTATCCATTCTAATTCATTCGCACGAATGTATCCATTCTAATTCATTCGTACGATCCATTCTAATTCATTCGCACGATCCATTCTAATTCATTCGTACGATCAATTCTAATTCATTCGCACGAATGTATCCATTCTAATTCATTCGTACGATCCATTCTAATTCATTCATAGGATCCATTCTAATTCATTCATACAATCCATTCTAATTCTTTCGTAGGAATGTATCCATTCTAATTCATTCGTACGATCAGTTCTAATTCATTCACAAAATCATTCATACGATCCATTCTAATTCATTCGTACGATCCATTCTAATTCCTTTGTACGATCCATTCTAATTCATTCGTACGATCTATTCTAATTCATTCATACGATCCATTCTAATTCATTCGTTCGATCCATTCTAATTCCTTCGTACGATCCATTCTAATTCATTCGTACGATCCATTCTAATTCATTCATACAATCCATTCTAATTCTTTCACACGATCCATTCTAATTCATTCGTACGATCCATTCTAATTCATTCGTGCAATCCATTCTATTTCATTCGTACGATCCATTCTTACTCATTCGTACGATCGATTTTAATTCATTCACACGAATGTATCCATTCGTACGAATGAATTAGAATAGATTGTACGAATGAATTAGAATGGATCATACGAATGAATTAGAATGGATCGTACGAAGGAATTAGAATGGATCGTACGAATGAATTAGAATGGATCGTACGAATAAATTAGAATAGATCGTACGAATGAATTAGAATGGATCGTACGAAGGAATTAGAATGGATCGTACGAATAAATTAGAATGGATATATTCATGCAAATGAATTAGAATGGATCGTATTAATGTATTAGAATGGATCGTATGAGTGAATTAGAATGGATCGTACGAATGAATTATAATGGATCGTATGAATGAATTAGAATGGATACATTCGTGTGAATGAATTAGAATGGATCGTCTGAATGAATTTGAATAGATTTTGTGAATGAATTAGAACTGATCGTACGAATGAATTAGAATGGATACATTCGTGCGATTGAATTAGAATGGATTGTATGAATGAATTAGAATGGATCCTATGAATGAATTAGAATGGATCGTACGAATGAATTAGAATGGATCATCTAATTCATTCGCACGATCCATTCTAATTCATTCGTACGATCCATTCTAATTCATTCGCACGATCTGTTCTTATTCATTCGCACAATCCATTCTAATTCATTCGCACGAATGTATCCATTCTAATTCATTCGTACGATCAGTTCTAATTCATTCACAAAATCTATTCTAATTCATTCATACGATCCATTCTAATTCATTCACACGAATGTATCCATTCTAATTCATTCATACGATCCATTCTAATTCATTCGTACGATCCATTCTAATTCACTCATACGATCCATTCTAATACATTCATACGATCCATTCTAATTCATTTGCACGAATATATCCATTCTAATTCATTCGTACGATCCATTCTAATTCCTTCGTACGATCCATTCTAATTCATTCATACGATCTATTCTAATTTATTCGTACGATCCATTCTAATTCATTCGTACGATCCATTCTAATTCCTTCGTACGAACCATTCTAATTCATTCGTACGATCCAAACTAATTCATTCGTACAATCTATTCTAATTCATTCGTACGAATGGATACACTCGTGTGAATGAATTAGAATGGATCGTACGAATGAGTAAGAATGGATCGTACGAATGAAATAGAATGGATTGCACGAATGAATTAGAATGGATCGTACGAATGAATTAGAATGGATCGTACGAATGAATTAGAATGGATCGTATGAATGAATTAGAATGGATCGTACGAATGAATTAGAATGGATACATTCGTCCGAATGAATTAGAATGGATCATACGAATGCATTCTAATTCCTTCGTACGATCCAATCTAATTCCTTCGTACGATCCATTCTATTTTATTCGTACGATCCATTCTAATTCATTCGTACGATCCATTCTAATTCATTCGTACGATCCATTCTAATTCATTTGGACGAATGTATCCATTCTAATTCATTCGTACGATCCATTCTAATTTATTCGTTCGATCCATTCTAATTCCTTCGTACAATCCATTCTAATTCATTCGTACGATCTATTCTAATTCATTCGTACGATCCATTCTAATTCATTCGTACGATCCATTCTAATTCCTTCGTACGATCCATTCTAATTCATTCGTACGATCCATTCTAATTCATTCGTATGATCCATTCTAATTCATTCGCACAAATGTATCCATTCTAATTCATTCGTACGATCCATTCTAATTCATTCGTACGATCCATTCTAATTTATTCGTAAGATCCATTCTAATTCATTCGTACGATCCATTCTAATTCATTCGTACGATCCATTCTAATTCATTCGCGAATGTATCCATTCTAATTCATTCGTACGATCCATTCTAATTCATTCGTACGATCCATTCTAATTCCTTCGTACGATCCATTCTAATTCATTCGTAAGATCCATTCTAATTCATTCGTACGATCCATTCTAATTCATTCGTACGAATTCTAATTCATTCTAATCCATTCTAATTCATTCGTACAATCTATTCTAATTCATTCGTGCAATCCATTCTATTTCATTCGTACGATCCATTCTAATTCATTTGTACGATCCATTCTAATTCATTCGTACAATCCATTCTATTTCATTCGTACGATCCATTCTTACTCATTCGTATGATCCATTCTATATCATTAGCATGATCCATTCTAATTCATTCGTACGATTCATTCTAATTCATTCGCACGATCCATTCTAATTCATTCGTACGATCCATTCTAATTCTTTCACACGATCCATTCTAATTCATTCGTACGATCCATTCTAATTCATTCGTACGATCCATTCTAATTCATTCGTACTTGGATTCTAATTCATTCGCACGATCCATTCTAATTCATTCATAGGATCCATTCTAATTCATTCATACGATCTATTCTAATTCTTTCGCACGAATGTATCCATTCTAATTCATTCGCACGAATGTATCCATTCTAATTCATTCGTACGATCCATTCTAATTCATTCGTACGATCCATTCTAATTCATTCGTAAGATCCATTCTAATTCATTCGTACGATCCATTCTAATTCATTCGTACGATCCATTCTAATTCATTCGCACGAATCTATCCATTCTAGTTCATTCGTACGATCCATTCTAATTCATTCGTACGATCCATTCTGATTCCTTTGTACGATCCATTCTAATTCATTCGTACGATCTATTCTAATTCATTCGTACGATCCATTCTAATTCATTCGTACGATCCATTCTAATTCCATCGTACGATCTATTCTAATTCATTCGCACAATCCATTCTAATTCATTCGTACAATCGATTCTAATTCATTCGTATGATCCATTCTAACTCATTCGGTGGATCCATTCTAATTCATTCGTACGATCCATTCTAACTCATTCCCATGATCCATTCTAATTTATTCGTACGATCCATTCTAATTCATTCGTCTGATCCATTCTAATTCATTCGTACGATTCATTCTAATTCATTCGTACGATCCATTCTAATTCATTCGCACGAATGTATCTATTCTAGTTCATTCATACGATCCATTCTAATTTATTCGTACGATCCATTCTAATTCATTCGCACGATCCATTCTAATTCATTCGTACAATCCATTCTATTTCATTCGTACGATCCATTCTTACTCATTCGTATGATCCATTATGGATACATTCGTGTGAATGAATTAGAATGGATCATACGAATGAGTAAGAATGGATCGTACGAATGAAATAGAATGGATTGTGCGAATGAATTAGAATGGATCGTAGAATGGATCAGAATAGATCGTGTGAAAGAATTAGAATGGATCGTATGAATAAATTAGAATGGATCATGCGAATGAATTCGAATGGATCGTACGAATTCATTCTAATTCATTCATACAATCCATTGTAATTCTTTCATACAATCTATTCTGATCCATTCTACGATCCATTCTAATTCATTCACACAATCCATTCTATTTCATTCGTACGATCCATTCTTACTCATTCGTATGATCCATTCTAATTCATTCGCACGAATGTATCCATAATGGATCATACGAATGAGTAAGAATGGATCGTACGAATGAAATACGTACGAATGAATTAGAATGGATCGTACAAATGAACTAGAATGGATCGTACGAATGAAAAAGAATAGATTGTACGAATGAATTAGAATGGATTCATACGAATGAATTAGAATGGATACATTCGTGCGAATGAATTAGAATGGATACATTCGTGCAAAAGAATTAGAAAAGATCGTATGAATGAATTAGAATGGATCCTATGAATGAATTAGAATGGATCGTGCGAATGAATTAGAATAGATCGTACGAATGAATTAGAATATATCGTACGAATGAATTAGAATGGATCGTACGAAGGAATTAGAATGGATCGTACGAATGAATTAGAATGGATATATTCGTGCAAATGAATTAGAATGGATCGTGCGAATGAATTAGAATGGATCGTACGAATGAATTAGAATGGATCGTACGAATGAATTAGAATAGATCTTACGAATGAATTAGAATGGATCGTACGAATGAATTAGAATGGATCGTACGAATGAATTAGAATGGATACATTCGTGCGAATGAATTAGAATGGATCGGACGAATGAATTAGAATGGATCGTACGCTCGAATGTATCCATTCTAATCCATTCGTACGATCCATTCTAATCCATTCGTACAATCCATTCTAATTCATTCGCATGAATGTAACCATTCTAATTCATTCATTAGATCCATTCTAATTCATTCGTACGATCCATTCTAATTCATTCATACGATCCATTCTAATTCATTCGTACGATCCATTCTAATTCATTCGCAGGAATGTAACCATTCTAATTCATTCATTTGATCCATTCTAATTCATTCGTACGATCCATTCTAATTCATTCGTCCGATCCATTCTAATTCATTCGCACGAATGTATCCATTCTAATTCATTCGAACGATCCATTCTAATTCATTCGTACGATCCATTCTAATTCATTCGTACGATCTATTCTAATTCATTCGCACGATCCATTCTAATTCATTTGCACGAATATATCCATTCTAATTCATTCGTACGATCCATTCTAATTCCTTTGTACGATCCATTCTAATTCATTCGTACGATCTATTCTAATTCATTCGTACGATCTATTCTAATTCATTCGCACGATCCATTCTAATTCATTCATAGGATCCATTCTAATTCATTCATACGATCTATTCTAATTCTTTCGCACGAATGTATCCATTCTAATTCATTCGCACGAATGTATCCATTCTAATTCATTCGTACGAATCCATTCTAATTCATTCGTACAATCTATTATATTTCATTCGTACGATCCATTCTAGTTCATTCGTACGATCCATTCTAATTCATTCGTACGTATTTCATTCGTACGATCCATTCTTACTCTTTCGTATGATCCATTATGGATACATTCGTGCGAATAAATTAGAATGGATCATACGAATGAGTAAGAATGGATCGTACGAATGAAATAGAAAGGATTGTGCGAATGAATTAGAATGGATCGTAGAATGGATCAGAATAGATCGTGTGAAAGAATTAGAATGGATTGTATGAATGAATTAGAATGAATTCGTACGATCCATTCGAATTCATTCGCACGATCCATTCTAATTTATTCATAAGATCCATTCTAATTCTTTCACACGATCTATTCTGATCCATTCTACGATCCATTCTAATTCATTCGCACAATCCATTCTATTTCATTCGTACGATCCATTCTTACTCATTCGTATGATCCATTCTAATTCATTCGCACGAATGTATCCATAATGGATCATACGAATGAGTAAGAATGGATCGTACGAATGAAATAGAATGGATTGTACGAATGAATTAGAATGGATCGTGCGAATGAATTAGAATGGATCGTACGAATGAATTAGAATGGATCGTCAGAATGAACTAGAATGGATACATTCGTGCGAATGAATTAGAATAGATCGTACGAAGGAATTAGAATGGATCGTACAAATGAATTAGAATAGATCGTAATAATGAATTAGAATGGATCGTACAAGGGAATTAGAATGGATCGTACGAATGAATTAGAATGGATCGTACGAATGAACTAGAATGGATACATTCGTGCGAATGAATTAGAATGGATCGTACGAATGAATTAGAATGGATCGTACGAATGAATTAGAATGGATCGTACGAATGAATTAGAATAGATACATTCGTGCGAATGAATTAGAATGGATACATTCGTGCGAAAGAATTAGAATAGATCGTATGAATGAATTAGAATGGATCCTATGAATGAATTAGAATGGATCATGCGAATGAATTAGAATGGATCGTACGAATGAATTAGAATGGATCGTACGAATGAATTAGAATAGATCGTATGAATGAATTAGAATGGATCGTACGAATGAATTAGAATGGATCGTGTGAAAGAATTAGAATGGATCGTACGAATGAATTAGAATGGATCGTGCGAATGAATTAGAATGGATCGTACGAATGAATTAGAATGGATCGTGCTAATGATATAGAATGGATCATACGAATGAGTAAGAATGGATCGTACGAATGAAATAGAATGGATTGTACGAATGAATTAGAATGGATCGTACAAATGAATTAGAATGGATCGTACGAATGAAATAGAATGGATTGCACGAATGAATTAGAATAGATTGTACGAATGAATTAGAATGGATTAGAATGAATTAGAATTCGTATGAATGAATTAGAATGGATCGTACGAATGAATTAGAATGGATCTTACGAATGAATTAGAATGGATCGTACGAAGGAATTAGAATTGATCGTACGAATGAATTAGAATGGATCGTACGAATGAATTAGAATGGATCGTATCAATGAATTAGAATGGATACATTCGCGAATGAATTAGAATGGATCGTACGAATGAATTAGAATGGATCGTATGAATGAATTAGAATGGATCTTACGAATAAATTAGAATGGATCGTACGAATGAATTAGAATGCATCGTACGAATGAATTAGAATGGATACATTTGTGCGAATGAATTAGAATGGATCGTACGAATGAATTAGAATCGATCGTACGAATGAATTAGAATGGATCGTACGAAGGAAGTACAATGGATCGTACGAATGAATTAGAATGGATCGTACGAATGAATTAGAATAGATCGTACGAAGGAATTAGAATGGATCGTACGAAGGAATTAGAATGGATCGTATGAATGAATTAGAATGGATCGTACAAATGAATTAGAATGGATACATTCGTCCGAATGAATTAGAATGGATCGTACGAATGAATTAGAATGGATCGTACGAATGAATTAGAATGGATCGTACGAATAAAATAGAATGGATCGTACGAAGGAATTAGAATGGATCGTACGAAGGAATTAGAATGCATTCGTATGATCCATTCTAATTCATTCGGACGAATATATGCATTCTAATTTATTCGTACGATCCATTCTAATTCATTCGTACAATCCATTCTAATTCATTCGTACGATCCATTCTTACTCATTCGTATGATCCATTCTAATTCATTCGTACGATCCATTCTAATTCATTCGCACGAATGTATCTATTCCATTCGTACGATCCATTCATACGATCCATTCTAATTAATTCATACAATCCATTCTAATTCTTTCACACGATCCATTCTATTTCATTCGTACGATCCATTCAAATCATTCGTACGATTTATTCTAATTCATTCTAATTCATTCGTACGATCCATTCTACGATCCATTCTAATTCATTCGTATATTCCATTCTAATTCATTAGCACGATCCATGCTAATGAATTAGAATGGATCGTACGAATGAATTAGAATGGATCGTGTGAAAGAATTAGAATGGATTGTATGAATGAATTAGAATGGATCGTATGAATGGATCGTACGAATGGAATGGAAACATTCGTGCGAATGAATTAGAATGGATCGTACGAATGAATTAGAATGGATCATACGAATGAGCAAGAATGGATCGTACGAATGAATTAGAATGGATCGTACGAATGAATTAGAATGGATCGTACGAATAAATTAGAATGGATACATTCGTCCGAATGAATTAGAATGGATCATACGAATGCATTCTAATTCCTTCGTACGATCCATTCTAATTCCTTCGTACGATCCATTCTATTTCATTCGTATGATCCATTCTAATTCCTTCGTACGATCCATTCTAATTCCTTCATATCCATTCTAATTCACTCATACGATCCATTCTAATCCATTCGTACGATCCATTCTAATTCATTCGCATGAATGTAACCATTCTAATTCATTCATTTGATCCATTCTAATTCATTCGTACGATCCATTCTAATTCATTCATACAATCCATTCTAATTCTTTCACACGATCCATTCTAATTCATTCGTACGATCCATTCTAATTTATTCGTGCAATCCATTCTATTTCATTCGTACGATCCATTCTTACTCATTCGTACGATCCATTCTAATTCATTCACACGAATGTATCCATTTGTACGAATGAATTAGAATAGATTGTACGAATGAATTAGAATGGATCGTACGAATGAATTAGAATGGATCCTACGAAGGAATTAGAATAGATCGTACAAATGAATTAGAATGGATCGTACGAATGAATTAGAATAGATCGAACGAATGAATTAGAATGGATCGTACGAAGGAATTAGAATGGATCGTACGAATGAATTAGACTGGATCGTACGAATGAATTTAAATGGATACATTTGTGCGAATGAATCTAAATGGATTGTATGAATGAAATACAATGGATCGTACGAATGAATTAGAATGGATCGTACGAATGAATTAGAATAGCTCATACGAATGAATTAGAATGAATCGTATGAATGAATTAGAATGGTTACATTCGAGCGAATAAATTAGAATAGATCGTACGAATGAATTAGAATGGATCGTACGAATAAATTAGAATGGATCGGGGGAATGAATTAGAATGGATCGTACGAATGAATTAGAATGGATCCACCGAATGAGTTAGAATGGATCATACGAATGAATTAGAATGGATTGTATGAATGAATTAGAATGGATTGTGCGAATGAATTAGAATGGATCGTATGAATGAATAAGAATGGATCGTACGAATGAATTAGAATGGATCGTGTGAATGAATTAGCATGAATCGTACGAATGTATTAGAATGGATCGTACGAATGAATTAGAATGAATCGTACGATCCATTCTAATTCAATCGTCCGATCCATTCTAATTCATTCGCATGAATGTATCCATTCTAATTCATTCGTACAATCCATTCTATTTCATTCGTACGATCCATTCTTACTCATTCGTATGATCCATTCTAATTCATTCGTAGGATCCATTCTAATTCGTTCGTACGATCCATTCTAATTCATTCGTACGATCCATTCTAATTCATTCACACGATCCATTCTAATTCATTCATACGATCAATTCTAATTCATTCATACGATCCATTCTAATTCATTCCTACAATCCATTCTAATTCATTCGCCCGATCCATTCTAATTCATTCATACGATCCAGTCTATTCGAATGGATCATACGATCCATTCGAATTCATTCGCATGATCCATTCTAATTCATTTATACGATCCATTCTAATTCATTCATACAATGCATTCTAATTCTTTCACACGATCCATTCTTATTCATTCGTACGATCCATTCTAATTCATTCGTACAATCCATTCTATTTCATTTGTACGATCCATTCTTTCTCATTCATATGATCCATTCTAATTCATTCGTACGATCCATTATAATTCATTTGTACGATCCATTCTAATTCATTCGTACAATCCATTTTATTTCATTCGTACGATCCATTCTTACTCATTCGTATGATCCATTCTAATTCATTCGCACGAATGTATCCATTCTAATTCATTCATATGATCCATTCTAATTCATTCGTACGATCCATTCTAATTCATTCCTACGATCCATTCTAATTCATTCGCACGATCCATTCTAATTCATTCATACGATCCATTCTAATTCATTCATACGATCCATTCTAATTCATTCCTACAATCCATTCTAATTCATTCGCCCGATCCATTCTAATTCATTCATACGATCCATTCTATTCGAATGGATCATACGATCCATTCGAATTCATTCGCATGATCCATTCTAATTCATTCATACGATCCATTCTAATTCATTCATACAATGCATTCTAATTCTTTCACACGATCCATTCTAATTCATTCGTACGATCCATTCTAATTCATTCGTTCAAATCCATTCTATTTTATTTGTACGATCCATTCTTACTCATTCGTATGATCCATTCTAATTCATTCGTACGATCCATTCTAATTCATTTGTACGATCCATTCTAATTCATTCGTACAATCCATTCTATTTCATTCGTACGATCCATTCTTACTCATTCGTATGATTCATTCTAATTCATTCGCACGAATGTATCCATTCTAATTCATTCATACAATCCATTCTAATTCATTCCATACGATCCATTCCAATTCATTCGTACGATCGTACGTATGAATTAGAATGGATCGTACGAATGAATTAGAATAGATTATGCGAATGAATTAGAATGGATCGTATGAATGAATTAGAATGGATCGTATGAATGAATTAGAATGGATCATACGAATGAATAAGAATGAATCGTACGAATGAATTAGAATGGATCGTACGAATGAATTAGAATGGATCGTACGAATAAATTAGAATGGATTCATTCGTCCGAATGAATTAGAATGGATCATACGAATGAGTAAGAATGGATCGTACGAATGAAATAGAATAGATTGTACGAATGAATTAGAATGGATCCTACGAATGAATTAGAATGGATCGTGTGAAAGAATTAGAATGGATTGTATCAATGAATTAGAATGGATCGTACGTTCCATTCTAATTCATTCGTACATTCCATTCTAATTCATTAGCACGATCCATGCTAATTCATTCGTTCGATCAATTCTAATTCATTAGCACGATCCATTCTAATTCATTCGTACGATCTATTCTAATTCATTCGCACGATCCATTCTAATTCATTCATAGGATCCATTCTAATTCATTCATACGATCTATTCTAATTCTTTCGCACGAATGTATCCATTCTAATTCATTCGCACGAATGTATCCATTCTAATTCATTCGTACGATCAATTCTAATTCATTCGCAGAATGTATCCATTCTAATTCATTCGTACGATCCATTCTAATTCATTCATAGGATCCATTCTAATTCATTCATACAATCCATTCTAATTCATTCGCATGAATGTATCCATTCTAATTCATTCGTACGATCAGTTCTAATTAGTTCACAAAATCTATTCTAATTCATTCATATGATCCATTCTAATTCATTTACACGAATGTATCCACTCTAATTCATTCATACGATCCATTCTAATTCATTCGTACGATCCATTCTAATTCACTCATACGATCTATTCTAATACCTTCATACGATCCATTCTAATTCATTTGCACGAATATATCCATTCTAATTCATTCGTACGATCCATTCTAATTCCTTCGTACGATCCATTCTAATTCATTCGTACGATCTATTCTATTTCATTCGTACGATCCATTCTTACTCATTCGTACGATCCATTCTAATTCATTCGTCCGATCCATTCTAATTCATTCGCACGAATGTATCCATTCTAATTCATTAGTTCGATCAATTCTAATTCATTAGTACGATCCATTCTAATTCATTCGTACGATCCATTCTAATTCATTCGCACGATCCATTCTAATTCATTAATAGGATCCATTCTAATTCATTCGTACGATCCATTCTAATTCATTCGCACGAACGTATCCATTCTAATTCATTCATACGATCCATTCTACTTCATTCGTACTATCCGTTCTAATTCACTCATACGATCCATTCTAATTCATTCATACGATCCATTCTAATTCATTTGCACGAATATATCCATTCTAATTCATTCGTACGATCCATTCTAAATCCTTCGTATGATCCATTCTAATTCCTTCGTACGATCCATTCTAATTCCTTCGTATGATCCATTCTATTTCATTCGTATGATCCATTCTAATTCCTTCGTACGATCCATTCTAATTCCTTCGTATCCATTCTAATTCACTCATACAATTCATTCTAATTCATTCGTACGATCCATTCTAATTCATTCATACAATCCATTCTAATTCATTCGCACGAATGTATCCATTCTAATCCATTTATACGATCCATTCTAATCCATTCGTACGATCCATTCTAATTCATTCGCATGAATGTAACCATTCTAATTCATTCATTTGATCCATTCTAATTCATTCGTACGATCCATTCTAATTCATTCGTCTGATCCATTCTAATTCATTCGCACGAATGTATCCATTCTAATTCATTCGTACGATCCATTCTAATTCATTTGTACGATCCATTCTAATTCATTCGTAAGATCCATTCTAATTTATTCGTACGATCCATTCTAATTCATTCGTACGATCCATTCTAATTCATTCGCACGAATGTATCAATTCTAGTTCATTCGTACGATCCATTCTAGTTCATTCGTACGATACATTCTACTTCATTCGTACGATCCATTCTAATTCATTCGTATGATCCATTCTAATTAATTCGTATGATCCATTCTAATTCATTCGTACGATCCATTCTAATTCATTCATACAATCCATTCTAATTCATTCGCACGAATGTATCCATTCTAATTAATTCGTATGATCCATTCTAATTCATTCGTATGATCCATTCTTATTCATTCGCACGATCCAGTCTAATGGATTCGCACGATCCATTCTAATTCATTCGCACGAATATATCCAGTCTAACTTATTCGTACGATCCATTCTAATTCATTCGTACGATGCATTCTAATTCATTCGTACGATCCATTCTTACTCATTCGTATGATCCATTCTAATTCATTCATACGATCCATTCTGATTCATTCGTACGATCGATTCTAATTCATTCGCAATATCCATTCTAATTCATTCGTACGATCCATTCTAATTCATTCGTATGATCCATTCTAATTTATTCGTTCAAATATATCCATTCTAATTCATTCGTACGATCCATTCTAATTCATTCGCACGATCCATTCTAATTCATTCGCATGAATGTATCCATTCTAATTCATTTGCACGATCCATTCTAATTCATTCCTATGATCTATTCTAATTCATTCGTACGATCCATTCTAATTCATTCTAATTCATTCGTACGATCCATTCTACGATCCATTCTAATTCATTCGTATATTCTATTCTAATTCATTAGCACGATCCATGCTAATGAATTAGAATGGATCGTACGATCTAATCTAATTCATTCATACGATCCATTCTTACTCATTCGTATGATCCATTCTAATTCAATCGTACGATCCATTCTAATTCATTCGTACGATCCATTCTAATTCCTTCGTACGATCCATTCTAATTTATTCGTACGATCCATTCTAATTCATTTGTACGATCCATTCTAATTCCTTCGTACGATCCATTCTAATTCATTCGTACGATCCATTCTAATTCATTCGCGCAATCTATTCTAATTCATTCGTACGATCCATTCTAATTCATTCGTACGATCCATTCTAATTCATTCATACAATCCATTCTAATTTATTCGCACGAATGTATCCATTCTAATTCATTCGTACGATCCATTCTAATTCATTCGCACAATCTATTCTAATTCATTCATACGATCCATTCTAATTCATTCGCACGAATGTATCCATTCTAATTCATTCATACGATCCATTCTACTTCATTCGTACTATCCGTTCTAATTCACTCATACGATCCATTCTAATTCATTCATACGATCCATTCTAATTTATTTGCACGAATATATCCATTCTAATTCATTCGTACGATCTATTCTAATTCCTTCGTACGATCCATTCTAATTCCTTCGTCCGATCCATTCTAATTCACTACCTCAGGGGGCGGACTCCGGAGAAGATCACTGCTCCCGACTTCGCCTTCCAGCTAAAGGACGGGAAGACCGACGCTATTCTGCTGAAGCAAAAGATCATCCGGAAGAAGAAGGAGGAGGAGATCGGCGTTATTCCGCCGATGCAGAACGTCCCTCCTCCCTCCAAAGGGGCCAGCAAGGGGGCGGGGAGTTCGGGAGGTAACCCCCGCAAGAAGACGGTCCGGAGGCGGGATTCGCCCATCCGCCTCAACAACCCCGACACGATCGAGATGCTCCGCCAGGAAGCGGACTCCGCGCCTCCACCACCTCCTCGCCCGGACGCCGGCCCAGGTCAGCCACCTGCCCCACTTCCCATTGTTCGCCACAAGATTCAAATGGTCGAGCCCGACGACCCTAACGTCGACCTCCCGCTAAACATGGTGGAAGTCGAATCCGGGATGGCTCAGATTTTAATGGGCAACTTCCCCGGCGATCTGACCGTCCCTCTCCGTGTAGCAGTGCTGACGCCGGAGATGGAGGCCCACGGGAAGAAGAAAGCCAAGCGCGCGAGGCCCGCGCCTTCGAACGCCCAGACGGAGCTGCGGCGAAAAGCGCTGGAGGAGGCAGGCTTGGACTCGGAGCCCGAGTGGACGGACTCCTAATTCATTCATACGATCCATTCTAATTCTTTCACACGATCCATTCTAATTCATTCGTACGATCCATTCTAATTCATTCGCACGATCCATTCTAATTCATTCGCACGATCCATTCTAATTCATTCATACGATCCATTCTAATTCATTCGTACGATCCATTCTAATTCATTCGCACAAATGTATCCATTCTAATTCATTCGTACGATCCATTCTAATTTATTCGCACGATCCATTCTAATTCATTCGTACGATCCATTCTAATTCTTTCACATGATCTATTCTAATTCATTCGTAGGATCCATTCTAATTCATTCGTACAATCTATTCTATTTTATTCGTACGATCCATTCTTACTCATTCGTATGATCCATTCTAATTCATTCGGACGAATGTATCCATTCTAATTTATTCGTACGATCCATTCTAATTCATTCGTATGATCCATTCTAGTTCATTCGTACGATCCATTCTAATTCATTCGTACGATCCACTCTAATTCCTTCGTACGATCCATTCTAATTCATTCATACAATCCATTCTAATTCATTCGTACGATCCATTCTAATTCATTCGTACGATCCATTCTAATTCATTCATCCGATCACAAAGGTATCCATTCTATAATCCATTCGTAGGATCCATTCTAATCCATTCGTACGATCCATTCTAATTCATTCGTACGATCCATTCTAATTCATTCGTTCGAATATATCCATTCTAATCCATTCATACGATCCATTCTAATCCATTCGTACGATCCATTCTAATTCATTCGCACGAATGTAACCATTCTAATTCATTCATTTGATCCATTCTAATTCATTCGTACGATCCATTCTAATTCATTCGTCCGATCCATTCTAATTCATTCGCACGAATGTATCCATTCTAATTCATTCGTACGATCCATTCTAATTCATTCGTACGATCCATTCTAATTCATTCGCACGATCTGTTCTTATTCATTTGCACAATCCATTCTAATTCATTCGCACGAATGTATCCATTCTAATTCATTCGTACGATCAATTCTAATTCATTCGCACGAATGTATCCATTCTAGTTCATTCGTACGATCCATTCTAATTCATTCGTACGATCCATTCTAATTCATTCGCATGATCCATTCTAATTCATTCGTACGATCCATTCTAGTTCATTCATACGATCCATTCTAATTCATTCGTACGATCCATTCTTACTCATTGGTACGATCCATTCTAATTCATTCGTACGATCCATTCTAATTCATTCGCATGATCCATTCTAATTCCTTCGTACGATCCATTCTAATTCATTCGCACGATCCATTCTAATTCATTCCATTCTATTCATTCGTACGATCCATTCTTACTCATTGGTATGATCCATTCTAATTCATTCGCACGAATGTATCCATTCTAATTCATTCGTACGATCCATTCTAATTCATTCGTATGATCCATTCTTATTCATTCGCACGATCCAGTCTAATGGATTCGCACGATCCATTCTAATTCATTCGCACGAATGTATCCATTCTAATTCATTCATACGATCCATTCTAATTCATTCGTACGATCCATTCTAATTCATTCGCACAAATGTATCCATTCTAATTCATTCGTACGATCCATTCTAATTCATTCGTACGATCAGTTCTAATTCATTCATACGATCAATTCTAATTCATTCGTACGATCCATTCTAATTCACTCATACGATCCATTCTAATACATTCATATGATCCATTCTAATTCATTTGCACGAATATATCCATTCTAATTCATTCATACGATCCATTCTAATTCCTTCGTACGATCCATTCTAATTCATTCGTACGATCTATTCTAATTCATTCGTACGATCCATTCTAATTCATTCGTACGATCCATTCTAATTCATTCGCACGAATTCATCCATTCTAATTCATTCGTACGATCCATTCTAATTCATTCGCACGATCCATTCTAATTCATTCGTACGATCCATTCTAATTCTTTCACACGATCCATTCTAATTAATTCGTACGATCCATTCTAATTCATTCGCACGATCCATTCTAATTCATTCGTACGATCCATTCTAATTCATTCACACGATATGTTCTTATTCAATCGCACAATCCATTCTGATTCATTCGCACGAATGTATCCATTCTAATTCATTCCTATGATCAATTCTAATTCATTCGTACGATCCATTCTAATTCATTCATATGATCCATTCTAATTAATTCGTATGATCCATTCTAATTCACTCATACGATCCATTCTAATACATTCATGTATCCATTCTAATCCATTCGTACGATCCATTCTAATTCATTCGTACGATCCATTCTAATTCATTCGCACAAATGTATACATTCTAATTCATTCGTACGATCCATTCTAATTCATTCGCACGATCCATTGTAATTCATTCGTACGATCCATTCTAATTCATTCGCACGATCCATTCTAATTTATTCGTATGATCGATTCTAATTAATTCGTATGATCCATTCTATTCATTCGTACGATCCATTCTAATTCATTCGTAGGATCCATTCTAATTCATTCGCACAATCCATTCTATTTCATTCGTACGATCCATTCTTACTCATTGGTATGATCCATTCTAATTCATTCGCACGAATGTATCCATTCTAATTCATTCGTACGAATCCATTCTAATTCATTCGTACAATCCATTCTATTTCATTCGTACGATCCATTCTTACACATTCGTATGATCCATTCTAATTCATTCGCACGAATGTATCCATTCTAAATCATTCGTACGATCCATTCTAATTCATTCGTACGATCCATTCCAAATCATTCGTACAATCCATTCTATTTCATTCGTATGATCAATTCTAATTCATTAGCATGATCCATTCTAATTCATTCGTACGATCCATTCAAATTCATTCGAACGATCCATTCTAATTCATTCGTACAATCCATTCTATTTCATTCGTATGATCCATTCTTACTCATTCGTATGATCCATTCTAATTCATTCGCACGAATGTATCCATTCTAATCCATTCGTACAATCCATTCTAATCCATTCGTACGATCCATTCTAATTCATTCGCATGAATGTAACCATTCTAATTCATTCATTTGATCCATTCTAATTCATTCGTACGATCTATTCTAATTCATTCGTCCGATCCATTCTAATTCATTCGCACGAATGTATCCATTCTAAACCATTCATACGATCCATTCTAATTTATTCGTACGATCCATTCTAATTCATTCGTAAGATCCATTCTAATTCATTCGTACGATCCATTCTAATTCATTCGTAAGATCCATTCTAATTCATTCGTACGATCCATTCTAATTCATTCGTACGATCCATTCTAATTCATTCGCACGAATGTATCCATTCTAGTTCATTCATACGATCCATTCTAATTCATTCGCAAGATCCATTCTAATTCATTCGTGCGATCAATTCTAATTCATTCGCACGAATGTATCCCACACGATCCACTCTAATTCATTCGTACGTTCCATTCTAATTCATTAGCACGATCCATGCTAATTCATTCGTTCGATCAATTCTAATTCATTAGCACGATCCATTCTAATTCATTCGTACGATCCATTCTAATTCATTCGCACGATCCATCCTAATTCATTCATAGGATCCATTCTAATTCATTCATACGATCTATTCTAATTCTTTCGCACGAATGTATCCATTCTAATTCATTCGCACGAATGTATCCATTCTAATTCATTCGTACGATCCATTGTAATTCATTCGTACGATCCATTTGAATTCATTCGTACGATCCATTCTAATTCATTCATATGATCCATTCTTATTCATTCATACAATCCATTCTAATTCTTTCACACGATCCATTCTAATTTATTCGTACGATCCATTCTAATTCATTCGTACAATCCATTCTATTTCATTCTTACGATCCATTCTTACTCATTCGTATGATCCATTCTAATTCATTCGTATGATCCATTCTAATTCATTCGTAGGATCCATTCTAATTCATTCGTACGATCCATTCTAATTCATTTGTACGATCCATTCTAATTCATTCGTACGATCCATTCTAATTCATTCGTACGATCCATTCTAATTCATTCGTACGATCCATTCTTACTCATTCGTATGATCCATTCTAATTCATTCGTACGATCCATTCTAATTCATTCGCACGAATGTATCTATTCCATTCGTACGATCCATTCATACGATCCATTCTAATTCATTCATACAATCCATTCTAATTCTTTCACACGATCCATTCTATTTCATTCGTACGATCCATTCTAATTCATTCGTATGATTTATTCTAATTCATTCTAATTCATTCGTACGATCCATTCTACGATCCATTCTAATTCATTCGTATATTCCATTCTAATTCATTAGCACGATCCATGCTAATGAATTAGAATGGATCGTACGAATGAATTAGAATGGATCGTGTGAAAGAATTAGAATGGATTGTATGAATGAATTAGAATGGATCGTATGAATGGATCGTACGAATGGAATGGATACATTCGTGCGAATGAATTAGAATGGATCGTATGAATGAATTAGAATGGATCATACGAATGAGCAAGAATGGATCGTACGAATGAATTAGAATGGATCGTACGAATAAATTAGAATGGATCGTACGAATAAATTAGAATGGATACATTCGTCCGAATGAATTAGAATGGATCATACGAATGCATTCTAATTCCTTCGTACGATCCATTCTAATTCCTTCGTACGATCCATTCTATTTCATTCGTATGATCCATTCTAATTCCTTCGTACGATCCATTCTAATTCCTTCGTATCCATTCTAATTCACTCATACGATCCATTCTAATCCATTCGTACGATCCATTCTAATTCATTCGCATGAATGTAACCATTCTAATTCATTCATTTGATCCATTCTAATTCATTCGTACGATCCATTCTAATTCATTCATACAATCCATTCTAATTCTTTTACACGATCCATTCTAATTCATTCGTACGATCCATTCTAATTCATTCGTGCAATCCATTCTATTTCATTCGTACGATCCATTCTTACTCATTCGTACGATCCATTCTAATTCATTCACACGAATGTATCCATTTGTACGAATGAATTAGAATAGATTGTACGAATGAATTAGAATGGATCGTACGAATGAATTAGAATGGATCGTACGAAGGAATTAGAATAGATCGTACAAATGAATTAGAATGGATCGTACGAATGAATTAGAATAGATCGAACGAATGAATTAGAATGGATCGTACGAAGGAATTAGAATGGATCGTACGAATGAATTAGACTGGATCGTACGAATGAATTTAAATGGATACATTTGTGCGAATGAATCTCAATGGATTGTATGAATGAAATACAATGGATCGTACGAATGAATTAGAATGGATCGTACGAATGAATTAGAATAGCTCATACGAATGAATTAGAATGAATCGTATGAATGAATTAGAATGGTTACATTTGTGCGAATAAATTAGAATAGATCGTACGAATGAATTAGAATGGATCGTACGAATAAATTAGAATGGATCGGGGGAATGAATTAGAATGGATCGTACGAAAGAATTAGAATGGATCCACCGAATGAGTTAGAATGGATCATACGAATGAATTAGAATGGATTGTACGAATGAATTAGAATGGATTGTGCGAATGAATTAGAATGGATCGTATGAATGAATAAGAATGGATCGTACGAATGAATTAGAATGGATCGTGTGAATGAATTAGCATGAATCGTACGAATGTATTAGAATGGATCGTACGAATGAATTAGAATGAATCGTATGATCCATTCTAATTCAATCGTCCGATCCATTCTAATTCATTCGCATGAATGTATCCATTCTAATTCATTCGTACAATCCATTCTATTTCATTCGTACGATCCATTCTTACTCATTCGTATGATCCATTCTAATTCATTCGTAGGATCCATTCTAATTCATTCGTACGATCCATTCTAATTCATTCGTACGATCCATTCTAATTCATTCACACGATCCATTCTAATTCATTCATACGATCCATTCTAATTCATTCATACGATCCATTCTAATTCATTCCTACAATCCATTCTAATTCATTCGCCCGATCCATTCTAATTCATTCATACGATCCAGTCTATTCGAATGGATCATACGATCCATTCGAATTCATTCGCATGATCCATTCTAATTCATTTATACGATCCATTCTAATTCATTCATACAATGCATTCTAATTCTTTCACACGATCCATTCTAATTCATTCGTACGATCCATTCTAATTCATTCGTACAATCCATTCTATTTCATTTGTACGATCCATTCTTACTCATTCATATGATCCATTCTAATTCATTCGTACGATCCATTCTAATTCATTTGCACGATCCATTCTAATTCATTCGTACAATCCATTCTATTTCATTCGTACGATCCATTCTTACTCATTCGTATGATCCATTCTAATTCATTCGCACGAATCTATCCATTCTAATTCATTTATATGATCCATTCTAATTCATTCGTACGATCCATTCTAATTCATTCGTACGATCCATTCTAATTCATTCGCACGATCCATTCTAATTCATTCATACGATCCATTCTAATTCATTCATACGATCCATTCTAATTTATTCCTACAATCCATTTAATTCATTCGCCCGATCCATTCTAATTCATTCATACGATCCATTCTATTCGAATGGATCATACGATCCATTCGAATTCATTCGCATGATCCATTCTAATTTATTCATACGATCCATTCTAATTCATTCATACAATGCATTCTAATTCTTTCACACGATCCATTCTAATTCATTCGTATGATCCATTCTAATTCATTCGTACAATCCATTCTATTTCATTTGTACGATCCATTCTTACTCATTCGTATGATCCATTCTAATTCATTCGTACGATCCATTCTAATTCATTTGTACGATCCATTCTAATTCATTCGTACAATCCATTCTATTCCATTCGTACGATCCATTCTTACTCATTCGTATGATCCATTCTAATTCATTCGCACGAATGTATCCATTCTAATTCATTCATACAATCCATTCTAATTCATTCCATACGATCCATTCCAATTCATTTGTACGATCGTACGTATGAATTAGAATGGATCGTACGAATGAATTAGAATTGATTGTGCGAATGAATTAGAATGGATCGTACGAATGAATTAGAATGGATCGTATGAATGAATTAGAATGGATCATACGAATGAATAAGAATGGATCGTACGAATGAATTAGAATGGATCGTACGAATGAATTAGAATGGATCGTACGAATAAATTAGAATGGATTCATTCGTCCGAATGAATTAGAATGGATCATACGAATGAGTAAGAATGGATCATACGAATGAAATAGAATAGATTATACGAATGAATTAGAATGGATCCTACGAATGAATTAGAATGGATCGTGTGAAAGAATTAGAATGGATTGTATGAATGAATTAGAATGGATCGTACGTTCCATTCTAATTCATTCGTACATTCCATTCTAATTTATTAGCACGATCCATGCTAATTCATTCGTTCGATCAATTCTAATTCATTAGCACGATCCATTCTAATTCATTCGTACGATCTATTCTAATTCATTCGCACGATCCATTCTAATTCATTCATAGGATCCATTCTAAATCATTCATACGATCTATTCTAATTCTTTCGCACGAATGTATCCATTCTAATTCATTCGCACGAATGTATCCATTCTAATTCATTCGTACGATCCATTCTAATTCATTCGCACGATCCATTCTAATTCATTCGTACGATCAATTCTAATTCATTCGCAGAATGTATCCATTCTAATTCATTCGTACGATCCATTCTAATTCATTCATAGGATCCATTCTAATTCATTCATACAATCCATTCTAATTCATTCGCATGAATGTATCCATTCTAATTCATTCGTACGATCAGTTCTAATTAGTTCACAAAATCTATTCTAATTCATTCATATGATCCATTCTAATTCATTTACACGAATGTATCCACTCTAATTCATTCATACGATCCATTCTAATTCATTCGTACGATCCATTCTAATTCACTCATACGATCTATTCTAATACCTTCATACGATCCATTCTAATTCATTTGCACGAATATATCCATTCTAATTCATTCGTACGATCCATTCTAATTCCTTCGTACGATCCATTCTAATTCATTCGTACGATCTATTCTATTTCATTCGTACGATCCATTCTTACTCATTCGTACGATCCATTCTAATTCATTCGTCCGATCCATTCTAATTTATTCGCACGAATGTATCCATTCTAATTCATTAGTTCGATCAATTCTAATTCATTCGTACGATCCATTCTAATTCATTCGCACGATCCATTCTAATTCATTAATAGGATCCATTCTAATTCATTCGTTCGATCCATTCTAATTCATTCGCACGAACGTATCCATTCTAATTCATTCATACGATCCATTCTACTTCATTAGTACTATCCGTTCTAATTCACTCATACGATCTATTCTAATTCATTCATACGATCCATTCTAATTCATTTGCACGAATATATCCATTCTAATTCATTCGTACGATCTATTCTAAATCCTTCGTATGATCCATTCTAATTCCTTCGTACGATCCATTCTAATTCCTTCGTACGATCCATTCTATTTCATTCGTATGATCTATTCTAATTCCTTCGTACGATCCATTCTAATTCCTTCGTATCCATTCTAATTCACTCATACAATTCATTCTAATTCATTCGTACGATCCATTCTAATTCATTCATACAATCCATTCTAATTCATTCGCACGAATGTATCCATTCTAATCCATTCATACGATCCATTCTAATCCATTCGTACGATCCATTCTAATTCATTCGCATGAATGTAACCATTCTAATTCATGCATTTGATCCATTCTAATTCATTCGTACGATCCATTCTAATTCATTCCTCCGATCCATTCTAATTCATTCGCACGAATGTATCCATTCTAATTCATTCGTACGATCCATTCTAATTCATTTGTACGATCCATTCTAATTCATTCGTAAGATCCATTCTAATTTATTCGTACGATCCATTCTAATTCATTCGTACGATCCATTCTAATTCATTCGCACGAATGTATCAATTCTAGTTTATTCGTACGATCCATTCTAGTTCATTCGTACGATCCATTCTACTTCATTCGTATGATCCATTCTAATTCATTCGTATGATCCATTCTAATTAATTCGTATGATCCATTCTAATTCATTCGTACGATCCATTCTAATTCATTCATACAATCTATTCAAATTCATTCGCACGAATGTATCCATTCTACTTAATTCGTATGATCCATTCTAATTCATTCTTATGATCCATTCTTATTCATTCGCACGATCCAGTCTAATGGATTCGCACGATCCATTCTAATTCATTCGCACGAATGTATCCATTCTAATTTATTCGTACGGTCCATTCTAATTCATTCGTACGATGCATTCTAATTCATTCGTACGATCCATTCTTACTCATTCGTATGATCCATTCTAATTCATTCATACGATCCATTCTGATTCATTCGTACGATCGATTCTAATTCATTAGCACTATCCATTCTAATTCATTCGTACGATCCATTCTAATTCATTCGTATGATCAATTCTAATTTATTCGTTTAAATATATCCATTCTAATTCATTCGTACGATCCATTCTAATTCATTCGCACGATCCATTCTAATTCATTCGCATGAATGTATCCATTCTAATTCATTTGCACGATCCATTCTAATTCATTCCTATGATCTATTCTAATTCATTCGTATGATCCATTCTAATTCATTCTAATTCATTCGTACGATCCATTCTACGATCCATTCTAATTCATTCGTATATTCTATTCTAATTCATTAGCACGATCCATGCTAATGAATTAGAATGGATCGTACGATCTAATCTAATTCATTCATACGATCCATTCTTACTCATTCGTATGATCCATTCTAATTCAATCGTACGATCCATTCTAATTCATTCGTACGATCCATTCTAATTCCTTCGTACGATCCATTCTAATTCATTCGTACGATCTATTCTAATTCATTTGTACGATCCATTCTAATTCCTTCGTACGATCCATTCTAATTCATTCGTACGATCCATTCTAATTCATTCGCGCAATCTATTCTAATTCATTCGTACGATCCATTCTAATTCATTCGTACGATCCATTCTAATTCATTCATACAATCCATTCTAATTTATTCGCACGAATGTATCCATTCTAATTCATTCGTACGATCCATTCTAATTCATTCGCACAATCTATTCTAATTCATTCATACGATCCATTCTAATTCATTCGCACGAATGTATCCATTCTAATTCATTCATACGATCCATTCTACTTCATTCGTACTATCCGTTCTAATTCACTCATACGATCCATTCTAATTCATTCATACGATCCATTCTAATTTATTTGCACGAATATATCCATTCTAATTCATTCGTACGATCTATTCTAATTCCTTCGTACGATCCATTCTAATTCCTTCGTCCGATCCATTCTAATTCACTACCTCAGGGGGCGGACTCCGGAGAAGATCACTGCTCCCGACTTCGCCTTCCAGCTAAAGGACGAGAAGACCGGCGCTATTCTGCTGAAGCAAAAGATCATCCGGAAGAAGAAGGAGGAGGAGATCGGCGTTATTCCGCCGATGCAGAACGTCCCTCCTCCCTCCAAAGGGGCCAGCAAGGGGGCGGGGAGTTCGGGAGGTAACCCCCGCAAGAAGACGGTCCGGAGGCGGGATTCGCCCATCCGCCTCAACAACCCCGACACGATCGAGATGCTCCGCCAGGAAGCGGACTCCGCGCCTCCACCACCTCCTCGCCCGGACGCCGGCCCAGGTCAGCCACCTGCCCCACTTCCCATTGTTCGCCACAAGATTCAAATGGTCGAGCCCGACGACCCTAACGTCGACCTCCCGCTAAACATAGTGGAAGTCGAATCCGGGATGGCTCAGATTTTAATGGGCAACTTCCCCGGCGATCTGACCGTCCCTCTCCGTGTAGCAGTGCTGACGCCGGAGATGGAGGCCCGCGGGAAGAAGAAAGCCAAGCGCGCGAGGCCCGCGCCTTCGAACGCCCAGACGGAGCTGCGGCGAAAAGCGCTGGAGGAGGCAGGCTTGGACTCGGAGCCCGAGTGGACGGACTCCTAATTCATTCATACGATCCATTCTAATTCTTTCACACGATCCATTCTAATTCATTCGTACGATCCATTCTAATTCATTCGCACGATCCATTCTAATTCATTCGCACGATCCATTCTAATTCATTCATACGATCCATTCTAATTCATTCGTACGATCCATTCTAATTCATTCGCACAAATGTATCCATTCTAATTCATTCGTACGATCCATTCTAATTCATTCGCACGATCCATTCTAATTCATTCGTACGATCCATTCTAATTCTTTCGCACGATCTATTCTAATTCATTCGTAGGATCCATTCTAATTCATTCGTACAATCTATTCTATTTCATTCGTACGATCCATTCTTACTCATTCGTATGATCCATTCTAATTCATTCGGACGAATGTATCCATTCTAATTTATTCATACGATCCATTCTAATTCATTCGTATGAGCCATTCTAGTTCATTCGTACGATCCATTCTAATTCATTCGTACGATCCATTCTAATTCCTTCGTACGATCCATTCTAATTCATTCATACAATCCATTCTAATTCATTCGTACGATCCATTCTAATTCATTCGTACGATCCATTCTAATTCATTCATCCGATCACAAAGGTATCCATTCGTAGGATCCATTCTAATCCATTCGTACGATCCATTCTAATTCATTCGTAAGATCCATTCTAATTCATTCGCTCGAATATATCCATTCTAATCCATTCATACGATCCATTCTAATCCATTCGTACGATCCATTCTAATTCATTCGCACGAATGTTACCATTCTAATTCATTCATTTGATCCATTCTAATTCATTCGTACGATCCATTCTAATTCATTCGTCCGATCCATTCTAATTCATTCGCACGAATGTATCCATTCTAATTCATTCGTACGATCCATTCTAATTCATTCGTACGATCCATTCTAATTCATTCGCACGATCTGTTCTTATTCATTTACACAATCCATTCTAATTCATTCGCACGAATGTATCCATTCTAATTCATTCGTACGATCCATTCTAATTCATTCGCACGAATGTATCCATTCTAGTTCATTCGTACGATCCATTCTAATTCATTCGTACGATCTATTCTAATTCATTCACATGATCCATTCTAATTCATTCGTACGATCCATTCTAGTTCATTCATACGATCCATTCTAATTCATTCGTACGATCCATTCTTACTCATTGGTACGATCCATTCTAATTCATTCGTACGATCCATTCTAATTCATTCGCACGATCCATTCTAATTCCTTCGTACGATCCATTCTAATTCATTCGCACGATCCATTCTAATTCATTCCATTCTATTCATTCGTACGATCCATTCTTACTCATTGGTACGATCCATTCTAATTCATTCGCACGAATGTATCCATTCTAATTTATTCATACGATCCATTCTAATTCATTCGTATGATCCATTCTTATTCATTCGCACGATCCAGTCTAATGGATTCGCACGATCCATTCTAATTCATTCGCACGAATGTATCCATTCTAATTCATTCATAGGATCCATTCTAATTCATTCGTACGATCCATTCTAATTCATTCGCACAAATGTATCCATTCTAATTCATTCGTACGATCCATTCTAATTCATTCGTACGATCAGTTCTAATTCATTCATACGATCAATTCTAATTCATTCGTACGATCCATTCTAATTCACTCATACGATCCATTCTAATACATTCATACGATCCATTCTAATTCATTTGCACGAATATATCCATTCTAATTCATTCATACGATCCATTCTAATTCCTTCATACGATCCATTCTAATTCATTCGTACGATCTATTCTAATTCATTCGTACGATCCATTCTAATTCATTCGTACGATCCATTCTAATTTATTCGCACGAACGTATCCATTCTAATTCATTCGTACGATCCATTCTAATTCATTCGCACGATCCATTCTAATTCATTCGTACGATCCATTCTAATTCTTTCACACGATCCATTCTAATTAATTCGTACGATCCATTCTAATTCATTCGCACGATCCATTCTAATTCATTCGTACGATCCATTCTAATTCATTCGCACGATATGTTCTTATTCATTCGCACAATCCATTCTGATTCATTCGCACGAATGTATCCATTCTAATTCATTCCTACGATCCATTCTAATTCATTCGTACGATCCATTCTAATTCATTCATATGATCCATTCTAATTAATTCGTATGATCCATTCTAATTCACTCATACGATCCATTCTAATACATTCATGTATCCATTCTAATCCATTCGTACGATCCATTCTAATTCATTCGTACGATCCATTCTAATTCATTCGCACAAATGTATCCATTCTAATTCATTCGTACGATCCATTCTAATTCATTCGCACGATCCATTGTAATTCATTCGTACGATCCATTCTAATCCATTCTAATTCATTCGCACGATCCATTCTAATCCATTCTATTTCATTTGTACGATCCATTCTTACACATTCATATGATCCATTCTAATTCATTCGCACGAATGTATCCATTCTAAATCATTCGTACGATCCATTCTAATTCATTCGTACGATCCATTCCAAATCATTCGTACAATCCATTCTATTTCATTCGTACGATCAATTCTAATTCATTAGCATGATCCATTCTAATTCATTCGTACGATCCATTCAAATTCATTCGCACGAACCATTCTAATTCATTCGTACAATCCATTCTATTTCATTCGTATGATCCATTCTTACTCATTCGTATGATCCATTCTAATTCATTCGCACGAATGTATCCATTCTAATCCATTCGTACAATCCATTCTAATCCATTCGTACGATCCATTCTAATTCATTCGCATGAATGTAACCATTCTAATTCATTCATTTGATCCATTCTAATTCATTCGTACGATCTATTCTAATTCATTCGTCCGATCAATTCTAATTCATTCGCACGAATGTATCCATTCTAAACCATTCATACGATCCATTCTAATTTATTCGTACGATCCATTCTAATTCATTCGTAAGATCCATTCTAATTCATTCGTACGATCCATTCTAATTCATTCGTAAGATCCATTCTAATTCATTCGTACGATCCATTCTAATTCATTCGTACGAATCATTCTAATTCATTCGCACGAATGTATCCATTCTTGTTCATTCGTACGATCCATTCTAATTCATTCGCAAGATCCATTCTAATTCATTCGTGCGATCAATTCTAATTCATTCGCACGAATGTATCCCACACGATCCATTCTAATTCATTCGTACGTTCCATTCTAATTCATTAGCACGATCCATGCTAATTCATTCGTTCGACCAATTCTAAATCATTAGCACGATCCATTCTAATTCATTCGTACGATCCATTCTAATTCATTCGCACGATCCATCCTAATTCATTCATAGGATCCATTCTAATTCATTCATACGATCTATTCTAATTCTTTCGCACGAATGTATCCATTCTAATTCATTCGGACGAATGTATCCATTCTAATTCATTCGTACGATCCATTCTAATTCATTCGTACGATCCATTCGAATTCATTCGTACGATCCATTCTAATTCATTCATATGATCCATTCTAATTCATTCATACAATCCATTCTAATTCTTTCACACGATCCATTCTAATTTATTCGTACGATCCATTCTAATTCATTCGTACAATCCATTCTATTTCATTCGTACGATCCATTCTTACTCATTCATATGATCCATTCTAATTCATTCGTATGATCCATTCTAATTCATTCGTAGGATCCATTCTAATTCATTCGTACGATCCATTCTAATTCATTTGTACGATCCATTCTAATTCATTAGACCGAATATATCCATTCTAGTTCATTCGTACGATCCATTCTAATTCATTCGTACGATCCATTCTAATTCATTCGCACGATCCATTCTAATTCATTCGTACGATCCATTCTAATTCATTCATACGATCCATTCTAATTCATTCGTACGATCCATTCTAATTAATTCGTACAATCTATTCTAATTCATTCGTACGAATGGATACATTCGTGTGAATGAATTAGAATGGATCGTACGAATGAGTAAGAATGGATCGTACGAATGAAATAGAATGGATTGCACGAATGAATTAGAATGGATCGTACGAATGAATTAAAATGGATCGTGAGAAAGAATTAGAATGGATTGTATGAATGAATTAGAATGGATCGTACGAAGGAATTAGAATGGATCGTATGAATGAATTAGAATGGATCGTACGAATGAATTAGAATAGATCGTACGAATGAATTAGAATGAATCGTACGAATTAATTAGAATGGATCGTGTGAAAGAATTAGATTGGATCATACGAATGAATTAGAATGGATCGTGCGAATGAATTAGAATGGATCGTACGAATGAATTAGAATGGATCGTGCTAATGAATTAGAATTGATCGAACGAATGAATTAGCATGGATCGTGCATTCGTACGATCCATTCTAATTCATTCGTAAGATCCATTCTAATTCATTCGTACGATCCATTCTAATTCATTCGTACGATCCATTCTAATACATTCGTACGATTCAAGCTAATTCATTCGCACGATCCATTCTAATTCATTCGTATGATCCATTCTTATTCATTCATACGATCCATTCTAATTCATTCGCACAATCCATTCTAATTCATTCGTACAATCCATTCTAATTCATTCGTATGATCCATTCTAATTCATTCGTACGATCCATTCTAATTCATTCGCACGATCCATTCTAATTCATTCATACGACCCATTCTAATTCATTCATACGATCCATTCTAATTCATTCCTACAATCCATTCTAATTCATTCGCCCGATCCATTCTAATTCATTCATACGATCCATTCTATTCGAATGGATCATGCGATCCATTCGAATTCATTCGCACGATCCATTCTAATTCATTCATATGATCCATTCTAATTCATTCATACAATGCATTCTAATTCTTTCACACGATCCATTCTAATTCATTCGTACGATCCATTCTAATTCATTCGTACAATCCATTCTATTTCATTTGTACGATCCATTCTTACTCATTCGTATGATCCATTCTAATTCATTTGTACGATCCATTCTAATTCATTCGTACAATCCATTCTATTTCATTCGTACGATCCATTCTTACTCATTCGTATGATCCATTCTAATTCATTCGCAAGAATGTATCCTTTCTAATTCATTCATACAATCCATTCTAATTCATTCCGTACGATCCATTCTAATTCATTCGTACGATCGTACGAATGAATTAGAATGGATCGTACGAATGAATTAGAATAGATTGTGCGAATGAATTAGAATGGATCGTACGAATGAATTAGAATGGACCATACGAATGAGTAAGAATGGATCGTACGAATGAATTAGAATGGATCGTATGAATGAATTAGAATGGATCGTACGAATAAATTAGAATGGATACATTCGTCCGAATGAATTAGAATGGATCATACGAATGAGTAAGAATGGATCGTACGAATGAAATAGAATAGATCGTACGAATGAATTAGAATGGAATATACGAATGAATTAGAATGGATCGTACGAATGAATTAGAATGGATCGTATGAATGAATTAGAATGGATCGTACGAATGAATTAGAATGGATCGTGCGAATAAATTCGAATGGATGGTGCTAATGAATTAGAATGGAATATAATAGATTGTACGAATGAATTAGAATGGATCGTATGAAGGAATTAGAATGGATCGTACGAATGAATTAGAATAGATCGTACGAATGAATTAGAATGGATACATTCGTGTGAATGAATTAGAATGGATACATTCGTGCGAAAGAATTAGAATAGATCGTATGAATGAATTAGAATGGATCCTATGAATGAATTAGAATGGATCGTGCGAATGAATTAGAATGGATCATACGAATGAATTAGAATGGATCGTGTGAAAGAATTAGAATGGATTGCACGAATGAATTAGAATGGATCGTACGAATGAATTAGAATGGATCGTGTGAAAGAATTAGAATGGATTGTATGAATGAATTAGAACGTACGATCCATATTAATTCATTCGTACGATCCATTCTAATTCCTTCGTACGATACATTCTAATTCATTCGTACGATCCATTCTAATTCATTCGCGCAATATATTCTAATTCATTCGTACGATCCATTCTAATTCATTCATACAGTCCATTCTAATTTATTCGCACGAATGTATCCATTCTAATTCATTCGTACGATCCATTCTAATTCATTAATTTGATCCATTCTAATTCATTTGTACGATCCATTCTAATTCACTCATACTATCCATTCTAATACATTCATACGATCCATTCTAATTCATTTGCACGAATATATCCATTCTAATTCATTCGTACGATCACGAATGTATCCATTCTAGTTCATTCGTACGATCCATTCTAATTCATTCGTACGATCCATTCTAATTCATTCATACGATCTATTCTAATTCATTCATACAATCCATTCTAATTCTTTCACACGATCCATTCTAATTAATTCGTACGATTCATTCGTAGGATCCATTCTAATTCATTAGTATGATCCATTCTAATTCATTCGTACGATCCATTCTAATTCATTCGCACGATCCATTCTAATTCATTCTAATTCATTCGTACAATCCATTCTAATTCATTCGCACGATCCATTCTAATTCATTCTAATTCATTCGTACGATCCATTCTACGATCCATTCTAACTCATTCGTATATTCCATTCTAATTCATTAGCACGATCCATGCTAATGAATTAGAAAGGATCGTACGATCCAATCTAATTCATTCATACGATCCATTCTTACTCATTCGTATGATCCATTCTAATTCAATCGTACGATCCATTCTAATTCATTCGTACGATCCATTCTAATTCCTTCGTACGATCCATTCTAATTCATTCGTACGATCCATTCTAATTCATTCGTACGATCCATTCTAATTCCTTCGTACGATCCATTCTAATTCATTCATACGATCCATTCTAATTCATTCTAATTCATTCGCACGATCCATTCTAATTCATTCGTACGATCCATTCTAATTCATTCATACGATCCATTCTAATTCATTCGCACGAATGTATCCATTCTAATTCATTCGTACGATCCATTCTAATTCATTCACACGTGCAAATGAATTAGAATGGATCGTATGAATGCATTAGAATGGATCGTGCGAATGAATTAGAATGGATTGTACGAATGAATTAGAATGGATCGTACGAATGAACTAGAATGGATACATTCGTGCGAATGAATTAGAATGGATCATAGGAATGAATTAGAATAGATCGTACGTACGATCCATTCTAATGGATACATTTGTGCGAATGAATCTAAATGGATTGTATGAATGAATTACAATGGTTCGTACGATGGATCGTACGAATGAATTAGAATGGATCGTACGAATGAACTAGAATGGATACATTCGTGCGAATGAATTAGAATGGATCGTACGAATGAATTAGAATGGATCGTACGAATGAATTAGAATGGATCTTACGAATGAATTAGAATGGATCGTACGAATGAATTAGAATGGATCGTACGAATGAATTAGAATGGATACATTCGTGCGAATGAATTAGAATGGATCGGATGAATGAATTAGAATGGATCATACGAATGAATTAGAATGGATCGTACGAATGAATTAGAATGGATCGCACGAATAAATTAGAATGGATACATTCGTCCGAATGAATTAGAATGGATCATACGAATGAATAAGAATGGATCGTACGAATGTATTAGAATAGATTGTACGAATGAATTAGAATGGATTAGACGAATGAATTGGAATGGATCGTGTGAAAGAATTAGAATGGATTGTATGAATGAATTAGAATGGAACGTATGAATGAATTAGAATGGATCGTGCGAATGAATTTGAATGGATCGTACGAATTCATTCTAATTCATTCATACAATCCATTCTAATTCTTTCACACAATCCATTTTAATTCATGCGTAGGATCCATTCTAATTCATTCGTACAATCTATTCTATTTCATTCGTACGATCCATTCTTACTCATTCGTATGATCCATTCTAATTCATTCGGACGAATGTATCCATTCTAATTTATTCGTACGATCCATTCTAATTCATTCGTACGATCCATTCTAATTCCTTCGTACGATCCATTCTAATTCATTCGTACGATCCATTCTAATTCATTCGTACGATCCATTCTAATTCATTCGCACAAATGTATCCATTCTAATTCATTCTTATGAAGGAATTAGAATGGATCGTACGAATGAATTAGAATGGATCGTACGAATGAATTAGAATAGATCTTACGAATGAATTAGAATGGATCGTACGAATGAATTAGAATGGATATATTCATGCAAATGAATTAGAATGGATCGTATGAATGTATTAGAATGGATCGTATGAGTGAATTAGAATGGATCGTACGAATGAATTAGAATGGATCGTATGAATGAATTAGAATGGTTACATTCGTGCGAATGAATGAGAATAGATCGTACGAATGAATTAGAATGGATCGTACGAATAAATTAGAATGGATCGTGGGAATGAATTAGAATGGATCGTACGAATGAGTTAGAATGGATCATACGAATGATCCATTCTAATTCATTCATACGATCCATTCTAATTCATTTGCATGAATATATCCATTCTAATTCATTCGTACGATCCATTCTAATTCTTTCGTACGATCCATTCTAATTCCTTCGTACGATCCATTCTAATTCCTTCGTACGATCCATTCTATTTCATTCGTATGATCCATTCTAATTCCTTCGTACGATCCATTCTAATTCCTTCGTATCCATTCTAATTCACTCATACGTTCCATTCTAATTCATTCATACGATCTATTCTAATTCATTCATACAATCCATTCTAATTCTTTCACACGATCTATTCTAATTCATTCGTACGATCCATTCTAATTCATTCGCACAATCCTTTCTATTTCATTCGTACAATCCATTCTTACTCATTGGTACGATCCATTCTAATTCATTCGCACGAATGTATCCATTCTAATTTATTCGTACGAATGAATTAGAATGGATCGTACGAATGAATTAGAATGGATCGTGCGAATGAATTAGAATGGATCGTGCGAATGAATTAGAATGGATCGTACGAATGAACTAGAATGGATACATTCGTGCGAATGAATTAGAATGGATCGTACGATTGAATTAGAATGGATCATACGAATGAATTAGAATGGATCTTACGAATGAATTAGAATGGATCGTACGAATAAATTAGAATGGATTGTATGAATGGTTTAGAATGGATACATTCGTGCGAATGAAATTAGAATGGATCGTACGAATGAATTAGAATGGATCAAATGAATGAATTAGAATGGTTACATTCATGCGAATGAATTAGAATGGATCGTACGAATGGATTAGAATGGATCGTACGAATAGAATAGAATGGATACATTCGTGCGAATGAATTAGATTGGATCATACGAATGAGTAAGAATGGATCGTACGAATGAAATAGAATGGATTAGAATGTATTAGAATGGATCGTACGAATGAACTAGAATGGATACATTCGTGCGAATGAATTAGAATGGATCGTACGAATGAATTAGAATGGATCTTACGAATGAATTAGAATGGATCGTACGAATGAATTAGAATGGATCATACGAATAAATTAGAATTGATACATTCGTGCGAATGAATTAGAATGGATCGGACGAATGAATTAGAATGGATCGTACGCTCGAATGTATCCATTCTAATCCATTCGTACGATCCATTCTAATCCATTCGTACGATCAATTCTAATTCATTCGCATGAATGTAACCATTCTAATTCATTCATTTGATCCATTCTAATTCATTCGTACGATCCATTCTAATTCATTCATACGATCCATTCTAATTCATTCGTACGATCCATTCTAATTCATTCATACAATCCATTGTAATTCATTCGCACGATCCATTCTAATTCATTTATACAATCCATATTAATTCATTCATACAATCCATTCTAATTCATTCATACGATCTATTCTAATTCTTTCGCACGAATGTATCCATTCTAATTCATTCGCACGAATGTATCCATTCTAATTCATTCGTACGATCCATTCTAATTCATTCGCCCGATCCATTCTAATTCATTCGTACGATCAATTCTAATTCATTCGCACGAATGTATCCATTCTAATTCATTCGTACGATCCATTCTAATTCATTCGCCCGATCCATTCTAATTCATTCGTACGATCAATTCTAATTCATTCGCACGAATGTATCCATTCTAATTCATTCGTACGATCCATTCTAATTCATTCATAGGATCCATTCTAATTCATTCATACAATCCATTCTAATTTATTCGCACGAATGTATCCATTCTAATTCATTCGTACAATCAGTTCTAATTCATTCACAAAATCTATTCTAATTCATTCATACGATCCATTCTAATTCATTCACACGAATGTATCCATTCTAATTCATTCATACAATCCATTCTAATTCATTCGTACGATCCATTCTAATTCACTCATACGATCCATTCTAATACATTCATACAATCCATTCTAATTCATTTGCATGAATATATCCATTCTAATTCATTCGTACGATCCATTCTAATTCCTTCGTACGATCCATTCTAATTCATTCGTATGATCTATCCTATTTCATTCGTACGATCCATTCTTACTCATTCGTACGATCCATTCTAATTCATTCGTCCGATCCATTCTAATTCATTCGCATGAATGTATCCATTCTAATTCATTCGTACGATCCATTCTAATTCATTCGCACGATCCATTCTAATTCATTCGTACGATCCATTCTAATTCTTTCACACGATCCATTCTAATTCATTCGTACGATCCATTCTAATTCATTCGCACGATCCATTCTAATTCATTCGTACCATCCATTCTAATTCATTCATACGATCCATTCTAATTCATTCGTACGATCCATTCTAATTCATTCGCACAAATGTATCCATTCTAATTCATTCATACGATCCATTCTAATTCATTTGCACGATCTATTCTAATTCATTCGTACGATCCATTCTAATTCATTCGTACGATCCATTCTAATTCACTCGTATGATCCATTCTAATTAATTCGTATGATCCATTCTAATTCATTCGTATATTCCATTCTAATTCTTTCGCACGATCCATTCATTCGTACGATCCATTCTAATTCAGGATCGTACGAATGAATTAGAATGGATACATTCGTGCGAATGAATTAGAATTGATCGTACGAATGAATTAGAATGGATCGTGCGAATGAATTAGAATGGATCGTACGAATGAATTAGAATGGATCGTACGAATGAACTAGAATGGATACATTCGTGCGAATGAATTAGAATGGATCGTACGAATGAATTAGAATGGATCGTACGAATGAATTAGAATGGATCTTACGAATGAATTAGAATAGATTGTACGAATGAATTAGAATGGATCGAACGAATGAATTAGAATGGATATATTCGTGCGAATGAATTAGAATGGATCGTACGAATGAATTAGATTGGATCGTACGAATGAATTTGAATGGATACATTTGTGCGAATGAATCTAAATAGATTGTATGAATGAATTACAATGGATCGTACGAAAGAATTAGAATGGATCGTACGAATGAATTAGAATAGCTCATACGAATGAATTAGAATGAATCGTATGAATGAATTAGAATGGTTACATTCGTGCGAATGAATTAGAATAGATCGTACGAATGAATTAGAATGGATCGTATGAATAAATTAGAATGGATCGTGGGAATGAATTAGAATGGATCGTACGAATGAATTAGAATGGATCCACCGAATGAGTTAGAATGGATCATACGAATGAATTAGAATGGATTGTACGAATGAATTAGAATGGATTGTGCGAATGAATTAGAATGGATCGTATGAATGAATAAGAATGGATCGTACGAATGAATTAGAATGGATCGTGCGAATGAATTAGCATTAACCGTACGAATGTATTAGAATGGATCGTACGAATGAATTAGAATGAATCGTACGATCCATTCTAATTCATTCGTACGATCCATTCTAATTCATTCGCACGAATGTATCCATTCTAGTTCATTCGTACGATCCATTCTAGTTCATTCGTACGATCCATTCTAATTCATTCGTACGGTCCATTCTAATTCATTCGTATGATCCATTCTAATTAATTCGTATGATCCATTCTAATTCATTCGTACGATCCATTCTAATTCATTCATACAATCCATTATAATTCATTCGCACGAATGTATCCATTCTAATTAATTCGTACGATCCATTCTAATTCATTCGTATTATCCATTCTTATTCAGTCGCACGATCCAGTCTAATGGATTCGCACGATCCATTCTAATTCATTTGCACGAATGTATCCATTCTAATTCATACGATCGTGTGAATGAATTAGAATGGTTACATTCGTGCGAATGAATTAGAATGGATCGTACGAATGGATTAGAATAGATCGTACGAATGGATTAGAATGGATACATTCGTGCGAATGAATTAGAATGGATTGTATGAATGAATTAGAATGGATCGTACGATCCATTCGAATTCATTCGTACAATCCATTCTAATTCATTCGTACGATCCATTCTAATTCATTCGTACGAATGTATCCATTCTAATTCATTTGCACGATCCATTCTAATTCATTCCTATGATCTATTCTAATTCATTCGTACGATCCATTCTAATTCATTCATACGATCCATTCTACGATCCATTCTAATTCATTCGTATATTCCATTCTAATTCATTAGCACGATCCAATCTAATTCATTCATACGATCCATTCTTACTCATTCGTATGATCCATTCAAATTCAATCGTGCGATCCATTCTAATTCATTCGTACGATCCATTCTAATTCCTTCGTACGATCCATTCTAATTCATTCGTACGATCCATTCTAATTCCTTCGTACGATCCATTCTAATTCATTCGTACGATCCATTCTAATTCATTCGCGCAATCTATTCTAATTCATTCGTACGATCCATTCTAATTCATTCGTACGATCCATTCTAATTCATTCATACAATCCATTCTAAGTTATTTTCACGAATGTATCCATTCTAGTTCATTCGTACGATCCATTCTAATTCATTCGCACAATCTATTCTAATTCATTCATACGATCCATTCTAATTCATTCGCACGAATGTATCCATTCTAATTCATTCATACGATCCATTCTACTTCATTCGTACTATCCGTTCTAATTCACTCATACGATCCATTCTAATTCATTCATACGATCCATTCTAATTCATTTGCACGAATATATCCATTCTAATTCATTCGTACGATCCATTCTAATTCCTTCGTACGATCCATTCTAATTCCTTCGTACGATCCATTCTGATTCCTTCGTACGATCCATTCTATTTCATTCGTATGATCCATTCTAATTCCTTCGTACGATCCATTCTAATTCCTTCGTATCCATTCTAATTCACTCATACGATCCATTCTAATTCAGTCGTACGATCCATTCTAATTCATTCATACAATCCATTCTAATTCATTCGCACGAATGTATCCATTCTAATTCATTCGTACGATCAGTTCTAATTCATTCACAAAATCTATTCTAATTCATTCATACGATCCATTCTAATTCATTCGCACGAATGTATCCATTCTAATTCATTCCTACGATCCATTCTAATTCATTCGTACGATCCATTCTAATTCATTCATATGATCCATTCTAATTAATTCGTATGATCCATTCTAATTCACTCATACGATCCATTCTAATACATTCATGTATCCATTCTAATCCATTTGTACGATCCATTCTAATTCATTCGTACGATCCATTCTAATTCATTCGCACAAATGTATCCATTCTAATTCATTCGTACGATCCATTCTAATTCATTCGCACGATCCATTCTAATTCATTCGTACGATCCATTCTAATTCATTCGTACGATCCATTCTAATTCATTCGTATGATCCATTCTAATTAATTCGTATGATCCATTCTAATTCATTCGTACGATCCATTCTAATTCATTCGTACGATCCATTCTAATTCATTCGCACAATCCATTCTATTTCATTCGTACGATCCATTCTTACTCATTGGTATGATCCATTCTAATTCATTCGCACGAATGTATCCATTCTAATTCATTCGTACGAATCTATTCTAATTCATTCGTACAATCCATTCTATTTCATTCGTACGATCCATTCTTACTCATTCGTATGATCCATTCTAATTCATTCGCACGAATGTATCCATTCTAAATCATTCGTACGATCCATTCTAATTCATTCGTATGATCCATTCTAAATCATTCGTACAATCCATTCTATTTCATTCGTACGATCAATTCTAATTCATTAGCACGATCCATTCTAATTCATTCGTACGATCCATTCAAATTCATTCGCACGATCCATTCTAATTCATTCGTACAATCCATTCTATTTCATTCGTATGATCCATTCTTACTCATTCGTATGATCCATTCTAATTCATTCGCACGAATGTATCCATTCTAATCCATTCGTACAATCCATTCTAATCCATTCGTACGATCCATTCTAATTCATTCGCATGAATGTAACCATTCTAATTCATTCATTTGATCCATTCTAATTCATTCGTACGATCCATTCTAATTCATTCGTCCGATCCATTCTAATTTATTCGCACGAATGTATCCATTCTAAACCATTCATACGATCCATTCTAATTTATTCGTACGATCCATTCTAATTCATTCGTAAGATCCATTCTAATTCATTCGTACGATTCATTCTAATTCATTCGTAAGATCCATTCTAATTCATTCGTACGATCCATTCTAATTCATTCGTACGATCCATTCTAATTCATTCGCACGAATGTATCCATTCTAGTTTATTCGTACGATCCATTCTAATTCATTCGTACGATCCATTCTAATTCATTCGCAAGATCCATTCTAATTCATTCGTGCGATCAATTCTAATTCATTCGCACGAATGTATCCCACACGATCCATTCTAATTCATTCGTACGTTCCATTCTAATTCATTAGCACGATCCATGCTAATTCATTCGTTCGATCAATTCTAATTCATTAGCACGATCCATTCTAATTCATTCGTACGATCCATTCTAATTCATTCGCACGATCCATCCTAATTCATTCATAGGATCCATTCTAATTCATTCATACGATCTATTCTAATTCTTTCGCACGAATGTATCCATTCTAATTCATTCGCACGAATGTATCCATTCTAATTCATTCGTACGATCCATTCTAATTTATTCGTACGATCCATTCGAATTCATTCGTACGATCCATTCTAATTCATTCATATGATCCATTCTAATTCATTCATACAATCTATTCTAATTCTTTCACACGATCCATTCTAATTCATTCGTACGATCCATTCTAATTCATTCGTACAATCCATTCTATTTCATTCGTACGATCCATTCTTACTCATTCGTATGATCCATTCTAATTCATTCGTCTGATCCATTCTAATTCATTCGTACGATCCATTCTAATTCATTTGTACGATCCATTCTAATTCATTCGCACGAATGTATCCATTCTAGTTCATTCGTACGATCCATTCTAATTCATTCGTACGATCCATTCTAATTCATTCGCACGATCCATTCTAATTCATTCGTATGATCCATTCTAATTCATTCGTACGATCCATTCTAATTCATTCCTACGATCCATTCTAATTTATTCGTACAATCTATTCTAATTCGTTCATACAAATAGATACATTCGTGTGAATGAATTAGAATGGATCGTACGAATGAGTAAGAATGGATCGTACGAATGACATAGAATGGATTGCACGAATGAATTAGAATGGATCGTACGAATGAATTAGAATGGATCGTGTGAAAGAATTAGAATGGATTGTATGAATGAATTAGAATGGATCGTACGAAGGAATTAGAATGGATCGTATGAATGAATTAGAATGGATCGTACGAATGAATTAGAATAGATCGTACGAATGAATTAGAATGAATCATACGAATGAATTAGAATGGATCGTGTGAAAGAATTAGAATGGATCATACGAATGAATTAGAATGGATCGTGCGAATGAATTAGAATGGATCGTACGAATGAATTAGAATGGATCGTGCTAATGAATTAGAATTGATCGAACGAATGAATTAGCATGGATCGTGCATTCGTACGATCCATTCTAATTCATTCGTAAGATCCATTCTAATTCATTCGTACGATCCATTCTAATTCATTCGTACGATCCATTCTAATACATTCGTACGATTCATGCTAATTCATTTGCACGATCCATTCTAATTCATTCGTATGATCCATTCTTATTCATTCATACGATCCATTCTAATTCATTCGCACAATCCATTCTAATTCATTCGTACAATCCATTCTAATTCATTCGTATGATCCATTCTAATTCATTTGTACGATCCATTCTAATTCATTCGCACGATCCATTCTAATTCATTCATACGACCCATTCTAATTCATTCATACGATCCATTCTAATTCATTCCTACAATCCATTCTAATTCATTCGCCCGATCCATTCTAATTCATTCATACGATCCATTCTATTCGAATAGATCATGCGATCCATTCGAATTCATTCGCACTATCCATTCTAATTCATTCATACGATCCATTCTAATTCATTCATACAATGCATTCCAATTCTTTCACACGATCCAATCTAATTCACTCGTACGATCCATTCTAATTCATTCGTACAATCCATTCTATTTTATTTGTACGATCCATTCTTACTCATTCGTATGATCCATTCTAGTTCATTTGTACGATCCATTCTAATTCATTCGTACGATCCATTCTTACTCATTCGTACGATCCATTCTTACTCTTTCGTATGATCCATTCTAATTCATTCGCACGAATGTATCCATTCTAATTCATTCATACAATCCATTCTAATTCATTTCGTACGATCCTTTCTAATTCATTCGTACGATCGTACGAATGAATTAGAATGGATCGTACGAATGAATTAGAATAGATTGTGCGAATGAATTAGAATGGATCGTACGAATGAATTAGAATGGATCATACGAATGAGTAAGAATGGATCGTACGAATGAATTAGAATGGATCGTATGAATGAATTAGAATGGATCGTACGAATAAATTAGAATGGATACATTCGTCCGAATGAATTAGAATGGATCATACGAATAAGTAAGAATGGATCGTACGAATGAAATAGAATAGATCGTACGAATGAATTAGAATGGAATATACGAATGAATTAGAATGGATCGTACGAATGAATTAGAATGGATCGTATGAATGAATTAGAATGGATCGTACGAATGAATTAGAATGGATCGTGCGAATGAATTCGAATAGATGGTGCTAATGAATTTGAATGGAATAGAATAGATTGTACGAATGAATTAGAATGGATCGTATGAAGGAATTAGAATGGATCGTACGAATGAATTAGAATAGATCGTACGAATGAATTAGAATGGATACATTCGTGTGAATGAATTAGAATGGATACATTCGTGCGAAAGAATTAGAATAGATCGTATGAATGAATTAGAATGGATCCTATGAATGAATTAGAATGGATCGTGCGAATGAATTAGAATGGATCGTACGAATGAATTAGAATGGATCGTGTGAAAGAATTAGAATGGATTGCACGAATGAATTAGAATGGATCGTACGAATGAATTAGAATGGATCGTGTGAAAGAATTAGAATGGATTGTATGAATGAATTAGAACGTACGATCCATTCTAATTCATTCGTATGATCCATTCTAATTCCTTCGTACGATACATTCTAATTCATTCGTACGATCCATTCTAATTCATTCGTGCAATCTATTCTAATTCATTCGTACGATCCATTCTAATTCATTCATTCAATCCATTCTAATTTATTCGCACGAATGTATCCATTCTAATTCATTTGTACGATCCATTCTAATTCATTAATTTGATTCATTCTAATTCATTTGTACGATCCATTCTAATTCACTCATACTATCCATTCTAATACATTCATACGATCCATTCTAATTCATTTGCACGAATATATCCATTCTAAATCATTCGTACGATCTCGAATCTATCCATTCTAGTTCATTCGTACGATCCATTCTAATTTATTCGTACGATCCATTCTAATTCATTCATACGATCTATTCTAATTCATTCATACAATCCATTCTAATTCTTTCACACGATCCATTCTAAGTCATTCGTACGATTCATTCGTAGGATCCATTCTAATTCATTCGTATGATCCATTCTAATTCATTCGTACGATCCATTCTAATTCATTCGCACGATCCATTCTAATTCATTCTAATTCATTCATACAATCCATTCTAATTCATTCGCGCGATCCAATCTAATTCATTCTAATTCATTCGTACGATCCATTCTACGATCCATTCTAACTCATTCGTATATTCCATTCTAATTCATTAGCACGATCCATGCTAATGAATTAGAATGGATCATACGATCCAATCTAATTCATTCATACGATCCATTCTTACTCATTCGTATGATCCATTCTAATTCAATCGTACGATCCATTCTAATTCATTCGTACGATCCATTCTAATTCCTTCGTACGATCCATTCTAATTCATTCGTACGATCCATTCTAATTCATTCGTACGATCCATTCTAATTCCTTCGTACGATCCATTCTAATTCATTCATACGATCCATTCTAATTCATTCTAATTCATTCGCACGATCCATTCTAATTCATTCGTACGATCCATTCTAATTCATTCATACGATCCATTCTAATTCATTCGCACGAATGTATCCATTCTAATTCATTCGTACGATCCATTCTAATTCATTCACACGTGCAAATGAATTAGAATGGATCGTATGAATGCATTAGAATGGATCGTGCGAATGAATTAGAATGGATTGTACGAATGAATTAGAATGGATCGTACGAATGAACTAGAATGGATACATTCGTGCGAATGAATTAGAATGGATCATACGAATGAATTAGAATGGATCGTACGTACGATCCATTCTAATGGATACATTTGTGCGAATGAATCTAAATGGATTGTATGAATGAATTACAATGGATCGTACGATGGATCGTACAAATGAATTAGAATGGATCGTACGAATGAACTAGAATGGATACATTCGTGCGAATGAATTAGAATGGATCGTACGAATGAATTAGAATGGATCGTACGAATGAATTAGAATGGATCTTACGAATGAATTAGAATGGATCGTACGAATGAATTAGAATGGATCGTACGAATGAATTAGAATGGATACATTCGTGCGAATGAATTAGAATGGATCGGATGAATGAATTAGAATGGATCGTACGAAAGAATTAGAATGGATCGTACGAATGAATTAGAATGGATCGTACGAATAAATTAGAATGGATACATTCGTCCGAATGAATTAGAATGGATCATACGAATGAATAAGAATGGATCGTACGAATGTATTAGAATAGATTGTACGAATGAATTAGAATGGATTAGACGAATGAATTAGAATGGATCGTGTGAAAGAATTAGAATGGATTGTATGAATGAATTAGAATGGAACGTATGAATGAATTAGAATGGATCGTGCGAATGAATTTGAATGGATCGTACGAATTCATTCTAATTCATTCATACAATCCATTCTAATTCTTTCACACGATCCATTTTAATTCATTCGTAGGATCCATTCTAATTCATTCATACAATCTATTCTATTTCATTCGTACGATCCATTCTTACTCATTCGTATGATCCATTCTAATTCATTCGGACGAATGTATCCATTCTAATTTATTCGTACGATCCATTCTAATTCATTCGTACGATCCATTCTAATTCCTTCGTACGATCCATTCTAATTCATTCGTACGATCCATTCTAATTCATTCATAAGATCCATTCTAATTCATTCGCACAAATGTATCCATTCTAATTCATTCGTACGAAGGAATTAGAATGGATCATACGAATGAATTAGAATGGATCGTACGAATGAATTAGAATAGATCTTACGAATGAATTAGAATGGATCGTACGAATGAATTAGAATGGATATATTCATGCAAATGAATTAGAATGGATCGTATGAATGTATTAGAATGGATCGTATAAGTGAATTAGAATGGATCGTACGAATGAATTAGAATGGATCGTATAAATGAATTAGAATGGTTACATTCGTGCGAATGAATGAGAATAGATCGTACGAATGAATTAGAATGGATCGTACGAATAAATTAGAATGGATCGTGGGAATGAATTAGAATGGATCGTACGAATGAATTAGAATGGATCCACCGAATGAGTTAGAATGGATCATACGAATGATCCATTCTAATTCATTCATACGATCCATTCTAATTCATTTGCACGAATATATCCATTCTAATTCATTCGTACGATCCATTCTAATTCTTTCGTACGATCCATTCTAATTCCTTCGTACGATCCATTCTAATTCCTTCGTACGATCCATTCTATTTCATTCGTATGATCCATTGTAATTCCTTCGTACGATCCATTCTAATTCCTTCGTATCCATTCTAATTCACTCATACGATCCATTCTAATTCATTCATACGATCTATTCTAATTCGTTCATACAATCCATTCTAATTCTTTCACACAATCCATTCTAATTCATTCGTACGATCCATTCTAATTCATTCGCACAATCCTTTCTATTTCATTCGTACGATCCATTCTTACTCATTGGTACGATCCATTCTAATTCATTCGCACGAATGTATCCATTCTAATTTATTCGTACGAATGAATTAGAATGGATCATACGAATGAATTAGAATGGATCGTGCGAATGAATTAGAATGGATCGTGCGAATGAATTAGAATGGATAGTACGAATGAACTAGAATGGATACATTCATGCGAATGATTTAGAATGGATCGTACGAATGAATTAGAATGGATCATACGAATGAATTAGAATGGATCTTACGAATGAATTAGAATGGATCGTATGAATAAATTAGAATGGATTGTATGAATGGTTTAGAATGGATACATTCGTGCGAATGAAATTAGAATGGATCGTACGAATGAATTAGAATGGATCAAATGAATGAATTAGAATGGTTACATTCATGCGAATGAATTAGAATGGATCGTACGAATGGATTAGAATGGATCGTACGAATGGAATAGAATGGATACATTCGTGCGAATGAATTAGATTGGATCATACGAATGAGTAAGAATGGATCGTACGAATGAAATAGAATGGATTAGAATGTATTAGAATGGATCGTACGAATGAACTAGAATGGATACATTCGTGCGAATGAATTAGAATGGATCGTACGAATGAATTATAATGGATCTCACGAATGAATTAGAATGGATCGTACGAATTAATTAGAATGGATCATACGAATAAATTAGAATTGATACATTCGTGCGAATGAATTAGAATGGATCGGACGAATGAATTAGAATGGATCGTACGCTCGAATGTATCCATTCTAATCCATTCGTACGATCCATTCTAATCCATTCGTACGATCAATTCTAAATCATTCGCATGAATGTAACCATTCTAATTCATTCATTTGATCCATTCTAATTCATTCGTACGATCCATTCTAATTCATTCATACGATCCATTCTAATTCATTCGTACGATCCATTCTAATTCATTCATACAATCCATTCTAATTCATTCGCACGATCCATTCTAATTCATTTATACGATCCATTCTAATTCATTCATACAATCCATTCTAATTCATTCATACGATCTATTCTAATTCTTTCGCACGAATATATCCATTCTAATTCATTCGCATGAATGTATCGATTCTAATTCATTCGTACGATCCATTCTAATTCATTCGCCCGATCCATTCTAATTCATTCGTATGATCAATTCTAATTCATACGCACGAATGTATCCATTCTAATTCATTCGTACGATCCATTCTAATTCATTCATAGGATCCATTCTAATTCATTCATACAATCCATTCTAATTTATTCGCACGAATGTATCCATTCTAATTCATTCGTACGATCAGTTCTCATTCATTCACAAAATCTATTCTAATTCATTCATACGATCCATTCTAATTCATTCACACGAATGTATCCATTCTATTTCATTCATATGATCCATTCTAATTCATTCGTACGATCCATTCTAATTCACTCATACGATCCATTCTAATACATTCATACGATCTATTCTAATACATTCATACGATCCATTCTAATTCATTTGCACGAATATATCCATTCTAATTCATTCGTACGATCCATTCTAATTCCTTCGTACGATCCATTCTAATTCATTCGTATGATCTATCCTATTTCATTCGTACGATCCATTCTTACTCATTCGTACGATCCATTCTAATTCATTCGTCCGATCCATTCTAATTCATTCGCACGAATGTATCCATTCTAATTCATTCGTACGATCCATTCTAATTCATTCGCACGATCCATTCTAATTTATTCGTACGATCCATTCTAATTCTTTCACACGATCCATTCTAATTCATTCGTACGATCCATTCTAATTCATTCGCACGATCCATTCTAATTCATTCGTACAATCCATTCTAATTCATTCATACAATCCATTCTAATTCATTCGTACGATCCATTCTAATTCATTCGCACAAATGTATCCATTCTAATTCATTCATACGATCCATTCTAATTCATTTGCACGATCTATTCTAATTCATTCGTACGATCCATTCTAATTCATTCGTACGATCCATTCTAATTCATTCGTATGATCCAATCTAATTAATTCGTATGATCCATTCTAATTCATTCGTATATTCCATTCTAATTCATTCGCACGATCCATTCATTCGTACGATCCATTCTAATTCAGGATCGTACGAATGAATTAGAATGGATACATTCGTGCGAATGAATTAGAATTGATCATATGAATGAATTAGAATGGATCGTGCGAATGAATTAGAATGGATCGTACGAATGAATTAGAATGGATCGTACGAATGAACTAGAATGGATACATTCGTGCGAATGAATTAGAATGGATCGTACGAATGAATTAGAATGGATTGTACGAATGAATTAGAATGGATCTTACGAATGAATTAGAATGGATCGTACGAATGAATTATAATGGATATATTCGTGCGAATGAATTAGAATGGATCGTACGAATGAATTAGACTGGATTGTACGAATGAATTTGAATGGATACATTTGTGCGAATAAATCTAAATAGATTGTATGAATGAATTACAATGGATCGTACGAAAGAATTAGAATGGATCGTACGAATGAATTAGAATAGCTCATACGAATGAATTAGAATGAATCGTATGAATGAATTAGAATGGTTACATTCGTGCGAATGAATTAGAATAGATCGTACGAATGAATTAGAATGGATCGTATGAATAAATTAGAATGGATCGTGGGAATGAATTAGAATGGATCGTACGAATAAATTAGAATGGATCCACCGAATGAGTTAGAATGGATCATATGAATGAATTAGAATGGATTGTACGAATGAATTAGAATGGATTTTGCGAATGAATTAGAATGGATCGTATGAATGAATAAGAATGGATCTTACGAATGAATTAGAATGGATCGTGCGAATGAATCAGCATTAACCGTACGAATGTATTAGAATGGATCGTACGAATGAATTAGAATGAATCGTACGATCCATTCTAATTCATTCGTACGATCCATTCTAATTCATTCGCACGAATGTATCCATTCTAGTTCATTCGTACGATCCATTCTAGTTCATTCGTACGATCAATTCTAATTCATTCGTACGGTCCATTCTAATTCATTCGTATGATCCATTCTAATTAATTCGTATGATCCATTCTAATTCATTCGTACGATCCATTCTAATTCATTCATATAATCCATTCTAATTCATTCGCACGAATGTATCCATTCTAATTAATTCGTACGATCTATTCTAATTCATTCGTATTATCCATTCTTATTCAGTCGCACGATCCAGTCTAATGGATTCGCACGATCCATTCTAATTCATTTGCACGAATGTATCCATTCTAATTCATACGATCGTGTGAATGAATTAGAATGGTTACATTCGTGCGAATGAATTAGAATGGATCATACGAATGGATTAGAATGGATCGTACGAATGGATTAGAATGGATACATTCGTGCGAATGAATTAGAATGGATTGTATGAATGAATTAGAATGGATCGTACGATCCATTCGAATTCATTCGTACAATCCATTCTAATTCATTCGTACGATCCATTCTAATTCATTCATACGAATGTATCCATTCTAATTCATTTGCACGATCCATTCTAATTCATTCCTATGATCTATTCTAATTCATTCGTACGATCCATTCTAATTCATTCATACGATCCATTCTAATTCATTCGTATATTCCATTCTAATTCATTAGCACGATCCAATCTAATTCATTCATACGATCCATTCTTACTCATTCGTATGATCCATTCAAATTCAATCGTACGATCCATTCTAATTCATTCGTACGATCCATTCTAATTCCTTCGTACGATCCATTCTAATTCATTCATACGATCCATTCTAATTCCTTCGTACGATCCATTCTAATTCATTCGTACGATCCATTCTAATTCATTCGTGCAATCTATTCTAATTCATTTGTATGATCCATTCTAATTCATTCGTACGATCCATTCTAATTCATTCATACAATCCATTCTAATTTATTTACACGAATGTATCCATTCTAGTTCATTCGTACGATCCATTCTAATTCATTCGCACAATCTATTCTAATTCATTCATACGATCCATTCTAATTCATTCGCACGAATGTATCCATTCTAATTCATTCATACGATCCATTCTACTTCATTCGTACTATCCGTTCTAATTCACTCATACGATCCATTCTAATTCATTCATATGATCCATTCTAATTCATTTGCACGAATATATCCATTCTAATTCATTCGTACGATCCATTCTAATTCCTTCGTACGATCCATTCTAATTCCTTCGTACGATCCATTCTGATTCCTTCGTACGATCCATTCTATTTCATTCGTATGATCCATTCTAATTCCTTCGTACGATCCATTCTAATTCCTTCGTATCCATTCTAATTCACTCATACGATCCATTCTAATTCAGTCGTATGATCCATTCTAATTCATTCATACAATCCATTCTAATTCATTCGCACGAATGTATCCATTCTAATTCATTCGTACGATCAGTTCTAATTCATTCACAAAATCTATTCTAATTCATTCATACGATCCATTCTAATTCATTCACACGAATGTATCCATTCTAATTCATTTATACGATCCATTCTAATTCATTCGTACGATCCATTCTAATTCACTCATACGATCCATTCTAATACATTCATACGATCCATTCTAATTCATTTGCACGAATATATCCATTCTAATTCATTCGTACGATCCATTCTAATTCCTTCGTACGATCCATTCTAATTCATTCGTACGATCTATTCTAATTCATTCGTCCGATCCATTCTAATTCATTCGCACGAATGTATCCATTCTAATTCATTTGTACGATCCATTCTAATTCATTCGTTTGATCCATTCTAATTCATTCATTTGATCCATTCTAATTCATTCGTACGATCCATTCTAATTCATTCGTCCGATCCATTCTAATTCATTCGCACGAATGTATCCATTCTAATTCATTCGTACGATCCATTCTAATTCATTCGTAATATCCATTCTAATTCATTCGTACGATCCATTCTAATCCATTCGCACGAATGTATCCATTCTAGTTCATTTGTACGATCCATTCTAATTCATTCGTACGATCCATTCTAATTCATTCGAACGATCCATTCTAATTCATTCGTACGATCAATTCTAATTCATTCGCACGAATGTATCCATTCTAATTCATTCGTACGATCCTGAATTAGAATGGATCGTACGAATGAATTAGAATGGATACCTTTGTGCATATGAATTAGAATGGATCGTACGAATGAATTAGAATGGATCATATTAATGAATTAGAATGGATCGTACGAATGAATTAGAATGGATACATTCGTGCGAATGAATTAGAATGGATCGTGCGAATCAATTGGACTGGATCGTGCGAATGAATAAGAATAGATCATACGAATGAATTAGAATGGATCGTACGAATTAATTAGAATGGATACATTCGTGCGAATGAATTAGAATCGATTGTATGAATGAATTAGAATGGATCGTACGAATGAATTAGAATGGATCGTATGAATGAATTAGAATGAATCGTATGAGTGAATTAGAACGGATAGTACGAATGAAGTAGAATGGATCGTATGAATGAATTAGAATGGATACATTCGTGCGAATGAATTAGAATGGATCGTATGAATGAATTAGAATAGATTATGCGAATGAATTAGAATGGATCGTACAACTGAATTAGAATGGATCGTACAAATCAATTAGAATGGATCTTACGAAGGAATTAGAATGGATCGTACGAATGAGTAAGAATGGATCGTACGAATAAAATAGAAAGGATTGTACGAATGAATTAGAATGGATTCGTACGAATGAATTAGAATGGATACATTCGTTCGAATGAATTAGAATGGATCGTACGAATGAATTAGAATGGATCGTACGAATGCATTAGAATAGATTGTGCGAATGAATTAGAATGGATCGTGCGAATGAAATAGAATGGATACAAATGAATTAGAATGGATCATACGAATGAATTAGAATGACGATCCATTCTTACTCATTCGTATGATCCATTCTAATTTATTCGCACGAATGTATCCATTCTAATTCATTCGTACGTCTAATTCATTCGTACGGTCCATTATAATTCATTCGCACAATCCATTCTATTTCATTCGTACGATCCATTCTAATTCATTCGTACGATCCATTCTAATTCATTCGTCCGATCCATTCTAATTCATTCGCACGAATGTATCCATTCTAATTCATTCGTACGATCCATTCTAATTCATTCGTACGATCCATTCGATTGTGCGAATGAATTAGAATGGACCGTACGAATGAATTAGAATGGATACATTCATGCGAATGAATTAGAATGGATCGGACGAATGAATTAGAATGGATCGGACGAATGAATTAGAATGGATTGTATGAATGAATTAGAATGGATCGTACGAATGAATTAGAATGGATCGTGCGAATGAATTAGAATGGATCGTACGAATGAATTAGAATGGATCGTGTGAAAGAATTAGAATGGATGAAACGAATGAATTAGAATGGATCGTGCGAATGAATTAGAATGGATCGTATGAATGAATTAGAATAGATTTTGTGAATGAATTAGAACTGATCGTACGAATGAATTAGAATGGATCGTACAAATGAATTAGAATGGATACATTTGTGCGAATGAATTAGAATGGATCGTACGAATGAATTAGAATGGATCGTATGAATGAATTAGAATGGATACATTCGTGCGAATGAATTAGAATGGATCGTGCGATTCCATTAGACTGGATCGTGCGAATGAATAAGAATGGATCATACGAATGAATTAGAATGGATCGCACGAATTAATTAGAATGGATACATTCGTGCGAATGAATTAGAATGGATTGTATGAATGAATTAGAATGGATCGTACGAATGAATTAGAATGGATCATACGAATTAATTAGAATGGATCATACGAATGAATTAGAATGGATCGTACGAATGAATTAGAATGGATCGTACGAATGAACTAGAATGGATCGTACGAATAAATTAGAATGGATACATTCGTCCGAATGAATTAGAATGGATCATACGAATGAGTAAGAATGGATCGTACGAATGAAATAGAATAGATTGTACGAATGATTTAGAATGGATCCTACGAATGAATTAGAATAGATCGTGTGAAAGAATTAGAATGGATTGTATGAATGAATTAGAATAAATTCGTACGATCCATTCGAATTCATTCGCACGATCCATTCTAATTCATTCATACGATCCATTCTAATTCATTCATACAATCCATTCTAATTCTTTCACACAATCCATTCTAATTCATTCGTAGGATCCATTCTAATTCATACGTACAATCTATTCTATTTCATTCGTACGATCCATTCTTACTCATTCGTATGATCCATTCTAATTCATTTGGACGAATGTATCCATTCTAATTCATTCGTACGATCCATTCTAATTCATTCGTACGATCCATTCTAATTCATTCGTACGATCCATTCTAATTCATTCGTCCGATCCATTCTAATTCATTCGCACGAATGTATCCATTCTAATTCATTCGTACGGTACATTCTAATTCATTCGTACAATCTATTCTATTTCATTCGTACGATCCATTCTTACTCATTCGTATGATCCATTCTAATTCATTCGGACGAATGTATCCATTCTAATTTATTCGTATGATCCATTCTAATTCATTCGTACGATCCATTCTAATTCACTCATACAATCCATTCTAATTCTTTCATACAATCCATTCTAATTCTTTCGTGTCACACGGTCCATTCTAATTCATTCGTACGCTCCATTGTAATTCATTAGCACGATCCATGCTAATTCATTCGTTCGATCAATTCTAATTCATTAGCACGATCCATTCTAATTCATTCGTACGATCCATTCTAATTCATTCGCACGATCCATTCTAATTCATTCATAGGATCCATTCTAATTCATTCATACAATCCATTCTTATTCATTCATACAATCCATTCTAATTCTTTTACACGATCCATTCTAATTCATTCGTAGGATCCATTCTAATTCATTCGTACAATCTATTCTATTTCATTCGTACGATCCATTCTTACTCATTCGTATGATCCATTCTAATTCATTCGGACGAATGTATCCATTCTAATTTATTCATATGATCCATTCTAATTCATTCGTACGATCCATTCTATTTCATTCGTACGATCCATTCTTACTCATTCGTACGATCCATTCGAATTCATTCGCACGATCCATTCTAATTCATTCATACGATCCATTCTAATTCGTTCATACAATCCATTCTAATTCTTTCACAAGATCCATTCTAATTCATTCGTAGGATCCATTCTAATTCATTCGTACAATCTACTCTATTTCATTCGTACGATCCATTCTTACTCATTCGTATGATCCATTCTAATTCATTCGGACGAATGTATCCATTCTAATTCATTCGTACGATCCATTCTAATTCATTCGTATGATCCATTCTAATTAATTTGTATGATCCATTCTAATTCATTCGTACGATCCATTCTAATTCATTCATACAATCCATTCTAATTCATTCGCACGAATGTATCCATTCTAATTAATTCGTACGATCCATTCTAATTCATTCGTATGATCCATTCTAATTCATTCGTACGATCCATTCTAATTCATTCGCACGATCTGTTCTTATTCATTCGCACAATCTATTCTAAACCATTCATACGATCCATTCAAATTTATTCGTACGATCCATTCTAATTCATTCGTAAGATCCATTCTAATTCATTCGTACGATCCATTTTAATTCATTCGTACGATCCATTCTAATTCATTCGCACGAATGTATCTATTCTAGTTCATTCGTACGATCCATTCTAATTCATTCGTACGATCCATTCTAATTCATTCGCACGATCCATTCTAATCCATTCGTACGATCCATTCTAATTCATTCGCACGAATGTATCCATTCTAATTCATTCGTACATACGATCCATTCTAATTCATTCGTACGATCCATTCTAATTCATTCGCACGATCTGTTGTTATTCATTCGCACAATCCATTCTAATTCATTCGCACGAATGTATCCATTCTAATTCATTCTTACGATCCATTCTAATTCATGTGCACAAAGGTATCCATTCTAATTCATTCGTACGATCCATTCTAATTCAGGATCGTACGAATGAATTAGAATGGATACATTCGTGCGAATGAATTAGAATGGATCATACGAATGAGTAAGAATGGATCGTACGAATGAAATAGAATAGATTGTACGAATGAATTAGAATGGATCCTACGAATGAATTAGAATGGATCGTGTGAAAGAATTAGAATGGATTATATGAATGAATTAGAATGGATCGTACGAATGAATTAGAATGGATCGTACGAATGAATTAGACTGGATACATTCGTGCGAATGAATTAGAATTGATCGTACGAATGAATTAGAATGGATCGTGCGAATGAATTAGAATGGATCGTACGAATGAATTAGAATGGATCGTACGAATGAACCAGAATGGATACATTCGTGCGAATGAATTAGAATGGATCGTACGAATGAATTAGAATGGATCGTACGAATGAATTAGAATGGATCTTACGAATGAATTAGAATGGATCGTACGAATGAATTAGAATGGATCGTACGAATGAATTAGAATGGATACATTCGTGCGAATGAATTAGAATGGATCGGACGAATGAATTAGAATGGATCATACGAATGAATTAGAATGGATCGTACGAATGAATTAGAATGGATCGTATGAATAAATTAGAAAGGATACATTCGTCCGAATGAATTAGAATGGATCATACGAATGAGTAAGAATGGATCGTATGAATGAAATAGAATGGATCGTACGAATGAACTAAAATGGATACATTCGTGCAAATGAATTAGAATGGATCGTACGAATGAATTAGAATGGATCGTACGAATGAATTAGAATGTATCGTACGAATGAATTAGAATGGATCGTACGAATGAATTAGAATGGATCGGACGAATGAATTAGAATGGATCGTACGAATGAATTAGAATGGATCGTACGAATGAATTAGAATGGATCGTACGAATAAATTAGAATGGATACATTCGTCCGAATGAATTAGAATGGATCATACGAATGAATTAGAATGTATCGTACGAATGAATTAGAATGGATCATATTAATGAATTAGAATGGATCGTACGAATGAATTAGAATGGATACATTCGTGCGAATAAATTAGAATGGATCGTGCACGAATGTATCCATTCTAATTCAATCGTACGATCCATTCTGCACAAAGGTATCCATTCTAATCCATTCGTAGGATCCATTCTAATCCATTCGTACGATCCATTCTAATTTATTCGCTCGAATGTATCCATTCTAATCCATTCGTACGATCCATTCTAATCCATTCGTACGATCTATTCTAATTCATTCGCATGAATGTAACCATTCTAATTCATTCATTTGATCCATTCTAATTCATTCGTACGATCCATTCTAATTCATTCGTCCGATCCATTCTAATTCATTCGCACGAATGTATCCATTCTAATTAATTCGTACGATCCATTCTAATTCATTCGTACGATCCATTCTAATTCATTCGTAAGATCCATTCTAATTCATTCGTACGATCCATTCTAATTCATTCGTACGATCCATTCTAATTCATTCGCACGAATGTATCCATTCTAGTTCATTCGTACGATCCATTCTAATCCATTCGTACGATCCATTCTAATTCATTCGCATGAATGTAACCATTCTAATTCATTCATTTGATCCATTCTAATTCATTCGTACGATCCATTCTAATTCATTCGTCCGATCCATTCTAATTCGTTCGCACGAATGTATCCATTCTAATTCATTCGCACGATCCATTCTAATTCATTCGTACGATCCATTCTAATTCATTCGTACGATCCATTCTAATTCATTCATAGGATCCATTCTATTTCATTCGTACAATCTATTCTATTTCATTCGTACGATCCATTCTTACTCATTCGTATGATCCATTCTAATTCATTCGGACGAATGTATCCATTCTAATTTATTCGTACGATCCATTCTAATTCACTCATACGTTCCATTCTTACTCATTCGTACGATCTGTGGGGGATAGTCTTCGTGCCGACCCGAAGACTCTCGCAGCACCAGTCAATTGAAGGTTCGAGTTGAAGATCGTTGATCGATCTGTCAATTGGAGTTGAAGTTACCTCTTTCGATATGTAAACAGAGAGGCAATCAGAGAGAGTTTGACACAAGAGATTGATCTCGGAGTTCAGCCGAAGTGTACGTCTCCGTGCTATAGGGAGCAACCCGAATTCACTAACACTTATGCTGGAGTGATCTCGACAGGCCGAGTATCACTGTAAACACTGATCTCTTCGAGAGAAAAAGAAGATCAAAGAGAGGTGGAAGATGGGAAGTTGAAAGCTTCAGAGCTCTGGTTTTAGAACTGAGAATTCGATCCTTTTACATTCGAAGGCTCTGCTATTTATAGGATTCCCGGGGAGGAATTCCGGGGCAAATGGCGGTTTTCTGCTGTCGTATCTGGGGATTCTCCAGGTAAAGCTAGCGGGCCCCGCCATCGTCTTTTGGGGGATTCCACAGGCTCGTGGACCTTCCGGGCAGGGCCGGTGGGTCCCGCGGTGGTCCTCGTGGGCCTACCAGGCAGGGCCGGTGGGTCCCGTGGTAGTCTTCGTGGGCCAACCAGGCAGGGCCGGTGGGTCCCGTGGTAGTCTTCGTGGGCCCACCAGGCAGGGCCGGTGGGTCCCGCGGTAGTTGGTAAACTTCTGCCAAAATTTGCACCCACAGTTACCCCCTCCAAGTTAGCTAGAGTTTGTTCTGGCTGGCTTGGATTTGGTGCAAAAAATAGCAACCCCCTGTCGCAAAAGGCACGAAGAAGCTTGTCGAGTGATCGGCAAAAAACCTTGGTTTTTTGCCAGATCCAGTAGAAATTTGACCGATCGAATGATTTTTGCCGATCGGACAAGTTTGTCCAATCGGTAAAAAATTATCCGGTCAAGGTTCAAGTGATCGGCAAAAAACCTTGGTTTTTTGCCAGATCCAGTAGAAATTTGACCGATCGAATGATTTTTGCCGATCGGACAAGTTTGTCCGATCGGTAAAAAATTATCCGGTCAAGGTTCAAGTGATCGGCAAAAAACCTTGGTTTTTTGCCAGATCCAGTAGAAATTTGACCGATCGAATGATTTTTGCCGATCGGACAAGTTTGTCCGATCGGTAAAAAATTATCCGGTCAAGGTTCAAGTGATCGGCAAAAACCCTTGGTTTATTGCCAGATCCAGTAGAAATTCGACAGATTAGTTGAAAGTTTTGAACCTGCCCTTAGATAGGGTTTCGTAACTGTTCCGTTCTTCGATCTTCTGGCAGAGTTTTGATCATTGATGGAGTTTGATCTTTCCTGTTTTGAGTCTTTGGTTGGTTTGAATGAGGCTTTTGACCGGCGGTCCGGTTTACTCAGACCGGTGGCTCGCTTGGACCGTTTGGTTCACGTGGACCGGTGGTCCGACGTTTCGTCTGGTCCGACGGTTCGCCTGATTTTGCGCTTGCTATGGATGGATGCCACGTGTTCCTGCAAGAACACGCGATTTGATACAGTAAAGACACGTGTCTTCTCGATTTGCGTACCTGTTTTACCCTGGGTATATGAGTTCCACTGGCTGTCATTTTTATCTCACGCTTCCAAAATTTTTCGAAGTCCAGACTCTTTTGCTCCCGATTTCTGCTTTTGCTCGATCGATCAAATGGCATCTTCGGGAAGTTCGAAGAAGTCAGGCGGGGTCCCTTCGAAGAGGAAAGGGAAGGAGATTGTTGAGGTTCCATCCCCTCCGAAGGGTCGAGGCAAGGGCAAGGCCGCACTTGCCGAGCTTGGACAGCTGGGCAAAAGGCACCAAGGGGTTGGGTTTGCTTCAGCGCCATCGAGGCCAGAGCATATCCCTAAAGTAAAGTTTGTTCTGGGCCCGCTCATGTCTCTGTCAGAGGAAACTCAGTATGTGTACAATACTGGTGGCGAGTTCACATATTCAAAGAGGAAGAAGTGGCAGACATTGCTCTCTTTCTTCACCGAAGGGAGGGTGCAACCTTCGCTCCCCAGCATTCAGACTGCATTCGGCATCGACAAGAAGACACCAGCTTTGCTAGTAATGAGAAGGTCATGGGAACCATTGTGACCATCGGCCAACTCAACTGCGGTCTGCGTCTACCTTTGCCACCCTTTGCGGCAAGGTTATTGAACACTTCTGGCCTTTGCCCGGGGCAGGTCACTGGGAACGCTTGGAGAATTATCTACGCATTCTGCCGCGTAGAGTCAGATTTCCAGGAGGACTTGAAGGCGTGCTACTCCAGCATCCCAGAAGGTGAAGATGCTCGGATCGAGCTGGGATATTTTTTCTTCCACTATCGTTGGTCTTGGAGGAAGGATAGTCTGTTCTACAGCTTGACCGGTGTATCTCCGCTGCGCCCACTAACTGATACAGTCCCTTCGGACAAATTATACATTGATTGGCCCATCTCTGTTACCGGCGCATGGACACCCATCTCAGTGCCTGATACCCCCCGAGGCGAAGTGCACGAAGCAATGAAGATGTACTGCGAGGGAGGCATCTTTGCTTGGACCTCCGAGAGGGCTGGAGCTATTGACAACTTATTTCTTGAGTTGACCTGTGGAACCAGGTCGTGGAAACAGTTCTCCAACTGCCCAGTGAGATATGGCAAGGCCAATCTCCTCCACTGATCAAAGGATAGATATGAGGACAATGAAGTCCTATATTCTGACTATGAGGAAGACCCTCATTCGGGTAAGATTATCCGGAAGATTCGGGCCGAGAAGAAAATCTATACTGCAAGGCGCCGATTGCCTACCGTGGAGGAGAAACTGGTGATCCAAAGAGGCCCAGTGAAGAAAAAACGAAAAATCCTTATCAAGCAAAAGGAAGATGAAGACCAAGGGAAGAAAAATGAAGAAGAAGAAAAGAAGGGGAGCGTCGAGGAAGACGAAGAAACTGAGAATGTCAGCCACGACAACAGTGGTAATGACGAAGACGAGGATGGGGACGGCGAGAATGATCTGTCTTCCACCCCCTCTGGTGGAGATGGTGAGAACGGGGGTGGTGAGGAAGAAATTCCTCCCACCCCCACTGGTGGTGCAACAGGGGAAGACTCAATTCCTATTCCCATTGACGAGGTTAAAGCCCGTCAAATGGAAGAAGTTCTCGACACAGAAGGTGATGGCCCAAAGGCGGTTCCCACCTACAAGTTTGATGAGTTGAAGAAGCCGCTGTGCTTCAAAATAAAGTTGTCGAGGAGTGGTGGGGTTGGAAGCAACCCCACACCCCTCGATCAAATTCCACCTGAAGTACCCCGCCTCGAAGGAGCGACAACGAGCGGGGGTATAGAGGTTGAGCAACCCCCACCCCCCTCTCAGTCTCTGGCTGAGGAGGTGGCTGCCATGGTGGCGGGACTTATCCAGCCAGGCGGGCCACAGGAGGAAGAAAGAGTCTCACCTCCCCGGGATGCTCCCTCTCCTATCCATTTGGAGAGGGAAAGTCGCGTGGGCGATGGAGCTACTCAACCTCAGCCAGCGCCGGTCCCTACTCAGGAGAAATCGACCCCTCAGGGTGGTTCCGATTGCCGAAAGGGTAAGGAGCCAAGGGTTGAAGCCTCAGGTAATTGTACTAACTTGCCTTGATTTTCTTGCCTCTGAAGACTGGAAATAATCTAACACTTTGACCTCTCGTGTTGATTGCAGGTGCGCCTGTTGGCTCGACCCCGAAGATGAAGAGTTTGGGTGATGTTGACATCAACCACCCCACAGCTGTGATCCGGAAACTCTGCAATCTTCCAGGGGCTACTCTGGATGAAGCTTTCGATAGGCTCGAACTGGTGGTAAGTGCATCTGCTCGATCGATCATTTGAGTTGTATCTTCAGAATAATTCTAACTCTTTTGTTTTTCTGCAAAACTCAGCAGTTTTGAATGTCGCGACCAAGCTCTCCATGAAGGCGGGAGCGAAAGAAGCTTCAGCTGAAGTATCCCGCTTAACTGCTGAACTGGAGGCTGTAAGCGAAGAGAGGGATAAGCTGAGGGAGGTTCTAACCTCAAAGAAGGAGTCACTGAAGGCCAAGATTGAGGCCCTTCGCAAAGAAAAATTGGAGAGCCAAAGATGGAAAAAGGGTTATGAAGCTCGGGGACACGAGCTTGAAGAGTTGAAGAATCGATTCTTCAAGGTCGAGAACTTGGGCTTCGATCGTGTGGCTCGAATAAAGGAGCTGGAGGCTCAACTTGCGGCTTCAGCAGAGACTCATAAGAAGGAGCTGGAGCATACGCGGAGTGAGTGCAAGAGCTACAGGGAAACAGCTGAGAAGGTAGTAGAAGCGCTCAGGGTCCATGTCGCCAGTGTCCGATCCTCTAAGGCATCAGTGGCGAGCAAAGCTCGTCCTGGATCTGAGGGGGAGAAGTCGCGCGCACAGAGTGTGGCCAAGCCTTGAGACTTTTCTTCTTCTTCGTTGTTGTACTTGTAAACTTTTGATATATAATAGCTCACTTCTGTACTTGACTTGGCAAATTTTGATATTAATAAATATCTTTTTAAGTGTTTGAAAGTTGGATGTCCCTTGAGTTGAATGCCTTTGAATCTTATGTTCTGGATAGCATTAGCATAGATACAATCTTTTGAATGCAAGGGATCGAGTCGCAACTCGATTACCCAAACTTGTTGTAACTTGAAATTTGAATTTGAATCCGTGCAACACTTGTATGTAAGGGGTTGAGTCGCAACTCAAGCACCCAAACTTATTGCAACTTGAAAATTGAAACTTGAATTCGTGTAACAATTGAATGTGAGGGGTTGAGTCGCAACTCAAGCACCCAAACTTGTTAGACGATATCGAAATTGATTGAAATTGAACATTGAAACTTGAAGGTCAGTTTAACATTTGCTAGTAAGGGGTTGAGTCGCAACTCTAACATCCAAACTTGTTAAAAGACTTTAACTTGAATATGGTCAGTTTTTAACATTTGCTAGTAAGGGGTTGAGTTACAACTCTAACACCCAAACTTGTTAAAAGACCTGGTAACTTGAATTTGAAGCTGCTTTAGAACTTGAATTGAAAAGCTGAACACTTGCACATTTGAACATTTGAAAGAGAACTTTATTCATCATAGAATTTACATCATGGGTAGAACATCTTGAGGTGTCTAGAATTCCAAGCTCGAGGCAATCTATCTCCTTCTGGTGTGATCAGTCTGTAAGAACCTTTGCCTCCTACTGATTCAACGATATATGGACCTTCCCAGTTGGGAGCAAGCTTCCCACTGCTGTGTTCTTTAGTGTTGTAAAAAACTGCTCTGAGAACTAGGCTGCCCACTGGGAACTGTCTCTTGTAGACTTTTTCATCGTAGGCTCTTTTGATCTTCTGCTGGTACTTGGCCACACGAAGTGATGCTTGATCTCGTAATTCTTCGGAGAAGTCTAGATCATTGATCCGAAGTTCTTCATTGATTCCTTCTTCAACTGTTTTGGTCTTCAAAGTACTTGATATATTTTCTATTGGGAGTACTGCTTCCGATCCATATGTTAGACGAAAGGGTGAGAACCCTGTTGATCTTCTCGGAGTTGTGCGATATCCCCAAAGAACTTCAGGTAGGACTTGCTCCCACAATCCTTTCTTGTCGCTGAGTTTCTTCTTGAGTATACCAAGAATAGCTCTATTGGAAGCTTCTGCTTGGCCATTGCATTGAGGGTACCTTGGAGTTGAATAGAATAGCTTGATACCGTTGTTCAGACAGAACTCTCGGAATTTATCGGAGTCAAATTGAGCTCCATTGTCAGCAACGAGAACTTGTGGCGTACCAAACCTTGAGAAGATATTGTGCCGAATGAATTTGATCACTTCGTCATCAGTCTCTCGGAAGAGGGGCACAGCTTCAACCCATTTGGTGAAATAATCAGTGGCCAGCAGTAGATACTTCTTCTTGTTTGGAGTTTGAGGGAAAGGACCCAAAAAATCTAACCCCCATTGATGGAAAGGCCAGGGACTTGACAATTGATGAAGTTCATCTGCAGGGAGATGGATAGCTCGAGCGTGCCGTTGGCAAGGTTCACACCTTTGAACAACTTGTTGAGCATCCCTTGCCATTGTTGGCCAGTAGTACCCTTGTAGCTTTGTCTTAGCTTCAAGAGATCTTCCTCCCGAATGATTTCCACAAGTTCCAGAGTGGATATCAATTAGGATTGCCAGTGTTTGCTCGGGACCAAGGCACTTGAGCAACATCCCGTTGTGAGATTTGAAATATAAATCTTCACCTTGCAGAATGTAGCATGGGAGTTTCCTTTGAAGTCTTCGGGCTTGATTTGGATTTTCTGGCACTTTACCATGCTTGAAGAAGTCGAAAATTGATTGTCTCCAGTCTTCAAGCTGATCTCCACCCCCAGATTCTTTTGTAGTAGTAAGGATCTGTTGATCGGGGGTGATCTTGGGCACTTCTTGATAATCGATCTGTACTTGCCTTCCTCCGAGTGAGTCTCCAAGAACTGAGGCAACATTGGCTAAGGCATCTGCTTCTCGGTTCTCTGCTCTGGGGATTTGAATGAATTCAGCGCCAATAAAACGTTGTTGAAGACGTCGTACTAAGGCCAAGTAGAGTTGCATTCTTTCTTCGCGAGCTGTGTACTCTCCATTGATTTGTCTTATGATCAATTGGGAGTCGCTGTAGACGATAATTCGATCTACCCCCAGGGATTTCGCCATCTCGAGTCCAGAAATGAGTGCTTCGTATTCGGCTTCGTTATTGGTGGCAGTGAATCCGAGGAGAGTGGCCTTCTGGAGATGATCAAGTTCGGGGGATATCAATACTATCCCAGTTCCCGAACCGATCGAACTTGAAGCTCCATCAGTATAAAGCTTCCATGGAGGAGTTGCAGCAGTAGCTTCGAGATTTGGATCAATTTTTGTTGCAAGGTTGATTGGAGTATTGTCCTCATCTTCCAAGCGCATGTCGAAATCTTCTTCCCAAGTGATGGGGTCTTCAACTGGAAAATCAGCTAGAAAATCAGCAATAGCTTGACCTTTAATAGAAGTGCGAGATTCGAAGTGAATCCCCAGGGAACTCATTTCGATCACCCATTTGGTCATTCGACCAGCTCGACCAGCTTTGTCAATGATATCTTTGAGCGAATGTTCTGAAATGACAGTGATCTGGTGAGAGACGAAGTATGGTTGAAGGCGACGCGATGCAGTGAGTAAGGCTAGGATGACCTTCTCGGTTTTTGAATAGCGAGTTTCAGCCGGAAGAAGAGTGTGACTGATATAATAGACTGGATGCTCGAAGCCTTCTCTTCTACTGACTAAGACTGCACTGATTGCTTGATTAGTTACGGCGAGATAGAGCCATAAGTCTTCTTGTGGAAGTGGAGCCGTCAAGATAGGAGCTTGCACCAGATATTTCTTGATGCTTTGAAATGCTTCTTCACAAATTGGACTCCATCCTGATGTATCCGCCTTTCGTAGTTTGTCGAAGAGAGGTTTACATTTGTCAGAAGACTTTGAGATGAACCGATTGAGGGCAGCAAGTCTTCCAGTGAGTCGCTGTACCTCCTTTCGATTGGTAGGTGATGGCATGTCGAGGATAGCTCGAATTTGATCGGGATTGGCTTCAATACCCCTCCTGGTCACAAGATGACCCAGGAATTTGCCAGATTGAACTCCGAAAGCGCACTTGGCTGGATTGAGCTTCATACGATACTTTCGAAGAACTTGAAAGGTTTCTGCCAGATCAGAAAGATGCTTGCTCCGAACGGAACTCTTGGTGAGGAGATCATCGACGTAGACTTCGACGTTGCGACCGATCTGTTCTTGGAACATTTTTGTGACTAACCTTTGATAGGTGGAACCAGCATTTTTGAGGCCGAATGGCATTACATTGTAGCAGTAGAGACCTCGGCTAGTCACGAAGCAAGTCTTCTCTTGATCGTCTGGATGAAGTGGAATTTGATTGTATCCAGAATACCCATCCATGAAAGATAACAGCTCGTGGCCAGCAGTGGCATCGACGAGTCTATCGATTCTTGGCATGGGGAATGGGTCTTTGGGGCAAGCCTTGTTGAGGTTGGTGAAGTCGATGTAGACTCTGACTTTCCCATTCTTCTTTGGAACAGCAACTATGTTAGAGATCCAGGTAGGATACTCTACTTCACGGATGAAGCCTGCTGTGAGTAGCTTGGTGATTTCTTCTTGAACAGCAACTTGCAGCTCTAGCCGGATGGTGCGTGGCTTTTGCTTGACAGGTTTCACCTCTTCTTTGATTGCAAGTCAGTGACAAGCGTCATCCGGATTGATACCAGGCATGTCTTCGAAACACCAGGCGAAGACGTCGATATTGGACTGGAGGAAGGATACCATGTCTTGCGCTTCTGCGTCGCTAAGACCGGTACCAATAAATATTTGTCGAGGGAGATCTCCACTACCAATGTTGATAGGGATGATTTCTTCAATTGAAGGTGATGTTTCCCATTCAATTGGTGGAGGTTCGGTCAGCGGAATCTCCTTTGATTGCTATTTGGAAGAGGGACCAGCTTCATCTCGTGGCCGCTTTGGAGGAGCAATGTTGATCTTTCGATCTGTTTTAGCCGCAGCAGCCTCACAAGACCTTCCAGCTTGTTGATCACCTCGAATGCAGACGATGCCTTCTCCTGTTGCAAACTTGAGAAGTTGGTGATAAGAAGAGGAGATGGCATTGATCTGGTGGAGGAATGGTCGCCCAAGAATGGCGTTGTAGCTAGACATTCCTTCGACGATTGCAAACCTCACCGAGACTCGAGTCTCTCGGCTGAGGTCAATGGTAAATCTGGACTCGCCCACCGTGATGCTTTGTTCGCCGTTGAAACCAGTGATCACCGTTGGAACGACGTCAAGGCTTTGATACTTATGTCCCAGACGCTTGAAGCAATCCGAGAACATAATGTCGATGGAGCTTCCGGTGTCGATGAGGATCCGGTTGACAGTGCTTCCGTCGATGAGGAGTTTCAAGACAAGGGGGTCTCGATGGGGAGTGTGAACTCCTTGAAGATCTGCGTCATTGAAGACGATAGAGGGCCAAGCCAAACCTTCAATGGGCTTCTCGATCCAAGTGTCTTCCTTGTTTGCCGCAGCACGAACATGGAAGATGCGTCGAACTTGTCGATCCACTTCTTTCCCGGTTATTGATTGATTGTGCAATGATCCATGAATGCCAAAGACATTGGCTTTCACAGAGATTGGTTGCCGGTTGGAGGAGATTTGATGTACCCAACACACTTCTTTCCCCTTTGCAGAGGCTCGGCGTTAATCGTGTCCGTCTTTGACGAACTCTTGAAGATGGCCTTCTCGCAATAGGTCTTCAAGATGGAACTTCAGCTGAAAACACTGATCGGTGGAGTGGCCGTGACTTCGGTGGAAGTCGCAATACACTGTTTTATCAGCTGTAAATTTCGAGTTCGGCTGAAGAGGATTGGGCCTCCGAACGAACTCTTCATGTTGAATGCGGTCGAGTATCTGTTCGACCGGCATATTTCACTCGGTGAAAGTGGTCTTCGTTGGAGATCGACGCCCATCATTCTTTGATCGTTTGTTGGCTGGAGGGGCTACTGCCTCAGCGTTGTGAGCCTTGGCGGCATACTTGGGAGCTTCTCTCTCCGCAGGCCTTCGTTTTGTTTCTCGCCCTTTACGAGCGACTTGATCATCTTCGACCTCAATCTCTCTCTGGATTCGATCGAACATAGCACCCAGAGAAGGAGGGGGATTGCGGATGAAGTCGTTGTAGATGTGTAGATCGAAGCGGAGAGCGTTCTGGAAAGCCAACATAATGGCTTCATCATCCAGATGTCTTCCAGAGAGGGCAGCATGCTCGTTGCGAAACCTCCTAGTGAAACTTCGGAGAGTCTCGTCAGCACCCATCCTTAGCCGATATAGAGAGTCGAGCTTCTTCTCGGGCTTTAGATTGAGCTGATAATGCTGCACGAAGAGTTTAGCTAAAACATCGAACTGGGTAATGGACCCAGCTCGGAGATTGTGATACCAATCGAGCGACGGCTCATCGAGACTTCCTGCGAAGGTGCGGCAGAGCACATTGTTTTCTTCTTCGTGCGGCGTTAAAGCTTGCTTGAATGCGAGAATGTGGAGAGTAGGATCTCCTCGGATGCAGTTGAATTTGGGGAGGACAGGAGTTCTCCATCCCCTTGGAAATGTTGTCTGAAAGAGACTTTGATGTAGAGGCCCGGCAGAAGAATAGCCATCCCTGCGACCATGTCCTCGACCTAGAGGTGGGTCAAGAGGCAAGATCGCAAGGTCTTGCTCAGGCATTGAAGTATCTGCCGGTTGAAGTCGATGTCGGAGGTCCGATCCAAGCCCACGCTGAAGTGGGATGGAAGGAGAAACTCGACTTTTTGAAGGAGCGCCTTTCATCTGATGCCTCCTTGGTATATTGAGCTTCGTAGGTATCCTCTTGTCGCAGTTGCGGCCAGAAGAAGATTGGGATGACTCATCTTCGAGGCGATTCCAAACACTCTGCTTCCAGGGGGCAGCAGAGGGGGTTGGGTCGCGTCGGATTCTCTCGAGGGCAGCAGTGCCCATTGACCTCCGTTGCTCGGAGTGAATTGAATATCGAGAAAGATCGACTCTCTCAGTTGTGGAGGGGATCGGAAGAGCGATTCCAGCCTCAGAAGCTGCCCTTTTAAGTGCATCCCTCTCGGCGATGAGGGTGGCGTTCTGCTTTGCCAATTGGAGCAGCTGGAAGTCGATCGCAGAGATTTGGTAGGTCGATGGAGGGTCTTCAGCAGGAGCGGGTGTTGTTTGCCCAATCGACTGTCGTGCGGGGTGGGCGATAGGTCGATCGACAGATTTGCCACTCCCGGAACGAACCCCCATCTCGGGGACAGCAAGGGGTTGTCCGAAGTTGAGCCTTTGACTCATTGAACGAGTCTCAGGACGAGCTTGTTGTTGAATGTTACTTCCTTCTGGTTGACCTTGATGTTTTGTCCTCGCCATTCAGAGAGCGAAAGGTGCAACGAGAGTGCCGTTCAGTTGTCTGATCAACCGAGAGGGCGAGGAAGTTTGACTATCAAGATCGGTTGTAGGTTCAACCGATCAAGTAGTAGCGGAGAGTTGGACTTTTTGATCGGATCCCACAGACGGCGCCAAACTGTGGGGGATAATCTTCGTGCCGACCCGAAGACTCTCGCAGCACCAGTCAATTGAAGGTTCGAGTTGAAGATCGTTGATCGATCTGTCAATTGGAGTTGAAGTTACCTCTTTCGATATGTAAACAGAGAGGCAATCAGAGAGAGTTTGACACAAGAGATTGATCTCGGAGTTCAGCCGAAGCCTACGTCTCCGTGCTATAGGGAGCAACCCGAATTCACTAACACTTATGCTGGAGTGATCTCGACAGGCCGAGTATCACTGTAAACACTGATCTCTTCGAGAGAAAAAGAAGATCAAAGAGAGGTGGAAGATGGGAAGTTGGAAGTCTCAGAGCTCTGGTTTTAGAACTGAGAATTCGATCCTTTTACATTCGAAGGCTCTGCTATTTATAGGATTCCCGGGGAGGAATTCCGGGGCAAATGGCGGTTTTCTGCTGTCGTATCTGGGGATTCTCCAGGTAAAGCTAGCGGGCCCAGCCATCGTCTTCTGGGGGATTCCACAGGCTCGTGGACCTTCCGGGTAGGGCCGGTGGGTCCCGCGGTGGTCCTCGTGGGCCTACCAGGCAGGGCCGGTGGGTCCCGTGGTAGTCTTCGTGGGCCTACCAGGCAGGGCCGGTGGGTCCCGTGGTAGTCTTCGTGGGCCCACCAGGCAGGGCCGGTGGGTCCCGCGGTAGTTGGTAAACTTCTGCCAAAATTTGCACCCACACGATCCATTCTAATTCATTCATACAATCCATTCTAATTCATTCCATACGATCCATTTTAATTCACTCATACGATCTATTCTTTCATACAATCCATTCTAATTCTTTCGTGCGAATGAATTAGAATGGATACCTTTGTGCATATGAATTAGAATGGATCGTACGAATGAATTAGAATGGATCATATTAATGAATTAGAATGGATTGTACGAATGAATTAGAATGGATACATTCGTGCGAATGAATTTGAATGGATCGTGCGAATCAATTAGACTGGATCGTGCGAATGAATAAGAATAGATCATACGAATGAATTAGAATGGATCGTACGAATTAATTAGAATGGATACATTCGTGCGAATAAATTAGAATGGATTGTATGAATGAATTAGAATGGATCGTATGAATGAATTAGAATGGATCATACGAATTAATTAGAATGGATCAAAGGAATGAATTAGAATGGATCGTACGAATGAATTAGAATAGATCGTGCGAATGAATTAGAATGGATCGTATGAATGAATTAGAATGGATACATTTGTGCGAATGAATTAGAATGGATCGTACGAATGAATTAGAATAGATCGTGTGAATGAATTAGAATGGATCGTACGAATGAATTAGAATGGATCGTACGAATGAATTAGAATGGATCGTGTGAAAGAATTAGAATGGTTCGTACGAATGAATTAGAATGGATCGTGCGAATGAATTAGAATGGATCGTATGAATGAATTAGAATAGATTTTGTGAATGAATTAGAACTGATCGTACGAATGAATTAGAATGGATCGTACGAATGAATTAGAATGGATACATTTGTGCGAATGAATTAGAATGGATCGTACGAATGAATTAGAATGGATCGTATGAATGAATTAGAATGGATACATTCGTGTGAATGAATTAGAATGGATCGTGCGAATCCATTAGACTGGATCGTGCGAATGAATAAGAATGGATCATACGAATGAATTAGAATGGATCGTACGAATTAATTAGAATGGATACATTCGTGCGAATGAATTAGAATGGATTGTATGAATGAATTAGAATGGATCGTACGAATGAATTAGAATGGATCATACGAATTAATTAGAATGGATCATACGAATGAATTAGAATGGATCGTACGAATGAATTAGAATGGATCGTACGAATGAACTAGAATGGATCGTACGAATGAAATAGAATAGATTGTACGAATGAATTAGAATGGATTCGTATGAATGAATTAGAATGGATACATTCGTGCGAATGAATTAGAATGGATACATTTGTGCGAAAGAATTAGAATAGATCGTATGAATGAATTAGAATGGATCCTATGAATGAATTAGAATGGATCGCGCGAATGAATTAGAATGGATCGTACGAATGAATTAGAATGGATCGTGCTAATGAATTAGAATTGATCGAACGAATGAATTAGCATGGATCGTACTAATGAATTAGAATGGATCGTACGAATGAATTAGAATGGATCAAATGAATGAATTATAATGGTTACATTCATGCGAATGAATTAGAATGGATCATACGAATGTATTAGAATGGATCATACGAATGGATTAGAATGGATACATTCGAGCGAATGAATTAGAATGGATCGTACGGAATGAATTAGAATGGATTGTATGAATGAATTAGAATTGATACATTTGTGCGAATGAATTAGAATGGATCGTGCGAATGAATTAGAATGGATTCGTACGAATGAATTAGAATGGATACATTCGTGCGAATGAATTAGAATGGATAGTACCAATGAGTAAGAATGGATCGTACGAATGAAATAGAATGGATCGTACGAATGAATTAGAATGGATCGTACGGAATGAATTAGAATGGATTGTATGAATGAATTAGAATGGATCGTACGAATGAATTAGAATGGATCATATGAATTAATTAGAATGGATCATACGAATGAATTAGAATAGATCGTACGAATGGATTAGAATGGATTGTACCAATGAGTAAGAATGGATCGTGCGAATGAATTAGAATGGATCGGACGAATGAATTAGAATGGATCGTACGAATGAATTAGAATGGATCATACGAATAAATTAGAATGGATACATTCGCCCGAATGAATTAGAATGGATCATACGAATGAGTAAGAATAGATCGTACGAATGAATTAGAATGGATCGTACGAATGAATTAGAATGGATCGTACGAATGAATTAGAATCGATCATACGAATGAATTAGAATGGATCATACGAATGAGTAAGAATGGATCGTACGAATGAAATAGAATGGATTGTACGAATGAATTAGAATGGATTGTACGAATGAATTAGAATGGATCGTGTGAAAGAATTAGAATTAGTATAGATCGTATGAATAAATTAGAATGGATACATTCGTCCGAATGAATTAGAATGGAGCATAAGAATGAGTAAGAATGGATCGTACGAATGAAATAGAATAGATTGTACAAATGAATTAGAATGGATCCTACGAATGAATTAGAATGGATTGTGTGAAAGAATTACAATGGATTGTATGAATAAATTAGAATGGATCGTATGAATGAATTAGAATGGATCGTGCGAATGAATTCGAATGGATCGTACGAATTCATTCTAATTCATTCATACAATCCATTCTAATTCTTTCACACGATCTATTCTAATTCATTCGTAGGATCCATTCTAATTCATTCGTACAATCTATTCTATTTCATTCGTACGATCCATTCTTACTCATTCGTATGATCTATTCTAATTCATTCGGACGAATGTATCCATTCTAATTTATTCGTACGATCCATTCTAATTCATTCGTACGATCCATTCTAATTCATTCGTACGATCCATTCTAATTCATTCGTACGATCCTTTCTAATTAATTCGTATGATCCATTCTAATTCATTCGTACGATCCATTCTAATTCATTCATACAATCCATTCTAATTCATTCGCACGAATATATCCATTCTAATTAATTCGTACGATCCATTCTAATTCATTTGTATGATCCATTCTAATTCATTCGTACGATCCATTCTAATTCATTCGCACGATCTGTTCTTATTCATTCCCACAATCCATTCTAAACCATTCATACGATCCATTCTAATTTATTCGTACGATCCATTCTAATTCATTCGTAAGATCCATTCTAATTCATTCGTACGATCCATTCTAATTTATTCGTACGATCCATTCTAATTCATTCGCACGAATGTATCCATTCTAGTTCATTCGTACGATCCATTCTAATTCATTCGTACGATCCATTCTAATTCATTCGCACGATCCATTCTAATTCATTCGTACGATCCATTCTAATTCATTCGCACGAATGTATCCATTCTAATTCATTCGTACATACGATCCATTCTAATTCATTCGTACGATCCATTCTAATTCATTCGCACGATCTGTTCTTATTCATTCGCACAATCCATTCTAATTCATTCGCACGAATGTATCCATTCTAATTCATTCGTACGATCCATTCTAATTCATATGCACAAAGGAATCCATTCTAATTCATTCGTACGATCCATTCTAATTCAGGATCATACGAATGAATTAGAATAGATACATTCGTGCGAATGAATTAGAATGGATCATACGAATGACTAAGAATGGATCGTACGAATGAAATAGAATAGATTGTACGAATGAATTAGAATGGATCCTACGAATGAATTAGAATGGATCGTGTGAAAGAATTAGAATGGATTGTATGAATGAATTAGAATGGATCGTACGAATGAATTAGAATGGATCGTACGAATGAATTAGAATGGATACATTCATGCGAATGAATTAGAATTGATCGAACGAATGAATTAGAATGGATCGTGCGAATGAATTAGAATGGATCGTACGAATGAATTAGAATGGATCGTACGAATGAACTAGAATGGATACATTCGTGCGAATGAATTAGAATGGATCGTACGAATGAATTAGAATGGATCGTACGAATGAATTAGAATGGATCTTACGAATGAATTAGAATGGATCGTACGAATGAATTAGAATGGATCGTACGAATGAATTAGAATGGATACATTCGTGCGAATGAATTAGAATGGATCGGACTAATGAATTAGAATGGATCGTACGAATGAATTAGAATGGATCGTACGAATGAATTAGAATGGATCGTATGAATAAATTAGAATGGATACATTCTTCCGAATGAATTAGAATGGATCATACGAATGAGTAAGAATGGATCGTACGAATGAATCGTGCAAATGAATTAGAATGGATCGTATGAATGTATTAGAATGGATCGTATGAGTGAATTAGAATTGATCGTACGAATGAATTAGAATGGATTGTATGAATGAATTAGAATAGATCGTACGAATGAATTAGAATGGATCATACGAATTAATTTGAATGGATCATACGAATGAATGAGAATGGAACGTACGAATGAATTAGAATGGATCGTGTGAAAGGATTAGAATGGATTGTGTGAATGAATTAGAATGAATTCGTTCGATCAATTCTAATTCATTAGCACGATCCATTCTAATTCATTCGTATGATCCATTCTAATCCATTCGCACGATCCATTCTAATTCATTCGTACGATCCATTCTAATTCTTTCACATGATCCATTCTAATTCATTCGTACGATCCATTCTAATTCATTCGTACGATCTATTCTAATTCATTCGTACGATCCATTCTAATTCATTCGTACGATCCATTCTAATTCCTTCGTACGATCCATTCTAATTCATTCATACAATCCATTCTAATTCTTTCACACGATCCATTCTAATTCATTCGTACGATCCATTCTAATTCATTCGTCCGAACCATTCTAATTCATTTGCACGAATGTATCCATTCTAAACCATTCATAAGATTCATTCTAATTTATTCGTACAATCCATTCTAATTCATTCGTAAGATCCATTCTAATTCATTCGTACGATCCATTCTAATTCATTCGTACGATCCATTCTAATTCATTCGCACGAATGTATCCATTCTAGTTCATTCGTACGATCCATTCTAATTCATTCGTACGATCCATTCTAATTCATTCGCACGATCCATTCTAAATCATTCGTACGATCCATTCTAATTCATTCGCACGAATGTATCCATTCTAATTCATTCGTATATACGATCCATTCTAATTCATTCACACGAATGTATCCATTCTAATTTATTTGTATAATCCATTCTATTTCATTCGTACGATCCATTCTTACTCATTCGTATGATCCATTCTAATTCATTCGCACGAATGTATCCATTCTAATTCATTCGTACGATCCATTCTAATTCATTCGCACTATCCATTCTAATTCATTCGTACGATCCATTCTAATTCATTCGTATGATCCATTCTAATTTATTCGTTCAAATATATCCATTCTAATTCATTCGTACGATCCATTCTAATTCATTCGCACGATCTGTTCTTATTCATTCGCACAATCCATTCTAATTCATTCGCACGAATGTATCCATTCTAATTCATTCGTACGATCCATTCTAATTCATATGCACAAAGGAATCCATTCTAATTCATTCATACGATCCATTCTAATTCAGGATCATACGAATGAATTAGAATGGATACATTCGTGCGAATGAATTAGAATGGATCATACGAATGACTAAGAATGGATCGTACGAATGAACTAGAATAGATTGTAGGAATGAATTAGAATGGATCCTACGAATGAATTAGAATGGATCGTGTGAAAGAATTAGAATGGATTGTATGAATGAATTAGAATGGATCGTACGAATGGATTAGAATGGATCGTACGAATGAATTAGAATGGATACATTCATGCGAATGAATTAGAATTGATCGTACGAATGAATTAGAATGGATCGTGTGAATGAATTAGAAGGGATCGTACAAATGAATTAGAATGGATCGTACGAATGAACTAGAATGGATACATTCGTGCAATTGAATTAGATTGGATCGTACGAATGAATTAGAATGGATCGTACGAATGAATTAGAATGGATCTTACGAATGAATTAGAATGGATCGTACGAATGAATTAGAATGGATCGTACGAATGAATTAGAATAGATACATTCGTGCGAATGAATTAGAATGGATCGGACGAATGAATTAGAATGGATCGTACGAATGAATTAGAATGGATCGTACGAATGAATTAGAATAGATCGTATGAATAAATTAGAATGGATACATTCGTCCGAATGAATTAGAATGGATCATATGAATGAGTAAGAATGGATCGTACGAATGAAATAGAATGGATCGTACGAATGAATCATGCAAATGAATTAGAATGGATCGTATGAATGTATTAGAATAGATCGTATGAGTGAATTAGAATGGATCGTACGATTGAATTAGAATGGATTTTATGAATGAATTAGAATAGATCGTACGAATGAATTAGAATGGATCATACGAATTAATTTGAATGGATCATACGAATGAATGAGAATGGAACGTATGAATGAATTAGAATGGATCGTGTGAAAGAATTAGAATGGATTGTGTGAATGAATTAGAATGAATTCGTTCGATCAATTCTAATTCATTAGCACGATCCATTCTAATTCATTCGTATGATCCATTCTAATTCATTCGCACGATCCATTCTAATTCATTCGTACGATCCATTCTAATTCATTCGTACGATCCATTCTAATTCATTCGTACGATCTATTCTAATTCATTCGTACGATCCATTCTAATTCATTCGTACGATCCATTCTAATTCCTTCGTACGATCCATTCTAATTCATTCATACAATCCATTCTAATTCTTTCACACGATCCATTCTAATTCATTCGTACGATCCATTCTAATTCATTCGTCCGAACCATTCTAATTCATTTGCACGAATGTATCCATTCTAAACCATTCATACGATTCATTCTAATTTATTCGTACGATCCATTCTAATTCATTCGTAAGATCCTTTCTAATTCATTCGTACGATCCATTCTAATTCATTCGTATGATCCATTCTAATTCATTCACACGAATGTATCCATTCTAGTTCATTCGTACGATCCATTCTAATTCATTCGTACGATCCATTCTAATTCATTCGCACGATCCATTCTAATTCATTCGGACGATCCATTCTAATTCATTCGTACGATCCATTCTAATTCATTCGCACGAATGTATCCATTCTAATTCATTCATATATACGATCCATTCTAATTCATTTGTATAATCCATTCTATTTCATTCGTACGATCCATTCTTACTCATTCGTATGATCCATTCTAATTCATTCGCACGAATGTATCCATTCTAATTCATTCGTACGATCCATTCTAATTCATTCGCACTATCCATTCTAATTCATTCGTACGATCCATTCTAATTCATTCGTATGATCCATTCTAATTTATTCATTCAAATATATCCATTCTAATTCATTCGTACGATCCATTCTAATTCATTCGCACGATCCATTCTAATTCATTCGCACGAATGTATCCATTCTAATTCATTTGCACGATCCATTCTAATTCATTCCTATGATCTATTCTAATTCATTCGTACGATCCATTCTAATTCATTCGCTCGAATGTATCCATTCTAATTCATTCGTACGATCCATTCTAATTCGTTCATATGATCCATTCTAATTCGTTCGTACGATCCATTCTAATTCGTTCGTACGATCCATTCTAATTCATTCGTATGATCCATTCTAATTCATTCATACGATCTATTCTAATTCATTCGCTCGAATATATCCATTCTAATTCATTCATTCGATCCATTCTAATTCATTCGCACGATCCATTCTAATTCATTCGTATGATCCATTCTAATCCATTCGTACGATCCATTCTAATTCATTCGTACGATCCATTCTAATTCATTCGTACGATCCATTCTAATTCATTCGCACGAATGTATCCATTCTAGTTCATTCGTACGATCCATTCTAATTCATTCGGACGATCCATTCTAATTCATTCGCACGATCCATTCTAATTCCTTCGTACGATCCATTCTAATTCATTCGTACGATCTATTCTAATTCATTCATACGATTAATTCTAATTCATTCGTACGATCCATTCTAATTCCTTCGTACAATCCATTCTAATTCATTCGTACGATCCATTCTAATTCATTCGTACGAATGGATACATTTGTGTGAATGAAGTAGAATGGATCGCACGAATGAATTAGAATGGATACCTTTGTGCAAATGAATTAGAATGGATCGTATGAGTGAATTAGAATGGATAGTACGAATGGATCGTACGAATGAATTAGAATTGATCGTGTGAAAGAATTAGAATGGATTGTATGAATGAATTAGAATGGATCGTACGAATGAGTTAGAATGGATCGTACGAAGGAATTAGAATGGATCGTACGAATGAATTAGAATAGATCGTATGAATGAATTAGAATGGATCGTACGAAGGAATTAGAATGGATCGTACGAATGAATTAGAATGGATATATTCGTGCAAATGAATTAGAATGGATCATATGAATGTATTAGAATGGATCGTATGAGTGAATTAGAATGGATTGTACGAATGAATTAGAATGAATCGTATGAATGAATTAGAATGGATCGTGCGAAAGAATTACAATGCATTGTATGAATGAATTAGAATGGATCGTATGAATGAATTAGAATGGATCGTGCGAATGAATTCGAATGGATACATTCATGCGAATGAATTAGAATGGATCGGACGATTGAATTAGAATGGATCGTATGATTCATTCTTATTCATTCGTACGATCCATTCTAACACATTCATACGATTCATGCTAATTCATTCGCACGATCCATTCTAATTCATTCGTACGGTCCATTCTTATTCATTCATATGATCCATTCTAATTCATTCGCACAATCCATTCTAATTCATTCGTACAATCCATTCTAATTCATTCGTATGATCCATTCTAACTCATTCGGTGGATCCATTCTAATTCATTCGTACGATCCATTCTAATTCATTCCCATGATCCATTCTAATTTATTCGTATGATCCATTCTAATTCATTCGTACGATCTATTCTAATTCATTCGCACAAATGTAACCATTCTAATTCATTCATACGATTCATTCTAATTCATTCGTATGAGCTATTCTAATTCATTCGTACGATCCATTCTAATTCATTCGTACGATCCATTGTAATTCATTCATACAATCCATTTAGATTCATTCGCACAAATGTATCCATTCAAATTCATTCGTACGATCTATTCTAATTCATTCGTACGATCCATTCTAATTCATTCATACGATCTATTCTAATTCATTCATACAATCCATTCTAATTCTTTCACACGATCCATTCTAATTCATTCGTACAATCCATTCTAATTCATTCGTACGATCCATTCTAATTCACTCATACGATCCGTTCTAATACATTCATACGATCCATTCTAATTCATTTGCACGAATATATCCATTCTAATTCATTCGTACGATCCATTCTAATTCATTCATACGATCCATTCTAATTCATTTGCACGAATATATCCATTCTAATTCATTCGTACGATCCATTCTAATTCCTTCGTACGATCCATTCTAATTCGTTCGTACGATCCATTCTAATTCATTCGTACGATCCATTCTAATTCATTAATATGATCCATTCTAATTCATTCGTACGATCCATTATAATAAATTAGAATTGATCGTACGAATGAAATAGAATGGATTGCACGAATGATTTAGAATGGATCGTACGAATGAAATAGAATGGATCGTGTGAAAGAATTAGAATGGATTGTACGAATGAATTAGAATGGATATATTCGTGCGAATGAATTAGAATGGATCGTACCAATGAGTAAGAATGGATCGTACGAATGAAATAGAATGGATTGTGCGAATGAATTAGAATGGATCGTACGAATGAATTAGAATGGATCGTGTGAAAGAATTAGAATGGATTGTATGAATGAATTAGAATAGATTGTATGAATGAATTAGAATGGATCGTATGAGTGAATTAGAAAAGATACGAAGGAATTTGAATGGATCGTACGAAGGAATTAGAATGGATCATACGAATGAAATAGAATGGATCGTACGAAGGAATTAGAATGGATCGTACGAAGGAATTAGAATGGATCGTACGAAGGAATTAGAATGGACAAATTCGTGCAAATGAATTAGAATGGATCGTATGAATGAATTAGAATGGATCGTATGAGTGAATTAGAACGGATCGTATGAATGAATTAGAATGAATTAGAATTGATCGTACGAATGAAATAGAATGGATTGTACGAATGATTTAGAATGGATGGTACGAATAAATTAGAATGGATCGTACGAATGATTTAGAATGGATACATTCGTGCGAATGAATTAGAATGGATCATACGAATGAGTAAGAATGGATCGTACGAATGAAATAGAATGGATTGTACGAATGAATTAGAATGGATTCGTACGAATGAATTAGAATGGATACATTCGTGCGAATGAATTAGAATGGATCGTACCAATGAGTAAGAGTGGATCGTACGAATGAAATAGAATGGATTGTGCGAATGAATTAGAATGGATCGTACGAATGAATTAGAATGGATCGTGCGAATGAATTAGAATGGATCACACGAATGAATTAGAATGGATCGTACGAATGAATTAGAATGATCGTACGAATGATTTAGAATAGATCGTACGAATGAATTAGAATGGATACAAATTAATTAGAATGGATGATACGAATGAATTAGAATGGATCGTACGAATGAATTAGAATGGATCGTACGAATGAATTAGAATGGATACATTTGTGCGAATGAATTAGAATGGATCGTACGAATGGATTAGAATGGATACATTCGTGCGAATGAATTAGAATGGATTGTATGAATGAATAAGAATGGATCGTACGATTCATTCGAATTCATTCGCACGATCCATTCTAATTCATTCGTACGATCCATTCTAATTCATTCATACGATCCATTCTAATTCATTCGTACGATCCATTCTAATTCATTCGTATATTCCATTCTAATTCATTCGTACGATCTATTCTATTTCATTCGTACGATCCATTCTTACTCATTCGTATGATCCATTCTAATTCATTCGGACGAATGTGTCCATTCTAATTTATTCTTACGATCCATTCTAATTCATTCGTACGATCCATTCTTACTCATTCGTATGATCCATTCTAATTCATTCGTACGATCCATTCTAATTCATTCGCTCAAATGTATCCATTCTATTCCATTCGGACGATCCATTCTAATTCATTAGCACGATCCATTCTAATTCTTTCACACGATCCATTCTAATTCATTCGTACGATCCATTCTAATTCATTCGCACAATCCATTCTATTTCATTCGTACGATCCATTTTTACTCATTCGTATGATCCATTCTAATTCATTCGCACGAATGTAGCCATAATGGATTATACGAATGAGTAAGAATGGATCGTACGAATGAAATAAAATGGATTGTGCGAATGAATTAGAATGGACCGTACGAATGAATTAGAATGGATCGTACGAATGAATTAGAATGGATATATTTGAACGAATAAATTAGAATGGATCATACGAATGAATTAGAACGGATCTTACGAATGAATTAGAATGGATAGTGCGAATGAATTAGAATCGATCGTACGAATGAATTAGAATGGATCGTATGAATGAATTAGAATGGATCATTCGAATGAGTAAGAATGGATCGTAAGAATGAATTAGAATGGATCGTACGAATGAATTAGAATGGATCGTGCTAATGAATTAGAATTGATCGAACGAATGAATTAGCATGGATCGTGCTAATGAATTAGACTGGATCGTACGAATGAATTTGAATGGATACATTTGTGCGAATGAATCTAAATGGATTGTATGAATGAATTACAATGGATCGTACGAATGAATTAGAATGGATCGTACGAATGAATTAGAATGGATCAAATGAATGAATTAGAATGGTTACATTCATGCGAATGAATTAGAATGGATCGTACGAATGGATTAGAATAGATCGTATGAGTGAATTAGAATGGATACGAAGGAATAAGAATGGATCGTACAAAGGAATTAGAATGGATCATACGAATGAAATAGAATGGATCGTACGAAGGAATTAGAATGGATCGTACGAAGGAATTAGAATGCATTCGTACGATCCATTCTAATCCATTCGTACAATCCATTCTAATTCATTAATACGATCCATTCTATTTCATTCGCACGATCCATTCTAATTCTTTCGTACGATGCATTCTAATTCATTCGTACGATCCATTCTAATTCATTCATTTGATCCATTCTAATTCATTCGTACGATCCATTCGAATTCATTCGTCCGATCCATTCTAATTCATTCGCATGAATTAGAATGAATTGTATGAATTAATTAGAATGGATAGTACGAATGAAGTAGAATGGATCGTATGAATGAATTAGAATGGATACATTCGTGCGAATGAATTAGAATGGATCGTATGAATTAGAATGGATCCTACGAATGAATTAGAATGGATCATATGAAAGAATTAGAATGGATTGTATGAATGAATTAGAATAGATCGTGCGAATGAACTAGAATGGATACATTCGTGCGAATGAATTAGATTGGATCGTTCTAATGAATTAGAATGGATCGTACGAATGAATTAGAATGGATCTTACGAATGAATTAGAATGGATCGTACGAATGAATTAGAATGGATCGTACGAATGAATTAGAATGGATACATTCGTGCGAATGAATTAGAATGGATCGGACGAATGAATTAGAATGGATCGTACGAAAGAATTAGAATGGATCAAATGAATGAATTAGAATAGATCGTACGAATAAATTAGAATGGATACATTCATCCGAATGAATTAGAATGGATCGTACGAATGAATTAGAATGGATCGTACGAATGAATTAGAATGGATCATACGAATTAATTAGAATGGATACATTTGTACGAATGGATTAGAATGGATCGTACGAATGAATTAGAATGGATCGTACGGAATGAATTATAATGGATATATTTGAATGAATAAATCAGAATGGATCATACGAATGAATTAAAATCGATCGTACGAATGAATTAGAATGGATAGTGCGAATGAATTAGAATCGATCGTACGAATGAATTAGAATGGATCGTACGAATGAATTAGAATGGATCATACGAATGAGTAAGAATGGATCGTACTAATGAATTAGAATGGATCGTACGAATGAATTAGAATGTATCGTACGAATAAATTAGAATGGATACATTCGTCCGAATGAATTAGAATGGATCATATGAATGAGTAAGAATGGATCGTACGAATGAAATAGAATAGATTGTACGAATGAATTAGAATGGATCCTACGAATGAATTAGAATGGATCGTGTGAAAGAATTAGAATGGATTGTATGAATGAATTAGAATGGATCGAATGAATGAATTAGAATGGATCGTACGAATGGATTAGAATGGATCGTACGAATGGATTAGAATGGATCGTACGAATGAACTAGAATGGATACATTCGTGCGAATGAATTAGAATGGATCGTACGAATGAATTAGAATGGATCGTACGAATGAATTAGAATGGATCGTACGAATGAATTAGAATAGATCGTATGAATGAATTAGAATGGATCGTACGAAGGAATTAGAATGGATCATACGAATGAATTAGAATGGATCGTATGAATGAATTAGAATGAATACATTCGTGCGAATGAATTAGAATGGATTGTACGAATGAATTAGAATGGATCATACGAATGAATTAGAATGGATCGTATGAATAAATTAGAATGGATACATTCGTGCGAATGAATTAGAATGGATTATACGAATGAATTAGAATGGATCGTACGAATGAATTAGAATGGATCGTGTGAAAGAATTCGAATGGATTGTATGAATGAATTAGAATAGATCGTACGAATGGATTAGAATGGATCGTACGAATGGATTGGAATGGATCGTACGAATGGATTAGAATGGATACATTCGAGCGAATGAATTAGAATGGATCGTACGAATGAATTAGAATGGATCGTACGAATGGATTAGAATAGATCCTACGAATGGATTAGAATGGTTACCTTTGTGCATATGAATTAGAATGGATTGTACGAATGAATTAGAATGGATCATATGAATGAATTAGAATGGATCGTGTGAAAGAATTAGAATGGATTGTATGAATGAATTAGAATAGATCGTATGAATGAATTAGAATGGATCGTACGAATGAATTAGAATTGATCGTACGAATGAATTAGAATGGATACATTCGTGCGAATGAATTAGAATGGATACATTCGTGCGAAAGAATTAGAATAGATCGTATGAATGAATTAGAATGGATCCTATGAATGAATTAGAATGGATCGTGCGAATGAATTAGAATGGATCGTACGAATGAATTAGAATAGATCGTACGAATGAATTAGAATGGATCGTATGAATGGATTTGAATGGATCGTACGAATGGATTAGAATGGATTAATTCAAGCGAATGAATTAGAATAGATCGTACGAATGAATTAGAATGGATCGTACGAATAAATTAGAATGGATACATTCGTCCGAATGAATTAGAATGGATCTTACGAATGAGTAAGAATGGATCGTACGAATGAAATAGAATAGATTGTACGAATGAATTAGAATGGATCCTACGAATGAATTAGAATAGATCGTGTGAAAGAATTAGAATGGATTGTATGAATGAATTAGAATGGATCGTATGAATGAATTAGAATGGATCGTGTGAATGAATTCGAATGGATCGTACGAATTCATTCTAATTCATTCATACAATCCATTCTAATTCTTTCACACGATCCATTCTAATTCATTCGTACGTTCAATTCTAATTCATTAGCACGATCCATGCTAATTCATTCGTTCGATCAATTCTAATTCATTAGCACGATCCATTCTAATTCATTCGTATGATCCATTCTAATTCATTCGCACGATCCATTCTAATTCATTCATAGGATCCATTCTAATTCGTTCATACGATTTATTCTAATTCTTTCGCATGAATGTATCCATTCTAATTCATTCGCACGAATGTATCCATTCTAATTCATTCGTACGATCCATTCTAATTCATTCGCACAAATGTATCCATTCTAATTCATTCGTACGATCCATTCTAATTCATTCGCATGATCCATTCTAATTCATTCGTACGATCCATTCTAATTCTTTCACACGATCTATTCTAATCCATTCTAATTCATTCGTACGAATCCATTCTAATTCATTCGTACAATCTATTCTATTTCATTCGTACGATCCATTCTTACTCATTCGTATGATCCATTCTAATTCATTCGGACGAATGTATCCATTCTAATTTATTTGTACGATCCATTCTAATTCATTCGTACGATCCATTCTAATTTATTCGCTCGAATATATCCATTCTAATCCATTCGTACGATCCATTCTAATCCATTCGTACGATCCATTCTAATTCATTTGCATGAATGTAACCATTCTAATTCATTCATTTGATCCATTCTAATTCATTCGTACGATCCATTCTAATTCATTAGCACGATCCATGCTAATTCATTCGTTCGATCAATTCTAATTCATTAGCACGATCCATTCTAATTCATTCGTACGATCCATTATAATTTATTCGCACGATCCATTCTAATTCATTCATAGGATCCATTCTAATTCATTCATACGATCTATTCTAATTCTTTCGCACGAATGTATCCATTCTAATTCATTCGGACAAATGTATCCATTCTAATTCATTCGTACGATCCATTCTAATTCATTTGTATGATCCATTCTAATTCATTCATACGATCTATTCTAATTCATTCATACAATCCATTCTAATTCTTTCACACGATCCATTCTAAGTCATTCGTACGATCCATTCTAATTAATTCGCACAATCCATTCTATTTCATTCGTACGATCCATTCTTACTCATTCGTATGATCCATTCTAATTCATTCGCACGAATGTATCCATAATGGATCATACGAATGAGTAAGAATGGATCGTACGAATGAAATAGAATGGATTGTGCGAATGAATTAGAATGGACCGTACGAATGAATTAGACGTACGAATGAATTAGAATGGATACATTCGTGCGAATAAATTAGAATGGATCATACGAATGAGTAAGAATGGATCGTCATTCTAATTCATTTGTATGGTCCATTCTAATTCATTTGTATCCATTCTATTTCATTTGCACGATCCATTCTAATTCATTCGCGCAATCTATTCTAATTCATTCGTACGATACATTCTAATTCATTCGTACGATCCATTCTAATTCATTCATACAATCCATTCTAATTTATTCGCACGAATGTATCCATTCTAATTCATTCGTACGATCCATTCTAATTCATTCGCACAATCTATTCTAATTCATTCATACGATCCATTCTACTTCATTCATACTATCCGTTCTAATTCACTCATACGATCCATTCTAATTCATTCATACGATCCATTCTAAATCATTTGCAGGAATATATCCATTCTAATTCATTCGTACGATCTTGATTTAGAATGGATCGTACGAATAAATTAGAATGGATACCTTTGTGCATATGAATTAGAATGGATCGTACGAATGAATTAGAATGGATCATATTAATGAATTAGAATGGATCGTACGAATGAATTAGAATGGATACATTCGTGCGAATGAATTAGAATGGATCGTATGTACGAATGAATTAGAATGGATACATTCGTGCGAATGAATTAGAATGGATCGTACGAATGAATTAGAATGGATCGTACGAATGAATTAGAATGGATACATTCGCGAATGAATTAGAATGGATCATACGAATGAATTAGAATGGATCATACGAATGAATTAGAATGGATCTTACGAATGAATTAGAATGGATCGTACGAATGAATAAGAATGGATCGTACGAATGAATTAGAATGGATACATTTGTGCGAATGAATTAGAATGGATCGTACGAATGAATTAGAATGGATCGTACGAATGAATTAGAATGGATATATTCGTGCAAATGAATTAGAATGGATCGTATGAATGTATTAGAATGGATCGTATGAGTGAATTAGAATGGATCGTGCGAATGAATTAGAATGGATTGTATGAATGAATTAGAATGGATCGTACGAATGAATTAGAATGGATCATACGAATTAATTAGAATGGATCATACGAATGAATTAGAATGGATCGTACGAATGAATTAGAATTAGAATGGATATATTCGTGCGAATGAATTAGAATGGATACATTCGTGTGAAAGAATTAGAATAGATCGTATGAATGAATTAGAATGGATCCTATGAATGAATTAGAATGGATCGTGCGAATGAATTAGAATAGATCGTACGAATGAATTAGAATAGATCATACGAATGAATTAGAATGGATCGTACGACGGAATTAGAATGGATCGTACGAATGAATTAGAATGGATCAAATGAATGAATTAGAATGGTTACATTCATGTGAATGAATTAGAATGGATCGTACGAATGGATTAGAATGGATACATTCGAGCGAATGAATTAGAATGGATCGTACGAATGAATTAGAATGGACCGTACGAATGAATTAGAATGGATCGTACGAATGAATTAGAATGGATCGTGTGAAAGAATTAGAATGGATTGTATGAATGAATTAGAATAGATCGTATGAATGAATTAGAATGGATCGTACGAATGAATTAGAATGGATCGTACGAATGAATTAGAATGGATCGTACGAAAGAATTAGAATGGATACATTCGTGCGAATGAATTAGAATGGATACGTTCGTGCGAAAGAATTAGAATAGATCGTATGAATGAATTAGAATGGATCCAATGAATGAATTAGAATGGATCGTGCGAATGAATTAGAATGGATCATACGAATGAATTAGAATGGATCGTGTGAAAGAATTAGAATGGATCGTACAAATTAATTAGAATGGATCGTGCGAATGAATTAGAATGGATCGTACGAATGAATTAGAATGGATACATTTGTGCGAATGAATTAGAATGGATCATACGAATGAATTAGAATGGATCGTGCTAATGAATTAGAATTGATCGAACGAATGAATTAGCATGGGTCATGCTAATGAATTAGAATGGATCGTACAATGAATTAGAATGGATCGTGCGAATGAATTAGAATGGATCGTACGAATGAATTAGAATGGATCGTGCTAATGAATTAGAATTGATCGAACGAATGAATTAGCATGGATCGTGCTAATGAATTAGAATGGATCGTACGAATGAATTAGAATGGATCAAATGAATGAATTAGAATGGTTACATTCATGCGAATGAATTAGAATGGATCGTACGAATGGATTAGAATGGATACATTCGAGCGAATGAATTAGAATGGATCGTACGAATGAATTAGAATAGACCGTACGAATGAATTAGAATGGATCGTACAAATGAATTAGAATGGATCGTGTGAAAGAATTAGAATGGATTGTATGAATGAATTAGAATAGATCGTATGAATGAATTAGAATGGATCGTACGAATGAATTAGAATGGATCGTACGAATGAATTAGAATGGATCGTACGAATGAATTAGAATGGATACATTCGTGCGAATGAATTAGAATGGATACGTTCGTGCGAAAGAATTTGAATAGATCGTATGAATGAATTAGAATGGATCCTATGAATGAATTAGAATGGATCGTGCGAATGAATTAGAATGGATCGTACGAATGAATTAGAATGGATCGTGTGAAAGAATTAGAATGGATCGTACGAATGAATTAGAATGGATCGTGCGAATGAATTAGAATGGATCGTACGAATGAATTAGAATGGATACATTTGTGCGAATGAATTAGAATGGATCATACGAATGAATTAGAATGGATCGTGCTAATGAATTAGAATTGATCGAACGAATGAATTAGCTTGGGTCGTGCTAATGAATTAGAATGGATCGTACAATGAATTAGAATGGATCGTGCGAATGAATTAGAATGGATCGTACGAATGAATTAGAATGGATCGTGCTAACGAATTAGAATTGATCGAACGAATGAATTAGCATGGATCGTGCTAATTAATTAGAATGGATCGTACGAATGAATTAGAATGGATCAAATTAATGAATTAGAATGGTTACATTCATGCGAATGAATTAGAATGGATCGTACGAATGGATTAGAATAGATCGTACGAATGGATTAGAATGGATACATTCGAGCGAATGAATTAGAATGGATCGTATGAATGAATTAGAATGGATCGTACGAATAAATTATAATGGATACATTCGTCCGAATGAATTAGAATGGATCATATGAATGAGTAAGAATGGATCGTACGAATGAAATAGAATAGATTGTACGAATGAATTAGAATGCATTCGTACGAATGAATTAGAATGGATTAGAATAGATCGTGTGAAAGAATTAGAATGGATCGTACGAAAGAATTAGAATGGATCGTGCGAATGAATTAGAATGGATCGTACGAATGAATTAGAATGGATACATTTGTGCGAATGAATTAGAATGGATCGTACAAATGAATTAGAATGGATGCATTAGTGCGAATGAATTAGAATGGATATATTCGTGCGAAAGAATTAGAATAGATCGTATGAATGAATTAGAATGGATCCTATGAATGAATTAAAATGGATCGTGCGAATGAATTAGAATGGATCGTACGAATGAATTAGAATGGATCGTGCTAATGAATTAGAATTGATCGAATGAATGAATTAGCATGGATCGTGCTAATTAATTAGAAAGGAACGTACGAATGAATTAGAATGGATCGGGTGAAAGAATTAGAATGGATTGTATGAATGAGTAAGATCCATTCTAATTCATTCATACAATCCATTCTAATTCTAATTCATTTGCACGAATAGATCGTATGAATGTATTAGAATGGATCGTACGAATGAATTAGAATGGATCGTACGAATGAATTAGAATGGATACATTCGTGCGAATGAATTAGAATGGATCGGACGAATGAATTAGAATGGATCGTACGAATGAATTATAATGGATCGTACGAATGAATTAGAATGGATCATACGAATGAGTAAGAATGGATCGTACGAATGAAATAGAATGAATTGTACGAATGAATTAGAATGGATACATTTGTGCGAATGAATTAGAATGGATCGTACGAATAAATTAGAATGGATCGTACGAATGAATTAGAATAGCTCATAGGAATGAATTAGAATGAATCGTATGAATGAATTAGAATGGTTACATTCGTGCGAATGAATTAGAATAGATCGTACGAATGAATTAGAATGGATCGTACGAATGAATTAGAATGGATCTTACGAATGAATTAGAATGGATCGTACGAATGAATTAGAATAGCTCATACGAATGAATTAGAATGAATCGTATGAATGAATTAGAATGGTTACATTCGTACGAATGAATTAGAATGGATCGTACGAAGGAATTAGAATGGATCGTACGAAGGAATTAGAATGGATCGTACGAATAAATTAGAATGGATCGTACGAATGAATTAGAATGGATCGTATGAATGAATTAGAATGGATCGTACGAATGAATTAGAATGGATCGTGCGAATGAATTAGAATGGATCGTACGAATGAATTAGAATGGATCATATTAATGAATTAGAATGGATCGTACGAATGAATTAGAATGGATCGTACGAATAAATTAGAATGGATACATTCGTCCGAATGAATTTGAATGGATCATACGAATGAGTAAGAATGGATCGTACGAATGAAATAGAATAGATTGTACGAATGAATTAGAATGGATCCTACGAATGAATTAGAATAGATCGTGTGAAAGAATGTATCGTACGAATGAATTAGAATGGATCGTACGAATGAGTAAGAATGGATCGTACGAATGAATTAGAATGGAATAGAATAGATTGTACGAATGAATTAGAATGGATCGAACGAATTAATTAGAATGGATCGTACGAATGAATTAGAATGGATCGTACGAATGAATTAGAATGGATATATTTGTGCGAATGAATTAGAATGGATCGTACGAATGGATTAGAATGGATCGTACGAATGGATTAGAATGGATACATTCGTGCGAATGAATTAGAATGGATTGTATGAATGAATTAGAATGGATCGTACGATCCATTCGAATTCATTCGCACGATCCATTCTAATTCATTCGTACGATCCATTCTAATTCATTCATACGATCCATTCTAATTCATTCGTACGATCCATTCTAATTCATTCGTATATTCCATTCTAAGATACTACGAATGAATTAGAATCGATCGTACGAATGAATTAGAATGGATCGTACGAATGAATTTGAATGGATCGTGCGAATGAATTAGAATGGATACATTTGTGCGAATGAATTAGAATGGATCGGACGAATGAATTAGAATGGATCATACGAATGAATTAGAATGGATCAAATGAATGAATTAGAATGGTTACATTCATGCGAATGAATTAGAATGGATCGTACGAATGGATTAGAATGGATCGTACGAATGAACTAGAATGGATACATTCGTGCGAATGAATTAGAATGGATCGTACGAATGAATTAGAATGGATCGTACGAATGAATTAGAATGGATTTTACGAATGAGTTAGAATGGATCGTACGAATGAATTAGAATGGATCGTACGAATGAATTAGAATGGATACATTCGTGCGAATGAATTAGAATGGATCGGACGAATGAATTAGAATGGATCATACGAAAGAATTAGAATGGATCAAATGAATGAATTAGAATGGTTACATTCATGCGAATGAATTAGAATGGATCGTACGAATGGATTAGAATGGATCGTACGAATGGATTAGAATGGATACATTCGAGCGAATGAATTAGAATGGATCGTACGAATGAATTAGAATGGATCGTACGAATGGATTAGAATAGATCCTACGAATGGATTAGAATGGATACCTTTGTGCAGAATGGATCGTACGAATGAATTAGAATGGATACATTCGTGCACGATCCATTCTAATTCATTCGCACGAATGTATCCATTCTAATTCATTCGTACGATCCATTCTAATTCATTAATATGATCCATTCTAATTCATTCGTACGATCTATTCTAATTCATTCGTATGATCCATTTTATTCGGACGAATGTATCCATTCTAATTTATTCGTACGATCCATTCTAATTCATTCATACGATCCATTCTAATTCATTCGTATGATCCATTCTAATTCATTCGTCCGATCCATTCTAATTCATTCACACGAATGTATCCATTCTAATTCATTCGTACGATCCATTCTAATTCATTCGTAAGATCCATTCTAATTCATTCGTACGATCCATTCTAATTCATTCGTACGATCCATTCTAATTCATTCACACGAATGTATCCATTCTAGTTCATTCGTACGATCCATTTTTACTCATTCGTATGATCCATTCTAATTCATTCGGACGAATGTATCCATTCTAATTTATTCATACGATCCATTCTAATTCATTCGTACGATCCATTCTAATTCATTCATACGATCCATTCTAATTCATTCGTCCGATCCATTCTAATTCATTCGCACGAATGTATCCATTCTAATTCATTCGTACGATCCATTCTAATTCATTCGTACGATCCATTCTAATTCATTCGTAAGATCCATTCTAATTCATTCGTACGATCCATTCTAATTCATTCGTACGATCCATTCTAATTCATTTGCACAAATGTATCCATTCTAGTTCATTCGTACGATCCATTCTAATTCATTCGTACGATCTATTCTAATTCATTCACACGATCCATTCTAATTTATTCGTACGATCAATTCTAATTCATTCGCACGAATGTATCCATTCTAATTCATTCGTACGATCCATTCTAATTCATTCGTACGATCCATTCTAATTCATTCATACAATCCATTCTAATTCTTTCACACGATCCATTCTAATTCATTCGTAGGATCCATTCTAATTCATTCGTACAATCTATTCTATTTCATTCGAATGATCTATTCTTACTCATTCGTATGATCCATTCTAATTCATTCGGACGAATGTATCCATTCTAATTTATTCGTACGATCCATTCTAATTCATTCGTACGATCCATTCTAATTCATTAATATGATCCATTCTAATTCATTAATATGATCCATTCTAATTCATTCGTACGATCCATTCTAATTCATTCGCACGATCCATTCAAATTCATTCATACGATCCATTCTAATTCATTCATACGATCTGTGAAAGAATTAGAATGGATTGTATGAATAAATTAGAATGGATCGTACGAATGAATTAGAATGGATTGTACGAAGGAATTCTAATTCATTCGCACGAATGTATCCATTCTAATTCATTCGTACGATCTATTCTAATTCATTCGTACGATCTACTCTAATTCATTCATAGGATCCATTCTAATTCATTCATATGATCTATTCTAATTCTTTCGCACGAATGTATCCATTCTAATTCATTCGCACGAATGTATCCATTCTAATTCATTCGTATGATCCATTCTATTTCATTCGTACGATCCATTCTAATTTATTCGTACGATCCATTCTAATTGATTCATACGATCTATTCTAATTCATTCATACAATCCATTCTAATTCTTTCACACGATCCATTCTAATTCATTCGTACGATCCATTCTAATTCATTCGCACAATCCATTCTATTTCATTCGTACGATCCATTCTTACTCATTCGTATGATCCATTCTAATTCATTCGCACGAATGTATCCATAATGGATCATACGAATGACTAAGAATGGATCGTACGAATGAAATAGAATGGATTATGTGAATGAATTAGAATGGACTGTACGAATGAATCAGACGTACGAATGAATTAGAATGGATACATTCGTGCGAATAAATTAGAATGGATTATACGAATGAGTAAGAATGGATCGTCATTCTAATTCATTCGTATGATCCATTCTAATTCATTTGTATCCATTCTATTTCATTCGCACAATCCATTCTAATTCATTCGCGCAATCTATTCTAATTCATTCGTACGACCAATTCTAATTCATTCGTACGATCCATTCTAATTCATTCATACAATCCATTCTAATTTATTTGCATGAATGTATCCATTCTAATTCATTCGTACGATCCATTCTAATTCATTCGCACAATCCATTCTAATTAATTCGTGCGAATGAATTAGAATGGATACATTCGTGCGAAAGATTTAGAATAAATCGTATGAATGAATTAGAATGGATCCTATGAATGAATTAGAATGGATCGTGCGAATGAATTAGAATGGATCGTACGAATGAATTAGAATGGATCGTGCTAATGAATTAGAATTGATCGAACGAATGAATTAGTATGGATCGTGCTAATGAATTAGAATGGATCGTACGAATGAATTAGAATGGATCAAATGAATGAATTAGAATGGTTACATTCATGCGAATGAATTAGAATGGATCGTACGAATGGATTAGAATGGATACATTCGAGCGAATGAATTAGAATGGATCGTGCGAATGAATTAGAATGGATTCGTACGAATGAATTAGAATGGATACATTCGTGCGAATGAATTAGAATGGATCGTACCAATGAGTAAGAATGGATCGTACGAATGGAATAGAATGGATCGTATGAATGAATTAGAATGGATCGTACGGAATGAATTAGAATGGATTGTATGAATGAATTAGAATGGATCGTACGAATGAATTAGAATGGATCATACGAATTAATTAGAATGGATCATACGAATGAATTAGAATGGATCGTACGAATGAATTAGAATGGATCGTACGAATGAATTAGAATGGATCGTACGAATGAATTAGAATGGATCGGACGAATGAATTAGAATGGATCGTACGAATGAATTAGAATGGATCAAATGAATGAATTAGAATGGATCGTATGAATAAATTAGAATGCATCGTACGAAAGAATTAGAATGGATATATTCGTGCGAATGAACTAGAATGGATCGTACGAATGAATTAGACTGGATCGTACGAATGAATTTGAATGGATACATTTGTGCGAATGAATCTAAATGGATTGTATGAATGAATTAGAATGGATCGTACGAATGAATTAGAATGGATCATACGAATTAATTTGAATGGATTGTACGAATGAATTAGAATGGTTACATTCGTGCGAATGAATTAGAATGGATCGTACGAATGAATTAGAATGGATATATTCGTGCAAATGAATTAGAATGGATCGTACGAATGAATTAGAATGGATCGTACGAATGAATTAGAATGGATCGTACGAATGAATTAGAATGGATCGTACGAATGAATTAGAATGGATCGTGCAATGAATTAGAATGGATCGTACGAATTAATTAGAATGGATACATTTGTGCGAATGAATTAGAATGGATCGTACGAATGAATTAGAATGGATCATACGAATGAATTAGAATGGATCGTACGAATGAATTAGAATGGATCGTGCGAATGAATTAGAATGGATCGTACGAAAGAATTAGAATGGATCGTGCGAATGAATTAGAATGGATCGTGCGAATGAATTAGAATGGATCGTATGAATGAATTAGAATAGATTTTGTGAATGAATTAGAACTGGTCGTACGAATGAATTAGAATGGATCGTACGAATGAATTAGAATGGATACATTTGTGCGAATGAATTAGAATGGATTGTACGAATGAATTAGAATGGATCGTATGAATGAATTAGAATGGATACATTCGTGCGAATGAATTAGAATGGATCGTGCGAATCCATTAGACTGGATCGTGCGAATGAATAAGAATGGATCATATGAATGAATTAGAATGGATCGTACGAATTAATTAGAATGGATACATTCGTGCGAATGAATTAGAATGGATTGTACGAATGAATTAGAATGGGTCGTACGAATGAATTAGAATCGATTGTACGAATGAATTAGAATGGATTCGTACGAATGAATTAGAATGGATCCTATGAATGAATTAGAATGGATCCTATGAATGAATTAGAATGGATCGTGCGAATGAATTAGAATGGATCGTACGAATGAATTAGAATGGATCGTGCTAATGAATTAGAATTGATCGAACGAATGAATTAGCATGGATCGTGCTAATCAATTAGAATGGATCGTACGAATGAATTAGAATGGATCAAATGAATGAATTAGAATGGTTACATTCATACAAATGAATTAGAATGGATCGTACGAATGGATTAGAATGGATACATTCGTGCGAATGAATTAGAATGGATACATTCGTGCGAAAGAATTAGAATAGATCGTATGAATGAATTAGAATGGATCCTATGAATGAATTAGAATGGATCGTGCGAATGAATTAGAATGCATACATTCGTGCGAATGAATTAGAATGGATACATTCGTGCGAAAGAATTAGAATAGATCGTATGAATGAATTAGAATGGATCCTATGAATGAATTAGAATGGATCGTGCGAATGAATTAGAATGGATCGTACGAATGAATTAGAATGGATCGTGCTAATGAATTAGAATTGATCGAACGAATGAATTAGCATGGATCGTGCTAATCAATTAGAATGGATCGTACGAATGAATTAGAATGGATCAAATGAATGAATTAGAATGGTTACATTCATACAAATGAATTAGAATGGATCGTACGAATGGATTAGAATGGATCGTACGAATGGATTAGAATGGAAACATTCGAGCGAATGAATTAGAATGGATCGTACGGAATAAATTAGAATGGATTGTATAAATGAATTAGAATAGATACATTCGTGCGAATGAATTAGAATGGATCGCGCGAATGAATTAGAATGGATTCATACGAATGAATTAGAATGGATACATTCGTGCGAATGAATTAGAATGGATCGTACCAATGAGTAAGAATGGATCGTACGAATGAAATAGAATGGATCGTACGAATGAATTAGAATGGATCGTACGAATGAATTAGAATGGATCGTACGAAGGAATTATAATGGATCATACGAATGAATTAGAATGGATCGTACGAATAAATTAGAATGGATACATTCGTCCGAATGAATTAGAATGGATCATACGAATGAGTAAGAATGGATCGTATGAATGAAATAGAATAGATTGTACGAATGAATTAGAATGGATCCTACGAATGAATTAGAATGGATCGTGTGAAAGAATTAGAATGGATTGTATGAATGAATTAGAATGGATCGTATGAATGAATTAGAATGGATCATGCGAATGAATTTGAATGGATCGTACGAATTCATTCTAATTCATTCATACAATCCATTCTAATTCTTTCACACGATCCATTCTAATTCATTCGTACGTTCCATTCTAATTCATTAGCACGATCCATGCTAATTCATTCGTTCGATCAATTCTAATTCATTCGCACGATCCATTCTAATTCATTCGTACGATCCATTCTAATTCATTCGCACGATCCATTCTAATTCATTCATAGGATCCATTCTAATTCATTCATACGATCTATTCTAATTCTTTCGCACGAATGTATCCATTCTAATTCATTCGCACGAATGTATGCATTCTAATTCATTCGTACGATCTATTCTAATTCATTCATACGATCCATTCTAATTAATTCGTACGATCCATTCTAATTCATTCATATGATCTATTCTAATTCATTCATACAATCCATTCTAATTCTTTCACACGATCCATTCTAATTCATTCGTACGGAATACATCGTATGAATGAATTAGAATGGATCCTATGAATGAATTAGAATGGATCGTGCGAATGAATTAGAATGGATCATACGAATGAATTAGAATGGATCTTACGAATGAATTAGAATGGATCGTACGAATGAATTAGAATGGATCGTACGAATGAACTAGAATGGATACATTCGTGCGAATGAATTAGAATGGATCGTACGAATGAATTAGAATGGATACATTCGTGCGAATGAATTAGAATAGATCGGACAAATGAATAAGAATGGATCGTACGAATGAATTAGAATGGATCGTACGAATGAATTAGAATGGATCGTACGAATGAGTAAGAATGGATCGTACGAATGAATTAGAAAGGATGGTACGAATAAATTAGAATGGATACATTCGTCCGAATGAATTAGAATGGATCATACGAATGAGTAAGAATGGATCGTACGAATGAAATAGAATAGATTGTACGAATGAATTAGAATGGATCCTACGAATGAATTAGAATGGATCGTACGAATGAATTAGAATGGATCGTACGAATGAATTAGAATGGATCTTGCGAATGAATTAGAATGGATACATTCGTGCGAATTAATTAGAATGGATCGTACGAATTAATTAGAATGGATACATTCATGTGAATGAATTAGAATGGCTTGTATGAATGAATTAGAATGGATCGTACGAATGAATTAGAATGGATCATACGAATTAATTAGAATGGATCATACGAATGAATTAGAATGGATCGTACGAATGAATTAGAATGGATCGTACGAATGAATTAGAATGGATACATTCGTGCGAATGAATTAGAATGGATTGTGCGAATGAATAAGAACAGATTGTGCGAATGAATTAGAATGGATCGTACGAATGAATTAGAATGGATCATGCGAATGAATTAGAATGGATCGTACGAATGAATTAGAATGGATACATTTATGCGAATGAATTAGAATGGATCGTACGAATGAATTAGAATGGATCGTATGAATGAATTAGAATGGATCGTACGAATGAATTAGAATGGATCGTGCGAATAAATTAGAATGGATCGTACGAATGGATTAGAATGGATCGTACGAATGAGCTAGAATGGATACATTCGTGCGAATGAATTAGAATGGATCGTACGAATGAATTAGAATGGATCGTACGAATGAATTAGAATGGATCTTACGAATGAATTAGAATGGATCGAACGAATGAATTAGAATGGATCGTACGAATGAATTAGAATGGATACATTCGTGCGAATGAATTAGAATGGATCGGACTAATGAATTAGAATGGATCGTACGAATGAATTAGAATGGATCGTACGAATGAATTAGAATGGATCGTACGAATAAATTAGAATGGATACATTCGTCCGAATGAATTAGAATGGATCATACGAATGAGTAAGAATGGATCGTACGAATGAAATAGAATAGATTGTACGAATGAATTAGAATGGATCCTATGAATCAATTAGAATGGATCGTGTGAAAGAATTAGAATGGATTGTATGAATGAAAATGAATTAGAATGGATCGTATAAATGAAGTAGAATGGATCGTACGAATGAATTAGAATGGATCGTACGAAGGAATTAGAATGGATACATTCGTGCGAATAAATTAGAATGGATTGTATGAATGAATTAGAATGGATCGTACGAATGAATTAGAATGGATCGTACGAATGAATTAGAATGGATCGTACGAAGGAATTAGAATGGATCGTACAAATGAATTAGAATGGATCGTACGAATTAATTAGAATAGATTGTACGAATGAATTAGAATGGATCGTACGAAGGAATTAGAATGAATCGTACGAATGAATTAGAATGGATATATTCGTGCAAATGAATTAGAATGGATCGTAGAATGGATCGTACGAATGAATTAGAATGAATTAGAATGGATCGTACGAATAAATTAGAATAGATCATAGGAATGAATTAGAATGGATCGTGCAAATGAATTAGAATGGATACATTCGTGCGAATGAATTAGAAAGGATCGTGCGAATGAATTAGAATGGATCGTAGGAATGAATTAGAATGGAAATATTTGAACGAATAAATTATAATGGATCATACGAATGAATTAGAATGGATCGTACGAATGAATTAGAATGGATAGTGTGAATGAATTAGAATCGATCGTACGAATGAATTAGAATGGATCGTACGAATGAATTAGAATGGATCATACGAATGAGTAAGAATGGATCGTACGAATTAATTAGAATGGATCGTACGAATGAATTAGAATGGATCGTACGAATAAATTAGAATGGATACATTCGTCCGAATGAATTAGAATGGATCATACGAATGAGTAAGAATGGATCGTACGAATGAAATAGAATAGATTGTACGAATGAATTAGAATGGATCCTAGGAATGAATTAGAGTGGATCATTTGAAAGAATTAGAATGGATTGTATGAATGAATTAGAATGGATCGTATGAATGAATTAGAATGGATCGTGCGAATGAATTCGAATGGATCATATATACGAATGAATTAGAATGGATACATTCATGCGAATGAATTATAATGGATCGTACGAATGAATTAGAATGGATCGTGCGAATGAATTAGAATGGATCGTACGAATGAATTAGAATGGATCGTACGAATGAACTAGAATGGATACATTTGTGCGAATGAATTAGAATGTATCGTACGAATGAATTAGAATGGATCGTACGAATGAATTAGAATGGATCTTACGATTGAATTAGAATGGATCGTACGAATAAATGAGAATGGATCGTATGAATGGTTTAGAATGGATACATTCGTGCGAATGAATTAGAATGGATCGGACGAATGAATTAGAATGGATCATATTAATGAATTAGAATGGATCGTACGAATGAATTAGAATGGATACATTCGTGCGAATGAATTTGAATGGATCGTGCACGAATGTATCCATTCTAATTCATTTGTACGATCCATTCTGCACAATGGTATCCATTCTAATCCATTCGTTGGATCCATTCTAATCCATTCGTACGATCCATTCTAATTCATTCGTACGATCCATTCTAATTCATTCGCTCGAATGTATCCATTCTAATCCATTCGTACGATCCATTCTAATCTATTCGTACGATCCATTCTAATTCATTTGCATGAATATAACCATTCTAATTCATTCATTTGATCCATTCTAATTCATTCATACGATCCATTCTAATTCATTCGTCCGATCAAATGAATGAATTAGAATGGATCAAATGAATGAATTAGAATGGTTACATTCATGCGAATGAATTAGAATGGATCGTACGAATGGATTAGAATGGATCGTACGAATGGATTAGAATGGATACATTCGTGCGAATGAATTAGAATGGATCATACGAATGAGTAAGAATGGATCGTACGAATGAAATAGAATGGATTATACGAATGAAATAGAATGGATCGTGCGAATGAATTTGAATGGATCATACGAATGAATTAGAATGGATCGTGCTAATGAATTAGAATTGATCGTACGAATGAAATAGAATGGATTGTACGAATGAATTAGAATGGATCATACGAATGAATTAGAATGGATCGTATGAATGAACTAGAATGGATACATTCGTGCGAATGAATTAGAATGGATCGTACGAATGAATTAGAATGGATCGGACGAATGAATTAGAATAGATCGTACAAATGAATTAGAATGGATCAAATGAATGAATTAGAATGGATCGTACGAATGAATTAGAATGCATCGTACGAAAGAATTAGAATGGATATATTCGTGCGAATGAATTAGAATGGATCGTACGAATGAATTAGACTGGATCGTACGAATGAATTTGAATGGATACATTTGTGCGAATGAATCTAAATGGATTGTATGAATGAATTAGAATGGATCGTACGAATGAATTAGAATGGATCATACGAATTAATTAGAATGGATCGTACCAATGAGTAAGAATGGATCGTACGAATGAAATAGAATGGATCGTACGAATGAATTAGAATGGATCGTACGGAATGAATTAGAATGGATTGTATGAATGAATTAGAATGGATACATTCGTGCAAATGAATTAGAATGGATCATACGAATGAGTAAGAATGGATCGTACGAATGAAATAGAATGGATTGTACGAATGAATTAGAATGGATCGTACAAATGAATTAGAATGGATCATACGAATGAATTAGAATGGATCATACGAATGAATTAGAATGGATCGTGTGAAAGAATTAGAATGGATTGTATGAATGAATTAGAATAGATCGTATGAATGAATTAGAATGGATCGTACGAATGAATTAGAATGGATCGTACGAATGAATTAGAATAGATCGTGTGAAAGAATTAGAATGGATTGTATGAATGAATTAGAATGGATCGTACAAATGAATTAGAATGGATCGTACGAATGAATAAGAATGGATCTTACGAATGAATTAGAATGGATCGTACGAATGCACGATCCATGCTAATTCATTCGTTCGATCAATTCTAATTGATTAGTACGATCCATTCTAATTCATTCGTACGATCCATTCTAATTCATTCGCACGATCCATTCTAATTCATTCGTACGATCCATTCTAATTATTTCACACGATCCATTCTAATTCATTCATACGATCCATTCTAATTCATTCGTACGATCTATTCTAATTCATTCGTACGATCCATTCTAATTCATTCGTACGATCCATTCTAATTCCTTCGTACGATCCATTCTAATTCATTCATACAATCTATTGTAATTCATTCATACAATCCATTCTAATTCTTTCACACGATCCATTCTAATTCATTCGTACGATCCATTCTAATTCATTCATACAATCCATTCTAATTCTTTCACACGATCCATTCTAATTCATTCGTACGTTCCATTCTAATTCATTAGCACGATCCATGCTAATTCATTCGTTCGATCAATTCTAATTCATTAGCACGATCCATTCTAATTCATTCGTACGATCCATTCTAATTCATTTGCACGATCCATTCTAATTCATTCATAGGATCCATTCTAATTCATTCATACGATCTATTCTAATTCTTTCGCACGAATGTATCAATTCTAATTCATTCGCACGAATGTATCCATTCTAATTCATTCGTACGATCCATTCTAATTCATTCGTACGATCTATTCTAATTCATTCATACGATCTATTCTAATTCATTCATACAATCCATTGTAATTCTTTCACACGATCTATTCTAATTCATTCGTATGATCCATTCTAATTCATTCGCATAATCCATTCTATTTCATTCATACGATCCATTCTTACTCATTGGTACGATCCATTCTAATTCATTCGCACGAATGTATCCATTCTAATTCATTCGTACGAATCCATTCTAATTCATTCGTACAATCCATTCTATTTTATTCGTACGATCCATTCTTACTCATTCGTATGATCCATTCCAATTCATTCGCACGAATGTATCCATTCTAAATCATTCGTACGATCCATTCTAATTCATTCGTACGATCCATTCTAAATCATTCGTACAATCCATTCTATTTCATTCATACGATCAATTCTAATTCATTAGCACGATCCATTCTAATTCATTCGTACGATCCATTCAAATTCATTCGCACGATCCATTCTAATTCATTCGTACAATCCATTCTATTTCATTCGTATGATCCATTCTTACCCATTCGTATGATCCATTCTAATTAATTCGCACGAATGTATCCATTCTAATCCATTCGTACGATCCATTCTAATCCATTCGTACGATCCATTCTAATTCATTCGCATGAATGTAACCATTCTAATTCATTCATTTGATCCATTCTAATTCATTCGTACAATCCATTCTAATTCATTCGTCCGATCCATTCTAATTCATTCGCACGAATGTATCCATTCTAAACCATTCATACGATCCATTCTAATTTTTTCGTACGATCCATTCTAATTCATTCGTAAGATCTATTCTAATTCATTCGTACGATCCTTTCTAATTCATTCGTACGATCCATTCTAATTCATTCGCACGAATGTATCCATTCTAGTTCATTCGTACGATCCATTCTAATTCATTCGTACGATCCATTCTAATTCATTCGTACGATCCATTCTAATTCATTCACATAATCCATTCTAATTCATTCGCACGAATGTATCCATTCTAATTCATTCGTACGATCCATTCTAATTAATTCGTACGATCCATTCTAATTAATTCGTATGATCCATTCTTATTCATTCGTACGATCCATTCTAATTCATTCATACAATCTATTCTAATTTATTCGTACGATCCATTCTAATTCAATCATACAATCCATTCTAATACATTCATACGATCCATTCTAATTCATTTGCACAATATATCCATTCTAATTCATTCGTACGATCCATTCTAATTCATTCGTACGATCCATTCTAATTCATTCGTACGATCTATTCTAATTCATTCGTACGATCCATTCTAATTCATTCGTACGATCCATTCTAATTCTTTCGTACGATCCATTCTAATTCATTCGTACGATCCATTCTAATTCATTCGTACAATCTATTCTAATTCATTCGTACGAATGGATACATTCGTGTGAATGAATTAGAATGGATCATACGAATGAGTATGAATGGATCGTACGAATGAAATAGAATGGATTGCACGAATTAATTAGAATGGATCGTACGAATGAATTAGAATGGATCGTGTGAAAGAATTAGAATGGATCGTACGAATGAATTAGAATGGATCGTACGAATGAATTAGAATGGATCGTACGAAGGAATTACAATGGATCGTACGAATGAATTAGAATGGATATATTCGTGCAAATGAATTAGAATGGATCGTATGAATGTATTAGAATGGATCGTATGAGTGAATTAGAATGGATCGTACGAATGAATTAGAATGGATTGTATGAATTAATTAGAATGGATCGTACGAATGAATTAGAATGGATCATACGAATGAATTAGAATGGATAATACGAATGAATTAGAATGGATCGTACGAATGAATTAGAATGGATCGTACGAATGAATTAGAATGGATACATTCGTGCGAATGAATTAGAATGGATTGTGCGAATGAATTAGAATGGATCGTACGAATGAATTAGAATGGATCGTACGACTGAATTTGATTGGATATATTCGTGCAAATGAATTAGAATGGATCGTATGAATGTATTAGAATGGATCGTATGAGTGAATTAGAATGGATCGTATGAATGAATTAGAATGGATTGTATGAATGAATTAGAATGGATCGTACGAATGAATTAGAATGGATTATACGAATTAATTAGAATGGATCATACGAATGAATTAGAATGGATCGTACGAATGAATTAGAATGGATCGTACGAATGAATTAGAATGGATACATTCGTGCGAATGAATTAGAATGGATTGTGCGAATGAATAAGAACAGATCGTGCGAATGAATTAGAATAGATCGTACGAATGAATTAGAATGGATCGTGCGAATGAATTAGAATGGATCGTACGATTGAATTAGAATGGATAAATTTGTGCGAATGAATTAGAATGGATCATACGAATGAATTAGAATGGATCGTTTGAATGAATTAGAATGGATCGTACGAATGAATTAGAATGGATCGTGCGAATGAATTAGAATGGATCGTACGAATGAATTTGAATGGATCGTGTGAAAAATTAGAATGGATCGTACGAATGAATTAGAATGGATCATGCGAATGAATTAGAATGGATCGTACGAATGAATTAGAATGGATACATTTGTGCGAATAAATTAGAATGGATCGTACGAATGAATTAGAATGGATCGTATGAATGAATTAGTATGGATCGTACGAATAAATTAGAATGGATCGTGTGAATGAATTAGAATGGATCGTACGAATGAATTAGAATGGATCGTACGAATGAACTAGAATGGATACATTCGTGCGAATGAATTAGAATGGATCGTACGAATGAATTAGAATGGATCGTACGAATGAATTAGAATGGATCTTACGAATGAATTAGAATAGATCGTACGAATGAATTAGAATGGATCGTACGAATGAATTAGAATGGATACATTCGTGCGAATGAATTAGAATGGATCGGACGAATGAATTAGACTGGATCGTACGAATGAACTTGAATGGATCGTACGAATGAATTAGAATAGATCGCACGAATAAATTAGAATGGATACATTCGTCCGAATAAATTAGAATGGATCATACGAATGAGTAAGAATGGATCGTACGAATGAAATAGAATAGATTGTATGAATGAATTAGAATGGATCCTACGAATGAATTAGAATGGATCGTGTGAAAGAATTAGAATGGATCGTATGAAAGAATTAGAATGGATCGTACGAATGAATTAGAATGGATCGTACGAATAAATTAGAATCGATACATTCGTCCGAATGAATTAGAATGGATCATACGAATGAGTAAGAATGGATCGTACGAATGAAATAGAATAGATTGTACGAATGAATTAGAATGGATCATACGAATGAGTAAGAATGGATCAGACGAATGAAATAGAATAGATTGTACGAATGAATTAGAATGGATCCTACGAATGAATTAGAATAGATCGTGTGAAAGAATTAGAATGGATTGTATGAATGAATTAGAATGAATTCGTATGATCCATTCGAATTCATTCGCACGATCCATTCTAATTCATTCAAACGATCCATTCTAATTCATTCATACAATCCATTCTAATTCTTTCACACGATCCATTCTAATTCATTCGTAGGATCCATTCTAATTCATTCGTACAATCTATTCTATTTCATTCGTACGATCCATTCTTACTCATTCGTATTATCCATTCTAATTCATTCGGACGAATGTATCCATTCTAATTTATTCATACGATGCATTCTAATTCATTCGTACGATCCATTCTAATTCATTCGTACGATCCATTCTAATTCATTCGTCCGATCCATTCTAATTCATTCGCACGAATGTATCCATTCTAATTCATTCGTACGATCCATTCTAATTCATTCGTACGATCCATTCTAATCCATTCGTAAGATCCATTCTAATTCATTCGTACGATCCATTCTAATTCATTCGTACGATCCATTCTAATTCATTCGCACGAATGTTTCCCTTCTAGTTCATTCGTACGATCCATTCTAATTCATTCGTACGATCCATTCTAATTCAATCGCACGATCCATTCTAATTCATTCATACGATCCATTCTAATTCATTCGTACGATCCATTCTAATTCATTCGCACGATCCATTCTAATTCATTCATACGATCCATTCTAATTCATTCGTACGATCCATTCTAATTCATTCGTACGATCCATTCTAATTTATTCGCACAAATGTATCCATTCTAATTCATTCGTACGATCCATTCTAATTCATTCGCACGATCCATTCTAATTCATTCGTACGATCCATTCTAATTCTTTCACATGATCCATTCTAATTCATTCGTACGATCCATTCTAATTCATTCGCACGATCCATTCTAATTCATTCATACGATCCATTCTAATTCATTCATACGATCCATTCTAATTCATTCGTACGATCCATTCTAATTCATTCGCACAAATGTATCCATTCTAATTCATTCGTACGATCCATTCTAATTCATTCGAACGATCCATTCTAATTCATTCGTACGATCCATTCTAATTCATTCGCACGATCTGTTCTTATTCATTCGCACAATCCATTCTAATTCATTCGCACGAATGTATCCATTCTAATTCATTTGTACGATCCATTCTAATTCATTCGTACGATCCATTCTAATTCATTTGTATGATCCATTCTAATTAATTCGTATGATCCATTCTAATTCATTCATACGATCCATTCTAATTCATTCGTCCGATCCATTCTAATTCATTCGCACGAATGTATCCATTCTAATTCATTCGTACGATCCATTCTAATTCATTCGTATGATCCATTCTAATTAATTCGTATGATCCATTCTAATTCATTCGTACGATCCATTCTAATTCATTCATACAATCCATTCTAATTCATTCGCACGAATGTATCCATTCTAATTAATTTGTATGATCCATTCTAATTCATTCGTATGATCTATTCTTATTCATTTGCACGATTCAGTGTAATTGATTCGCACGATCCATTCTAATTCATTCGCAGGAATGTATCCATTCTATTTCATTCGTGCGATCCATTCTAATTCATTAATATGATCTATTCTAATTCATTCGTACGATCCATTCTAATTCATATGCACAAAGGTATCCATTCTAATCCATTCGTAGGATCCATTCTAATCCATTCGTACGATCCATTCTAACTCATTCGTACGATCCATTCTAATTCATTCGCTCGAATGTATCCATTCTAATCCATTTGTACAATCCATTCTAATCCATTCGTACGATCCATTCTAATTCATTCGCAGGAATGTAACCATTCTAATTCATTCATTTGATCCATTCTAATTCATTCGTACGATCCATTCTAATTTATTCGTCCGATCCATTCTAATTCATTCGCACGAATGTATCCATTCTAATTCATTCGTACATTCCATTCTAATTCATTCGTACGATCCATTCTATTCATTCGTAAGATCCATTCTAATTCATTCGTACGATCCATTCTAATTCACTCGTACGATCCATTCTAATTCATTCGCACGAATATCCATTCTAGTTCATTCGTACGATCCATTCTAATTCATTCGTACGATCCATTCTAATTCATTCGCACGATCCATTCTAATTCATTCGTACGATCAATTCTAATTCATTCGCACGAATGTATCCATTCTAATTCATTCATACGATCCATTCTAATTCATTCGTACGATCCATTCTAATTCACTCATACGATCCATTCTAATACATTCATACGATCCATTCTAATTCATTTGCACGAATATATCCATTCTAATTCATTCGTACGATCCATTCTAATTCCTTCGTACGATCCATTCTAATTCATTCGTACGATCTATTCTAGTTCATTTGTACGATCCATTCTAATTCATTCATACGATCCATTCTAATTCTTTCGTACGATCCATTCTAATTCATTCGTACGATCCATTCTAATTCATTCGTACAATCTATTCTAATTCATTCGTACGAATGGATACATTCGTGTGAATGAATTAGAATGGATCGTACGAATGAGTAAGAATGGATCGTACGAATGAAATAGAATGGATTGCACGAATGAATTAGAATGGATCGTACGAATGAATTAGAATGGATCGTGTGAAAGAATTAGAATGGATTGTATGAATGAATTAGAATGGATCGTACGAATGAATTAGAATGGATCGTACGAAGGAATTAGAATGGATCGTACGAATGAATAAGAATGGATCGTACGAATGAATTAGAATAGATCGTACGAATGAATTAGAATGGATCGTACGAAGGAATTAGAATGGATCGTACGAATGAATTAGAAAGGATATATTCGTGCAAATGAATTAGAATGGATCGTATGAATGTATTAGAATGGATCGTATGAGTGAATTAGAATGGATCGTACGAATGAATTAGAATGGATCGTATGAATGAATTAGAATGGATACATTCGTGTGAATGAATTAGAATGGATCGTATGAATGAATTAGAATAGATTTTGTGAATGAATTAGAACTGGTCGTACGAATGAATTAGAATGGATACATTCGTGCGAATGAATTAGAATGAATTGTATGAATGAATTAGAATGGATCGTACGAATGAATTAGAATGGGTCGTATAAGTGAATTAGAATGGATACGAAGGAATTAGAATGGATCGTACGAATGAATTAGAATGGATCGTACGAAGGAATTAAAATGGATCGTACGAATGAATTAGAATGGATTGTACGAATGAATTAGAATAGATCGTACGAATGAATTAGAATGGATCGTTCAAAGGAATTAGAATGGATCGTACGAATGAACTAGAATGGATACATTCGTGCGAATGAATTAGAATGGATCGTACGAATGAATTAGAATGGATCTTACGAATGAATTAGAATGGATCGTATGAATGAATTAGAATGGATCGTACGAATGAATTAGAATGAATACATTCGTGCGAATGAATTAGAATGGATCGGCGAATGAATTAGAATGGATAGTACGAATGAATTAGAATGGATCGTACGAATGAATTAGAATGGATCGTACGAATAAATTAGAATGGATACAATTGTCCGAATGAATTAGAATGGATCATACGAATGAGTAAGAATGGATCGTACGAATGTATTAGAATAGATTGTACGAATGAATTAGAATGGATCCTACGAATGAATTAGAATGGATCGTGTGAAAGAATTAGAATGGATTGTATGAATGAATTAGAATGGATCGTATGAATGAATTAGAATGGATCATGCGAATGAACTCGAATGGATCGTACGAATTCATTCTAATTCATTCATACAATCCATTCTAATTCTTTCACACGATCTATTCTAATTCATTCGTACGATCCATTCTAATTCATTCACACGATCCATTCTAATTCATTCGTACGATCCATTCTAATTCATTCATACGACCCTTTCTAATTCATTCGTACGATCCATTCTAATTCATTCGCACAAATGTATCCATTCTAATTCATTCGTACGATCCATTCTAATTCATTCGCACGATCCATTCTAATTCATTCGTACGATCCATTCTAATTCATTCGCACAATCTGTTCTTATTCATTCGCACAATCCATTCTAATTCATTCGCACAATCCATTCTAATTCATTCGTACGATCCATTCTAATTCATTCGTATGATCCATTCTAATTAATTCATATGATCCATTCTAATTCATTCGTACGATCCATTCTAATTCATTCATACAATCCATTCTAATTCATTCGCACGAATGTATCCATTCTAATTAATTCGTACTATCCATTCTAATTCATTCGTATGATCTATTCTTATTCATTCGCACGATCCAGTCTAATTGATTCGCACGATCCATTCTAATTCATTCGCATGAATGTATCCATTCTAATTCATTCGTACGATCCATTCTAATTCATTAATATGATCCATTCTAATTCATTCGTACGATCCATTCTAATTCATATGCACAAAGGTATCCATTCTAATCCATTCCTAGGATCCATTCTAATCCATTCGTACGATCCATTCTAATTCATTCGTACGATCCATTCTAATTCATTCGCTCGAATGTATCCATTCTAATTCATTCGTACGATCCATTCTAATCCATTCGTACGATCCATTCTAATTCATTCTCATGAATGTAACCATTCTAATTCATTCATTTGATCCATTCTAATTCATTCGTACGATCCATTCTAATTCATTTGTCCGATCCATTCTAATTCATTCGCACGAATGTATCCATTCTAATTCATTCGTACGATCCATTCAAATTCATTCGTACGATCCATTCTAATTCATTCGTAAGATCCATTCTAATTCATTCGTATGATCCATTCTAATTCATTCGTACGATACATTCTAATTCATTCGCACGAATGTATCCATTCTAGTTCATTCGTACGATCCATTCTAATTCATTCGTACGATCCATTCTTATTCATTCGCACGATCCATTCTAATTCATTCGTATGATCAATTCTAATTCATTCGCACGAATGTATCCATTCTAATTCATTCGTACGATACTGAATTAGAATGGATCGTACGAATGAATTAGTATGGATACCTTTGTGCATATGAATTAGAATGGATCGTACGAATGAATTAGAATGGATCATATTAATGAAATAGAATGGATCGTACGAAAGAATTTGGAATTGATGCATTCGTGCGAATGAATTAGAATGGATCGTGCACGAATGTATCCATTCTAATTCATTCGTACGATCCATTCTAATCCATTAATATGATCCATTCTAATTCATTCGTACGATCCATTCTAATTCATATGCACAAAGGTATCCATTCTAATCCATACGTAGGATCCATTCTAATCCATTCGTACGATCCATTCTAATTCATTCGTACGATCCATTCTAATTCATTCGCTCAAATGTATCCATTCTAATCCATTCGTACGATCCATTCTAATCCATTCGTACGATCCATTCTAATTCATTCGCATGAATTTAACCATTCTAATTCATTCATTTGATCCATTCTAATTCATTCGTACGATCCATTCGAATTAATTCGTCCGATCCATTCTAATTCATTCGCACGAATGTATCCATTCTAATTCATTCGTACGATCCATTCTAATTCATTCGTACGATCCAGTACGATCCATTCTAATTCATTCGTAAGATCCATTCTAATTCATTCGTACGATCCATTCTAATTCATTCGCACGAATGTATCCATTCTAGTTCATTCGTACGATCCGTTCCAATTCATTCGTACGATCCATTCTAATTCATTCGCACGATCCATTCTAATTCATTCGCACGATCCATTCTAATTCTTTCACACGATCCATTCTAATTCATTCGTATGATCCATTCTAATTCATTCGTACGATCTATTCTAATTCATTCGTACGATCCATTCTAATTCATTCGTACGATCCATTCTAATTCCTTCGTACGATCCATTCTAATTCATTCATACAATCCATTCTAATTCTTTCACACGATCCATTCTAATTCATTCGTACGATCCACTCTAATTTATTCGTGCAATCCATTCTATTTCATCCGAACGATCCATTCTTACTCATTCGTACGATCCATTCTAATTCATTCACACGAATGTATCCATTCGTACGAATGAATTAGAATAGATTGTACGAATGAATTAGAATGGATCGTACGAATGAATTAGTATGGATCGTACGAATGAATTAGAATGGATCGTACGAATGAATTAGAATGGATATATTCTGGCAAATGAATTAGAATGGATCGTATGAATGTATTAGAATGGATCGTATGAGTGAATTAGAATGGATCGTACGAATGAATAAGAATGGATTGTATGAATGAATTAGAATGGATCGTATGAATGAATTAGAATGGATCGTACGAATGAATTAGAATGGATCGTGCGAATGAATTAGAATGGATCGTACGAATGAATTAGAATGGATCGTACGAATGAACTAGAATGGATACATTCGTGCGAATGAATTAGAATGGATCGTACGAATGAATTAGAATGGATCGTACGAATGGATTAGAATGGATTATACGAATGAATTAGAATGGATCGTGCGAATGAATTAGAAAGGCTCGAACGAAGGAATTAGAATGGATATATTCGAGCGAATGAATTAGAATAGATCGTAGGAATGAATTAGAATGGATCATACGAATGAATTAGAATGGATCGTACGAACGAATTAGAATGGATCGTATGAACGAATTTGAATGGATCATATGAACGAATTAGAATGGATCGTACGAATGAATTAGAATGGATATATTCGAGCGAATGAATTAGAATGGATCGTACGAATGAATTAGAATAGATCATAGGAATGAATTAGAATGGATCGTGCAAATGAATTAGAATGGATACATTCGTGCGAATGAATTAGAATGGATCGTGCGAATGAATTAGAATGGATCGTACGAATGAATTAGAATGGATATATTTGAACGAATAAATTAGAATGGATCATACGAATGAATTAGAATGGATCGTACGAATGAATTAGAATGGATAGTGCGAATGAATTAGAATGGATCGTACGATTGAATTAGAATGGGTACATTCGTGCGAATGAATTAGAATGGATCATACGAATGAGTAAGAATGGATTGTACGAATGAAATAGAATGGACTCTACAAATGAATTAGAATGGATACATTCGTGCGAATGAATTAGAATGGATCGTATGTACGAATGAATTAGAATGGATACATTCGTGCGAATGAATTAGAATGGATCCTACGAATGAATTAGAATGGATCGTGCGAATAAATTAGAATGGATCGTACGAATGAATTAGAATGGATCGTACGAATGAACTAGAATGGATACATTCGTGCGAATGAATTAGAATGGATCGTACGAATGAATTAGAATGGATCGTACGAATGAATTAGAATGGATCTTACGAATGAATTAGAATGGATCGTACGAATAAATTAGAATGGATCGTATGAATGGTTTAGAATGGATACATTCGTGCGAAGGAATTAGAATGGATCAGACGAATGAATTAGAATGGATCGTACGAATGAATTAGAATGGATCAAATGAATGAATTAGAATGGTTACATTCATGCGAATGAATTAAAATGGATCATACGAATGGATTAGAATGGATCGTACGAATGGATTAGAATGGATACATTCGTGCGAATGAATTAGAATGGATCATACGAATGAGTAAGAATGGATCGTACGAATGAAATAGAATGGATTGTACGAATGAATTAGAATGGATCGTGCGAATGAATTTGAATGGATCGTACGAATGGATTAGAATGGATCGTGCTAATGAATTAGAATTGATCGTACGAATGAAATAGAATGGATTGTACGAATGATTTAGAATGGATCGTACGAATGAATTAGAATGGATCGTACGAATGATTTAGAATGGATACATTCGTGCGAATGAATTAGAATGGATCATACGAATGAGTAAGAATGGATCGTACGAATGAAATAGAATGGATTGTACGTATGAATTAGAATGGATTCGTACGAATGAATTAGAATGGATACATTCGTGCGAAAGAATTAGAATGGATCGTACCAATGACTAAGAATGGATCGTACGAATGAAATAGAATGGATTGTGCGAATGAATTAGAATGGATCGTACGAATGAATTAGAATGGATCGTGTGAAAGAATTAGAATGGATTGTATGAATGAATTAGAATTAATCGTATGAATGAATTAGAATGGATCGTACGAATGAATTAGAATGGATCGTACGAATGAATTAGAATTGATACATTCGTGCGAATGAATTAGAATGGATCGTATGAATGAATTAGAATAGATTGTGGAAATGAATTAGAATGGATCGTACGAATGAATTAGAATGGATACATTCGTGCGAATAAATTAGAATGGATTTTATGAATGAATTAGAATGGATCGTACGAATGAATTAGAATGGATCGTACGAATGAATTAGAATAGATTGCGCGAATGAATTAGAATGGATTGTGCGAATGAAATAGAATGGATACAAATGAATTAGAATGGATCATACAAATGAATTAGAATGACGATCCATTCTTACTCATTCGTATGATCCATTCTAATTTATTCGCACGAATGTATCCATTCTAATTCATTCGTACGTCTAATTCATACGTACGGTCCTTTCTAATTCATTCGCACAATCCATTCTATTTCATTCGTACGATCCATTCTTACTCATTCGTATGATCCATTATGGATACATTCGTGCGAATGAATTAGAATGGATCATACGAATGAGTAAGAATGGATCGTACGAATGAAATAGAATGGATTGTGCGAATGAATTAGAATGGATCGTACGAATGAATTAGAATGGATCGTGTGAAAGAATTAGAATGGATTGTATGAATGAATTAGAATTGATCGTATGAATGAATTAGAATGGATCGTACGAATGAATTAGAATGGATCGTACGAATGAACTAGAATGGATACATTCGTGCGAATGAATTAGAATGGATCGTACGAATGAATTAGAATGGATCGTACGAATGAATTAGAATGGATCTTACGAATGAATTAGAATGGATCGTACAAATGCACGATCCATGCTAATTCATTCGTTCGATCAATTCTAATTCATTAGCATGATCCATTCTAATTCATTCGTACGATCCATTCTTATTCATTCGCACGATCCATTCTAATTCATTCGTACGATCCATTCTAATTCTTTCGCACGATCCATTCTAATCCATTCGTACGATCCATTATAATTCATTCGTATGATCTATTCTAATTCATTCGTACGATCCATTCTAATTTCATTCGTACGATCCATTCTAATTCATTCGCTCGAATGTATCCATTCTAATCCATTCGTACGATCCATTCTAATCCATTCGTACGATCCATTCTAATTCATTCGCATGAATGTAACCATTCTAATTCATTCATTTGATCCATTCTAATTCATTCGTACGACCCATTCTAATTCATTCGTCCGATCCATTCTAATTCATTCACACGAATGTATCCATTCTAACCCATTCGTAAGATCTATTCTAATTTATTCGTACGATCCATTCTAATTCATTCGTACGATCCATTCTAATTCATTAATATGATCCATTCTAATTCATTCGTACGATCCATTCTAATACATATGCACAAAGGTATCCATTCTAATTCATTCGTACGATCCATTCTAATTCAGGATCGTACGAATGAATTAGAATGGATACATTCGTGCGAATGAATTAGAATTGATCGTACGAATGAATTAGAATGGATCATGCGAATGAATTAGAATGGATCGTACGAATGAATTAGAATGGATCGTACGAATGAACTAGAATGGATACATTCGTGCGAATGAATTAGAATGGATCATACGAATGAATTAGAATGGATCGTACGAATGAACTAGAATGGATACATTCGTGCGAATGAATTAGAATGGATCGTACGAATGAATTAGAATGGATCGTACGAATGAATTAGAATGGATCGTACGAATGAATTAGAATGGATCGTACGAATGAATTAGAATGGATACATTCGTGCGAATGAATTAGAATGGATCGGACGAATGAATTAGAATGGATCGTACGAATTAATTAGAATGGATCAAATGAATGAATTAGAATGGTTACATTCGAGCGAATGCATTAGAGCGAATGTATTAGAATGGATCGTACGAATGAATTAGAATAGATCGTACGAATGAAATTAGAATGGATCGTATGAATGAATTAGAATGGATCGTACGAATGAATTAGAATGGATCGTACGAATAAATTAGAATAGATCGTACGAATGAATTAGAATGGATCGTACGAATGATATTAGAATGGATCGTACGAATGAATTAGAATAGATCGTACGAATGAATTAGAATGGATCGTACGAATGAATTAGAATGGATCGTACGAATAAATTAGAATGGATACATTCGTCCGAATGAATTAGAATGGATCATACGAATGAGTAAGAATGGATCGTACGAATGAAATAGAATAGATTGTACGAAGGAATTAGAATGGATCCTACGAATGAATTAGAATGGATCGTGTTAAAGAATTAGAATGGATTGTATGAATGAATTAGAATGGATCGTATGAATGAATTAGAATGGATCGTTCGAATGAGTTCGAATGGATCGTAAGAATTCATTCTAATTCATTCATACAATCCATTCTAATTCTTTCACACGATCCATTCAAATTCATTCGTACGTTCCATTCTAATTCATTAGCACGATCCATGCTAATTCATTCGTTCGATCAATTCTAATTCATTAGCACGATCCATTCTAATTCATTCGTACGATCCATTCTAATTCCTTCGTACGATCCATTCTAATTTATTCGTACGATCTATTCTAATTCATTCGTACGATCCATTCTAATTCATTCGTACGATCCATTCTAATTCCTTCGTACGATCCATTCTAATTCATTCGTACGATCCATTCTAATTCATTCGTGCAATCCATTCTATTTCATTCGTACGATCCATTCTTACTCAATTGTACGATCCATTCTAATTCATTCACATGAATGTATCCATTCGTACGGATGAATTAGAATAGATTGTACGAATGAATTAGAATGGATCGTACGAATGAATTAGAATGGATCGTACGAAGGAATTAGAATGGATCGTACGAATGAATTAGAATGGATCGTACGAATGAATTAGAATAGATCGTACGAATGAATTAAAATGGATCGTACGAAGGAATTAGAATGGATCGTACGAATGAATTAGAATGGATATATTCGTGCAAATGAATTAGAATCGATCGTATGAATGTATTAGAATGGATCGTATGAGTGAATTAGAATGGATCGTACGAATGAATTAGAATAGATTGTATGAATGAATTTGAATGGATCGTACGAATGAATTAGAATGGATCATACGAATTAATTAGAATGGATCATACGAATGAATTAGAATGGATCGTACGAATGAATTAGAATGGATCATACGAATGAATTAGAATGGATACATTCGGGCGATCCATTCTAATTCATTCGCCCAATCCATTCTATATCTTTCGTACGATCCATTCTTACTCATTGGTATGATCCATTCTAATTCATTCGCAAGAATGTATCCATTCTAATTCATTCGTACGAATCCATTCTAATTCATTCATACGATCTATTCTAATTCATTCATTCAATCCATTCTAATTCTTACACACGATCCATTCTAATTCATTCGTACGATCCATTCTAATTCATTCGCACAATCCATTCTATTTCATTCGTATGATCCATTCTTACTCATTGGTACGATCCATTCTAATTCATTCGCACGAATGTATCCATTCTAATTCATTCGTACGAATCCATTCTAATTCATTCGTACAATCTATTCTATTTCATTCGTACGATCCATTCTTACTCATTCGTATGATCCATTCTAATTCATTCGGAAGAATGTATCCATTCTAATTTATTCGTACGATCCATTCTATTTCATTCGCACGATCCATTCTAATTTATTCGTATGATCAATTCTAATTCATTCGCACGAATGTATCCATTCTAATTCATTCGTTCGATCCATTCTAATTCATTCATAGGATCCATTCTAATTCATTCATACAATCCATTCTAATTCATTCGTACGAATGTATCCATTCTAATTCATTCGTACGATCAGTTCTAATTCATTCACAAAATCTATTCTAATTCATTCATACGATCCATTCTAATTCATTCACATGAATGTATCCATTCTAATTCATTCATACGATCCATTCTAATTCATTCGTACGATCCATTCTAATTCACTCATACGATCCATTCTAATACATTCATACAATTAGAATGGATCGTATGAATGAATTAGAATGGATCGTGCACGAATGTATCCAATCTATTTCATTCGTACGATCCATTCTAATTCATTATATGATCCATTCTAATTCATTAGTACGATCCATTCTAATTCATATGCACAAAGGTATCCATTCTAATCCATTCGTAGGATCCTTTCTAATCCATTCGTACGATCCATTCTAATTCATTCGTGTGATCCATTCTAATTCATTCGCTAGAATGTATCCATTCTAATCCATTCGTACGATCCATTCTAATCCATTCGTACGATCCATTCTAATTCATTCGCATGAATGTAACCATTCTAATTCATTCATTTGATCCATTCTAATTCATTCGTACGATCCATTCTAATTCATTCGTCCGATCCATTCTAATTCATTCGCACGAATGTATCCATTCTAATTCATTCGTACGATCCATTCTAATTCATTAATATGATCCATTCTAATTAATTCGTACGATCCATTCTAATTCATTCGTACGATCCATTCTAATTCATTCGCACGATCCATTCTAATCCATTCGTACGATCCATTCTAATTCATTAATATGATCCATTCTAATTCATTAGTATGATCCATTCTAATTCATATGCACAAAGGTATCCATTCTAATCCATTCGTAGGATCCATTCTAATCCATTCGTACAATCTATTCTATTTCATTCGTATGATCCATTCTTACTCATTCGTATGATCCATTCTAATTCATACGGACGAATGTATCCATTCTAATTTATTCGTACGATCCATTCTAATTCATTCGTACTATCCATTCTAATTCATTCGCTCGAATGTATCCATTCTAATCCATTCGTACGATCCATTCTAATCCATTTGTACGATCCATTCTAATTCATTCGCATGAATGTAACCATTCTAATTCATTCATTTGATCCATTCTAATTCATTCGTACGATCCATTCTAATTCATTCGCATGAATGTAACCATTCTAATTCATTCATTTGATCCATTCTAATTCATTCGTACGATCCATTCTAATTCATTAGCACGATCCATGCTAATTCATTCGTTCGATCAATTCTAATTTATTAGCACGATCCATTCTAATTCATTCGTACGATCCATTCTAATTCATTCGTACGATCCATTCTAATTCATTCATACGATCTATTCTAATTCTTTCGCACGAATGTGTCTATTCTAATTCATTCGCACGAATGTATCCATTCTAATTCATTTGTACGATCATTCTAATTCATTCGCACGATCCATTCTAATTCATTCGTACGATCAATTCTAATTCATTCGCACGAATGTATCCATTCTAATTCATTCGTACGATCCATTCTAATTCATTCATAGGATCCATTCTAATTCATTCATACAATCCATTCTAATTCATTCCCACGAATGTATCCATTCTAATTCATTCGTACGATCAGTTCTAATTCATTCACAAAATCTATTCTAATTCATTCATACGATCCATTCTAATTCATTCACACGAATGTATCCATTCTAATTCATTCATACGATCCATTCTAATTCATTCGTACGATCCATTCTAATTCACTCATACGATCCATTCTAATTCACTCATACGATCCATTCTAATACATTCATACGATCCATTCTAATTCATTTGCACGAATATATCCATTCTAATTCATTCATACGATCCATTCTAATTCCTTCGTACGATCCATTCTAATTCATTCGTACGTTCCATTCTAATTCATTCGTACGATCCATTCTAATTCCTTTGTATGATCCATTCTAATTCATTCGTACGATCTATTCTAATTCATTCGTACGATCTATTCTAATTCATTCGTACGATCCATTCTAATTCCTTCGTACGATCCATTCTAATTCATTCGTACGATCCATTCTAATTCCTTCGTATCCATTCTAATTCACTCATACGATCCATTCTAATTCATTCGTACGATCCATTCTAATTCATTCATACAATCCATTCTAATTCATTCGCACGAATGTATCCATTCTTATTCATTCGTACGAATGAATTAGAATAGATCGTACGAATGAATTAGAATGGACCGTACGAAGGAATTAGAATGGATCGTACGAATGAATTAGAATGGATATATTCGTGCAAATGAATTAGAATGGATCGTATGAATGTATTAGAATGGATCGTATGAGTGAATTAGAATGGATCGTACGAATGAATTAGAATGGATCGTATGAATGAATTAGACTGGATATATTCGTGTGAATGAATTAGAATGGATCGTATGAATGAATTAGAATAGATTTTGTGAATGAATTAGAACTGATCATACGAATGAATTAGAATCGATACATTCGTGCGAATGAATTAGAATGGATTGTATGAATGAATTAGAATGGATCGTATGAATGAACTAGAATGGATACATTCGTGCGAATGAATTAGAATGGGTCGTACGAATGAATTAGAATGGATCGTATGAATGAATTAGAATGGATCTTACAAATGAATTAGAATGGATCGTATGAATGAATTAGAATGGATCGTACGAATGAATTAGAATGGATACATTCGTGCGAATGAATTAGAATGGATCGGACGAATGAATTAGAATGAATCGTACGAATGAATTAGAATGGATCGTATGAATGAATTAGAATGGATACATTCATCCGAATGAATTAGAATGGATCATACGAATGAGTAAGAATGGATCGTACGAATGAAATAGAATAGATTGTACGAATGAATTAGAATGGATCCTACGAATGAATTAGAATGGATCGTGTGAACGAATTAGAATGGATTGTATGAATGAATTAGAATGGATCGTATGAATGAATTAGAATGGATCGTGCGAATGAATTCGAATGGATCGTAGGAATTCATTCTAATTCATTCATACAATCCATTCTAATTCTTTCACACGATCCATTCTAATTCATTCGTACGTTCCATTCTAATTCATTCGTACAATCCATTCTAATTACTTCGTATCCATTCTAATTCACTTATACGATCCATTCTAATTCATTCGTATGATCCATTCTAATTCATTCATACAATCCATTCTAATTCATTCGCACGAATGTATCCATTCTAATTCATTCGTACGATCAGTTCTAATTTATTCACAAAATCAATTCTAATTCATTCATACGATCCATTCTAATTCATTCACACGAATGTATTCATTCTAATTCATTCATACGATACATTCTAATTCATTCGTACGATCCATTCTAATTCACTCATACGATCCATTCTAATACATTCATACGATCCATTCTAATTTATTTGCACGAATATATCCATTCTAATTCATTCGTACGATCCATTCTAATTCCTTCGTACGATCCATTCTAATTCATTCGTACGATCTATTCTATTTCATTCGTACGATCCATTCTTACTCATTCGTACGATCCATTCTAATTCATTCGTCCGATCCATTCTAAATCATTCACACGAATGTATCCATTCTAATTCATTCGTTCGATCAATTCTAATTCATTCGCACGATCCATTCTAATTCATTCGTACGATCCATTCTAATTCATTCGCACGATCCATTCTAATTCATTCATAGGATCCATTCTAATTCATTCGTACGATCCATTCTAATTCATTCGTACGATCCATTCTAATTCATTCGCACAATCCATTCTATTTCATTCGTACGATCCATTCTTACTCATTAGTACGATCCATTCTAATTCATTCGCACGAATGTATCCATTCTAATTCATTCGTACGAATCCATTCTAATTCATTCGTACAATCTATTCTATTTCATTCGTACGATCCATTCTGACTCATTCGTATGATCCATTCTAATTCATTCGGACGAATGTATCCATTCTAATTTATTCGTACGATCCATTCTAATTCATTCGCACAAATGTATCCATTCTAATTCATTCGCACGAATGTATCCATTCTAATTTATTCGTACAATCCATTCTATTTCATTCGTACGATCCATTCTTACTCATTCGTATGATCCATTCTAATTCATTCGTATGATCTATTCTAATTCATTCGTACGATCCATTCTAAATCGTTCGCACGATCCATTCTAATTCATTCATACAATCCATTCTAATTCATTCATACGATCCATTCTAATTCATTCCTACAATCCATTCTAATTCATTCGCCCGATCCATTCTAATTCATTCATACGATCCATTCTATTCGAATGGATCATGCGATCCATTCGAATTCATTCGCACGATCCATTCTAATTCATTCATACGATCCATTCTAATTCATTCATACAATGCATTCTAATTCTTTCACACGATCCATTCTAATTCATTCGTACGATCCATTCTAATTCATTCGTACAATCCATTCTATTTCATTTGTACGATCCATTCTTATACATTCGTATGATCCATTCTAATTCATTCGTACGATCCATTCTAATTCATTTGTACGATCCATTCTAATTCATTCGTACAATCCATTCTATTTTATTCGTACGATCTATTCTTACTCATTCGTATGATCCATTCTAATTCATTCGCACAAATGTATCCATTCTAATTCATTCATACAATCCATTCTAATTCATTCCGTACGATCCATTCTAATTCATTCGTACGATCGTACGAATGAATTAGAATGGATCGTACGAATGAATTAGAATAGATTGTGCGAATGAATTAGAATGGATCGTACGAATGAATTAGAATGGATCGTACGAATGAATTAGAATGGATCATACGAATGAGTAAGAATGGATCGTACGAATGAATTAGAATGGATCGTACGAATGAATTAGAATGGATCGTACGAATAAATTAGAATGGATACATTCGTCCGAATGAATTAGAATGGATCATACGAATGAGTAAGAATGGATCGTACGAATGAAATAGAATAGATTGTACGAATGAATTAGAATGGATCCTACGAATGAATTAGAATGGATCGTGTGAAAGAATTAGAATGGATCGTACAAATGAATTAGAATGGATCGTACGAATGAATTAGAATGGATCATATGAATGAGTAAGAATGGATCGTACAAATGAAATAGAATGGATTGTACGAATGAATTAGAATGGATCGTACGAATGAATTAGAATGGATCGTGTGAAAGAATTAGAATGCATTGTATGAATGAATTAGAATGGATCGTATGAATGAATTAGAATGGATCGTGCGAATGAATTCGAATGGATCGCATGATCCATTCGAATAGAATGGATCGTATGAATAAATTAGAATGGATCGGGCGAATGAATTAGAATGGATTGTAGGAATGAATTATAATGGATCGTATGAATGAATTAGAATGGATCTTATGAATGAATTAGAATGGATCGTGCGAATGAATTAGAATGGATCGTACGAATGAATTAGAAAGGATCGTACGAATGAATTAGAATGGATCATACGAATGAATTAGAATGGATCATACGAATGAGTAAGAATGGATCGTACGAATGAAATAGAATAGATTGTACGAATGAATTAGAATGGATACATTCGTGCGAATGTATTAGAATGGATCGTACGAATGAATTAGATTGGATCGTACGAATGAATTAGAATGGATCTTACGAATGAATTAGAATGGATCGTACGAATGGATTAGAATGGATACATTCGTGTGAATGAATTAGAATGGATTGTATGAATGAATTAGAATAGATTGTACAAATGAATTAGAATGGATCGTACGAATGAATTAGAATGGATCGTACGAAGGAATTAGAATGGATCGTACGAATGAATTAGAATGGATCGAACGAATGAATTAGAATAGATCGTACGAATGAATTAGAATGGATCGTACGAAGGAATTAGAATGGATCGTACGAATGAATTAGACTGGATCGTACGAATGAATTTGAATGGATATATTTGTGTGAATGAATCTAAATGGATTGTATAAATGAATTACAATGGATCATACGAATGAATTAGAATGGATCGTACGAATGAATTAGAATAGCTCATACGAATGAATTAGAATGAATCGTATGAAAGAATTAGAATGGTTACATTCGTGCGAATGAATTAGAATAGATCGTACGAATGAATTAGAATGGATCGTACGAATAAATTAGAATGGATCGTGGGAATGAATTAGAATGGATCGTACGAATGAATTAGAATGGATCCACCGAATGAGTTAGAATGGATCATACGAATGAATTAGAATGGATTGTACGAATGAATTAGAATGGATTGTGCGAATGAATTAGAATGGATCGTATGAATGAATAAGAATGGATCCTACGAATGAATTAGAATGGATCGTGCGAATGAATTAGCATGAATCGTACGAATGTATTAGAATGGATCGTACGAATGAATTAGAATGAATCATACGATCCATTCTAATTCATTCGCATGAATGTATCCATTCTAATTCATTCGTACAATCCATTCTATTTCATTCGTACGATCCATTCTTACTCATTCGTATGATCCATTCTAATTCATTCGTATGATCCATTCTAATTCATTCGTACGATCCATTCTAATTCATTCATAGGATCCATTCTAATTCATTCGCACGATCCATTCTAATTCATTCATACGATCCATTCTAATTCATTCATACGATCCATTCTAATTCATTCGCCCGATCCATTCTAATTCATTCATACGATCCATTCTATTCGAATGGATCATGCGATCCATTCGAATTCATTCGCACAATCCATTCTAATTCATTCATACGATCCATTCTAATTCATTCATACAATGCATTCTAATTCTTTCACACGATCCATTCTAATTCATTCGTACGATCCATTCTAATTCATTCGTACAATCCATTCTATTTCATTTGTACGATCCATTCTTACTCATTCGTATGATCCATTCTAATTCATTCGTACGATCCATTCTAATTCATTTGTACGATCCATTCTAATTCATTCGTACAATCCATTCTATTTCATTCGTACGATCCATTCTTACTCATTCGTATGATCCATTCTAATTCATTCGCACGAATGTATCCATTCTAATTCATTCATACAATCTATTCTAATTCATTACGTACGATCCATTCTAATTCATTCGTACGAACGTACGAATGAATTAGAATGGATGGATATATTCGAGCGAATGAATTAGAATAGATCGTAGGAATGAATTAGAATGGATCATACGAATGTATTAGAATGGATCGTACGAACAAATTAGAATGGATCGTACGAACGAATTAGAATGGATCATATGAACGAATTAGAATGGATCGTACGAATGAATTAGAATGGATACATTCGAGCGAATGAATTAGAATGGATTGTGCAAATGAATAAGAACAGATCGTGCGAATAAATTAGAATGGATCGTACGAATGAATTAGAATGGATCGTTCGAATGAATTAGAATGGATCGTGTGAAAGAATTAGAATGGATTGTATGAATGAATTAGAATGGATCGTATGAATGGATCGTACGAATGAAATTAGAATGGATTGTACGAATGAATTAGAATGGATCGTGCGAATGAATTAGAATGGATCGTGTGAAAGAATTAGAATGGATTGTATGAATGAATTAGAATGGATCGTATGAATGGATCGTACGAATGAATTAGAATGGATACATTTGTGCGAATGAATTAGAATGGATCGTACGAATGAATTAGAATGGATCGTATGAATGAATTAGAATGGATCGTACGAATGAATTAGAATGGATCGTGCGAATGAATTAGAATGGATCGTACGAATGAATTAGAATGGATCGTACGAATGAATTAGAATGGATCGTACGAAGGAATTAGAATGGATCGTACGAATGAATTAGAATGGATATATTCGTGCAAATGAATTAGAATGGATCGTATGAATGTATTAGAATGGATCGTACGAATGAATTAGAATGGATCGTACGAATGAATTAGAATGGATCGTATGAATGAATTAGAATGGATACATTCGTGTGAATGAATTAGAATGGATCGTATGACTGAATTAGAATAGATTTTGTTAATGAATTAGAACTGATCGTACGAATGAATTAGAATGGATCGTACGAATGAATTAGAATGGATACATTTCTGCGAATGAAATAGAATGGATCGTACGAATGAATTAGAATGGATCGTATGAATGAATTAGAATGGATCGTGCGAATGAATTAGAATGGATCGTACGAATGAATTAGAATGGATCGTACGAATGAACTAGAATGGATACATTCGTGCGAATGAATTAGAATGGATCGTACAAATGAATTAGAATGGATCGTACGAATGAATTAGAATGGATCTTACGAATGAATTAGAATGGATCGTACGATTGAATTAGAATGGATCGTACGAATGAATTAGAATGGATACATTCGTGCGAATGAATTAGAATGGATCGGACGAATGAATTAAAATGGATCGTACGAATGAATTAGAATTGATCGTACAAATGAATTAGAATGGATCGTGCGAATGAATTAGAATGGATCGTGAGAAAGAATTAGATTGTATTGTATGATTGAATTAGAATGGATCGTACGAATGAATTAGAATGGATCTTACGAATGAATTAGAATGGATCGTACGAATGAATTAGAATGGATACATTTGTGCGAATGAATTAGAATGGATCGTGCACGAATGTATCCATTCTAATTCATTCGCACGATCCATTCTAATTCATTAATATGATCCATTCCAATTCATTCGTACGATCCATTCTAATTCATATGCACAAAGGTATCCATTCTAATCCATTCGTTGGATCCATTTTAATCCATTCGTACGATCCATTCTAATTCATTCGTACGATCCATTCTAATTCATTCGCTCGAATGTATCCATTCTAATCCATTCGTACGATCCATTCTAATCCATTCGTACGATCCATTCTAATTCATTCGCATGAATGTAACCATTCTAATTCATTCATTTGATCCATTCTAATTCATTCGTACGATCCATTCTAATTCATTCGTAAGATCTATTCTAATTCATTCGTACGATCCATTCTAATTCATTCGTACGATCCATTCTAATTCATTCGCACGAATGTATCCATTCTAGTTCATTCGTACGATCCATTCTAATTCATTCGTACGATCCATTCTAATTCATTCGTACGATCCATTCTAATTCATTCACATAATCCATTCTAATTCATTCGCACGAATGTATCCATTCTAATTCATTCGTACGATCCATTCTAATTAATTCGTACGATCCATTCTAATTAATTCGTATGATCCATTCTTATTCATTCGTACGATCCATTCTAATTCATTCATACAATCTATTCTAATTTATTCGTACGATCCATTCTAATTCAATCATACAATCCATTCTAATACATTCATACGATCCATTCTAATTCATTTGCACAATATATCCATTCTAATTCATTCGTACGATCCATTCTAATTCCTTCGTACGATCCATTCTAATTCATTCGTACGATCTATTCTAATTCATTCGTACGATCCATTCTAATTCATTCGTACGATCCATTCTAATTCTTTCGTACGATCCATTCTAATTCGTTCGTACGATCCATTCTAATTCATTCGTACAATCTATTCTAATTCATTCGTACGAATGGATACATTCGTGTGAATGAATTAGAATGGATCGTACGAATGAGTATGAATGGATCGTACGAATGAAATAGAATGGATTGCACGAATTAATTAGAATGGATCGTACGAATGAATTAGAATGGATCGTGTGAAAGAATTAGAATGGATCGTACGAATGAATTAGAATGGATCGTACGAATGAATTAGAATGGATCGTACGAAGGAATTACAATGGATCGTACGAATGAATTAGAATGGATATATTCGTGCAAATGAATTAGAATGGATCGTATGAATGTATTAGAATGGATCGTATGAGTGAATTAGAATGGATCGTACGAATGAATTAGAATGGATTGTATGAATTAATTAGAATGGATCGTACGAATGAATTAGAATGGATCATACGAATGAATTAAAATGGATAATACGAATGAATTAGAATGGATCGTACGAATGAATTAGAATGGATCGTACGAATGAATTAGAATGGATACATTCGTGCGAATGAATTAGAATGGATTGTGCGAATGAATTAGAATGGATAGTACGAATGAATTAGAATGGATCGTACGACTGAATTTGATTGGATATATTCGTGCAAATGAATTAGAATGGATCGTATGAATGTATTAGAATGGATCGTATGAGTGAATTAGAATGGATCGTATGAATGAATTAGAATGGATTGTATGAATGAATTAGAATGGATCGTACGAATGAATTAGAATGGATTATACGAATTAATTAGAATGGATCATACGAATGAATTAGAATGGATCGTACGAATGAATTAGAATGGATCGTACGAATGAATTAGAATGGATACATTCGTGCGAATGAATTAGAATGGATTGTGCGAATGAATAAGAACAGATCGTGCGAATGAATTAGAATAGATCGTACGAATGAATTAGAATGGATCGTGCGAATGAATTAGAATGGATCGTACGATTGAATTAGAATGGATAAATTTGTGCGAATGAATTAGAATGGATCATACGAATGAATTAGAATGGATCGTTTGAATGAATTAGAATGGATCGTACGAATGAATTAGAATGGATCGTGCGAATGAATTAGAATGGATCGTACGAATGAATTTGAATGGATCGTGTGAAAAATTAGAATGGATCGTACGAATGAATTAGAATGGATCATGCGAATGAATTAGAATGGATCGTACGAATGAATTAGAATGGATACATTTGTGCGAATAAATTAGAATGGATCGTACGAATGAATTAGAATGGATCGTATGAATGAATTAGTATGGATCGTACGAATAAATTAGAATGGATCGTGTGAATGAATTAGAATGGATCGTACGAATGAATTAGAATGGATCGTACGAATGAACTAGAATGGATACATTCGTGCGAATGAATTAGAATGGATCGTACGAATGAATTAGAATGGATCGTACGAATGAATTAGAATGGATCTTACGAATGAATTAGAATAGATCGTACGAATGAATTAGAATGGATCGTACGAATGAATTAGAATGGATACATTCGTGCGAATGAATTAGAATGGATCGGACGAATGAATTAGACTGGATCGTACGAATGAACTTGAATGGATCGTACGAATGAATTAGAATAGATCGTACGAATAAATTAGAATGGATACATTCGTCCGAATAAATTAGAATGGATCATACGAATGAGTAAGAATGGATCGTATGAATGAAATAGAATAGATTGTATGAATGAATTAGAATGGATCCTACGAATGAATTAGAATGGATCGTGTGAAAGAATTAGAATGGATCGTATGAAAGAATTAGAATGGATCGTACGAATGAATTAGAATGGATCGTACGAATAAATTAGAATCGATACATTCGTCCGAATGAATTAGAATGGATCATACGAATGAGTAAGAATGGATCGTACGAATGAAATAGAATAGATTGTACGAATGAATTAGAATGGATCATACGAATGAGTAAGAATGGATCATACGAATGAAATAGAATAGATTGTACGAATGAATTAGAATGGATCCTACGAATGAATTAGAATAGATCGTGTGAAAGAATTAGAATGGATTGTATGAATGAATTAGAATGAATTCGTATGATCCATTCGAATTCATTCGCACGATCTATTCTAATTCATTCAAACGATCCATTCTAATTCATTCATACAATCCATTCTAATTCTTTCACATGATCCATTCTAATTCATTCGTAGGATCCATTCTAATTCATTCGTACAATCTATTCTATTTCATTCGTACGATCCATTCTTACTCATTCGTATTATCCATTCTAATTCATTCGGACGAATGTATCCATTCTAATTTATTCATACGATGCATTTTAATTCATTCGTACGATCCATTCTAATTCATTCGTACGATCCATTCTAATTTATTCGTCCGATCCATTCTAATTCATTCGCACGAATGTATCCATTCTAATTCATTCGTACGATCCATTCTAATTCATTCGTACGATCCATTCTAATTCATTCGTAAGATCCATTCTAATTCATTCGTACGATCCATTCTAATTCATTCGTACGATCCATTCTAATTCATTCGCACGAATGTTTCCCTTCTAGTTCATTCGTACGATCCATTCTAATTCATTCGTACGATCCATTCTAATTCAATCGCACGATCCATTCTAATTCATTCATACGATCCATTCTAATTCATTCGTACGATCCATTCTAATTCATTCGCACGATCCATTCTAATTCATTCATACGATCCATTCTAATTCATTCGTACGATCCATTCTAATTCATTCGTACGATCCATTCTAATTTATTCGCACAAATGTATCCATTCTAATTCATTCGTACGATCCATTCTAATTCATTCGCACGATCCATTCTAATTCATTCGTACGATCCATTCTAATTCTTTCACATGATCCATTCTAATTCATTCGTACGATCCATTCTAATTCATTCGCACGATCCATTCTAATTCATTCATACGATCCATTCTAATTCATTCATACGATCCATTCTAATTCATTCGTACGATCCATTCTAATTCATTCGCACAAATGTATCCATTCTAATTCATTCGTACGATCCATTCTAATTCATTCGAACGATCCATTCTAATTCATTCGTACGATCCATTCTAATTCATTCGCACGATCTGTTCTTATTCATTCGCACAATCCATTCTAATTCATTCGCACGAATGTATCCATTCTAATTCATTTGTACGATCCATTCTAATTCATTCGTACGATCCATTCTAATTCATTTGTATGATCCATTCTAATTAATTCGTATGATCCATTCTAATTCATTCATACGATCCATTCTAATTCATTCGTCCGATCCATTCTAATTCATTCGCACGAATGTATCCATTCTAATTCATTCGTACGATCCATTCTAATTCATTCGTATGATCCATTCTAATTAATTCGTATGATCCATTCTAATTCATTTGTACGATCCATTCTAATTCATTCATACAATCCATTCTAATTCATTCGCACGAATGTATCCATTCTAATTAATTTGTATGATCCATTCTAATTCATTCGTATGATCTATTCTTATTCATTTGCACGATTCAGTGTAATTGATTCGCACGATCCATTCTAATTCATTCGCAGGAATGTATCCATTCTATTTCATTCGTGCGATCCATTCTAATTCATTAATATGATCTATTCTAATTCATTCGTACAATCCATTCTAATTCATATGCACAAAGGTATCCATTCTAATCCATTCGTAGGATCCATTCTAATCCATTCGTACGATCCATTCTAACTCATTCGTACGATCCATTCTAATTCATTCGCTCGAATGTATCCCTTCTAATCCATTTGTACAATCCATTCTAATCCATTCGTACGATCCATTCTAATTCATTCGCAGGAATGTAACCATTCTAATTCATTCATTTGATCCATTCTAATTCATTCGTACGATCCATTCTAATTTATTCGTCCGATCCATTCTAATTCATTCGCACGAATGTATCCATTCTAATTCATTCGTACATTCCATTCTAATTCATTCGTACGATCCATTCTATTCATTCGTAAGATCCATTCTAATTCATTCGTACGATCCATTCTAATTCACTCGTACGATCCATTCTAATTCATTCGCACGAATATCCATTCTAGTTCATTCGTACGATCCATTCTAATTCATTCGTACGATCCATTCTAATTCATTCGCACGATCCATTCTAATTCATTCGTACGATCAATTCTAATTCATTCGCACGAATGTATCCATTCTAATTCATTCATACGATCCATTCTAATTCATTCGTACGATCCATTCTAATTCACTCATACGATCCATTCTAATACATTCATACGATCCATTCTAATTCATTTGCACGAATATATCCATTCTAATTCATTCATACGATCCATTCTAATTCCTTCGTACGATCCATTCTAATTCATTCGTACGATCTATTCTAGTTCATTTGTACGATCCATTCTAATTCATTCATACGATCCATTCTAATTCTTTCGTACGATCCATTCTAATTCATTCGTACGATCCATTCTAATTCATTCGTACAATCTATTCTAATTCATTCGTACGAATGGATACATTCGTGTGAATGAATTAGAATGGATCGTACGAATGAGTAAGAATGGATCGTACGAATGAAATAGAATGGATTGCACGAATGAATTAGAATGGATCGTACGAATGAATTAGAATGGATCGTGTGAAAGAATTAGAATGGATTGTATGAATGAATTAGAATGGATCGTACGAATGAATTAGAATGGATCGTACGAAGGAATTAGAATGGATCGTACGAATGAATAAGAATGGATCGTACGAATGAATTAGAATAGATCGTACGAATGAATTAGAATGGATCGTACGAAGGAATTAGAATGGATCGTACGAATGAATTAGAAAGGATATATTCGTGCAAATGAATTAGAATGGATCGTATGAATGTATTAGAATGGATCGTATGAGTGAATTAGAATGGATCGTACGAATGAATTAGAATGGATCGTATGAATGAATTAGAATGGATACATTCGTGTGAATGAATTAGAATGGATCGTATGAATGAATTAGAATAGATTTTGTGAATGAATTAGAACTGGTCGTACGAATGAATTAGAATGGATACATTCGTGCGAATGAATTAGAATGAATTGTATGAATGAATTAGAATGGATCGTACGAATGAATTAGAATGGGTCGTATAAGTGAATTAGAATGGATACGAAGGAATTAGAATGGATCGTACGAATGAATTAGAATGGATCGTACGAAGGAATTAGAATGGATCGTACGAATGAATTAGAATGGATTGTACGAATGAATTAGAATAGATCGTACGAATGAATTAGAATGGATCGTTCAAAGGAATTAGAATGGATCGTACGAATGAACTAGAATGGATACATTCGTGCGAATGAATTAGAATGGATCGTACGAATGAATTAGAATGGATCTTACGAATGAATTAGAATGGATCGTATGAATGAATTAGAATGGATCGTACGAATGAATTAGAATGAATACATTCGTGCGAATGAATTAGAATGGATCGGCGAATGAATTAGAATGGATAGTACGAATGAATTAGAATGGATCGTACGAATGAATTAGAATGGATCGTACGAATAAATTAGAATGGATACAATTGTCCGAATGAATTAGAATGGATCATACGAATGAGTAAGAATGGATCGTACGAATGTATTAGAATAGATTGTACGAATGAATTAGAATGGATCCTACGAATGAATTAGAATGGATCGTGTGAAAGAATTAGAATGGATTGTATGAATGAATTAGAATGGATCGTATGAATGAATTACAATGGATCGTGCGAATGAACTCGAATGGATCGTACGAATTCATTCTAATTCATTCATACAATCCATTCTAATTCTTTCACACGATCTATTCTAATTCATTCGTACGATCCATTCTAATTCATTCACACGATCCATTCTAATTCATTCGTACGATCCATTCTAATTCATTCATACGACCCTTTCTAATTCATTCGTACGATCCATTCTAATTCATTCGCACAAATGTATCCATTCTAATTCATTCGTACGATCCATTCTAATTCATTCGCACGATCCATTCTAATTCATTCGTACGATCCATTCTAATTCATTCGCACAATCTGTTCTTATTCATTCGCACAATCCATTCTAATTCATTCGCACAATCCATTCTAATTCATTCGTACGATCCATTCTAATTCATTCGTATGATCCATTCTAATTAATTCATATGATCCATTCTAATTCATTCGTACGATCCATTCTAATTCATTCATACAATCCATTCTAATTCATTCGCACGAATGTATCCATTCTAATTAATTCGTACTATCCATTCTAATTCATTCGTATGATCTATTCTTATTCATTCGCACGATCCAGTCTAATTGATTCGCACGATCCATTCTAATTCATTCGCATGAATGTATCCATTCTAATTCATTCGTACGATCCATTCTAATTCATTAATATGATCCATTCTAATTCATTCGTACGATCCATTCTAATTCATATGCACAAAGGTATCCATTCTAATCCATTCCTAGGATCCATTCTAATCCATTCGTACGATCCATTCTAATTCATTCGTACGATCCATTCTAATTCATTCGCTCGAATGTATCCATTCTAATTCATTCGTACGATCCATTCTAATCCATTCGTACGATCCATTCTAATTCATTCTCATGAATGTAACCATTCTAATTCATTCATTTGATCCATTCTAATTCATTCGTACGATCCATTCTAATTCATTTGTCCGATCCATTCTAATTCATTCGCACGAATGTATCCATTCTAATTCATTCGTACGATCCATTCAAATTCATTCGTACGATCCATTCTAATTCATTCGTAAGATCCATTCTAATTCATTCGTATGATCCATTCTAATTCATTCGTACGATCCATTCTAATTCATTCGCACGAATGTATCCATTCTAGTTCATTCGTACGATCCATTCTAATTCATTCGTACGATCCATTCTTATTCATTCGCACGATCCATTCTAATTCATTCGTATGATCAATTCTAATTCATTCGCACGAATGTATCCATTCTAATTCATTCGTACGATACTGAATTAGAATGGATCGTACGAATGAATTAGTATGGATACCTTTGTGCATATGAATTAGAATGGATCGTACGAATGAATTAGAATGGATCATATTAATGAAATAGAATGGATCGTACGAAAGAATTTGGAATTGATGCATTCGTGCGAATGAATTAGAATGGATCGTGCATGAATGTATCCATTCTAATTCATTCGTACGATCCATTCTAATCCATTAATATGATCCATTCTAATTCATTCGTACGATCCATTCTAATTCATATGCACAAAGGTATCCATTCTAATCCATACGTAGGATCCATTCTAATCCATTCGTACGATCCATTCTAATTCATTCGTACGATCCATTCTAATTCATTCGCTCGAATGTATCCATTCTAATCCATTCGTACGATCCATTCTAATCCATTCGTACGATCCATTCTAATTCATTCGCATGAATTTAACCATTCTAATTCATTCATTTGATCCATTCTAATTCATTCGTACGATCCATTCGAATTAATTCGTCCGATCCATTCTAATTCATTCGCACGAATGTATCCATTCTAATTCATTCGTACGATCCATTCTAATTCATTCGTACGATCCAGTACGATCCATTCTAATTCATTCGTAAGATCCATTCTAATTCATTCGTACGATCCATTCTAATTCATTCGCACGAATGTATCCATTCTAGTTCATTCGTACGATCCGTTCCAATTCATTCGTACGATCCATTCTAATTCATTCGCACGATCCATTCTAATTCATTCGCACGATCCATTCTAATTCTTTCACACGATCCATTCTAATTCATTCGTATGATCCATTCTAATTCATTCGTACGATCTATTCTAATTCATTCGTACGATCCATTCTAATTCATTCGTACGATCCATTCTAATTCCTTCGTACGATCCATTCTAATTCATTCATACAATCCATTCTAATTCTTTCACACGATCCATTCTAATTCATTCGTACGATCCACTCTAATTTATTCGTGCAATCCATTCTATTTCATCCGAACGATCCATTCTTACTCATTCGTACGATCCATTCTAATTCATTCACACGAATGTATCCATTCGTACGAATGAATTAGAATAGATTGTACGAATGAATTAGAATGGATCGTACGAATGAATTAGTATGGATCGTACGAATGAATTAGAATGGATCGTACGAATGAATTAGAATGGATATATTCTGGCAAATGAATTAGAATGGATCGTATGAATGTATTAGAATGGATCGTATGAGTGAATTAGAATGGATCGTACGAATGAATAAGAATGGATTGTATGAATGAATTAGAATGGATCGTATGAATGAATTAGAATGGATCGTACGAATGAATTAGAATGGATCGTGCGAATGAATTAGAATGGATCGTACGAATGAATTAGAATGGATCGTACGAATGAACTAGAATGGATACATTCGTGCGAATGAATTAGAATGGATCGTACGAATGAATTAGAATGGATCGTACGAATGGATTAGAATGGATTATACGAATGAATTAGAATGGATCGTGCGAATGAATTAGAAAGGCTCGAACGAAGGAATTAGAATGGATATATTCGAGCGAATGAATTAGAATAGATCGTAGGAATGAATTAGAATGGATCATACGAATGAATTAGAATGGATCGTACGAACGAATTAGAATGGATCGTATGAACGAATTTGAATGGATCATATGAACGAATTAGAATGGATCGTACGAATGAATTAGAATGGATATATTCGAGCGAATGAATTAGAATGGATCGTACGAATGAATTAGAATAGATCATAGGAATGAATTAGAATGGATCGTGCAAATGAATTAGAATGGATACATTCGTGCGAATGAATTAGAATGGATCGTGCGAATGAATTAGAATGGATCGTACGAATGAATTAGAATGGATATATTTGAACGAATAAATTAGAATGGATCATACGAATGAATTAGAATGGATCGTACGAATGAATTAGAATGGATAGTGCGAATGAATTAGAATGGATCGTACGATTGAATTAGAATGGGTACATTCGTGCGAATGAATTAGAATGGATCATACGAATGAGTAAGAATGGATTGTACGAATGAAATAGAATGGACTATACAAATGAATTAGAATGGATACATTCGTGCGAATGAATTAGAATGGATCGTATGTACGAATGAATTAGAATGGATACATTCGTGCGAATGAATTAGAATGGATCCTACGAATGAATTAGAATGGATCGTGCGAATAAATTAGAATGGATCGTACGAATGAATTAGAATGGATCGTACGAATGAACTAGAATGGATACATTCGTGCGAATGAATTAGAATGGATCGTACGAATGAATTAGAATGGATCGTACGAATGAATTAGAATGGATCTTACGAATGAATTAGAATGGATCGTACGAATAAATTAGAATGGATCGTATGAATGGTTTAGAATGGATACATTCGTGCGAAGGAATTAGAATGGATCAGACGAATGAATTAGAATGGATCGTACGAATGAATTAGAATGGATCAAATGAATGAATTAGAATGGTTACATTCATGCGAATGAATTAAAATGGATCATACGAATGGATTAGAATGGATCGTACGAATGGATTAGAATGGATACATTCGTGCGAATGAATTAGAATGGATCATACGAATGAGTAAGAATGGATCGTACGAATGAAATAGAATGGATTGTACGAATGAATTAGAATGGATCGTGCGAATGAATTTGAATGGATCGTACGAATGGATTAGAATGGATTGTGCTAATGAATTAGAATTGATCGTACGAATGAAATAGAATGGATTGTACGAATGATTTAGAATGGATCGTACGAATGAATTAGAATGGATCGTACGAATGATTTAGAATGGATACATTCGTGCGAATGAATTAGAATGGATCATACGAATGAGTAAGAATGGATCGTACGAATGAAATAGAATGGATTGTACGTATGAATTAGAATGGATTCGTACGAATGAATTAGAATGGATACATTCGTGCGAAAGAATTAGAATGGATCGTACCAATGACTAAGAATGGATCGTACGAATGAAATAGAATGGATTGTGCGAATGAATTAGAATGGATCGTACGAATGAATTAGAATGGATCGTGTGAAAGAATTAGAATGGATTGTATGAATGAATTAGAATAGATCGTATGAATGAATTAGAATGGATCGTACGAATGAATTAGAATGGATCGTACGAATGAATTAGAATTGATACATTCGTGCGAATGAATTAGAATGGATCGTATGAATGAATTAGAATAGATTGTGGAAATGAATTAGAATGGATCGTACGAATGAATTAGAATGGATACATTCGTGCGAATAAATTAGAATGGATTTTATGAATGAATTAGAATGGATCGTACGAATGAATTAGAATGGATCGTACGAATGAATTAGAATAGATTGCGCGAATGAATTAGAATGGATTGTGCGAATGAAATAGAATGGATACAAATGAATTAGAATGGATCATACAAATGAATTAGAATGACGATCCATTCTTACTCATTCGTATGATCCATTCTAATTTATTCGCACGAATGTATCCATTCTAATTCATTCGTACGTCTAATTCATACGTACGGTCCTTTCTAATTCATTCGCACAATCCATTCTATTTCATTCGTACGATCCATTCTTACTCATTCGTATGATCCATTATGGATACATTCGTGCGAATGAATTAGAATGGATCATACGAATGAGTAAGAATGGATCGTACGAATGAAATAGAATGGATTGTGCGAATGAATTAGAATGGATCGTACGAATGAATTAGAATGGATCGTGTGAAAGAATTAGAATGGATTGTATGAATGAATTAGAATTGATCGTATGAATGAATTAGAATGGATCGTACGAATGAATTAGAATGGATCGTACGAATGAACTAGAATGGATACATTCGTGCGAATGAATTAGAATGGATCGTACGAATGAATTAGAATGGATCGTACGAATGAATTAGAATGGATCTTACGAATGAATTAGAATGGATCGTACAAATGCACGATCCATGCTAATTCATTCGTTCGATCAATTCTAATTCATTAGCATGATCCATTCTAATTCATTCGTACGATCCATTCTTATTCATTCGCACGATCCATTCTAATTCATTCGTACGATCCATTCTAATTCTTTCGCACGATCCATTCTAATCCATTCGTACGATCCATTATAATTCATTCGTATGATCTATTCTAATTCATTCGTACGATCCATTCTAATTTCATTCGTACGATCCATTCTAATTCATTCGCTCGAATGTATCCATTCTAATCCATTCGTACGATCCATTCTAATCCATTCGTACGATCCATTCTAATTCATTCGCATGAATGTAACCATTCTAATTCATTCATTTGATCCATTCTAATTCATTCGTACGACCCATTCTAATTCATTCGTCCGATCCATTCTAATTCATTCGCACGAATGTATCCATTCTAACCCATTCGTAAGATCCATTCTAATTTATTCGTACGATCCATTCTAATTCATTCGTACGATCCATTCTAATTCATTAATATGATCCATTCTAATTCATTCGTACGATCCATTCTAATACATATGCACAAAGGTATCCATTCTAATTCATTCGTACGATCCATTCTAATTCAGGATCGTACGAATGAATTAGAATGGATACATTCGTGCGAATGAATTAGAATTGATCGTACGAATGAATTAGAATGGATCATGCGAATGAATTAGAATGGATCGTACGAATGAATTAGAATGGATCGTACGAATGAACTAGAATGGATACATTCGTGCGAATGAATTAGAATGGATCATACGAATGAATTAGAATGGATCGTACGAATGAACTAGAATGGATACATTCGTGCGAATGAATTAGAATGGATCGTACGAATGAATTAGAATGGATCGTACGAATGAATTAGAATGGATCGTACGAATGAATTAGAATGGATACATTCGTGCGAATGAATTAGAATGGATCGGACGAATGAATTAGAATGGATCGTACGAATTAATTAGAATGGATCAAATGAATGAATTAGAATGGTTACATTCGAGCGAATGCATTAGAGCGAATGTATTAGAATGGATCGTACGAATGAATTAGAATAGATCGTACGAATGAAATTAGAATGGATCGTATGAATGAATTAGAATGGATCGTACGAATGAATTAGAATGGATCGTACGAATAAATTAGAATAGATCGTACGAATGAATTAGAATGGATCGTACGAATAATATTAGAATGGATCGTACGAATGAATTAGAATAGATCGTACGAATGAATTAGAATGGATCGTACGAATGAATTAGAATGGATCGTACGAATAAATTAGAATGGATACATTCGTCCGAATGAATTAGAATGGATCATACGAATGAGTAAGAATGGATCGTACGAATGAAATAGAATAGATTGTACGAAGGAATTAGAATGGATCCTACGAATGAATTAGAATGGATCGTGTTAAAGAATTAGAATGGATTGTATGAATGAATTAGAATGGATCGTATGAATGAATTAGAATGGATCGTTCGAATGAGTTCGAATGGATCGTAAGAATTCATTCTAATTCATTCATACAATCCATTCTAATTCTTTCACACGATCCATTCAAATTCATTCGTACGTTCCATTCTAATTCATTAGCACGATCCATGCTAATTCATTCGTTCGATCAATTCTAATTCATTAGCACGATCCATTCTAATTCATTCGTACGATCCATTCTAATTCCTTCGTACGATCCATTCTAATTTATTCGTACGATCTATTCTAATTCATTCGTACGATCCATTCTAATTCATTCGTACGATCCATTCTAATTCCTTCGTACGATCCATTCTAATTCATTCGTACGATCCATTCTAATTCATTCGTGCAATCCATTCTATTTCATTCGTACGATCCATTCTTACTCATTTGTACGATCCATTCTAATTCATTCACATGAATGTATCCATTCGTACGGATGAATTAGAATAGATTGTACGAATGAATTAGAATGGATCGTACGAATGAATTAGAATGGATCGTACGAAGGAATTAGAATGGATCGTACGAATGAATTAGAATGGATCGTACGAATGAATTAGAATAGATCGTACGAATGAATTAAAATGGATCGTACGAAGGAATTAGAATGGATCGTACGAATGAATTAGAATGGATATATTCGTGCAAATGAATTAGAATCGATCGTATGAATGTATTAGAATGGATCGTATGAGTGAATTAGAATGGATCGTACGAATGAATTAGAATAGATTGTATGAATGAATTTGAATGGATCGTACGAATGAATTAGAATGGATCATACGAATTAATTAGAATGGTTCATACGAATGAATTAGAATGGATCGTACGAATGAATTAGAATGGATCATACGAATGAATTAGAATGGATACATTCGGGCGATCCATTCTAATTCATTCGCCCAATCCATTCTATATCTTTCGTACGATCCATTCTTACTCATTGGTATGATCCATTCTAATTCATTCGCAAGAATGTATCCATTCTAATTCATTCGTACGAATCCATTCTAATTTATTCATACGATCTATTCTAATTCATTCATTCAATCCATTCTAATTCTTACACACGATCCATTCTAATTCATTCGTACGATCCATTCTAATTCATTCGCACAATCCATTCTATTTCATTCGTATGATCCATTCTTACTCATTGGTACGATCCATTCTAATTCATTCGCACGAATGTATCCATTCTAATTCATTCGTACGAATCCATTCTAATTCATTCGTACAATCTATTCTATTTCATTCGTACGATCCATTCTTACTCATTCGTATGATCCATTCTAATTCATTCGGAAGAATGTATCCATTCTAATTTATTCGTACGATCCATTCTATTTCATTCGCACGATCCATTCTAATTTATTCGTATGATCAATTCTAATTCATTCGCACGAATGTATCCATTCTAATTCATTCGTTCGATCCATTCTAATTCATTCATAGGATCCATTCTAATTCATTCATACAATCCATTCTAATTCATTCGTACGAATGTATCCATTCTAATTCATTCGTACGATCAGTTCTAATTCATTCACAAAATCTATTCTAATTCATTCATACGATCCATTCTAATTCATTCACATGAATGTATCCATTCTAATTCATTCATACGATCCATTCTAATTCATTCGTACGATCCATTCTAATTCACTCATACGATCCATTCTAATACATTCATACAATTAGAATGGATCGTATGAATGAATTAGAATGGATCGTGCACGAATGTATCCAATCTATTTCATTCGTACGATCCATTCTAATTCATTATATGATCCATTCTAATTCATTAGTACGATCCATTCTAATTCATATGCACAAAGGTATCCATTCTAATCCATTCGTAGGATCCTTTCTAATCCATTCGTACGATCCATTCTAATTCATTCGTGTGATCCATTCTAATTCATTCGCTAGAATGTATCCATTCTAATCCATTCGTACGATCCATTCTAATCCATTCGTACGATCCATTCTAATTCATTCGCATGAATGTAACCATTCTAATTCATTCATTTGATCCATTCTAATTCATTCGTACGATCCATTCTAATTCATTCGTCCGATCCATTCTAATTCATTCGCACGAATGTATCCATTCTAATTCATTCGTACGATCCATTCTAATTCATTAATATGATCCATTCTAATTAATTCGTACGATCCATTCTAATTCATTCGTACGATCCATTCTAATTCATTCGCACGATCCATTCTAATCCATTCGTACGATCCATTCTAATTCATTAATATGATCCATTCTAATTCATTAGTATGATCCATTCTAATTCATATGCACAAAGGTATCCATTCTAATCCATTCGTAGGATCCATTCTAATCCATTCGTACAATCTATTCTATTTCATTCGTATGATCCATTCTTACTCATTCGTATGATCCATTCTAATTCATACGGACGAATGTATCCATTCTAATTTATTCGTACGATCCATTCTAATTCATTCGTACTATCCATTCTAATTCATTCGCTCGAATGTATCCATTCTAATCCATTCGTACGATCCATTCTAATCCATTTGTACGATCCATTCTAATTCATTCGCATGAATGTAACCATTCTAATTCATTCATTTGATCCATTCTAATTCATTCGTACGATCCATTCTAATTCATTCGCATGAATGTAACCATTCTAATTCATTCATTTGATCCATTCTAATTCATTCGTACGATCCATTCTAATTCATTAGCACGATCCATGCTAATTCATTCGTTCGATCAATTCTAATTTATTAGCACGATCCATTCTAATTCATTCGTACGATCCATTCTAATTCATTCGTACGATCCATTCTAATTCATTCATACGATCTATTCTAATTCTTTCGCACGAATGTGTCTATTCTAATTCATTCGCACGAATGTATCCATTCTAATTCATTTGTACGATCATTCTAATTCATTCGCACGATCCATTCTAATTCATTCGTACGATCAATTCTAATTCATTCGCACGAATGTATCCATTCTAATTCATTCGTACGATCCATTCTAATTCATTCATAGGATCCATTCTAATTCATTCATACAATCCATTCTAATTCATTCCCACGAATGTATCCATTCTAATTCATTCGTACGATCAGTTCTAATTCATTCACAAAATCTATTCTAATTCATTCATACGATCCATTCTAATTCATTCACACGAATGTATCCATTCTAATTCATTCATACGATCCATTCTAATTCATTCGTACGATCCATTCTAATTCACTCATACGATCCATTCTAATTCACTCATACGATCCATTCTAATACATTCATACGATCCATTCTAATTCATTTGCACGAATATATCCATTCTAATTCATTCATACGATCCATTCTAATTCCTTCGTACGATCCATTCTAATTCATTCGTACGATCCATTCTAATTCATTCGTACGATCCATTCTAATTCCTTTGTATGATCCATTCTAATTCATTCGTACGATCTATTCTAATTCATTCGTACGATCTATTCTAATTCATTCGTACGATCCATTCTAATTCCTTCGTACGATCCATTCTAATTCATTCGTACGATCCATTCTAATTCCTTCGTATCCATTCTAATTCACTCATACGATCCATTCTAATTCATTCGTACGATCCATTCTAATTCATTCATACAATCCATTCTAATTCATTCGCACGAATGTATCCATTCTTATTCATTCGTACGAATGAATTAGAATAGATCGTACGAATGAATTAGAATGGACCGTACGAAGGAATTAGAATGGATCGTACGAATGAATTAGAATGGATATATTCGTGCAAATGAATTAGAATGGATCGTATGAATGTATTAGAATGGATCGTATGAGTGAATTAGAATGGATCGTACGAATGAATTAGAATGGATCGTATGAATGAATTAGACTGGATATATTCGTGTGAATGAATTAGAATGGATCGTATGAATGAATTAGAATAGATTTTGTGAATGAATTAGAACTGATCATACGAATGAATTAGAATCGATACATTCGTGCGAATGAATTAGAATGGATTGTATGAATGAATTAGAATGGATCGTATGAATGAACTAGAATGGATACATTCGTGCGAATGAATTAGAATGGGTCGTACGAATGAATTAGAATGGATCGTATGAATGAATTAGAATGGATCTTACAAATGAATTAGAATGGATCGTATGAATGAATTAGAATGGATCGTACGAATGAATTAGAATGGATACATTCGTGCGAATGAATTAGAATGGATCGGACGAATGAATTAGAATGAATCGTACGAATGAATTAGAATGGATCGTATGAATGAATTAGAATGGATACATTCATCCGAATGAATTAGAATGGATCATACGAATGAGTAAGAATGGATCGTACGAATGAAATAGAATAGATTGTACGAATGAATTAGAATGGATCCTACGAATGAATTAGAATGGATCGTGTGAACGAATTAGAATGGATTGTATGAATGAATTAGAATGGATCGTATGAATGAATTAGAATGGATCGTGCGAATGAATTCGAATGGATCGTAGGAATTCATTCTAATTCATTCATACAATCCATTCTAATTCTTTCACACGATCCATTCTAATTCATTCGTACGTTCCATTCTAATTCATTCGTACGATCCATTCTAATTACTTCGTATCCATTCTAATTCACTTATACGATCCATTCTAATTCATTCGTATGATCCATTCTAATTCATTCATACAATCCATTCTAATTCATTCGCACGAATGTATCCATTCTAATTCATTCGTACGATCAGTTCTAATTTATTCACAAAATCAATTCTAATTCATTCATACGATCCATTCTAATTCATTCACACGAATGTATTCATTCTAATTCATTCATACGATACATTCTAATTCATTCGTACGATCCATTCTAATTCACTCATACGATCCATTCTAATACATTCATACGATCCATTCTAATTCATTTGCACGAATATATCCATTCTAATTCATTCGTACGATCCATTCTAATTCCTTCGTACGATCCATTCTAATTCATTCGTACGATCTATTCTATTTCATTCGTACGATCCATTCTTACTCATTCGTACGATCCATTCTAATTCATTCGTCCGATCCATTCTAATTCATTCGCACGAATGTATCCATTCTAATTCATTCGTTCGATCAATTCTAATTCATTCGCACGATCCATTCTAATTCATTCGTACGATCCATTCTAATTCATTCGCACGATCCATTCTAATTCATTCATAGGATCCATTCTAATTCATTCGTACGATCCATTCTAATTCATTCGTACGATCCATTCTAATTCATTCGCACAATCCATTCTATTTCATTCGTACGATCCATTCTTACTCATTAGTACGATCCATTCTAATTCATTCGCACGAATGTATCCATTCTAATTCATTCGTACGAATCCATTCTAATTCATTCGTACAATCTATTCTATTTCATTCGTACGATCCATTCTGACTCATTCGTATGATCCATTCTAATTCATTCGGACGAATGTATCCATTCTAATTTATTCGTACGATCCATTCTAATTCATTCGCACAAATGTATCCATTCTAATTCATTCGCACGAATGTATCCATTCTAATTTATTCGTACAATCCATTCTATTTCATTCGTACGATCCATTCTTACTCATTCGTATGATCCATTCTAATTCATTCGTATGATCTATTCTAATTCATTCGTACGATCCATTCTAAATCGTTCGCACGATCCATTCTAATTCATTCATACAATCCATTCTAATTCATTCATACGATCCATTCTAATTCATTCCTACAATCCATTCTAATTCATTCGCCCGATCCATTCTAATTCATTCATACGATCCATTCTATTCGAATGGATCATGCGATCCATTCGAATTCATTCGCACGATCCATTCTAATTCATTCATACGATCCATTCTAATTCATTCATACAATGCATTCTAATTCTTTCACACGATCCATTCTAATTCATTCGTACGATCCATTCTAATTCATTCGTACAATCCATTCTATTTCATTTGTACGATCCATTCTTATACATTCGTATGATCCATTCTAATTCATTCGTACGATCCATTCTAATTCATTTGTACGATCCATTCTAATTCATTCGTACAATCCATTCTATTTTATTCGTACGATCTATTCTTACTCATTCGTATGATCCATTCTAATTCATTCGCACAAATGTATCCATTCTAATTCATTCAAACAATCCATTCTAATTCATTCCGTACGATCCATTCTAATTCATTCGTACGATCGTACGAATGAATTAGAATGGATCGTACGAATGAATTAGAATAGATTGTGCGAATGAATTAGAATGGATCGTACGAATGAATTAGAATGGATCGTACGAATGAATTAGAATGGATCATACGAATGAGTAAGAATGGATCGTACGAATGAATTAGAATGGATCGTACGAATGAATTAGAATGGATCGTACGAATAAATTAGAATGGATACATTCGTCCGAATGAATTAGAATGGATCATACGAATGAGTAAGAATGGATCGTACGAATGAAATAGAATAGATTGTACGAATGAATTAGAATAGATCCTACGAATGAATTAGAATGGATCGTGTGAAAGAATTAGAATGGATCGTACAAATGAATTAGAATGGATCGTACGAATGAATTAGAATGGATCATATGAATGAGTAAGAATGGATCGTACAAATGAAATAGAATGGATTGTACGAATGAATTAGAATGGATCGTACGAATGAATTAGAATGGATCGTGTGAAAGAATTAGAATGCATTGTATGAATGAATTAGAATGGATCGTATGAATGAATTAGAATGGATCGTGCGAATGAATTCGAATGGATCGCATGATCCATTCGAATAGAATGGATCGTATGAATGAATTAGAATGGATCGGGCGAATGAATTAGAATGGATTGTAGGAATGAATTATAATGGATCGTATGAATGAATTAGAATGGATCTTATGAATGAATTAGAATGGATCGTGCGAATGAATTAGAATGGATCGTACGAATGAATTAGAAAGGATCGTACGAATGAATTAGAATGGATCATACGAATGAATTAGAATGGATCATACGAATGAGTAAGAATGGATCGTACGAATGAAATAGAATAGATTGTACGAATGAATTAGAATGGATACATTCGTGCGAATGTATTAGAATGGATCGTACGAATGAATTAGATTGGATCGTACGAATGAATTAGAATGGATCTTACGAATGAATTAGAATGGATCGTACGAATGGATTAGAATGGATACATTCGTGTGAATGAATTAGAATGGATTGTATGAATGAATTAGAATAGATTGTACAAATGAATTAGAATGGATCGTACGAATGAATTAGAATGGATCGTACGAAGGAATTAGAATGGATCGTACGAATGAATTAGAATGGATCGAACGAATGAATTAGAATAGATCGTACGAATGAATTAGAATGGATCGTACGAAGGAATTAGAATGGATCGTACAAATGAATTAGACTGGATCGTACGAATGAATTTGAATGGATATATTTGTGTGAATGAATCTAAATGGATTGTATAAATGAATTACAATGGATCATACGAATGAATTAGAATGGATCGTACGAATGAATTAGAATAGCTCATACGAATGAATTAGAATGAATCGTATGAAAGAATTAGAATGGTTACATTCGTGCGAATGAATTAGAATAGATCGTACGAATGAATTAGAATGGATCGTACGAATAAATTAGAATGGATCGTGGGAATGAATTAGAATGGATCGTACGAATGAATTAGAATGGATCCACCGAATGAGTTAGAATGGATCATACGAATGAATTAGAATGGATTGTACGAATGAATTAGAATGGATTGTGCGAATGAATTAGAATGGATCGTATGAATGAATAAGAATGGATCCTTCGAATGAATTAGAATGGATCGTGCGAATGAATTAGCATGAATCGTACGAATGTATTAGAATGGATCGTACGAATGAATTAGAATGAATCATACGATCCATTCTAATTCATTTGCATGAATGTATCCATTCTAATTCATTCGTACAATCCATTCTATTTCATTCGTACGATCCATTCTTACTCATTCGTATGATCCATTCTAATTCATTCGTATGATCCATTCTAATTCATTCGTACGATCCATTCTAATTCATTCATAGGATCCATTCTAATTCATTCGCACGATCCATTCTAATTCATTCATACGATCCATTCTAATTCATTCATACGATCCATTCTAATTCATTCGCCCGATCCATTCTAATTCATTCATACGATCCATTCTATTCGAATGGATCATGCGATCCATTCGAATTCATTCGCACAATCCATTCTAATTCATTCATACGATCCATTCTAATTCATTCATACAATGCATTCTAATTCTTTCACACGATCCATTCTAATTCATTCGTACGATCCATTCTAATTCATTCGTACAATCCATTCTATTTCATTTGTACGATCCATTCTTACTCATTCGTATGATCCATTCTAATTCATTCGTACGATCCATTCTAATTCATTTGTACGATCCATTCTAATTCATTCGTACAATCCATTCTATTTCATTCGTACGATCCATTCTTACTCATTCGTATGATCCATTCTAATTCATTCGCACGAATGTATCCATTCTAATTCATTCATACAATCTATTCTAATTCCTTACGTACGATCCATTCTAATTTATTCGTACGAACGTACGAATGAATTAGAATGGATGGATATATTCGAGCGAATGAATTAGAATAGATCGTAGGAATGAATTAGAATGGATCATACGAATGTATTAGAATGGATCGTACGAACAAATTAGAATGGATCGTACGAACGAATTAGAATGGATCATATGAACGAATTAGAATGGATCGTACGAATGAATTTGAATGGATACATTCGAGCGAATGAATTAGAATGGATTGTGCGAATGAATAAGAACAGATCGTGCGAATAAATTAGAATGGATCGTACGAATGAATTAGAATGGATCGTTCGAATGAATTAGAATGGATCGTGTGAAAGAATTAGAATGGATTGTATGAATGAATTAGAATGGATCGTATGAATGGATCGTACGAATGAAATTAGAATGGATTGTACGAATGAATTAGAATGGATCGTGCGAATGAATTAGAATGGATCGTGTGAAAGAATTAGAATGGATTGTATGAATGAATTAGAATGGATCGTATGAATGGATCGTACGAATGAATTAGAATGGATACATTTGTGCGAATGAATTAGAATGGATCGTACGAATGAATTAGAATGGATCATATGAATGAATTAGAATGGATCGTACGAATGAATTAGAATGGATCGTGCGAATGAATTAGAATGGATCGTACGAATGAATTAGAATGGATCGTACGAATGAATTAGAATGGATCGTACGAAGGAATTAGAATGGATCGTACGAATGAATTAGAATGGATATATTCGTGCAAATGAATTAGAATGGATCGTATGAATGTATTAGAATGGATCGTACGAATGAATTAGAATGGATCGTACGAATGAATTAGAATGGATCGTATGAATGAATTAGAATGGATACATTCGTGTGAATGAATTAGAATGGATCGTATGACTGAATTAGAATAGATTTTGTTAATGAATTAGAACTGATCGTACGAATGAATTAGAATGGATCGTACGAATGAATTAGAATGGATACATTTCTGCGAATGAAATAGAATGGATCGTACGAATGAATTAGAATGGATCGTATGAATGAATTAGAATGGATCGTGCGAATGAATTAGAATGGATCGTACGAATGAATTAGAATGGATCGTACGAATGAACTAGAATGGATACATTCGTGCGAATGAATTAGAATGGATCGTACGAATGAATTAGAATGGATCGTACGAATGAATTAGAATGGATCTTACGAATGAATTAGAATGGATCGTACGATTGAATTAGAATGGATCGTACGAATGAATTAGAATGGATACATTCGTGCGAATGAATTAGAATGGATCGGACGAATGAATTAAAATGGATCGTACGAATGAATTAGAATTGATCGTACAAATGAATTAGAATGGATCGTGCGAATGAATTAGAATGGATCGTGAGAAAGAATTAGATTGTATTGTATGATTGAATTAGAATGGATCGTACGAATGAATTAGAATGGATCTTACGAATGAATTAGAATGGATCGTACGAATGAATTAGAATGGATACATTTGTGCGAATGAATTAGAATGGATCGTGCACGAATGTATCCATTCTAATTCATTCGCACGATCCATTCTAATTCATTAATATGATCCATTCCAATTCATTCGTACGATCCATTCTAATTCATATGCACAAAGGTATCCATTCTAATCCATTCGTTGGATCCATTTTAATCCATTCGTACGATCCATTCTAATTCATTCGTACGATCCATTCTAATTCATTCGCTCGAATGTATCCATTCTAATCCATTCGTACGATCCATTCTAATCCATTCGTACGATCCATTCTAATTCATTCGCATGAATGTAACCATTCTAATTCATTCATTTGATCCATTCTAATTCATTCGTACGATCCATTCTAATTCATTCCTCCGATCCATTCTAATTCATTCGCACGAATGTATCCATTATAATTCATTCATACGATCCATTCTAATTCATTCGTACGTTCCATTCTAATTCATTCGCACAAATGTATCCATTCAAATTCATTCGTACGATCCATTCTAATTCATTCGCACGATCCATTCTAATTCATTCGTACGATCCATTCTAATTCTTTCACACGATCCATTCTAATTCATTCCTACGATCCATTCTAATATATTCATACGATCCATTCTAATTCATTTGCACGAATATATCCATTCTAATTCATTCGTACGATCCATTCTAATTCCTTCGTACGATCCATTCTAATTCATTCGTACGATCTATTCTAATTCATTCGTATGATCCATTCTAATTCATTCGCACGATCCATTCTAATTCCTTCGTACGATCCATTCTAATTCATAATTACGATCCATTATAATTCATTCATACAATCCATTCTAATACTTTCACACGATCTATTCTAATTCATTCGTAGGATCCATTCTAATTCATTCGTACAATCTATTCAATTTCATTCGTACGATCCATTCTTACTCATTCGTATCATCCATTCTAATTCATTTGCATGAATATATCCATTCTAAATCATTCGTACGATTCATTCTAATTCCTTCGAACGATCCATTCTAATTCATTCGTACGATCTATTCTAATTCATTCGCACGATCCATTCTAATTCATTCGTACGATCCATTCTAATTCTTTCACACGATCCATTCTAATTCATTCGTACGATCCATTCTAATTCATTCGTGCAATCCATTCTATTTCATTCGTACGATCCATTCTTACTCATTCGTACGATCCATTCTAATTCATTCACAGGAATGTATCCATTCGTACGAATGAATTAGAATAGATTGTACGAATGAACTAGAATGGATCGTACGAATGAATTAAAATGGATCGTACGAAGGAATTAGAATGGATCGTACGAATGAATTAGAATGGATCGTACGAATGAATTAGAATAGATCGTACGAATGAATTAGAATGGATCGTACGAAGGAATTAGAATAGATCGTACGAATGAATTAGAATGGATATATTCGTGCAAATGAATTAGAATGGATCGTATGAATGTATTAGAATGGATCGTATGAGTGAATTAGAATGGATCGTACGAATGAATTAGAATGGATTGTATGAATGAATTAGAATGGATCGTATGAATGAATTAGAATGGATCATATGAATTAATTATAATGGATCATACGAATGAATTAGAATGGATCGTACGAATGAATTAGAATGGATCGTACGAATGAATTAGAATGGATACATTCGTGCGAATGAATTATAATGGATTGTGCGAATGAATAAGTACAGATCGTGCGAATGAATTAGAATGGATCGTACGAATGAATTAGAATGGATCGTACGAATGAATTAGAATGGATACATTTGTGCGAATGAATTAGAATGGATCGTACGAATGAATTAGAATGGATCGTATGAATGAATTAGAATGGACCGTACGAATGAATTAGAATGGATCGTGCGAATGAATTAGAATGGATCGTACGAAAGAATTAGAATGGATCGTGTGAAAGAATTAGAATGGATCGTACGAATGCATTAGAATGGATCGTGCAAATGAATTAGAATGGATCGTACGAATGAATTAGAATGGATACATTTGTGCGAATGATTTAGAATGGATCGTACGAATAAATTAGAATGGATCGTATGAATGAATTAGAATGGATCGTACGAATGAATTAGAATGGATCGTGCGAATGAATTAGAATGGATCGTACGAATGAATTAGAATGGATCGTACGAATGAACTAGAATGGATATATTCGTGCGAATGAATTAGAATGGATCGTACGAATGAATTAGAATGGATCGTACGAATGAATTAGAATGGATCTTACGAATGAATTAGAATGGATCGTACGAATGAATTAGAATGGATCTTACGAATGAATTAGAATGGATCGTACGAATAAATTAGAATGGATCGTATGAATGGTTTAGAATGGATACATTCGTGCGAATGAATTAGAAAGGATCAGACGAATGAATTAGAATGGATCGTACGAATGAATTAGAATGGATCAAATGAAGGAATTAGAATGGTTACATTCATGCCAATGAATTAGAATGGATCGTACGAATGGATTAGAATGGATCGTACGAATGGATTAGAATGGATACATTCGTGCGAATGAATTAGAATGGATCATACGAATGAGTAAGAATGGATCGTACGAATGAAATAAAATGGATTGTACGAATGAATTAGAATGGATCGTGCGAATGAATTTGAATGGATCGTATGAATGAATTAGAATGGATCGTGCTAATGAATTAGAATTGATCGTACGAATGAAATAGAATGGATTGTACGAATGATTTAGAATGGATCGTACGAATGAATTAGAATGGATCGTACGAATGATTTAGAATGGATACATTCGTGTGAATGAATTAGAATGGATCATACGAATGAGTAAGAATGGATCGTACGAATGAAATAGAATGCATTGTACGAATGAATTAGAATGGATTCGTACGAATGAATTAGAATGGATACATTCGTGCGAATGAATTAGAATGGATCGTACGAATGAATTAGAATGGATCATACGAATGAATTAGAATGGATCGTACGAATGAATTAGAATGGATCGTACGAATGAATTAGAATGGATCGTGCGAATGAATTAGAATGGATCGTACGAATGAATTAGAATGGATACATTTGTGTGAATGAATTAGAATGGATCGTACGAATGAATTAGAATGGATCGTACGAATGGATTAGAATGGATACGTGAATGTATTAGAATGGATCATATGAGTGAATTAGAATGGATCATACGAATTAATTAGAATGGATCGTATGAATGAATTAGAATGGATCGTACGAATGAATTAGAATGGATCGTACGAATGAATTAGAATGGATACATTCGTGCGAATGAATTAGAATGGATTGTGCGAATGAATAAGAACAGATCGTGCGAATGAATTAGAATGGATCGTACGAATGAATTAGAATGGATCGTGCGAATGAATTAGAATGGATCGTACGAATGAATTAGAATGGATCGTGTGAAAGAATTAGAATGGATCGTACGAATGAATTAGAATGGATCGTGCGAATGAATTAGAATGGATCGTACGAATGAATTAGAATGGATACATTCGTGCGAATGAATTAGAATGGATCGTACGAATGAATTAGAATAGATCGTACGAATGAATTAGAATGGATCATACGAAGGAATTAGAATGGATCGTACGAATGAATTAGAATGGATATATTCATGCAAATGAATTAGAATGGATCATATGAATGTATTAGAATGGATCGTATGAGTGAATTAGAATGGATCGTACGAATGAATTAGAATGGATCGTATGAATGAATTAGAATGGATCGTACGAATGAATTAGAATGGATCGTACGAATGAATTAGAATGGATACATTTGTGCGAATGAATTAGAATGGATCGTACGAATGAATTAGAATAGATCGTATGAATGAATTAGAATGGATACATTCGTGCGAATGAATTAGAATGGATCGTGCGAATCCATTAGACTGGATCGTGCGAATGAATAAGAATGGATCATACGAAAGAATTAGAATGGATCGTACGAATTAATTAGAATGGATACATTTGTGCGAATGAATTAGAATGGATTGTATGAATGAATTAGAATGGATCATACGAATGAATTAGAATGGATCATACGAATGAATTAGAATGGATCGTACGAATGAATTAGAATGGATCGTACGAATGAACTAGAATGGATCGTACGAATGAACTAGAATGGATACATTTGTGCGAATGAATTAGAATGGATCGTACGAATGAATTAGAATGGATCGTACGATTCATTCTAATTCATTCGTACGATCCATTCTAATACATTCGTACGATTCATGCTAATTCATTCGCACGATCCATTCTAATTCATTCGTACGATCCATTCTTATTCATTCATACGATCCATTCTAATTCATTCGCACAATCCATTCTAATTCATTCGTACAATCCATTCTAATTCATTCGTATGATCCATTCTAACTCATTCGGTGGATCCATTCTAATTCATTCGTACGATCCATTCTAATTTATTCCCACGTTCCATTCTAATTTATTCGTATGATCCATTCTAATTCATTCGTACGATCTATTATAATTCATTCGCACGAATGTAACCATTCTAATTCATTCATACGATCCATTCTAATTCATTAATGGAACGTACGAATGAATTAGAATGGATCACGTGAAAGAATTAGAATGGATTGTATAAATGAATTAGTATGAATTCGTACGATCCATTCTAATTCATTAGCACGATCCATTCTAATTCATTCGTACGATCCATTCTAATTCATTCGCACGATCCATTCTAATTCATTCATACTATCCATTCTAATTCTTTCACACGATCCATTCTAATTCATTCGTAGGATCCATTCTAATTCATTCGTACAATCTATTCTATTTCATTCGTACGATCCATTCTTACTCATTCGTATGATCCATTCTAATTCATTCGGACGAATGTATCCATTCTAATTTATTCGTACGATCCATTCTAATTCATTCGTACGATCCATTCTAATTCATTCGTACGATCCATTCTAATTCATTCGTCCGATCCATTCTAATTCATTCGCACGAATGTATTCATTCTAATTCATTCGTACGGTCCATTCTAATTCATTCGCACAATCCATTCTATTTCATTCGTACGATCCATTCTTACTCATTCGTATGATCCATTATGGATACATTCGTGCGAATGAATTAGAATGGATCATACGAATGAGTAAGAATAGATCGTACGAATGAAATAGAATGGATTGTGCGAATGAATTAGAATGGATCGTACGAATGAATTAGAATGAATCGTGTGAAAGAATTAGAATGGATTGTATGAATGAATTAGAATAGATCGTATGAATGAATTAGAATGGATCGTACGAATGAATTAGAATGGATCGTATGAATGAAATAGAATGGATCGTACGAATGAATTAGAATGGATCGTATGAATGAATTTGAATGGATCATACGAATAAATTAGAAAGGATACATTCGTCCGAATGAATTAGAATGGATCATACGAATGAGTAAGAATGGATCGTACGAATGAAATAGAATAGATTGTACGAATGAATTAGAATGGATCCTACGAATGAATTAGAATGGATCGTGTGAAAGAATTAGAATGGATTGTATGAATGAATTAGAATGGATCGTGCGAATGAATTAGAATGGATCGTACGAATGAATTAGAATGGATTGTGCTAATGAATTAGAATTGATCGAATGAATGAATTAGCATGGATCGTGCTAATGAATTAGAATGGAACGTACGAATGAATTAGAATGGATCTTGTGAAAGAATTAGAATGGATTGTATGAATGAATTAGAATGAATTCGTACGATCCATTCGAATTCATTCGCACGATCCATTCTAATTCATTCATACGATCCATTCTAATTCATTCATACAATCCATTCTAATTCTTTCACACGATCCATTCTAATTCATTCGTAGGATCCATTCTAATTCATTCGTACAATCCATTCTAATCCATTCGTACGATCCATTCTAATTCATTCGTACGATCCATTCTAATTCATTCGTACTATCCATTCTAATTCATTCGCACGAATGTATCCATTCGATCTATTCTAATTCTTTCGCACGAATGTATCCATTCTAATTCTTTCGCACGAATGTATCCATTCTAATTCATTCGTACGATCCATTCTAATTCATTCGCACGATCCATTCTAATTCATTCGTACGATCAATTCTAATTCATTCGCACGAATGTATCCATTCTAATTCATTCGTATGATCAATTCTAATTCATTCATAGGATCCATTCTAATTCATTCATACAATCCTTTCTAATTCATTCGCACGAATGTATCCATTCTAATTCATTCGTACGATCTGTTCTAATTCATTCACAAAATCTATTCTAATTCATTCATACGATCCATTCTAATTCATTCACACGAATGTATCCATTCTAATTCATTCATACGATCCATTCTAATTCTTTCATACGATCCATTCTAATTTATTCATACGATCCATTCTAATTCATTCTAATTCATTCATACAATCCATTCTAATTCTTTCACACGATCCATTCTAATTCATTCATACGTTCCATTCTAATTCATTAGCACGATCCATGCTAATTCATTCGTTCGATCAATTCTAATTCATTAGCACGATCCATTCTAATTCATTCATACAATCCATTCTAATTCATTCGCACGAATGTATCCATTCTAATTAATTCGTACGATCAATTAGAATGGATCGTACGAATGGATTAGAATGGATCCTACGAATGGATTAGAATGGATACCTTTGTGCATATGAATTAGAATGGATCGTACGAATGAATTAGAATGGATCATATTAATGAATTAGAATGGATCGTACGAATGAATTAGAATGGATACATTCGTGCACGATCCATTCTAATTCATTCGCACGAATGTATCCATTCTAATTCATTCGTACGATCCATTCTAATTCATTAATATGATCCATTCTAATTCATTCGTACGATCCATTCTAATTCATATGCACAAAGGTATCCATTCTAATTCATTCGTACGATCCATTCTAATTCAGGATCGTACGAATGAATTAGAATGGATACATTCGTGCGAATGATTTAGAATTGATCGTACGAATGAATTAGATTGGATCGTGCGAATGAATTAGAATGGATCGTACGAATGAATTAGAATGGATTGTACAAATAAACTAGAACGGATACATTCATGCGAATGAATTAGAATGGATCGTACGAATGAATTAGAATGGATCTTGTTGGGGGTAGCTGAAATCTGCCCTGGAGTTCGCCCCCCCCCCCCCGTGCTCACCAAATAACCTTGACAGGGAGCGAGATCCACATTGGGCTGAAGGGGCCTAGGCCAAGGGCACTCGTAGGAGCTCGCCTAAGCTCGCTGGAGCTCGCCTGAGCTCGCCAAGGAGCCCGCCTAAGCTCGCTCATGAGCTCGCCTGAGCTCGCCCAGGAGCTCGCCTAAGCTTGCCCAGGAGCTCGCCTAAGCTCGCCCAGGAGCTCGCCTAAAGCTCGCCCAGGAGCTCGCCAAGCTCGCCAGAACTCCCCAGTTTATCGAAGAGGTCGCTCCCGCGGGGTCCGACCCTTGGTAGATATGGAAAAGAAGGCGGAGCAATGGAGGGCGAGCTCGCTCTAGCTTCCCACCGGAGGTCGCCCACAGTGCACGAAGATCTCCCAGGCTTGAACATTCCAGAACAGCCAGCTGGCAGCAACAAGAAAGATGCTCTCCCCCACTCAAACCGCCTGGCAGGCTTGACGACAGAATGTCAGGGCACGAGTACCAAGGACTGTCAGACCCACGCGAGCCAGATCGTGGGGGTCTAGAAGGCCCTGGAAGAATCTCTACGTGTCGGGCTACGATAGGCCACCGATTGCTATAAATGCTCACCCCCAGGCTCCATAGTACAGGTTGGAAATCCTTTTCCCTACCACTTTGGTATACAACAGCTCGCCGTTGTGCTACCGTGACTGACTTGAGCATCGGAGGGTCTGCGCTCCTAAGGGAGCCAGCCATTCTCACGTTCTCTTTTCTTTGTCTTGCAGGCGGCCCGCACGGACCAGCGAAAAATCCCCCAAACATTTGGCGCCGTCTGTGGGATCTTCGACTGGTTCCTGCGAGAACACCCACGACCACGCGGTTGAGCGCCGTCGGCTCTCGTAACCCGAAAGATGGCTCCGACGACAAGGGGACGCAGGCGACCAAGGACCCGTGCGAGATCTGTGCACAGCGAGCCTCCTGTTGAGACCCCTCAGCCCCAGGTCCCGCTCAGTGACCAGCTCTTGTTGGAGATGTTGGCCACCCAGCGGGCCATGATGGAGGAACTGACGCGATTGCGTCAGGCTCCGGTGGCCAGCCGACGGTCTGGGCCGGCGAATACGGCACCTCCGGTGCGACCACCAGCTTCAATATCGCGCCCGCTCACGACCGCTCCGGCGCGGTAGGTTTCCCATCCGGAACCCCCGGTCGGGAGAGCGGCCGTGCACAGGGTGCCGGAAACCCCGCTTACGAGGTTGCAAAAGCTAGTAACCCTGCGGTCTAGCAACCAGGCGACCTCCCGCGCGACCATCCCTTGCCGCCGTAACCGGAGTGTCGATTCTGACGGGTTGGAGGCAAGGTCTCTAGAGCGGGATCGCGACCCGCGCCATCGGCGACGAGGGAAAGAGCCTGCGGTGGCTATACTTTCCGAAGCTCGCGAGGCAACGGCCTCCCACAGACCAACTGACGCGCTGAAGGAGTCCGCGGACGAACAGCAAGGAGGCCGCCGAGCAGTAGCCCCCGAGGGTCGCCGCGGGGTGGGTCCGACCTTGCCACTAGGGAGCGTACAAGACCGCCTAGGACCTGCGCAGCCGCCTCTGGGAGTTCTCCCCGGGCACTGGCAGTGATTTAGTGCGCCAGTAGATTTACTAGAATACCTCGCCGCCCATGGAGGTAGCTCGTCTTTCACCAGCGAGGTACACCAAGGGGGTTTTCCGCACCACTGGACCCCCCCGAAGTTTGTATTGTTCGACGGGTCGCAGGATCCCGTTGACCATCTCTTGGCCTACAGAAAGCTTCTGTTTTTCCGGGACCAAGACCACGTCTTGTGCCGAGCATTCCCGAGCAGTTTGACCGGCTCGGCGTTGAACTGGTTCCACAAGCTGCCGCCCGGTATGATCCCCGACTTTCCAACTCTCTCTAGGCTATTCCTAGAGCAGTATCGCTGCAATAGGCAGCCCCCGAAAAGAATCGAATCTCTATTTACTTTAGCCATGGGAGCTCGCGAAATGCTCCGATGCTTCGCAATGCGATTCCGAAGCGCCTACCTCGCTCTGGAAGACGCGGCGGGCCAAGATCGTACCGTGGTGAGTGCTTTCAGAAGCGCCCTCCCCGAGGGAGGCAAGCTTCATGACGCTCTAGTGATCAAAGATCCTCGCACGATGGTTGAACTATTTGCCCTAGTCCAGTAACACATCAAGCTCGAAGATGCGGTGCTAGACCGGAAGGGAAAGGCAGTCGAGCAGCGACCTCCTCCGGCTCTGCGGCCTCTTGTCGTTAAGGCCGTGGAGAGGAGGGAGGTGTCACTGGCGGTACCTTTGCCCGGACCGTTTGCAGCTCCTGCTATACAGCCCGCTGAAGCCCCCGCGGCGGTCGCTGGAAGGCCGGCGAACTGGCGCCTGCCTCCGGGACCCGGGGAGCGGGACTTCACCGTGCTAACCCACTCGCCAGGACAAATCTTTCATCAGATTCGGAATGAACCTTTCTTCCAGTACCCGCCACCCCTGCAGGTCGGAGAGCCCGGCTCTACCGACAACTCGCGGAGGTGCGCTTTTCATCGAAGCCCTGGGCATCACACTAACAGATGCCGGGCTCTGAAGAACCACTTGGAGGATTTGGTCGCCTTGGGGCACTTAAGCCAATTCATCTCGCCCCCGAGGAGATTCGAGGTGATACCAGAACGAGCCCCTCGGGAGGGAGATCGCCCAGGACTCGCGGAGCCCACCTTACCTCCGCCTCCCCCGGGAAGACCGGCGATCTGTCATACCATTAGCAGACGGCTGAGTGGCCCGAGATCCAGTAATGAAGCCCGCCGACGAGTTAGGGAGATGGAGCGGGCACAGAAGGTATATTCCATCTCGCTAACTCCTACTTTACTTCAAGCACCGAGGGTGGAAGCCCGCGATTTTCTCTGGTTTTCGGAAGATGACATGACTGGGGTCGTTATGCCCCACAATGACCCCCTCGTCATACGCCTGATGATGGCTAACATCGAGGTGAGGCGAGCTCTGGTTGATTCGGGGAGCGCCGTTGACATCCTTTTTCTGTCGGCCTACCTGCGAATGGGGTTGAGACTTGCCGACCTGTCTCCCTCGACGAGCTCCCTCAGCGGATTCACCGGCGAGGTCGCCAAAGTGGCAGGAGAGATAACCCTTACTGTGACTGCGGACCCGGAGGCTCGCCAAGTCCGCTTCGCGGTAGTGGACGGAAGTTCCGCATTTAATGCCATCCTTGGGCGACCTTGGCTAAGGCAAATGAAGGCGGTATCTTTACCCAACCATCAGGCCCTCAAATTCCCAACCACGAGCGGGGTCGTAGTTATTCGGGGTGATCAGGTAACCGCTACCAGATGCGAGCAGGATGTTCTTCACCTCATGGACATGGAGGTCGCCGAGGCCAAGAGGCCCGCACCCTCCTAGCAATTACCGCCCGCTACGAGCGAGCTATTGGGGAGCCCGCTGGGGGCCTCCTCGCTTAAGTCCCCTACTCCATCCCCGGGTGGGAGCGGTGTGGATCTTAAGTTGGAGGAGGAAGGTCGCCTGACAACCCCCAAGAGAGGAAGTTTTCCAGTTGCCGAACCACTTCAAGAGGTCGACATTGGCGGCAGAGAAAGGCCAAGAGTTGTTAGTCTCGGGACCTCGCTAACCAAGGGCGAGGTCCTGGCCATAACCAACTTGCTCAGGGAATACCGTGACGTATTCGCCTGGAGCTTCGCGGACATGCCAGGGATTGACCCGGAGGTCGCCTGTCATCGTCTGCACACCATGAAAGAGTTCCCGCCGGTCAAGCAGAAAGCTCGGCACATACCTGCTGCGAAGTCCGTTGCAGTAGCGGCGGAGATAGACAAGCTAGAGCGAGCTGGCTTCATCCGTGAGGCGCACTTCCCCGAGTGGATCTCCAATATCGTGGCGGTGCCCAAGAAGAGCGGAGCGGTCAGAGTGTGCATTGACTTCTCCGACCTCAATAAGGCATGCCCGAACGACGGTTTTCCTCTTCCGAGAATAGGCGCACTGGTCGACGCAGCTGTCGGGTTCCAGGCCCTGTCCTTCATGGGTGGATATTCTTGGTATAACCAGATACCTCTCCACAATAACGATCAGGAGAAGACCGCTTTCTACTCTGGAGCGGGCTACAGAAGCTATACTGCTATCGAGTGATGCCTTTTGGACTTAAGAACGCTGGAGCGACCTACCAAAGGTTAGTCACTCAGATGTTTAAGGGCCAGATCGGCAGAAATGTCGAAGTTTATGTAGACGACCTCCTGGTGAAGAGTCAGGAGCGAGGGGGGCATGTTGCCGATCTCCGCGAAACCTTCGAAATACTGAGAAAGTACCAAATGAGGCTAAACCCGGCGAAGTGCGCATTCGGGGTGACTTCTGGGAAATTCCTCGGGTACCTGGTCACCCACAGGGGGATCGAGGCCGACCCTGGGCAAATCCGAGCACTTGTCGAAATGCCTGCACCAAGAACCCGGCAGGAGGTCCAAAGGTTGAGCGGGCAAATTGCCACGCTAAATCGGTTCATCTCCAAATCCTCAGACAATTGCCGACCTCTCTTCGAGCTACTACGAAAAGGGGCGAGCATTTGTTGGGATAAAGAGTGCGAGCGCGCTTTTCAGAAGATCAAGGACTATCTGGCGAGCCCGCCAATCCTAGCGGCACCTAAAGATGGCGCCGAGCTTGGCGTATATCTCGCGGTCACCGAGAATGCGGTGAGCGGGGTCCTTGTTGTAGAAGAAGCAAAGGTCGAGCGGCCTGTCTACTTTGTAAGCCACACAATGCTTTCCGCCGAGCTCCGGTATCGACCAATCGAGAAGGTCGCACTGGCCTTGGTCCTTACCGTGAGAAAGCTCCACCCTTACTTCTCGGCGCACACCGTCAAAGTCATCACAGAGCACCCTCTGAAGAGCGCGCTCTCCAGACCCTCGGTAGCCGGCAGGCTCTATCGATGGTCAGCTGAGCTCGCCGCATATGGTTTGGAGTATGTCCCTCGAGTTGCTGTCAAAGGGCAGGCTCTCGCCGATTTCTTGGCGGACTTCCCCATAGAAGAACCGGTCCAGTACCAGGAGGATAAGCCAACTGAGGCACACCCTGGGAAGGTGAGGTTCTTGGACAACCAAGGCGAGCTTCCTCCAACTAAGCGTTCAGAGGTGGCGGGCTGGGAATTATTCGTCGATGGATCCTCCAACGCTTTGGGGGCTGGGATCCGGGTCGCACTGATCGCCCAGTCGGTACTTCTGGAGAAATCAGTCCGGCTGGATTTCGCCGCTACCAACAATGAGGCGGAATATGAGGCGCTGCTGGCTGGTCTAGAGCTCGCTCAAGAGGTAGGCGCCAAACGTTTGAAGGTCTTTAGCGATTCCCAGCTAATTATTTGCCAAATCAATGGGGAGTACGCCTCCCGGGATGCACGAATGGCGGGCTATGTGGATCTGGTGAAGCGCAAGGCCGCGGAGTTCGAAAAGATCTCCTTCGAGCAAATTCCGTGAGCCAATAATAGGCGAGCTGATGCTTTGGCAAACGGCGCCTCCCTGCTGGGAACATCAAAAGCTCGCCAGATTCTCATCGAGGTCCAAAATCAGTCTTGGCTCCAAACGATGGAGCCCGCTGTTAACCAAGTTTCCGCCGACGTACCACCCAGCGGGTGGACCGCCCCCTTTCTTCGTTTTCTCCAGAAGAGCGAGCTTCCAGAGGATAGAGAGGAAGCCCGGTGAGTGGAGAAATGCGCTGGGCGCTACCTTATTCACTGGGATCGCCTTTTTCGAAGATCCTTTGGCGGGCCAAATCTCCGTTGCGTCGAGAGCCCGGAGACTGAAGAAGTACTAAATTGCATCCACTCTGGCGAGCTGGGAAACCACGCTGGTGGGCGGTCTCTAGCTGCGAAAGTACGAAGGCAAGGATACTGGTGGCCCACTCTGGAGCAAGACGCTTTGAAGGTCGCCCAGAGGTGCATCCAATGCCAGAAGCACGCCACCACGAATCATATGCCCGCAGAAGAACTGCATCCTCTGGCGAGCCCCTGCCTTTCCAGCAATGGGGGTTGGACATTGTGGGACCTTTCCCTGTGTCAGCCCGGCAAAAGAAATTCATCTTAGTAGCTACGGACTACTTCACCAAATGGGTGGAAGCGGTCCCGCTAGCTAAGATAGGTGAGAAGCAAGTGAAGGACTTCCTTTGGAAGAATATTTTCTACCGTTTCGGTCTGCCTCGGGTACTTATCACCGACAATGGTCGCCAGTTCGACAATCACTTGGTCAGAAGCTTTTGTGTTGAATATGGGGTCGACCTAAGGTTCTCGTCCCCGAGATACCCTCAAAGCAACGGGCAGGCGGAAGCAACGAATCGCGTGATCTTGGACAACCTCAAGAAAAGGCTGGAAGGGAAAAAAGGATTATGGGAGCAGGAGCTCGATGGAGTCTTGTGGGCCTATCACACTACTCCACGTCGCTCAACTAACGAGTCCCCTTTCAGCCTAACTTACGGGTGTGAAGCTGTGCTACCCATCGAAGTCGAGCTGCCCACTGAAAGAAGGCTCGCTGCAGAGGAGGTCGATAATGACGCTCTACTCGCTGACTCCCTCGATCAGCTCGAAGAAAAACGAGAGCGCGCCAATCTATACCTCGCCGGATACAGACAAGAAATGAAGCGCGCCTATGACAAGAGAGTCCGCCATCGGGCATTCAAGACCGGCAATCTGGTGATGAGAAAGGTGTTCGCAAACACACAAGAGCCTAATGCAGGAAAGCTCGCGGCGAACTGGGAAGGCCCCTACATAGTACACGAAGCAGGAAGCTCGGGGGCTTACCGGTTGATGACCGCTGGAGGCGACCTGTTAGAGCGACCTTGGAATGCTCTGCACCTTTGCAAGTTTTATGCCTAAGGGAATTTTTGTAAATCATCTTCTGAAGAAGTTATGAATGTACGATGGAGGCTTCAACAAACAATTTAACTTGGAAGCTCGGCGCAGACAGAGCCCTCATGATCTATAGTGTGTAGTCCACCGTTGTGCGGACTAAAGACAAGACCGGGATCCTCAGAGGCAGCCAGTGGGCGACCTTGAGCTTCCCGGGGCAGTCCGTCGTTGTGCGGACTTAAAGCAAGACGGGGATCCTCAGAGGCAGCCAGTGGGCAACCTTGAGCTTTCCGGGGCAGTCCGCCGTTGTGCGGACTTAAAGCAAGACCGGGATCCTCAGAGGCAGCCAGTTGGCAACCTTGAGCTTCCCGGGGCAGTCCACCGTCGTGCGGACTTAAAGCAAGACCGGGATCCTCAGAGGCAGCCAGTGGGCGACCTTGAGCTTCCCGGGGCAGTCCGCCGTTGTGCGGACTTAAAGCAAGACCGGGATCCTCAGAGGCAGCCAGTGGGTGACCTTGAGCTTCCCGGGGTAGTCCGCCGTGGTGCGGACTTAAAGCAAGACCGGAATCCTCAGAGGCAGCCAGTGGGCGACCTTGAGCTTCCCGGGGCAGTCCGTCGTTGTGCGGACTTAAAGCAAGACCGGGATCCTCAGAGGCAGCCAGTGGGCGACCTTGAGATTCCCGGGGAAGTCCGCTGCCTAGTGGACTCTAAACCTAACCAGGATCCTTCGCGTTCACCTGCCATGAACGGAAGCATCCTGGCGTTGGCATACCCCTCGAAGGGCGAGCCCGCCGAACAGGATCATCGAGGGAAATTAACCGGGCAGGGGGCAGCTAGCACTTATTAGTTTCCTTTTAAAATAAAAATGCTTTAAGTCTCTGAGTGTAGGGAAGTTTTTGAAGTCTTTTGGTTCGCTTAAATGTTTTCCGGGCTCAGAGACTATTGAGTTTTTGCGAGCATGCCGAGTTTTTCGTTTGCATATACTTTAAAATAAAAAGGTTGAATCGAATTAGCTGCCTCGCCCGGGGTATCACTCTCGAGATCGCTGCGAACTCTTAGAGCGGACTCGTAAGTGGCACAGAGAAAGAAAGAAACGCATATGCGAACTCAGAACGATTTCATTTCATTGATTAAACCAAAAATTACAAAGGCAGTTGCGAGGCTGCGAGCTCAAGGCTTGCTAGTCTCTGCCCCACTGTCGTCCCCTCGGCGCCGCTTCTTCGACCTTTCGGTCCTGTATTTCTCCACAGCGGCCAGGGTGCCTTTCTTGAGGAGATCGTCTAGCTGGGCTTGGAGGCGACCTTGCTAAGCCCGGAGGCCATCGGCGTGCATCTCCTTCAGGGCGGCGATCTCTGTCTTCAGAGCAGTGACCTCACCTTGAAGTTGAGCCGCCTCCCGCTGCGCGACCTCCCTGGCGGACACAGCCTCGTCTTGCTCCGCTTTAGCTTTGAGGAGGGCGGTAGCGGACAGGCCTTTGGCTGCCTCGGCCATGGCAAGGCCTGACACCAAGGCTTTGACCCTGCGGTGCAGTGCCTCCGACTCCGCCCTTAGCTCCTCGGAGCCCTTAGCTCGTTGAAGCTCGTGGATGTGCTCGTCCACCTTGCGCTCGGACCCCCGAAGGGAATCGTCGAACAAGGCAGCCAGAGCCTTCCCGGCCCCAGCGACCTCCGCAGCCAGCGCCTGGCTCTGCTTCTCCGCCTGCATAAGGAAGGTGAAAAAGTTAGCAAAAAGCAAAAATTAGCATTCTTGGCGGAAGGGTCAGAGAGAGCAAGATGTACCTCAGCCAGGCGTTCGCTTATTGAAGCGAAGGGGGCTCGGGCGAAGACGTTGCGGCCCAATAGCTGTCGCACGTAGTAGGGCGCCCTCCCCTCCTCCGCAGAGGAGCCCGTGCTGGGACCCCCCGGAGCTTCAGTAGCAGGGGGCGCGCCGGGAAGAGTGGAGGCTGGCACCTCCCCCGGGCGAGCTCCGGCTGCTAGCGGGCTTGGAGGGTCCGCCCCGACCCCCTTGGCCTCCGACTCCGAGCTGGAGGACTCGGAGTCGGAGCCAATATCCACGAAGGAGGGGGACCTATAGATCAAGTCCCCCATATCCTCCGGGAAGTCTGCCTTCTCCTTGCCCCGTCCAGATGACGAGGGCAGAGGAGCGGATATGGAAGCTGCAGGGGGCGTAGAGGTTGCAGCGGCGGCGGGGGTTTCTCGCCCACTGTCCTCGCGGGAAATTTCCCGAGGAGCAGAGGGTGGCACCCCGCCCAGCTGGACCTCCACCCCGGCGGGAGGAGGTGGAAGCTCCTGCCCACTCGGTCCCGCCCCTGGTGCGGGAGCTGATGGAGCCGCGGGCTTCTCCACTTGGGCAGGAGCAGCGGGCTCCGCCCGAAGAGCTTGAGGGGCGGGCCTCTCCTCCTCGGAGCCTGACGCCTCCTCCTCGGAGTCCGTCCAAGTGGGCTCCGAGTCCAAGCCCGCCTCCTCCAGCGCTTTTCGCCGCTGCTCCGTCTGGGTGTTCGAAGGCGCGAGCCCCGCACGTTTGGCCTTCTTCTTCCCGCGGGCCTCCATCTCCGGCGTCAGCACTGCTACACGAAGAGGGACGGTCAGATCGCCCGGGAAGTAGCCCATTAATATCTGGGCCATCCCGGATTCAACTTTCGCCATGGTTAGCGGGAGGTCGATGTTCGGGTCGTCGGGCTCGACCATTTAGATCTTGCGGCGGACAATTGGAGTTGGGGCGGAAGGCTGACCTGGGCCGGCGTCCGGGCGAGGAGGTTGCGGAGGAGCGGAGGCTTTGCCCTGGCGGAGCATCTCCATGGTGTCGGGGTCATTGAGGCGGATGGGCGAAGCCCGCCTCCGGACCGTCTTCTTGCGGGGGTTGCCTCCCGAGCTCCCTGCCCCCTTGCTGGCTCCTTTGGAGGGAGGAGCATTCTGCATCGACGGAATAGCGCCGACCTCCTCCTCCTTCTTCTTCCGGACGATCTTCTGCTTCAGCAGAATAGCACCGGTCTTCCCGTCCTTCAGCTGAAAGGCAAAGTCGGGAGCGGTGATCTTCTCCGGAGTCCGCCCACCGAGGTAGTGGAGGATCGCCTCGTCCAGAGATCGCTCCCGGTCGGGAGCGATGCACTTCTTATTCCCCGCCTTGTAGAAGGAGATCTCCTGGAAGACCACCGTCGGGGGAACCCCGGGGTGAGCCGGGACTCCACTGTGCCGCCTGCGCCAGTCGCCGACCGCCACGAAAGGATAGTCCTTCCGGTGGCGGTCCTTGCTCTCGATAGTGGAGAAGGGGAGCACCTCGCCAGGTCGCCCGGCGAGGTAGAAGTAGCCACAGCCCGCGGAGCTGAAGGCCGGCGAGGGCTTGAGGAGCCACTTTTTGAGCAGATAGCTCAGTGGGATCCTCGCCTTCAGGGCGGTCTCCAGCTGGGACAGCCCGTAAAGTATCCCCCAGGAGTTTCCTGAGAACTGAGCAGGGCAAAGCCCCGTCAACTCCAGGAGCTCCCCGACGAGATGACTCAGGGGGAACCGCAGCCCGGACCACAGTAGCCCGACAGAAGCTACTGTGCCCTGGGGCGGCCTCCCCGAGAGTGGCATCTCGGTGACGAGGATCTCCCGAGGGAGATCGATCGCCGCCCGGATACTGTCCCCAACGGGCACCCCGCTCGGGTTCTGCAGCCAGACCACTGCCCTCTCAGCGGCGGGCTCAGAGGCTTGGGCGGCGGCAGCGGCGGCAGCAGCGGCAGCAATAGCAGCAGCAACGTCGGAAGCGGAGGCCATTAGAGCAGAAGGGCTAAGGCGAGCTAGAAGCAAAAGTGATCGGGGCGGGCTGAAAGCAAAGAAGGAAGGGAGAGCTGTTTTCACGCGACGGTAATTATCACCCCTCATCCCCTATTTATAGACGGGTGAGAGGCAGGTGAATCGAGCCGCAGTTAATGCCCGAGCGCGCGCGGCGAGGCGACGTGATGGCAATCGAAGCGGCAGCTCGCTTCTTTCCAATCATCGAGCGCCACGTGGGCCACGCGTGGAAAAGGCTGCGCCGGTGCCGACACTGTCATTTACTGACAAAAGAAGAGCGAATGAGGAGGAGACACGTGTCTCGCGCCGATCGGGATCTCATGATGAGATTCGCTGTATCAGCATTGAGCCTCGTGCCGCGTTTAAGGTGATACGACCGTTGGAGATTTGGTGCAATACCCAAGTCACAAGACCGCTCGCGGCAGGTGCCCGCAGCTCGCCCGAGGCAGACCCTGACCGCGTGTGAGAAGCTCGCACCGGAAGGAGATTGCTCACGGCTGATGCTCCCGGCCCGCCCAACGTTTGTGAAATACTGGGAGTCAAAACTCGCGACGCAGACCGCTCGCAGCAGGTGCCCGCAGCTCGCCCGAGGTAGACCCTGACCGCGTGTGATGAGCTCGCACCGGAAGGAGATCGCTCGTGGCTGATGCTCGTGGCCCGCCCAACGTTTGTGAAATACTGACAGTCAAAGCTCTCGGCGGAGACCGCCCACGGTTGGTGCCCGCATCTCCCCAGGTGGAGGTCGCAAGTGACTAGAACTCCCAATTCGACCGTCGTGTGCAATAAGACTCCTGAGCGAGCGCCAAAGTCTCCTTGGTCGCTCCCTCAGGAGGGGGTAATGTTGGGGGTAGCTGAAATCTGCCCTGGAGTTCGCCCCCCCCCCCCCCCCCCCCCCCGTGCTCACCAAATCACCTTGACAGGAAGCGAGATCCACATTGGGCTGAAGGGGCCTAGGCCAAGGGCACTCGTAGGAGCTCGCCTAAGCTCGCTGGAGCTCGCCTGAGCTCGCCCAGAAGCCCGCCTAAGCTCGCTCATGAGCTCGCCCAGGAGCTCGCCTAAGCTCGCCCAGGAGCTCGCCTAAGCTCACCCAGGAGCTCGCCTAAATCTCGCCCAGGAGCTCGCCAAGCTCGCTCAGGAGCTCGCTAAGCTCGCCAGAACTCCCCAGTTTATCAAAGAGGTCGCTCCCGCGGGGTCCGACCCTTGGTAGATATGGAAGAGAAGGCGGAGCAATGGAGGGCGAGCTCGCTCTGGCTTCCCACCGGAGGTCGCCCATAGTGCACGAAGATCTCCCAGACTTGAACATTCCAGAACAGCCAGCTGGCAGCAACAAAAAGATACTCTCCCCCACTCAAACCGCCTGGCAGGCTTGACGACAGAATGTCAGGGCGCGAGTACCAAGGACTGTCAGACCCACGCGAGCCAGATCGTGGGGGTCTAGAAGGCCCTGGAAGAATCTCCACGTGTCGGGCTACGGTAGGCCGCCGATTGCTATAAATGCTCACCCCCAGGCTCCATAGTACAGGTTGGAAATCCTTTTCCTTACTACTTTGGTATACAACAGCTCGCCGTTGTGCTACCGTGACTGACTTGAGCGTCGGAGGGTCTGCGCTCCTAAGGGAGCCAGCCGTTCTCACGTTCTCTTTTCTTTGTCTTGCAGGCGGCCCGCACGGACCAGCGAAAAATCCCCCAAACAAATCTTACGAATGAATTAGAATGGATCGTACGAATGAATTAGAATGGATCGTACGAATGAATTAGAATGGATACTTTCGTGCGAATGAATTAGAATGGATCGGACGAATGAATTAGAATGGATCGTATGAATGAATTAGAATGGATCATATGAATGAATTAGAATGGATCGTACGAATGAATTAGAATGGATCGTGCGAATGGATTAGAATGAATCGTACGAATGAATTAGAATGGATCGTACGAATGAACTAGAATGGATACATTCGTGCGAATGAATTAGAATGGATCGTACGAATGAATTAGAATGGATCGTACGAATGAATTAGAATGGATCTTACGAATGAATTAGAATGGCATTTGTACGATCCATTCTAATTCATTCACACGAATGTATCCATTCGTACGAATGAATTAGAATAGATTGTACGAATGAATTAGAATGGATCGTATGAATGAATTAGAATGGATCGTATGAATGAATTAGAATGGATCGTACGAATGAATTAGAATGGATCGTGCGAATGAATTAGAATGGATCGTACGAATGAATTAGAATGGATCGTACGAATGAACTAGAATGGATACATTCGTGCGAATGAATTAGAATGGATCGTACGAATGAATTAGAATGGATCATACGAATGAATTAGAATGGATCATACGAATGAGTAAGAATGGATCGTACGAATGAAATAGAATGGATTGTACGAATGAATTAGAATGGATCGTACCAATGAATTAGAATGGATCGTGTGAAAGAATTAGAATGGATTGTATGAATGAATTAGAATGGATCATATGAATGAATTAGAATGGATCGTGCGAATGAATTCGAATGGATCGTACGAATGAATTAGAATGGATCGTAAGAATGAATTAGAATGGATACATTCGTGCGAATGAATTAGAATGGATACATTCGTGCGAAAGAATTAGAATAGATCGAATGAATGAATTAGAATGGATCCTTTGAATGAATTAGAATGGATCGTGCGAATGAATTAGAATGGATCGTACGAATGAATTAGAATGGATCGTGTTAATGAATTAGAATTGATCGAACGAATGAATTAGCATGGATCGTGCTAATGAATTAGAATGGAACGTACGAATGAATTAGAATGGATCGTGTGAAAGAATTAGAATGGATTGTATGAATGAATTAGAATGAATTTGTACGATCCATTCGAATTCATTCGCACGATCCATTCTAATTCATTCATACGATCCATTCTAATTCATTCATACAATCCATTCTAATTCTTTCACACAATCCATTCTAATTCATTCGTAGGATCCATTCTAATTAATTCGTACAATCTATTCTATTTCATTTGTACGATCCATTCTTACTCATTCGTATGATCCATTCTAATTCATTCGGACGAATGTATCCATTCTAATTTATTCGTACGATCCATTCTAATTCATTCGTACGATCCATTCTAATTCATTCGTACGATCCATTCTTACTCATTCGTATGATCCATTCTAATTCATTCGTACGATCCATTCTAATTCATTTGTACGATCCATTCTAATTCATTCGTACAATCTATTCTAATTCATTCGTACGATTCATTCTAATTCATTCGTACGATCGTACGAATGAATTAGAATGGATCGTACGGAATGAATTAGAATGGATTGTATGAATGAATTAGAATGGATACATTCGTGCGAATGAATTAGAATGGATCATACGAATGAGTAAGAATGGATCGTACGAATGAAATAGAATGGATTGTACGAATGAATTAGAATGGATCGTACAAATGAATTAGAATGGATCGTACGAATGAATTAGAATGGATCATACGAATGAGTAAGAATGGATCGTACAAATGAAATAGAATGGATTGTACGAATGAATTAGAATGGATCGTACGAATGAATTAGAATGTATCGTGTGAAAGAATTAGAATGCATTGTATGAATGAATTAGAATGGATCGTATGAATGAATTAGAATGGATCGTGCGAATGAATTCGAATGGATCGCATGATCCATTCGAATAGAATGGATCGTATGAATGAATTAGAATGGATCGGGCGAATGAATTAGAATGGATCGTATGAATGAATTAGAATGGATCGTATGAATGAATTAGAACGGATCGTGCGAATGAATTAGAATGGATCGTACGAATGAATTAGAATGGATCGTACGAACGAATTAGAATGGATCATACGAATTAATTAGAATGGATCATACGAATGAGTAAGAATGGATCGTACGAATGAAATAGAATGGATTGTACGAATGAATTAGAATGGATACATTCGTGCGAATGAATTAGAATGGATCGTACGAATGAATTAGAATGGATCGTACGAATGAATTAGAATGGATCGTACGAATGAATTAGAATACATCGTACGAAAGAATTAGAATGGATATATTCGTGCGAATGAATTAGAATGGATCGTACGAATGAATTAGACTGGATCGTACGAATGAATTTGAATGGATACATTTGTGCGAATGAATCTAAATGTATTGTATGAATGAATTACAATGGATCGTACGAATGAATTAGAATGGATCGTACGAATGAATTAGAATAGCTCATACGAATGAATTAGAATGAAACGTATAAATGAATTAGAATGGTTATATTCGTGCGAATGAATTAGAATAGATCGTACGAATGAATTAGAATGGATCGTACGAATAAATTAGAATGGATCGTGGGAATGAATTAGAATGGATCGTACGAATGAATTAGATTGGATCCACCGAATGAGTTAGAATTGATCATACGAATGAATTAGAATGGATTGCACGAATGAATTAGAATCGATTGTGCGAATGAATTAGAATGGATCGTATGAATGAATAAGAATGGATCGTACGAATGAATTAGAATGGATCGTGCGAATGAATTAGCATGAATCGTACAAATGTATTAGAATGGATCGTACGAATGAATTAGAATGAATCGTACGATCCATTCTAATTCATTCGTACGATCCATTCTAATTCATTCGCACGAATGTATCCTTTCTAGTTCATTCGTACGATCCATTCTAGTTCATTCGTATGATCCATTCTAATTCATTCGTACGATCCATTCTAATTCATTCGTATGATCTATTCTAATTAATTCGTATGATCCATTCTAATTCATTCGTACGATCCATTCTAATTCATTCATACAATCCATTCTAATTCATTCGCACGAATGTATCCATTCTAATTAATTCGTACGATCCATTCTAATTCATTCGTATGATCCATTCTTATTCATTCGCACGATCCAGTCTAATGGATTCGCACGATCCATTCTAATTCATTCGCACGAATTTATCCATTCTAATTCATTCGTATGATCCATTCTAATTCATTAATATGATCCATTCTAATTCATTCGCACGATCCATTCTAATTCATTCGTACGATCCATTCTAATTCATTCGTACGATCCATTCTAATTCATTCGCACGATCCATTCTAATTCATTCGTACAATCTATTCTATTTCATTCGTACGATCCATTCTTACTCATTCGTATGATCCATTCTAATTCATTCGGACAAATATATCCATTCTAATTTATTCGTACGATCCATTCTAATTCATTCGTACAATCCATTCTAATTCATTCGTCCGATCCATTCTAATTCATTCGTCCGATCCATTCTAATTCATTCGCACGAATGTATCCATTCTAATTCATTCGTATGGTCCATTCTAATTCATTCGCACAATCCATTCTATTTCATTCGTACGATCCATTCTTACTCATTCGTATGATCCATTATGGATACATTCATGCGAATGAATTAGAATGGATCATACGAATGAGTAGGAATGCATCGTACGAATGAAATAGAATGGATTGTGCGAATGAATTAGAATGGATCGTACGAATGAATTAGAATGGATCGTGTGAAAGAATTAGAATGGATTGTATGAATGAATTAGAATAGATCGTATGAATGAATTAGAATGGATCGTACGAATGAATTAGAATGGATCGTACGAATGAACTAGAATGGATACATTCGTGCGAATGAATTAGAATGGATCGTACGAATGAATTAGAATGGATCGTATGAAAGAATTAGAATGGATCTTACGAATAAATTAGAATGGATCGTACGAATGCACAATCCATGCTAATTCATTCGTTCGATCAATTCTAATTCATTAGCACGATCCATTCTAATTCATTCGTACGATCCATTCTAATTCATTCGCACGATCCATTCTAATTCATTCGTACGATCCATTCTAATTCTTTCACACGATCCATTCTAATTCATTCGTACGATCCATTCTAATTTATTCGTACGATCTATTCTAATTCATTCGAACGATCCATTCTAATTTCATTCGTACGATCCATTCTAATTCATTCGCTCGAATGTATCCATTCTAATCCATTCGTACGATCCATTTTAATTCATTCGCATGAATGTAACCATTCTAATTCATTCATTTGATCCATTCTAATTTATTCGTACGATCCATTCTAATTCATTCGTCCGATCCATTCTAATTCATTCGCACGAATGTATCCATTCTAATCCATTCGTAAGATCCATTCTAATTCATTCGTACGATCCATTTTAATTCATTCGTACGATCCATTCTAATTCATTAATATGATCCATTCTAATTCATTCGTACGATCCATTCTAATTCATGTGCACAAAGGTATCCATTCTAATTCATTCGTACGATCCATTCTAATTCAGGATCGTACGAATGAATTAGAATGGATACATTCGTGCGAATGAATTAGAATTGATCGTACAAATGAATTAGAATGGATCGTGCGAATGAATTAGAATGGATCGTACGAATGAATTAGAATGGATCGTACGAATGAACTAGAATGGATACATTCGTGCGAATGAATTAGAATGGATCGTACGAATGAATTAGAATGGATCGTACGAATGAATTAGAATGGATCTTACGAATGAATTAGAATGGATCGTACGAATGAATTAGAATGGATCTTACGAATGAATTAGAATGGATACATTCGTGCGAATGAATTAGAATGGCTCGGACGAATGAATTAGAATGGATCGTATGAATGAATTAGAATGGATCAAATGAATGAATTAGAATGGTTACATTCATGCGAATGAATTAGAATGGATCGTACGAATGGATTAGAATGGATCGTACGAATGGATTAGAATGGATACATTCGAGCGAACGAATTAGAATAGATCGTACGAATGAAATTAGAATGGATCGTACGAATGAATTAGAATAGATCGTACGAATGAATTAGAATGGATCGTACGAATGAATTAGAATGGATCGTACGAATAAATTAGAATGGATACATTCATCCGAATAAATTAGAATGGATCATACGAAATAGTAAGAATGGGTCGTACGAATGAAATAGAATAGATTGTACGAATGAATTAGAATGGATCCTAGGAATGAATTAGAATGGATCGTGTGAAAGAATTAGAATGGATTGTATGAATGAATTAGAATGGATCGTATGAATGAATTAGAATGGATCGTGCGAATGAATTCGAATGGATCGTACAGATTTCATTCTAATTCATTCATACAATCCATTCTAATTCTTTCACACGATCCATTCTAATTCATTCGTACGTTCCATTCTAATTCATTAGCACGATCCATGCTAATTCATTCGTTCGATCAATTCTAATTCATTAGCACGATCCATTCTAATTCATTCGTACGATCCATTCTAATTCCTTCGTACGATCCATTCTAATTCATTCGTACGATCTATTCTAATTCATTCATACAATCCATTCTAATTCTTTCACACGATCCATTCTAATTCATTCGTACGTTCCATTCTAATTCATTAGCACGATCCATGCTAATTCATTCGTTCGATCAATTATAATTCATTAGCAAGATCCATTCTAATTCATTCGTACGATCCATTCTAATTCAATCGTACGATCCATTCTAATTCATATGCACAAAGGTATCCATTCTAATCCATTCGTAGGATCCATTCTTATCCATTCGTGCGATCCATTCTAATTCATTCATACGATCCATTCTAATTCATTCGCTCGAATGTATCCATTCTAATCCATTCGTACGATCCATTCTAATCCATTCGTACGATCCATTCTAATTCATTCACATGAATGTAACCATTCTAATTCATTCATTTGATCCATTCTAATTCATTTGTACGATCCATTCTAATTCATTCGTCTGATCCATTCTAATTCATTCGCACGAATGTATCCATTCTAATTCATTCGTACGATCCATTCTAATTCATTCGTACGATCCATTCTAATTCATTCGTAAGATCCATTCTAATTCATTCGTACGATCCATTCTAATTCATTCGTACGATCCATTCTAATTCATTCGCACGAATGTATCCATTCTAATTCATTCATACGATCCATTCTACTTCATTCGTACTATCGTTCTAATTCACTCATACGACCCATTCTAATTCATTCATACGATCCATTCTAATTCATTTGCACGAATATATCCATTCTAATTCATTCGTACGATCCATTCTAATTCCTTCGTACGATCCATTCTAATTCCTTCGTACGATCCATTCTAATTCTTTCGTACGATCTATCTAATACATTCGTATGATTCATGCTAATTCATTCGCCCGATCCATTCTAATTCATAAGTACGATCCATTCTTATTCATTCATACGATCCATTCTAATTCATTCGCACAATCCATTCTAATTCATTCGTACAATCCATTCTAATTCATTCGTATGATCCATTCTAACTCATTCGGTGGATCCATTCTAATTCATTCGTACGATCCATTCTAATTCATTCCCACGATCCATTCTAATTTATTCGTACGATCCATTCTAATTCATTCGTACGATCTATTCTAATTCATTCGCACGAATGTAACCATTCTAATTCATTCATACGATTCATTCTAATTCATTCGTATGAGCTATTCTAATTCATTCGTACGATCCATTCTAATTCATTTGTACGATCCATTGTAATTCATTCATACAATCCATTCTAATTCATTCGCACGAATGTATCCATTCTAATTAATTCGTACGATCCATTCTAATTCATTCGTATGATCCATTCTTATTTATTCGCACGATCCAGTCTAATGGATTCGCACGATCCATTCTAATTCATTCACACGAATGTATCCATTCTAATTCATTCGTACGATCCATTCTAATTCATTAATATGATCCATTCTAATTCATTCGTACGATCCATTCTAATTCATTCGTACGATCCATTCTAATTCATTCGCACGATCCATTCTAATTCATTTGTACAATCTATTCTATTTCATTCGTACGATCCATTCTTACTCATTCGTATGATCCATTCTAATTCATTCGGATGAATGTATCGATTCTAATTTATTCGTACGATCCATTCTAATTCATTCGTACGATCCATTCTAACTCATTTGTACGATCCATTCTAATTCATTCGTCCGATCCATTCTAATTCATTGGCACGAATGTATCCATTCTAATTCATTCGTACGGTCCATTCTAATTCATTCGCACAATCCATTCTATTTCATTCGTACGATCCATTCTTACTCATTCGTATGATCCATTATGGATACATTCGTGCGAATGAATTAGAATGGATCATACGAATGAGTAAGAATGGATCGTACGAATGAAATAGAATGGATGGTGCGAATGAATTAGAATGGATCGTACGAATGAATTAGAATGGATCGTGTGAAAGAATTAGAATGGATTGTATGAATGAATTAGAATAGATTTTATGAATAAATTAGAATGGATCGTACGAATGAATTAGAATGGATCGTACGAATGAACTAGAATGGATACATTCGTGCGAATGAATTAGAATGGATCGTACGAATGAATTAGAATCGATCGTACGAATGAATTAGAATGGATCTTACGAATGAATTAGAATGGATCGTACGAATGCACGATCCATGCTAATTCATTCGTTCGATCAATTCTAATTCATTAGCACGATCCATTCTAATTCATTCGTACGATCCATTCTAATTCATTCGCACGATCCATTCTAATTCATTCGTACGATCCATTCGAATTCTTTCACACGATCCATTCTAATTCATTCGTATGATCCATTCTAATTCATTCGTACGATCTATTCTAATTCATTCGTACGATCCATTCTAATTTCATTCGTACGATCCATTCTAATTCATTCGCTCGAATGTATCCATTCTAATCCATTCGTATGATCCATTCTAATCCATTCGTACGATCCATTCTAATTCATTCGCATGAATGTAACCATTCTAATTCATTCATTTGATCCATTCTAATTCATTCGTACGATACATTCTATTTCATTCGTCCGATCCATTCTAATTCATTCGCACGAATATATCCATTCTAATCCATTCGTAAGATCCATTCTAATTCATTTGTATGATCCATTCTAATTCATTCGTACGATCCATTCTAATTCATTAATATGATCCATTCTAATTCATTCGTACGATCCATTCTAATGAATTAGAATTGATCGTACGAATGAAATAGAATGGATTGCACGAATGATTTAGAATGGATCGTACGAATGAATTAGAATGGATCGTGTGAAAGAATTAGAATGGATTGTATGAATGAATTAGAATGGATCGTACGAATGAATTAGAATGGATCGTACGAAGGAATTAGAATGGATCGTACGAATGAATTAGAATGGATCGTACGAATGAATTAGAATAGATCGTACGAATGAATTAGAATGGATCATACAAATGAATTAGAATGGATCGTACGAATGAATTAGAATGGATACATTCGTGCGAATGAATTAGAATGGATCGTACGAATGAATTAGAATGGATCGTGCGAATGAATTAGAATGGATCGTACGAATGAATTAGAATGGATTCGTACGAATGAATTAGAATGGATACATTCGTGCGAATGAATTAGAATGGATCGTACCAATGAGTAAGAATGGATCATACGAATGAAATAGAATGGATTGTGCGAATGAATTAGAATGGACCGTACGAATGAATTAGACGTACGAATGAATTAGAATGGATACATTCGTGCGAATAAATTAGAATGGATCATACGAATGAGTAAGAATGGATCGTCATTCTAATTCATTCGTATGATCCATTCGAATTCATTTGTATCCATTCTATTTCATTCGCACGATCCATTCTAATTCATTCGCGTAATCTATTCTAATTCATTCGTACAATCCATTCTAATTCATTCGTATGATCCATTCTAATTCATTCATACAATCCATTCTAATTTATTCGCACGAATGTATCCATTGTAATTCATTTGCACGATCCATTCTAATTCATTCCTATGATCTATTCTAATTCATTCGTACTATCCTTTCTAATTCATTCTAATTCATTCGTACGATCCATTCTATGATCCATTCTAATTCATTCGTATATTCCATTCTAATTCATTAGCACGATCCATGCTAATGAATTAGAATGGATCGTACGATCCAATCTAATTCATTCATACGATCCATTCTTACTCATTCGTATGATCCATTCTAATTCAATCGTACGATCCATTCTAATTCATTCGTATGATCCATTCTAATTCCTTCGTACGATCCATTCTAATTCATTCGTACGATCCATTCTAATTCATTCGTACGATCCATTCTAATTCCTTCGTACGATCCATTCTAATTCATTCGTATGATCAATTCTAATTCATTCGCGTAATCTATTCTAATTCATTCGTACGATCCATTCTAATTCATTCGTACGATCCATTCTAATTCATTCATACAATCCATTCTAATTTATTCGCACGAATGTATCCATTCTAATTTATTCGTACGATCCATTCTAATTCATTAATATGATCCATTCTAATTCATTCGTATGATCCATTCTAATTCATTCGTAGGATCCATTCTAATTCATTCGTACAATCTATTCTATTTCATTCGTATGATCCATTCTTACTCATTCGTATGATCCATTCTAATTCATTCGGATGAATGTATCTATTCTAATTTATTCATATGATCCATTCTAATTCATTCATACGATCCATTCTAATTCATTCGTACGATCCATTCTTACTCATTCGTATGATCCATTCTAATTCATTCGTACGATCCATTCTAATTCATTCGTACGATCGATTCTAATTCATTCTCACTATCCATTCTAATTCATTCGTACGATCCATTCTAATTCATGCATATGATCCATTCTAATTTATTCGTTCAATTATAACCATTCTAATTCATTCGTACGATCCATTCTAATTCATTCACACGATCCATTCTAATTCATTCGCACGAATGTATCCATTCTAATTCATTTGCACGATCCATTCTAATTCATTCCTATGATCTATTGTAATTCATTCGTACGATCCATTCTATTTCATTCTAATTCATTCGTATGATCCATTCTACGATCCATTCTAATTCATTCGTATATTCCATTCTAATTCATTAGCACGATCCATGCTAATGAATTAGAATGGATCGTACGATCCAATCTAATTCATTCATACGATCCATTCTTACTCATTCGTATGATCCATTCTAATTCAATCGTACGATCCATTCTAATTCATTCGTACGATCAATTCTAATTCCTTCGTACGATCCATTCTAATTCATTCGTACGATCCATTCTAATTCATTCGTACGATCCATTCTAATTCCTTCGTACGATCTATTCTAATTCATTCGTACGATCCATTCTAATTCATCCGCGCAATCTATTCTAATTCATTCGTACGATCCATTCTAATTCATTCGTACGATCCATTCTAATTCATTCATACAATCCATTCTAATTTATTCGCACGAATGTATCCATTCTAATTCATTCGTACGATCCATTCTAATTCATTCTAATTTATTCGTACGATCCATTCTAATTCATTCGCACGAATGTATCCATTCTAGTTCATTCGTACAATCCATTCTAATTCATTCGTACGATCCATTCTAATTCATTAGCACGATCCATTCTAATTCATTCGTACGATCCATTCTAATTCATTCATACGATCCATTCTAATTCATTCGCACAAATGTATCCATTCTAATTCATTCGTACGATCCATTCTAATTCAATCGCACGATCCATTCTAATTCATTCATACGATCCATTCTAATTCATTCACATGAATGTATCCATTCTAATTCATTCATTCGATCCATTCAAATTCATTCGTACGATCCATTCTAATTCACTCATACGATCCATTCTAATACATTCATACGATCCATTCTAATTCATTTGCACGAATATATCCATTCTAATTCATTCGTACGATCCATTCTAATTCATTCGTACGATCCATTCTAATTCATTCGTACGATCCATTCTAATTCATTCGCACGAATGTATCCATTCTAGTTCATTCGTACGATCCATTCTAATTCATTCGTACGATCCATTCTAATTCATTCGCACGATCCATTCTAATTCAATCGTACGATCCATTCTAATTCATTCATACGTTCCATTCTAATTCATTCGTACGATCCATTCTAATTCATTCGCACAAATGTATCCATTCTAATTCATTCGTACGATCCATTCTAATTCATTCGCACAAATGTATCCATTCTAATTCATTCGTACGATCTATTCTAATTCATTCGCACGATCCATTCTAATTCATTCGTACGATCCATTCTAATTCTTTCACACGATCCATTCTAATTCATTCGTATGATCCATTCTAATTCATTCGCATGATCCATTCTAATTCATTCGCATGATCCATTCTAATTCATTCGCATGATCCATTCTAATTCATTCATACGATCCATTCTAATTCATTCGTACGATCCATTCTAATTCATTCGCACAAATGTATCCATTCTAATTCATTCGTACGATCCATTCTAATTCATTCGCACGATCCATTCTAATTCATTCGTACGATCCATTCTAATTCATTCGCACAAATGTATCCATTCTAATTCATTCGTACGATCCATTCTAATTCATTCGCACGATCCATTCTAATTCATTCGTACGATCCATTCTAATTCATTTGCACGATCTGTTCTTATTCATTCGCACAATCCATTCTAATTCATTCACACGAATGTATCCATTCTAATTCATTCGTAAGATTTATTCTAATTCATTCGTACGATCCATTCTAATTCATTCGTATGATCTATTCTAATTAATTCGTATGATCCATTCTAATTCATTCGTACGATCCATTCTAATTCATTCATACAATCCATTCTAATTCATTCGTACGATCCATTCTAATTCACTCATACGATCCATTCTAATACATTCATACGATCCATTCTAATTCATTTGCACGAATATATCCATTGTAATTTATTCGTACGATCCATTCTAATTCCTTCGTACGATCCATTCTAATTCATTCGTACGATCTATTCTAATTCATTCGTACGATCCATTCTAATTCATTCGTACGATGCATTCTAATTCCTTCGTACGATCCATTCTAATTCATTCGTACGATCCATTCTAATTCATTCGTACAATCTATTCTAATTCATTCGTACGAATGGATACATTCATGTGAAAGAATTAGAATGGATCGTACGAGTGAGTAAGAATGGATCGTACGAATGAAATAGAATGGATTGCATGAATGAATTAGAATGGATCATACGAATGAATTAGAATGGATCGTGTGAAAGAATTATAATGGATTGTATGAATGAATTAGAATGGATCGTATGAATGAATTAGAATGGATCGTACTAGGATCCATTCTAATTCATTCGTACAATCTATTCTATTTCATTCGTACGATCCATTCTTACTCATTCGTATGATCCATTCTAATTCATTCGGACGAATGTATCCATTCTAATTTATTCATACGATCCATTCTAATTCATTCGTACGATCCATTCTAATTCATTCGCACGATCCATTCTAATTCATTCGTCCGATCCATTCTAATTCATTCGCACGTATGTATCCATTCTAATTCATTCGTACGATCCATTCTAATTCATTCGTACGATCCATTCTAATTCATTCGTAAGATCCATTCTAATTCATTCGTACGATCCATTCTAATTCATTCGTACGATCCATTCTTACTCATTCGTATGATCCATTCTAATTCATTCGTACGATCCATTCTAATTCATTCGTACGATCCATTCTAATTCATTCGCACTATCCATTCTAATTCATTCGTACGATCCATTCTAATTCATTCGTATGATCCATTCTAATTAATTCGTTCAAATATATCCATTCTAATTCATTCGTACGATCCATTCTAATTCATTCGCACGATCCATTCTAATTCATTCGCACGAATGTATCCATTCTAATTCATTTGCACGATCCAGTCTAATTCATTCCTATGATCTATTCTAATTCATTCGTACGATCAATTCTAATTCACTCTAATTCATTCGTACGATCCATTCTACGATCCATTCTAATTCATTCGTATATTCCATTCTAATTCATTAGCACGATCCATGCTAATGAATTAGGATGGATCATACGATCCAATCTAATTCATTCATACGATCCATTCTTACTCATTCGTATGATCCATTCTAATTCAATCGTACGATCCATTCTAATTCATTCGTACGATCCATTCTAATTCCTTCGTACGATCCATTCTAATTCATTCGTACGATCCATTCTAATTCATTCGTACGATCCATTCTAATTCCTTTGTACGATCCATTCTAATTCATTCGTACGATCCATTCTAATTCATTCGCGCAATCTATTCTAAATCATTCGTACGATCCATTCTAATTCATTCGTACGATCCATTCTAATTCATTCATACAATCCATTCTAATTTATTCGCACGAATGTATCCATTCTAATTCATTCGTACGATCCATTCTAATTCATTCGCACAATCTATTCTAATTCATTCATACGATCCATTCTAATTCATTCGCACGAATGTATCCATTCTAATTCATTCATAAGATCCATTCTACTTCATTCGTACTATCCGTTCTAATTCACTCATACGATCTGTTCGGGGGATTTTTCGCTGGTCCGTGCGGGCTGCCTGCAAGACAAAGAAAAGAGAACGTGAGAACGGCTGGCTCCCTTAGGAGCGCAGACCCTCCGATGCTCAAGTGAGTCACGGTAGCACAACGGCGAGCTGTTGTATACCAAAGTGGTAGGGAAAAGGATTTCGAACCTGTACTATGGAGCCTGGGGGTGAGCATTTATAGCAATCGGCGGCCTACCGTGGCCCGACACGTGGAGATTCTTCCAGGGCCTTCTAGACCCCCATGATCCGGCTCACGTGGGTCTCTGACAGTCCTTGGTACTCGTGCCCTGACATTCTGTCGTCAAGCCTGCCAGGCGGTTTGAGTGGGGGAGAGTATCTTTCCTGTCACTGCCAGCTGGCTGTTCTGGAATGTTCAAGTCTGGGCGGTCTCAGGGAGGGAGCAAAGGCAAGCTCGCCCGGCACTGCTCCGTCCTTTCACCCATATTTATCAAGAGTCGGACCTCGCGGGGGCAACCTCTTCGATAAACAGGGGTCGGGGCGAGCTTGGGCGAGCTCCGGAGCGAGCTCGGCGAGCTCATGAGAGAGCTTAGGTGAGCTCCTGAACGAGCTTGGTGAGCACCTGAGCGAGCTTAGGCGAGCTCCTGAGAGAGCTTAGGCGAGTTCTGGGGCGACCTTGGCGAGCTCATGAGAGAGCTTAGGCGAGCTCCTGAACGAGCTTGGCGAGCTCCTGAGCGAGCCTGGGCGAGCTCCTGAGAGAGCATAGGCGAGCTCCTGAACGAGCTTGGGCGAGCTCATGAGAGAGCTTAGGCGAGCTCCTGAACGAGCTTGGCGTGCTCCTTAGAGAGCTTGGGCGAGCTCCTGAGAGAGCATAGGCGAGCTCCTGAACGAGCTTGGGCGAGCTCCTGAGCAAGCTTGGGCGAGCTCCTGAGAGAGCTTAGGCGAGCTCCTGAACGAGCTTGGGCGAGCTCCTGAGCAAGCTTGGGCAAGCTCTTGAGCGAGCTCTTTGCCTAAAGCACCTTCGACCCAATGTGGAGCTCGCTCCCTGTCCAGGTGATTTGGTGAGTACGGGGGGGGGGGGGGGGTGCGAACTCCGGGGCAGATTTCAGCTACCCCCAACATTACCCCCTCCTGAGGGAGCGACCAAGGAGACTTTGGCGCTTGCTCAGGAGTATTATTGCACACGACGGTCGAATTGGGAGTTCTAGTCACTTGCGACCTGCACCTGGGGAGACGCGGGCACCAACCGTAGGCGGTCTGTGCCGAGAGCTTTGACTGTCAGTATTTCACAAACGCTGGGTGGGCCACGAGCATCAGCCACGAGCGATCTCCTTCCGATGCGAGCGTGTCACATGCGGTCAGGGTCTGCCTCGAGCGAGCTGCGGGCACCTACCGCGAGCGGTCTGCGTCGAAGGTTTTGACTCTCAGTACTCCACAAACGCCAGGCGGGCCACGAGCATCAGCCACGAGCGATCTCCTTCCGATGTGAGTGTGTCACATGCGGTCAGGGTCTTCCTCGAGCGAGCTGCGGGCACCTGCCGCGAGCGGTCTGCGTCGAGAGTTTTGACTCTCAGTACTTCTCAAACGCTGGGCGGGCCACGAGCATCAGCCACGAGCGATCTCCTTCCGATGCGAGCTTGTCACATACGGTCAGGGTCTGCCTCGGGCGAGCTTGGGCGCCTGCCGTGGGCGGTCTGCACCGAGAACTTTGACTGCCAGTATTTCACAAACGCCGGGCGGGCCGGGAGCGTCAACCGCGAGCGATCTCCTTCCGGTGCGAGCTCGTCACACGCGGTCAGGGTCTGCCTCGAGCGAGCTGCGGGCACCTGCCGCGAGCGGTCTGCGTCGAGAGTTTTGACTCTCAGTGCTTCACAAACGCTGGGCGGGCCAGGAGCGTCAGCCGCGAGCGATCTCCTTCCGGTGCGAGCTTGTCACACGCGGTCAGGGTCTGCCTCGGGCGAGCTGCGGGCACCTGCCGCGAGCGGTCTGCGTCGAGAGTTTTGACTCTCAGTACTCCACAAACGCTGGGCGGGCCACGAGCATCAGCCACGAGCGATCTCCTTCCGATACGAGCTTGTCATATGCGGTCAGGGTCTGCCTCGGGCGAGCTTGGGCGCTTGCCGTGGGCGGTCTGCACCGAGAGCTTTGACTGCCAGTATTCTACAAACGCCGGGCGGGCCACGAGCATCAGCCACGAGCGATCTCCTTCCGATGCGAGCGTGTCACATGCGGTCAGGGTCTGCCTAGAGCGAGCTGCGGGCACCTGCCGCGAGCGGTCTGCGTCGAGAGTTTTGATTCCCAGTATTTCACAAACGCTGGGCGGGCCGGGAGCGTCAGCCGCGAGTGATCTCCTTCCGGTGCGAGCTTGTCACACGCGGTCAAGGTCTGCCTCGGGCGAGCTGCGGGCACCTGCCGCGAGTGGTCTTGTGACTTGGGTATCGCCCCAAATCTCGAGAGTGATACCCCGGGCGAGGCAGCTAATTCGATTCAACCTTTTTTTTACTTTAAAGTATATACAAACGAAAAACTCGGCATGCTCACTAAAACCCAATTAGTCTCTGAGCCCGGAAAACGATAAGCGAACCAAAAGACTTCAAAAACTTCCCTACACTCAGAGACTTAAAGCATTTTTATTTTTAAAAGGAAACTAATAAGTGCTAGCTGCCCCCTGCCCGGTTAATTTCCCTCGATGATCCTGTTCGGCGGGTTCGCCCTTCGAGGGGTATGCCAACGCCAGGATGCTTCCGTTCATGGCAGGTGAACGCGAAGGATCCTGGTTAGGTTTAGAGTCCACTAGACAGCGGACTTCCCCGGGAATCTCAAGGTCGCCCGCTGGCTGCCTCTGAGGATCCCGGTCTTGCTTTAAGTCCGCACAACGGCGGACTGCCCCGGGAATCTCAAGGTCGCCCACGGGCTGCCTCTGAGGATCCCGGTCTTGCTTTAAGTCCGCACAACGGCGGACTACCCTGGAAAGCTCAAGGTCGCCCACTGGCTGCCTCTGAGGATCCCGGTCTTGCTTTAAGTCCGCACAACGGCGGACTACCCCGGGACTCTCAAGGTCGCCCACTGGCTGCCTCTGAGGATCCCGATCTTGCTTTAAGTCCGCACAACGGCGGACTACCCCGGAAAGCTCAAGGTCGCCCACTGGCTGCCTCTGAGGATCCCGGTCTTGCTTTAAGTCCGCACAACGGCGGACTACCCCGGAAAGCTCAAGGTCGCCCACTGGCTGCCTCTGAGGATCCCGGTCTTGTTTTAAGTCCGCACAACGGCGGACTACCCCGGGAAGCTCAAGTTCGCCCACTGGCTGCCTCTGAGGATCCCGGTCTTGCTTTAAGTCCGCACAACGGCGGACTACCCCGGGAAGCTCAAGGTCGCCTACTCGCTGCCTCTGAGGATCCCGGTCTTGCTTTAAGTCCGCACAACGGCGGACTACCCCGGGAAGCTCAAGGTCGCCCACTGGCTGCCTCTGAGGATCCCAGTCTTGCTTTAAGTCCGCACAACGGCGGACTACCCCGGGAAGCTCAAGGTCGCCCACTGGCTGCCTCTGAGGATCCCGGTCTTGCTTTAAGTTCGCACAACGGCGGACTGCACATTATAGATCATGCGGGCTCTTTTCTGCGCCGAGCTTCCGAGCTAACTTCTTTGTTGAAACCTCCGTCGTTCGGTGAAATCCCGCTCCCCGGGTCCCGGAAGCAGGCGCCAGTTCGCCGGCCTTCCAGCGACCACCGGGGGGGCTTCCGCGGGCTATACGGCAGGAGCTGCGGGCGGTCCGCGCGAAGGTGCCACCTGTGGCACCTCCTGCCTCTCTACGGCCTTAACGACGAGAGGTCGCAGAGCCGGAGGAGGTCGCTGCTCGACTGCCTCTCCCTTCCGGTCTAACACCGAATCCTCGAGCCTGATGTGCTGCTGGATAAGGGCGAATAGCTCCACGATCGTGCGGGGATCCTTGATTACCAGGGCGTCATGAAGCTTGCTTCCCTCGGGGAGGGCGCTCCAGAATGCGCTCACCGTCGTGAGATCTTGGCCGACAGCGTCCTCCAGAGCGAGGTAGGCGCTTTAGAAGCGTGTCGCGAAACTTCGAAGAGTTTCGCGGGCTCCCATGGACAAAGTGAAGAAGGACTCGATCCTCTTAGGGGGCTGTCTGTTGCACCGGTACTGCTCCAGAAACAACCTGGAGAGAGTTGGGAAGTCTGGAAGGGTGCCCGACGGCAACTTGTGGAACCAGTTCAACGCCGAGCCGGTCAAACTGCTCGGGAATGCTCGGCACAAGACGTGGTCTTGGTCCCGGAAAAACAGAAGCTTTCTGTAGGCCAAGAGATGGTCAACGGGATCCTGTGACCCGTCGAACAATACAAACTTCGGGGGGGTCCAGTGGCGCGGAAAACCCCCTTGGTGGACCTCGCTGGTGAAAGGCGAGCTACCCCCGTGGGCGGCGAGGTCCTCCAGCAGGTCTAACGTCGCGTTAGGTCGCTGCCAGTGCCCGGGGAAAACTCCCAGAGGCTGCTGCGCAGGTCCTAGGCGGCGGAGCACGCTCCCTCGAGGGAGGTTCGGATCCGCCACGCGGCGACCCTCGGGGGCTACCGCTCGACGACCTCCTCGCTGTTCGCCCGTGGATTCCTTCATCATGGCGGTTGATCTGTGGGAGGCCGTTGCCTCTCGAGCTTCGGAAAGCGTAGCCACCGCGGGCTCTTTCCCACGTCGCCGATGGCACGGGTCGCGATCCCGCTCTAGAGATCTTGCCTCCGACCCGTCAGAATCGACGCTCCGGCTACGGCGGCAAGGGATGGTCGCGCGCGAGGTCGCCTGGTCGCTAGACCGCTGGGTTACTAGCTTCTGCAACCTCGTGAGCGGGGTTTCCGTCACCCTGCGCACGGCCGCTCTCCCGACCGGGGGTTCCGGATGGGAAACCTGCCGTACCGGAGCGGTCATGAGCGGGCGCGATGTTGAAGCCTGTGGTCGCACCGGAGGTGCCGTATCCACCGGCCCGGAGCGTCGGCTGGCCGCCGGAACCTGTCGCAGTCGCGTCAGTTCCTCCATCATGGCCCGCTGGGTGGCCAACATCTTCAACAGGAGCTGGTCACTGAGCGGGACATGGGGCTGGGTGGTCTCAATAGGAGGTTCGCTGAGCGCAGACCTTGCGCGGGTCCTCGGTCGCCTGCGTCCCCTTGTCGCCGGAGCCATCTTTGGGGTTACGAGAGCCGACGGCGCTCAACCGCGTAGTCGTGGGTGTTCTCGCCGGAACCAGTCGAAAGATCCCACAGACGGCGCCAAATGTTCGGGGGATTTTTCGTTGGTCCGTGCGGGCTGCCTGCAAGACAAAGAAAAGAGAACGTGAGAACGGCTGGCTCCCTTAGGAGCACAGACCCTCCGATGCTCAAGTGAGTCACGGTAGCACAACGGCGAGCTGTTGTATACCAAAGTGGTAGGGAAAAGGATTTCGAACCTGTACTATGGAGCCTGGGGGTGAGCATTTATAGCAATCGGCGGCCTACCGTGGCCCGACACGTGGAGATTCTTCCAGGGCCTTCTAGACCCCCACGATCCGGCTCGCGTGGGTCTCTGACAGTCCTTGGTACTCGCGCCCTGACATTCTGTCGTCAAGCCTGCCAGGCGGTTTGAGTGGGGGAGAGTATCTTTCCTGTCACTGCCAGCTGGCTGTTCTGGAATGTTCATGTCTGGGCGGTCTCAGGGAGGGAGCAAAGGCAAGCTCGCCCGGCACTGCTCCGTCCTTTCGCCCATATTTATCAAGAGTCGGACCTCGCGGGGGCAACCTCTTCGATAAACAGGGGTCGGGGCGAGCTTGGGCGAGCTCCGGAGCGAGCTCGGCGAGCTCATCAGAGAGCTTAGGCGAGCTCCTGAACGAGCTTGGCGAGCACCTGAGCGAGCTTGGGCGAGCTCCTAAGAGAGCTTAGGCGAGTTCCGGGGCGAGCTTGGCGAGCTCATGAGAGAGCTTAGGCGAGCTCCTGAACGAGCTTGGCGAGCTCCTGAGAGAGCATAGGCGAGCTCTTGAACGAGCTTGGGCGAGCTCATGAGAGAGCTTAGGCGAGCTCCTGAACGAGCTTGGCTAGCTCCTGAGAGAGCTTGGGCGAGCTCCTGAGAGAGCATAGGCGAGCTCCTGAACGAGCTTGGGCGAGCTCTTGAGCAAGCTTGGGTGAGCTCCTGAGAGAGCTTAGGCGAGCTCCTGAACGAGCTTGGGCGAGCTCCTGAGCAAGCTTGGGCGAGCTCTTGAGCGAGCTCTTTGCCTAAAGCACCTTCGGCCCAATGTGGAGCTCGCTCCCTGTCTAGGTGATTTGGTGAGCACGGGGGAGGGGGGGTGCGAACTCCGGGGCAGATTTCAGCTACCCCCAACACGATCCATTCTAATTCATTCATACGATCCATTCTAATTCATTTGCACGAATATATCCATTCTAATTCATTCGTACGATCCATTCTAATTCCTTCGTACGATCCATTCTAATTCCTTCGTACGATCCATTCTAATTCCTTCGTACGATCCATTCTATTTCATTCGTATGATCCATTCTAATTCCTTCGTACGATCCATTCTAATTCACTCATATGATCCATTCTAATTCATTCGTACGATCCATTCTAATTCATTCATACAATCCATTCTAATTCATTCGCACGAATGTATCCATTCTAATTCATTCGTACGATCAGTTCTAATTCATTCACAAAATCTATTCTAATTCATTCATACGATCCATTCTAATTCATTCACACGAATGTATCCATTCTAATTCATTCATACGATCCATTCTAATTCATTCGTACGATCCATTCTAATTCACTTATACGATCCATTCTAATACATTCATACGATCCATTCTAATTCATTTGCACGAATATATCCATTCTAATTCATTCGTACGATCCATTCTAATTCCTTCGTACGATCCATTCTAATTCATTCGTACGATCTATTCTAATTCATTCGTACGATCCATTCTAATTCATTCGTACGATCCATTCTAATTCCTTCGTACGATCCATTCTAATTCATTCGTACAATCCATTCTAATTCATTCATACAATCCATTCTAATTCTTTCACACGATCCATTCTAATTCATTCGTACGATCCATTCTAATTCATTCGTGCAATCCATTCTATTTCATTCTTACGATCCATTCTTACTCATTCGTACGATCCATTCTAATTCATTCACACGAATGTATCCATTCGTACGAATGAATTAGAATAGATTGTACGAATGAATTAGAATGGATCGTACGAATGAATTAGAATGGATCGTACGAATGAATTAGAATGAATCATACGAATGAATTAGAATAGATCGTACGAATGAATTAGAATGGATCGTACGAAGGAATTAGAATGGATCGTACGAATGAATTAGAATGGATATATTCGTGCAAATGAATTAGAATGGATCGTATGAATGTATTAGAATGGATCGTATGAGTGAATTAGAATGGATCGTACGAATGAATTAGAATGGATCGTATGAATGAATTAGAATGGATACATTCGTGCGAATGAATTAGAATTGATCGTACGAATGAATTAGAATAGATCGTGCGAATGAATTAGAATGGATCGTACGAATGAATTAGAATGGATCGTACGAGTGAACTAGAAAGGATACATTCGTGCGAATGAATTAGAATGGATCGTACGAATGAATTAGAATGGATCGTACGAATGAATTAGAATGGATCTTACGAATGAATTAGAATGGATCGCACGAATGAATTAGAATGAATCGTACGAATGAATTAGAATTGATACATTCGTGCGAATGAATTAGAATGGATCGGACGAATAAATTAGAATGGATCGTACGAATGAATTAGAATGGATCAAATGAATGAATTAGAATGGTTACATTCATGCGAATGAATTAGAATGGATCGTACTAATGGATTAGAATGGATCGTACGAATGGATTAGAATGGATACATTCGAGCGAATGAATTAGAATGGTTCGTACGAATGAATTAGAATGGATCGTACGAATGGATTAGAATGGATCCTACAAATGGATTAGAATGGATACCTTTGTGCATATGAATTAGAATGGATCGTACGAATGAATTAGAATGGATCATATTAATGAATTAGAATGGATCGTACGAATGAATTAGAATGGATCATATTAATGAATTAGAATGGATCGTACGAATGAATTAGAATGGATAAATTCGTGCACGATCCATTCTAATTCATTCGCACGAATGTATCCATTCTAATTCATTCGTACGATCCATTCTTATACATTAATATGATCCATTCTAATTCATTCGTACGATCCATTCAAATTCATATGCACAAAGGTATCCATTCTAATTCATTCGTACGATCCATTCTAATTCAGGATCGTACGAATGAATTAGAATGGATACATTCGTGCGAATGAATTAGAATTGATCGTACGAATGAATTAGAATGGATCGTACGAATGAACTAGAATGGATACATTCGTGCGAATGAATTAGAATGGATCGTACGAATGAATTAGAATGGATCGTACGAATGAATTCGAATGGATACATTTGTGCGAATGAATTAGAATGGATCGGACGAATGAATTAGAATGGATCGTACGAATGAATTAGAATGGATCAAATGAATGAATTAGAATGGTTACATTCATACGAATGAATTAGAATGGATCATACGAATGTATTAGAATGGATCGTACGAATAGATTAGAATGGATTCATTCGAGTGAATGAATTAGAATGGATCGTACGAATGAATTAGAATGGATCGTACGAATGGTTTAGAATGGATACCTTTGTGCATATGAATTAGAATGGATCGTACGAATGAATTAGAATGAATCATATTAATGAATTAGAATGGATCGTACTAATGAATTAGAATGGATACATTCGTGCGAATGAATTAGAATGGATCGTGCGAATCAATTAGACTGGATCGTGCGAATGAATAAGAATAGATCATACGAATGAATTAGAATGGATCGTACGAATTAATTAGAATGTATACATTCGTGCGAATGAATTAGAATGGATTGTATGAATGAATTAGAAAGGATCGTACGAATGAATTAGAATGGATCATACGAATTAATTACAATGGATCATACGTATGAATTAGAATGGATCGTACGAATGAATTAGAATGGATCGTACGAATGAATTAGAATGGATTGTACGAATGAATTAGAATGGATACATTCGTGCGAATGAATTAGAATGGATTGTGCAAATGAATAAGAACAGATCGTGCGAATGAATTAGAATGGATCGTACGAATGAATTAGAATAGATCGTGCGAATGAATTAGAATGGATCGTACGAATGAATTAGAACGGATACATTTGTGCGAATGAATTAGAATGGATCGTATGAATGAATTAGAATGGATCGTATGAATGAATTAGAATGGATCGTACGAATGAATTAGAATGGATCGTGCGAATGAATTAGAATGGATAGTACGAATGAATTAGAATGGATCGTACGAATGAACTAGAATGGATACATTCGTGCGAATGAATTAGAATGGATCGTACGAATGAATTAGAATGGATCGTACGAATGAATTAGAATGGATCTTACGAATGAATTAGAATGGATCGTACGAATGAATTAGAATGGATCGTACGAATGAATTAGAATGGATACATTCATGCGAATGAATTAGAATGGATCGGACGAATGAATTAGAATGGATCATACGAATGAATTAGAATGGATCGTACAAATGAATTAGAATGGATCGTACGAATAAATTAGAATGGCTACATTCGTCTGAATGAATTAGAATGGATCATACGAATGAGTATGAATGGATCGTACGAATGAAATAGAATAGATTGTACGAATGAATTAGAATGGATCCTACGAATGAATTAGAATGGATCGTGTGAAAGAATTAGAATAGATTGTATGAATGAATTAGAATGGATCGTATGAATGAATTAGAATGGATCGTGCGAATGAATTCGAATGGATCGTACGAATTCATTCTAATTCATTCATACAATCCATTCTAATTCTTTCACACGATCCATTCTAATTCATTCGTACGTTCCATTCTAATTCATTAGCACGATCCATGCTAATTCATTCGTTCGATCAATTCTAATTCATTAGCACGATCCATTCTAATTCATTCATACGATCCATTCTAATTCATTCACACGATCCATTCTAATTCATTCATAGGATCCATTCTAATTCATTCATACGATCTATTCTAATTCTTTCGCACGAATGTATCCATTCTAATTCATTCGCACGAATGTATCTATTCTAATTCATTCGTATGATCCATTCTAATTCATTCGTACGATCCATTCTAATTCATTCATACGATCTATTCTAATTCATTCATACAACCCATTCTAATTCTTTCACACGATCTATTCTAATTCATTCGTATGATCCATTCTAATTCATTCGCACAATCCATTCTATTTCATTCGTACGATCCATTCTTACTCATTGGTATGATCCATTCTAATTCATTCGCACGAATGTATCCATTCTAATTCATTCGTACGAATCCATTCTAATTCATTCGTACAATCCATTCTATTTCATTCGTACGATCCATTTTTACTCATTCGTATGATCCATTCTAATTCATTCGCACGAATGTATCCATTCTAAATCATTCGTACGATCCATTCTAATTCATTCGTACGATCCATTCTAAATCATTCGTACAATCCATTCTATTTCATTCGTACGATCAATTCTAATTCATTAGCACGATCCATTCTAATTCATTCGTACGATCCATTCAAATTCATTCGCACGATCCATTCTAATTCATTCGTACAATCCATTCTATTTCATTCGTACGATCCATTCTTACTCATTCGTATGATCCATTCTAATTCATTCGCACGAATGTATCCATTCGTACGATCCATTCTAATCCATTCGTACGATCCATTCTAGATACATTCGTCCGAATGAATTAGAATGGATCCTACGAATGAGTAAGAATGGATCGTACGAATGAAATAGAATAGATTGTACGAATGAATTAGAATGGATCCTACGAATGAATTAGAATCGATCGTGTGAAAGAATTAGAATGGATTGTATGAATGAATTAGAATGAATTCGTACGATCCATTCGAATTCATTCGCACGATCCATTCTAATTCATTCATACGATCCATTCTAATTCATTCATACAATCCATTCTAATTCTTTCACACGATCCATTCTAATTCATTCGTAGGATCCATTCTAATTCATTCGTACAATCTATTCTATTTCATTCGTACGATCCATTCTTACTCATTCGTATGATCCATTCTAATTCATTCGGACGAATGTATCCATTCTAATTTATTCGTACGATCCATTCTAATTCATTCGTACGATCCATTCTAATTCATTCGTACGATCCATTCTAATTCATTCGTCCGATCCATTCTAATTCATTCGCACGAATGTATCCATTCTAATTCATTCGTACGATCCATTCTAATTCATTCGTACGATCCATTCTAATTCATTCGTAAGATCCATTCTAATTCATTCGTACGATCCATTCTAATTCATTCGTACGATCCATTCTAATTCATTCGCACGAATATATCCATTCTAATTCATTCGCACGATCTATTCTAATTCATTCGTACGATCCATTCTAATTCATTCCTACGATCCATTCTAATTCATTCGTACGATCCATTCTAATTCATTCGCACAAATGTATCCATTCTAATTCATTCGCACGATCCATTCTAATTCATTCGCACGATCCATTCTAATTCATTCGTACGATCCATTCTAATTCTTTCACACGATCCATTTTAATTCATTCGTACGATCCATTTTAATTCATTCGCACGATCCATTCTAATTCATTCGTACGATCCATTCTAATTCATTCATACGATCCATTCTAATTCATTCGTACGATCCATTCTAATTCATTCGCACAAATGTATCCATTCTAATTCATTCGTACGATCCATTCTAATTCATTCGCACGATCCATTCTAATTCATTCGTACGATCCATTCTAATTCATTCGTACGATCCATCTAATTCATTCGTATGATCCATTCTAATTAATTCGTATGATCCATTCTAATTCATTCATACAATCCATTCTAATTCATTCGCACGAATGTATCCATTCTAATTAATTCGTACGATCCATTCTAATTCATTCGTATGATCTATTCTTATTCATTCGCACGATCCAGTCTAATTGATTCGCACGATCCATTCTAATTCATTCGCACGAATGTATCCATTCTAATTCATTTGTACGATCCATTCTAATTCATTAATATGATCCATTCTAATTCATTCGTACGATCCATTCTAATTCATATGCACAAAGGTATCCATTATAATTCATTCGCACGAAAGAATTAGAATGGATTGTATGAAAAAATAGATCGTATGAATGAATTAGAATGGATCGTACGGAATGAATTAGAATGGATTGTATGAATGAATTAGAATGGATCGTACGAATGAGTTAGAATGGATCGTACGAATGAATTAGAATGGATCATACGAATGAATTAGAATGGATCGTACAAATTAATTAGAATGGATCATACGAATGAAATAGAATGAATCGTACGAAGGAATTAGAATGGATCGTACGAAGGAATTAGAATGGATCGTACGAATGAATTAGAATGGATATATTCGTGCAAATGAATTAGAATGGATCGTATGAATGAATTAGAATGGATCGTATGAGTGAATTAGAACGGATAGTACGAATGAAGTAGAATGGATCGTATGAATGAATTAGAATGGATACATTCGTGCGAATGAATTAGAATGGATCGTATGAATGAATTAGAATGGATCGTGCGAATGAATTAGAATGGATCGTACGAATGAATTAGAATGGATCGTACGAATGAACTAGAATGGATACATTCGTGCGAATGAATTAGAATGGATCGTACGAATGAATTAGAATGGATCGTACGAATGAATTAGAATGGATCTTATGAATGAATTAGAATGGATCGTACGAATGAATTAGAATGGACCGTACGAATGAATTAGAATGGATACATTCGTGCGAATGAATTAGAATGGATCGGACGAATGAATTAGAATGGATCGTACGAATGAATTAGAATGGATCAAATGAATGAATTAGAATGGATCGTACGAATAAATTAGAATGGACACATTCGTCCGAATGAATTAGAATGGATCATACGAATGAATTAGAATGGATCGTACGAATGAATTAGAATGGATACATTCGTACGAATGAATTAGAATGGATCATACGAATGAATTAGAATGGATCGTACGGAATGAATTAGAATGGATATATTTGAACGAATAAATTAGAATGGATCATAGAAATGAATTAGAATGGATCGTACGAATGAATTAGAATGGATAGTGCGAATAAATTAGAATCGATCGTACGAATGAATTAGAATGGATCGTACGAATGAATTAGAATGGATCATACGAATGAGTAAGAATGGATCGTACGAATGAATTAGAATGGATCGTACGAATGAATTAGAATGGATCGTACGAATAAATTAGAATGGATACATTCGTCTGAATGAATTAGAATGGATCATACGAATGAGTAAGAATGGACCGTACGAATGAAATAGAATAGATTGTACGAATGAATTAGAATGGATCCTACGAATGAATTAGAATGGATCATGTGAAAGAATTAGAATGGATTGTATGAATGAATTAGAATGGATCGTATGAATGAATTAGAATGGATCGTACGAATGGATTAGAATGGATCGTACGAATGAATTAGAATGGATCGTACGAATGAACTAGAATGGATACATTCGTGCGAATGAATTAGAATGGATCGTACGAATGAACTAGAATGGATACATTCGTGCGAATGAATTAGAATGGATCGTACGAATGAATTAGAATGGATCGTACGAATGAATTAGAATGGATCTTACGAATGAATTAGAATGGATCGTACGAATGAATTAGAATGGATCGTACGAATGAATTAGAATAGATCGTACGAATGAATTAGAATGGATCGTACGAAGGATTTAGAATGGATCGTACGAATGAATTAGAATGGATCGTATGAATGAATTAGAATGGATACATTCGTGCGAATGAATTAGAATGGATTGTACGAATGAATTAGAATGGATCGTACGAATGAATTAGAATGGATTGTGTGAAAGAATTAGAATGGATTGTATGAATGAATTAGAATGGATCATATGAATGAATTAGAATGGATACATTCGTGCGAATGAATTAGAATGGATCGTACGAATGAATTAGAATGGATCGTACGAATGAATTAGAATGGATCGTACGAATGAATTAGAATGGATCGTATGAATGAATTAGAATGGTTACATTCATGCGAATGAATTAGAATGGATCGTACGAATGGATTAGAATAGATCGTACGAATGGATTAGAATGGATACATTCGAGCGAATGAATTAGAATGGATCGTACGAATGAATTAGAATGGATCGTACGAATGGATTAGAATGGATCCTACGAATGGATTAGAATGGATACCTTTGTGCATATGAATTAGAATGGATCGTACGAATGAATTAGAATGGATCATATGAATGAATTAGAATGGATCGTGAGAAAGAATTAGAATGGATTGTATGAATGAATTAGAATAGATCGTATGAATGAATTAGAATGGATCGTACGAATGAATTAGAATAGATCGTACGAATGAATTAGAATGGATTGTACGAATGAATTAGAATAGATACATTCGTGCGAATGAATTAGAATAGATACATTCGTGCGAAAGAATTAGAATAGATCGTATGAATGAATTAGAATGGATCCTATGAATGAATTAGAATGGATCGTGCGAATGAATTAGAATGGATCGTACGAATGAATTAGAATGGATCGTGCTAATGAATTAGAATTGATCGAACGAATGAATTTGCATGGATCGTGCTAATGAATTAGAATGGATCGTGCGAATGAATTAGAATGGATCGTACGAATGAATTAGAATGGATCGTACGAATGAACTAGAATGGATACATTCATGCGAATGAATTAGAATGGATCGTACGAATGAATTAGAATGGATCGTATGAATAAATTAGAATGGATCGCACGAATGAATTAGAATGGATACAGTCGTGCGAATGAATTAGAATGGATCGTACGAATGAATTAGAATGGATCGTGCGAATGAATTAGAATGGATCGTACGAATGAATTAGAATGGATTCGTACGAATGAATTAGAATGGATACATTCGTGCGAATGAATTAGAATGGATCGTACGAATGAATTAGAATGGATTGTATGAATGAATTAGAATGGATCGTACGAATTAATTAGAATGGATACATTCGTGCGAATGAATTAGAATGGATTGTATGAATGAATTAGAATGGATCGTACGAATGAATTAGAATCGATCGTACAAATAAATTAGAATGGATACATTCGTCCGAATGAATTAGAAGGGATAATACGAATGAGTAAGAATGGATCGTACGAATGAAATAGAATAGATTGTACGAATGATTTAGAATGGATCGTACGAATGAGTAAGAATGGATCGTACGAATGAAATAGAATGGATCGTAAGAATGAATCGTATGAATTAGAATGGATCGTACGAATGGATTAGAATGGATCGTACGAATGGATTAGAATGGATACACTCGAGCGAATGAATTAGAATGGATCGTACGGAATAAATTAGAATGGATTGTATGAATGAATTAGAATGGATCGTATGAATTAATTAGAATGGATACATTCGTGCGAATGAATTAGAATGGATTGTATGAATGAATTAGAATGGATCGTACGAATGAATTAGAATGGATCATACGAATTAATTAGAATGGATCGTACGAATGAATTAGAATGGATCGTACGAATGAATTAGAATGGATCGTACGAATAAATTAGAATGGATACATTCGTCCGAATGAATTAGAATGGATCATACGAATGAGTAAGAATGGACCATACGAATGAAATAGAATAGATTGTACGAAAGAATTAGAATGGATCCTACGAATGAATTAGAATGGATCATGTGAAAGAATTAGAATGGATTGTATGAATGAATTAGAATGGATCGTATGAATGAATTAGAATGGATCGTACGAATTGATTAGAATGGATCGTACGAATGAATTAGAATACATCGTACAAATGAACTAGAATGGATACATTCGTGCGAATGAATTAGAATGGATCGTACGAATGAACTAGAATGGATACATTCGTGCGAATGAATTAGAATGGATCGTACGAATGAATTAGAATGGATCGTACGAATGAATTAGAATGGATCTTACGAATGAATTAGTATGGATCGTACGAATGAATTAGAATGGTTCGTACGAATGAATTAGAATAGATCGTACGAATGAATTAGAATGGATCGTACGAAGGAATTAGAATGGATCGTACGAATGAATTAGAATGGATCTTATGAATGAATTAGAATGGATACATTCGTGCGAATGAATTAGAATGGATTGTACGAATGAATTAGAATGGATCGTACGAATGAATTAGAATGGATTGTGTGAAAGAATTAGAATGGATTGTATGAATGAATTAGAATGGATCATATGAATGAATTAGAATGGATACATTCGTGCGAATGAATTAGAATGGATCGTACGAATGAATTAGAATGGATCGTACGAATGAATTAAAATGGATCGTACGAATGAATTAGAATGGATCGTATGAATGAATTAGAATGGTTACATTTATGCGAATGAATTAGAATGGATCGTACAAATGGATTAGAATGGACCGTACGAATGGATTAGAATGGATACATTCGAGCGAATGAATTAGAATGGATCGTACGAATGAATTAGAATGGATCGTACGAATGGATTAGAATGGATCCTACGAATGGATTAGAATGGATACCTTTGTGCATATGAATTAGAATGGATCGTACGAATGAATTAGAATGGATCATATGATTGAATTAGAATGGATCATGAGAAAGAATTAGAATGGATTGTATGAATGAATTAGAATAGATCGTATGAATGAATTAGAATGGATCGTACGAATGAATTAGAATGGATCGTACGAATGAATTAGAATGGATCGTACGAATGAATTAGAATGGATACATTCGTGCGAATGAATTAGAATGGATACATTCGTGCGAAAGAATTAGAATAGATCGTATGAATGAATTAGAATGGATCCTATGAATGAATTAGAATGGATCGTGCGAATGAATTAGAATGGATCGTACGAATGAATTAGAATGGATCGTGCTAATGAATTTGAATTGATCGAACGAATGAATTAGCATGGATCGTGCTAATGAATTGGAATGGATCGTGCGAATGAATTAGAATGGATCGTACGAATGAATTAGAATGGATCGTACGAATGAACTAGAATGGATACATTCGTGCGAATGAATTAGAATGGATCGTACGAATGAATTAGAATGGATCGTACGAATGAATTAGAATGGATACAGTCGTGCGAATGAATTAGAATGGATCGTACGAATGAATTAGAATGGATCGTGCGAATGAATTAGAATGGATCGTACGAATGAATTAGAATGGATTCGTACGAATGAATTAGAATGGATACATTCGTGCGAATGAATTAGAATGGATCGTACAGAATGAATTAGAATGGATTGTATGAATGAATTAGAATGGATCGTACGAATGAATTAGAATGGATACATTCGTGCGAATGAATTAGAATGGATTGTATGAATGAATTAGAATGGATCGTACAAATGGATTAGAATGGATCATACGAATTAATTAGAATGGATCATGCGAATGAATTAGAATGGATCGTACGAATGAATTAGAATGGATCATACGAATGAATTAGAATGGATCGTACAAATAAATTAGAATGGATACATTCGTCCAAATGAATTAGAAGGGATAATACGAATGAGTAAGAATGGATCGTACGAATGAAATAGAATAGATTGTACGAATGATTTAGAATGGATCGTACGAATGAGTAAGAATGGATCGTACGAATGAAGTAGAATGGATCGTAAGAATGAATCGTATGAATTAGAATGGATCGTACGAATGGATTACAATGGATCGTACGAATGGATTAGAATGGATACATTCGAGCGAATGAATTAGAATGGATCGTATGGAATGAATTAGAATGGATTGTATGAATGAATTAGAATGGATCGTATGAATTAATTAGAATGGATACATTCGTGCGAATGAATTAGAATGGATTGTATGAATGAATTAGAATGGATCGTACGAATGAATTAGATTGGATCATACGAATTAATTAGAATGGATCGTACGAATGAATTAGAATGGATCGTACGAATGAATTAGAATGGATCGTACGAATAAATTAGAATGGATACATTCGTCCGAATGAATTAGAATGAATCATACGAATGAGTAAGAATGGATCGTACGAATGAAATAGAATGGACTGTACGAATGATTTAGAATGGATCGTACGAATGAATTAGAATGGATAGTACGAATGATTTAGAATGGATACATTCGTGTGAATGAATTAGAATGGATCATACGAATGAGTAAGAATGGATCGAACGAATGAAATAGAATGGATTGTACGAATGAATTAGAATAGATTCGTACAAATGAATTAGATTGGATACATTCGTGCGAATGAATTAGAATGGATCGTACCAATGAGTAAGAATGGATCGTACGAATGAAATAAAATGGATTGTGCGAATGAATTAGAATGGATCATACGAATGAATTAGAATGGATCGTACGAATGAATTAGAATGGATCATACGAATTAATTAGAATGGATCGTACAAATGTATTAGAATGGATCGTACGAATGAATTAGAATGGATCGTACGAATGAATTAGAATAGATCATACGAATTAATTAGAATGGATCATACAAATGAATTAGAATGGATCGTACGAATGAATTAGAATGGATCGTACGAATGAATTAGAATGGATACATTTGAGCGAATGAATTAGAATGGATCGTACGAATGGATTAGAATGGATCGTACGAATGGATTAGAATGGATACATTCGTGCGAATGAATTAGAATGGATTGTATGAATGAATTAGAATGGATCGTACGATCCATTCAAATTCATTCGCACGATCCATTCTAATTCATTCGTACGATCCATTCTAATTCATTAATACGATCCATTCTAATTCATTCGTATGATCCATTCTAATTCATTCGTATATTCCATTCTAAGATCCTACGAATGAATTAGAATGGATCGTACGAATGAATTAGAATGGATCGTACGAATGAATTAGAATGGATCGTGCGAATGAATTAGAATGGATACATTCGTGCGAATGAATTAGAATGGATCGGATGAATGAATTAGAATGGATCGTACGAATGAATTAGAATGGATCAAATGAATGAATTAGAATGGTTACATTCATGCGAATGAATTAGAATGGATCGTACGAATGAACTAGAATGGATACATTCGTGCGAATGAATTAGAATGGATCGTACGAATGAATTAGAATGGATCGTACAAATGAATTAGAATGGATCTTACGAATGAATTAGAATGGATCGTACGAATGAATTAGAATGGATCATACGAATGAATTAGAATGGATACATTCGTGCGAAGGAATTAGAATGGATCGGACGAATGAATTAGAATGGATCGTACGAATGAATTAGAATGGATCAAATGAATGAATTAGAATGGTTACATTCATGCGAATGAATTAGAATGGATCATACGAATGGATTAGAATGGATACATTCAAGCGAATGAATTAGAATGGATCGTACGAATGAATTAGAATGGATAGTACGAATGGATTAGAATGGATCCTACGAATGGATTAGAATAGATACCTTTGTGCAGAATGGATCGTACGAATGAATTAGAATGGATACATTCGCGCACGATCCATTCTAATTCATTCGCACAAATGTATCCATTCTCTTTCATTCGTACGATCCATTCTAATTCATTAATATGATCCATTCTAATTCATTCGTACGATCCATTCTAATTCATTCGTATGATCCATTCTAATTCATTCGGACGAATGTATCCATTCTAATTCATTCGTATGATCCATTCTAATTCATTCGTCCGATCCATTCTAATTCATTCGCACGAATGTATCCATTCTAATTCATTCGTACGATCCATTCTAATTCATTCATACGATCCATTCTAATTTATTCGTACGATCCAATCTAATTCATTCGTACGATCCATTCTAATTCATTCGCATGAATGTATCCATTCTAGTTCATTCGTACGATCCATTATATTTCATTCGTACGATCCATTCTTACTCATTCGTATGATCCATTCTAATTCATTCGGACGAATGTATCCATTCTAATTCATTCGTACGATCCATTCTAATTCATTCGTACGATCCATTCTAATTCATTCGTCCGATCCATTCTAATTCATTCGCACGAATGTATCCATTCTAATTCATTCATACGATCCATTCTAATTCATTCGTACGATCCATTCTAATTCATTCGTAAGATCCATTCTAATTCATTCGTACGATCCATTCTAATTCATTCGTACGATCCATTCTAATTCATTCGCACGAATGTATCCAATCTAGTTCATTCGTACGATCCATTCTAATTCATTCGTACGATCCATTCTAATTCATTCGCACGATCCATTCTAATTCATTCGTACGATCAATTCTAATTCATTCGCACGAATGTATCCATTCTAATTCATTCGTAAGATCCATTCTAATTCATTCGTACGATCCATTCTAATTCATTCATACAATCCATTCTAATTCTTTCACACGATCCATTCTAATTCATTCGTAGGATCCATTCTAATTCATTCGTACAATCTATTCTATTTCATTCGTACGATCCATTTTTACTCATTCGTATGATCCATTCTAATTCATTCGCACGAATGTATCCATTCTAATTCATTCGTACGAATCCATTCTAATTCATTCGTACAATCCATTCTATTTCATTCGTATGATCCATTCTTACTCATTCGTACGATCCATTCTAATTCATTCGTAAGATCCATTCTAATTCATTCGTACGATCCATTCTAATTCATTCGTACGATCCATTCTAATTCATTCGCACGAATGTATCCATTCTAATTCATTCGTACGATCCATTCTAATTCATTCATACGATCCATTCTAATTCATTCGTACGATCCATTCTAATTCATTCGTACGATCAATTCTAATTCATTCGCATGAATGTATCCATTCTAATTCATTCATACGATCCATTCTAATTCATTCATACGATCCATTCTAATTTACTCATACGATCCATTCTAATACATTCATACGATCCATTCTAATTCATTTGCACGAATATATCCATTCTAATTCATTCGTACGATCCATTCTAATTCCTTCGTATGATCCATTCTAATTCATTTGTACGATCTATTCTAATTCATTCGTACGATCCATTCTAATTCATTTGTACGATCCATTCTAATTCCTTCGTACGATCCATTCTAATTCATTCGTACGATCCATTCTAATTCATTCGTACAATCTATGCTAATTCATTCGTACGAATGGATACATTCGTGTGAATGAATTAGAATGGATCGTACGAATGAGTAAGAATGGATCGTACGAATGAAATAGAATGGATTGCACGAATGAATAAGAATGGATCGTACGAATGAATTAGAATGGATCGTGTGAAAGAATTAGAATGGATTGTATGAATGAATTAGAATGGATCGTACGAATGAATTAGAATGGATCGTACGATGGAATTAGAATGGATCGTACGAATGAATTAGAATGGATCGTACGAATGAATTAGAATAGATCGTACGAATGAAATAGAATGGATCGTATGAAGGAATTAGAATGGATCGTACGAATGAATTAGAATGGATATATTCGTGCAAATGAATTAGAATGGATCGTATGAATGTATTAGAATGGATCGTATGAGTGAATTAGAATGGATAGTACGAATGAAGTAGAATGGATCATATGAATGAATTAGAATGGATACATTCGTGCGAATGAATTAGAATGGATCGTATGAATGAATTAGAATAGAGTTTGCGAATGAATTAGAATGGATCATACAAATGAATTAGAATGGATCATACAAATGAATTAGAATGGATACATTTGTGCGAATGAATTAGAATGGATTGTATGAATGAATTAGAATGGATCGTACGAATGAACTAGAATGGATACATTCGTGCAAATGAATTAGAATGGATCGTACGAATGAATTAGAATGGATCGTACGAATGAATTAGAATGGATCGTACGAATGAATTAGAATAGATTGCGCGAATGAATTAGAATGGATCGTGCGAATGAAATAGAATGGATACAAATGAATTAGAATGGATCATACGAATGAATTAGAATGACGATCCATTCTTACTCATTCGTATGATCCATTCTAATTTATTCACACGAATGTATCCATTTTAATTCATTCATACGTCTATTTCATTCATACGATCCATTCTAATTCATTTGCACGAATATATCCATTCTAATTCATTCGTACGATCCATTCTAATTCCTTTGTACGATCCATTCTAATTCATTCGTACGATCTATTCTAATTCATTCGTACGATCCATTCTAATTCCTTCGTACGATCCATTCTAATTCCTTCGTACGATCCATTCTAATTCATTCGTATGATCCATTCTAATTCATTCATAAAATCCATTCTAATTCTTTCACACGATCCATTCTAATTCATTTGTACGATCCATTCTAATCCATTCGTAAGATCTATTCTAATTCATTCGTACGATCCATTCTAATTCATTCGTACGATCCATTCTAATTCATTAATATGATGCATTCTAATTCATTCGTACGATCCATTCTAATGAATTAGAATTGATCGTACGAATGAAATAGAATGGATTGCACGAATGATTTAGAATAGATCGTACGAATGAATTAGAATGGATCGTGTGAAAGAATTAGAATGGATTGTATGAATGAATTAGAATGGATCGTACGAATGAATTAGAATGGATCGTACGAAGGAATTAGAATGGATCGTACGAATGAATTAGATTGGATCGTACGAATGAATTAGAATAGATCGTACGAATGAATTAGAATGGATCGTACGAAGGAATTAGAATGGATCATACGAATGAATTAGAATGGATATATTCGTGACCATTCTAATTCATTCATACCATCCATTCTAATTCATTCATACAATCCATTCTAATTCTTTCACATGATCCATTCTAATTCATTCGTAGGATCCATTCTAATTCATTCGTACAATCTATTCTATTTCATTCGTACGATGCATTCTTACTCATTCGTATGATCCATTCTAATTCATTCGGACGAATATATCCATTCTAATTTATTCGCACGATCCATTCTAATTCATTCGTATGATCCATTCTAATTCATTTGTACGATCTATTCTAATTCATTCGTCCGATCCATTCTAATTCATTCGCACGAATGTATCCATTCTAATTCATTCGTACGATCCATTCTAATTCATTCGTACGATCCATTCTAATTCATTCGTAAGATCCATTCTAATTCATTCGTACGATCCATTCTAATTCATTCGTACGATCCATTCTAATTCATTCGCACGAATGTATCCATTCTAGTTCATTCGTACGATCCATTCTAATTCATTCGTACGATCCATTCTAATTCATTCGCACGATCCATTCTAATTCATTCGTACGATCCATTCTAATTCATACATACGATCCATTCTAATTAATTCGTACGATCCATTCTAATTCATTCGCACAAATGTATCCATTCTAATTCATTCGTACGATCCATTCTATATTATTCTCACGATCCATTCTAATTCAATCGTACGATCCGTTCTAATTCATTCGCACGATCTGTTCTTATTCATTCGCACAATCCATTCTAATTCATTCGTACGATCCATTCTAATTCATTCGCACGAATGTATCCATTCTAGTTCATTCGTACGATCCATTCTAATTCATTCGTACGATCCATTCTAATTCATTCGTACGATCCATTCTAATTCATTCATACGATCCATTCTAATTAATTCGTACGATCCATTCTAATTCATTCGTCCGATCCATTCTAATTCATTCGCACGATCCATTCTTACTCATTGGGTTGATCCATTCTAATCCATTCGTATAATCCATTCATACGATCCATTCTAATTCATTCTAATTAGAATGGATACATTCGTGCGAATAAATTAGAATGGATCATACGAATGAGTAAGAATGGATCGTCATTCTAATTCATTCGTATGATCCATTCTAATTCATTTGTATCCATTCTATTTCATTCGCATTATCCATTATAATTCATTCGCGTAATCTATTCTAATTCATTCGTACGATCCATTCTAATTCATTCGTACGATTCATTCTAATTCATTCGCACAAATGTATCCATTCTAGTTCATTCGTACGATTCATTCTAATTCATTCATATAATCCATTTTAATTCATTCGCACGAATGTATCCATTCTAATTCATTCATACGATCCATTCTAATTCATTCACAAAATCTATTCTAATTCATTCATACGATCCATTCTAATTCATTCACACGAATGTATCCATTCTAATTCATTCATACAATCCATTCTACTTCATTCGTACTATCCGTGCTAATTCACTCATACGATCCATTCTAATTCATTCATACGATCCATTCTAATTCATTTGCACGAATATATCCATTCTAATTCATTCGTACGATCCATTCTAATTCCTTCGTACGATCCATTCTAATTCCTTCGTACGATCCATTCCAATTCCTTCATACGATCCATTCTATTTCATTCGTATGATCCATTCTAATTCCTTCGTACGATCCATTCTAATTCCTTCGTATCCATTCTAATTCATTCATACAATCCATTCTAATTTATTCGCACGAATGTATCTATTCTAATTCATTTGCACGATCCATTCTAATTCATTTCTATGATCTATTCTAATTCATTCGTACGATCCATTCTAATTCATTCTAATTCATTCGTACGATCCATTCTACGATCCATTCTAATTCATTCGTATATTCCATTCTAATTCATTAGCACGATCCATGCTAATGAATTAGAATGGATCGTACAATCCAATCTAATTCATTCATACGATCCATTCTTACTCATTCGTATGATCCGTTCTAATTCAATCGTACGATCCATTCTAATTCATTCGTACGATCCATTCTAATTCCTTCGTACGATCCATTCTAATTCATTCGTGCACTCCATTCTATTTCATTCGTACGATCAATTCTAATTCATTATAATGGATCGTACGAATGAATTAGAATGGATCATATTAATGAATTAGAATGGATCGTACGAATGTATTAGAATGGATCGTACGAATGAATTAGAATGGATCTTACGAATGAATTAGAATAGATCGTACGAATGAATTAGAATGGATCATACGAATGAGTAAGAATGGATCGTACGAATGAATTAGAATGGATTAGAATGGATCGTACGAATGAAATAGAATAGATTGTACGAATGAATTAGAATGGATTCGTACGAATGAATTAGAATGGATACATTCGTGCGAATGAATTAGAATGGATCGTACCAATGAGTAAGAATGGATCGTACGAATGAAATAGAATGGATTGTGCGAATGAATTAGAAAGGATCGTACGAATGAATTAGAATGGATCGTGAGAAAGAATTAGAATGGATTGTATGAATGAATTAGAATGGATCGTATGAATGAATTAGAATGGATCCTACGAATGAATTAGAATGGATCATGCGAATGAATTAGAATGGATCGTACGAATGAATTAGAATGGATACATTCGTGCGAATGAATTAGAATGGATCGGACGAATGAATTAGAATGGATCGTACGAATAAATTAGAATGGATCATACGAATGAATTAGAATGGATCAAATGAATGAATTAGAATGGATCGTACGAATGAATTAGAATGCATCGTACGAAAGAATTAGAATGGATATATTCGTGCTAATGAATTAGAATTGATCGAACGAATGAATTAGCATGGATTGTATGAATGAATTAGAATGGATCGTACGAATGAATTAGAATGGATCGTACGAATGAGTAAGAATGGATCGTACGAATGAAATAGAATAGATCGTACGAATGAATTAGAATGGATCATACGAATGAATTAGAATGAATATATTCGTGCAAATGAATTAGAATGGATCGTATGAATGTATTACAATGGATCGTATGAGTGAATTAGAATGGATCGTACGAATGAATTAGAATGGATCATATGAATGAATTAGAATGGATACATTCATGTGAATGAATTAGAATGGATCGTATGAATGAATTAGAATAGATTTTGTGAATGAATTAGAACTGATCGTTCGAATGAATTAGAATGGATACATTCGTCCAAATAAATTAGAATGGATAGTATGAATGAATTAGAATGGATCCTATGAATTAATTAGAATGGATCGTACGAATGAATTAGAATGGATACATTCGTGCGAATGAATTAGAATTGATCGTACGAATGAATTAGAATGGATCGTGCGAATGAATTAGAATGGATCGTACGAATGAATTAGAATGGATACATTCGTGCGAATGAATTAGAATGGATACATTCGTGCGAAAGAATTAGAATAGATCGTATGAATGAATTAGAATGGATCCTATGAATGAATTAGAATGGACCGTGCGAATGAATTAGAATGGATCGTACGAATGAATTAGAATGGATCGTGCTAATGAATTAGAATTGATCGAATGAATGAATTAGCATGGATCGTGCTAATGAATTAGAATGGAACGTATGAATGAATTAGAATGGATCGTGTGAAAGAATTAGAATGGATTGTATGAATGAATTAGAATGAATTCGTACGATCCATTCGAATTCATTCGCACGATCCATTCTAATTCATTCATACGATCCATTCTAATTCATTCATACAATCCATTCTAATTCTTTCACACGATCCATTCTAATTCATTCGTAGGATCCATTCTAATTCATTCCTACAATCTATTCTATTTCATTCGTACGATCCATTCTAACTCATTCGTATGATCCATTCTAATTCATTCGGACGAATGTATCCATTCTAATTTATTCGTACGATCCATTCTAATTCGTTCATACGATCCATTCTAATTCATTCGTACGATCCATTCTTACTCATTCGTATGATCCATTCTAATTCATTCGTACCATCCATTCTAATTCATTCGTACGATCCATTCTAATTCATTCGCACAATCTATTCTAATTCATTCGTACAATCCATTCTAATTCATTCGTACGATCGTACGAATGAATTAAAATGGATCGTACGGAATGAATTAGAATGGATTGTATGAATGAATTAGAATGGATACATTCGTGCGAATGAATTAGAATGGATCATACGAATGAGTAAGAATGGATCGTACGAATGAAATAGAATGGATTGTACGAATGAATTAGAATGGATTGTACAAATGAATTAGAATGGATCGTACGAATGAATTAGAATGGATCATACGAATGAGTAAGAAAGGATCGTACAAATGAAATAGAATGGATTGTACGAATGAATTAGAATGGATCGTACGAATGAATTAGAATGGATCGTGTGAAAGAATTAGAATGCATTGTATGAGTGAATTAGAATGGATCGTATGAATGAATTAGAATGGATCGTGCGAATGAATTCGAATGGATCGCATGATCCATTCGAATAGAATGGATCGTATGAATGAATTAGAATGGATCGGGCGAATGAATTAGAATGGATTGTAGGAATGAATTAGAATGGATCATATGAATGAATTAGAATGGATCGTATGAATGAATTAGAATGGATCGTGCGAATGAATTATAATGGATCGTACGAATGAATTAGAATGGATCGTACGAATGAATTAGAATGGATCATACGAATGAGTAAGAATGGATCGTACGAATGAAATAGAATGGATTGTACGAATGAATTAGAATGGATACATTCATGTGAATGAATTACAATGGATCAGACGATTGAATTAGAATGGATCGTACGATTCATTCTAATTCATTCGTACGATCCATTCTAATACATTCGTACGACTCATGCTAATTCATTCGCACGATCCATTCTAATTCATTCGTACGATCCATTCTTATTCATTCATACGATCCATTCTAATTCATTCGCACAATCCATTCTAATTCATTCGTACAATCCATTCTAATTCATTCGTATGATCCATTCTAACTCATTCGGTGGATCCATTCTAATTCATTCGTACGATCCATTCTAATTCATTCCCACGATCTATTCTAATTTATTCGTACGATCCATTCTAATTCATTCGTACGATCTATTCTAATTCATTCGCACGAATGTAACCATTCTAATTCATTCATACGATTCATTCTAACTCATTCGTATGAGCTATTCTAATTCATTCATACGATCCATTCTAATTCATTCGTATGATCCATTGTAATTCATTCATACAATCCATTTAGATTCATTCGCACAAATGTATCCATTCAAATTCATTCGTACGATCCAGTCTAATTTATTCGTACGATACATTCTAATTTCTTCGTACGATCCATTCTAATTCATTCGTACGATCTATTCTAATTCATTCGTACGATCCATTCTAATTCATTCGTACGATCCATTCTAATTCCTTCGTATGATCCTTTCTAATTCATTCGTACGATCCATTCTAATTCATTCGTATAATCTATTCTAATTCATTCGTACGAATGGATACATTCGTGTGAATGAATTAGAATGGATCGTACGGACGAGTAAGAATAGATCGTACGAATAAAATAGAATGGATTGCACGAATGAATTAGTATGGATCGTACGAATGAATTAGAATGGATCGTGTGAAAGAATTAGAAGGGATTGTATGAATGAATTAGAATGGATCGTACGAATGAATTATAATGGATCGTACGAAGGAATTAGAATGGATCGTACGAATGAATTAGAATGTATCATACGAAGGAATTAGAATGGATCATACGAATGAAATAGAATGGATCGTATGAATAAATTAGAATGGATACATTCGTCCGAATGAATTAGAATGGATCATACGAATGAGTAAGAATGGATCGTACGAAAGAAATAGAATAGATCGTATGAGTGAATTAGAATGGATTGTATGAATGAATTAGAATGGATCGTATGAATGAATTAGAATGGATCGTGCAAATGAATTCGAATGGATCGTACGAATTCATTCTAATTCATTCATACAATCCATTCTAATTCTTTCACACGATCTATTCTAATTCATTCGTAGGATCCATTCTAATTCATTCGTACGATCCATTCTAATTCTTTCACACGATCTATTCTAATTCATTCGTACAATCCATTCTAATTCATTTGTACGATCCATTTTAATTTATTCGCACGAATGTATCCATTCTAATTCATTCGTACGATCCATTCTAATTCATTCGCACAATCTATTCTAATTCATTCATACGATCCATTCTAATTCATTCGCACGAATGTATTCATTCTAATTCATTCATACGATCCATTATACTTCATTCGTACTATCCGTTCTAATTCACTCATACGATCCATTCTAATTCATTCATACGATCGTATGAATGAATTAGAATGGATCGTGCGAATGAATTAGAATGGATCGTACGAATGAATTAGAATGGATCGTATGAATGAACTAGAATGGATACATTCGTGCGAATGAATTAGAATGGATCGCACGAATGAATTAGAATGGATCGTACGAATGAATTAGAATGGATCTTACGAATGAATTAGAATGGATCGGACGAATGAATTAGAATGGATCGTACGAATGAATTAGAATGGATCAAATGAATGAATTAGAATGAATCGTACGAATAAATTAGAATGGATACATTCGTCCGAATGAATTAGAATGGATCGTACGAATAAATTAGAATGGATCGTATGAATGAATTAGAATGGATACATTCGTACGAATGAATTAGAATGGATCGTACGGAATGAATTAGAATGGATATATTTGAACGAATAAATTAGAATGGATCATACGAATGAATTAGAATGGATCGTACGAATGAATTAGAATGGATAGTGCGAATGAATTAGAATCGATCGTACGAATGAATTAGAATGGATAATACGAATGAATTAGAATGGATCATACGAATGAGTAAGAATGGATCGTACGAATGAATTAGAATGGATCGTACGAATGAATTAGAATGGATCGTACGAATAAATTAGAATGGATACATTCGTCCGAATGAATTATAATGGATCATACGAATGAGTAAGAATGGATCGTACGAATGAAATAGAATAGATTGTACGAATGAATTAGAATGGATCCTACGAATGAATTAGAATGGATCGTGTGAAAGAATTAGAATGGATTGTATGAATGAATTAGAATGGATCGTATGAATGAATTAGAATGGATCGTACGAATGGATTAGAATGGATCGTACGAATGAATTAGAATGGATCATACGAATGAACTAGAATGGATACATTCGTGCAAATGAATTAGAATGGATCGTACGAATGAATTTGAATGGATCGTACGAATGAATTAGAATGGATCTTACGAATGAATTAGAATGGATCGTACGAATGAATTAGAATGGATCGTACGAATGAATTAGAATAGATCGTATGAATGAATTAGAATGGATCGTATGAAGGAATTAGAATGGATCGTACGAATGAATTAGAATGGATCGTATGAATGAATTAGAATGGATTGTACGAATGAATTAGAATGGATCGTATGAATGAATTAGAATGGATCGTGTGAAAGAATTAGAATGGATTGTATGAATGAATTAGAATGGATCATATGAATGATATAGAATGGATACATTCGTGCGAATGAATTAGAATGGATCGTACGAATGAATTAGAATGGATCGTACGAATAAATTAGAATGGATCGTATGAATGAATTAGAATGGTTACATTCAAGCGAATGAATTAGAATGGATCGTACGAATGGATTAGAATGGATACATTCGAGCGAAAGAATTAGAATGGATCGTACGAATGAATTAGAATGGATCGTACGAATGGATTAGAATGGATCCTACGAATGGATTAGAATGGATACCTTTGTGCATATGAATTAGAATGGATCGTACGAATGAATTACAATGGATCATATGAATGAATTAGAATGGATCATGTGAAAGAATTAGAATGGATTGTATGAATAAATTAGAATAGATCGTACGAATGAATTAGAATGGATCGTACGAATGAATTAGAATGGATCGTACGAATGAATTAGAATGGATACATTCATGCGAATGAATTAGAATGGATACATTCATGCGAAAGAATTAGAATAGATCGTATGAATGAATTAGACTGGATCCTATGAATGAATTAGAATGGATCGTGCGAATGAATTAGAATGGATCGTACGAATGAATTAGAATGGATCGTGCTAATGAATTAGAATTTATCGAACGAAAAAAATTAGCATGGATCGTGCTAATGAATTAGAATGGAACGTACGAATGAATTAGAATGGATTGTGTGAAATAATTAGAATGGATCGTACGAATGAATTAGAATGGATCATGCGAATGAATTAGAATGGATCGTACGAATGAATTAGAATGGATCGTACGAATGAACTATAATGGATACATTCGTGCGAATGAATTAGAATGGATCGTACGAATGAATTAGAATGGATCGTACGAATGAATTAGAATGGATCTTACGAATGAATTAGAATGGATCGTACGAATGAATTAGAATGGATCGTACGAATGAATTAGAATGGATACATTCGTGCGAATGAATTAGAATGGATCGGACGAATGAATTAGAATGGATCGTACGAATGAATTAGAATGGATCGTACGAATGAATTAGAATGGATCGTACGAATAAATTAGAATGGATACATTCATCCGAATGAATTAGAATGGATCATACGAATGAGTAAGAATGGATCGTACGAATGAAATAGAATAGATTGTATGAATGAATTAGAATGGATCCTACGAATGAATTAGAATGGATCGTGTGAAAGAATTAGAATGGATTGTATGAAAGAATTAGAATGGATCGTATGAATGAATTAGAATGGATCGTGCGAATGAATTCGAATGGATCGTACGAATTCATTCTAATTCATTCATACAATCCATTCTAATTGTTTCATACGATCCATTCTAATTCATTCGTACGTTCCATTCTAATTCATTAGCACGATCCATGCTAATTTATTCGTTCGATCAATTCTAATTCAATAGCACGATCCATTCTAATTCATTCATACGATCCATTCAAATTCATTCGCACGATCCATTCAAATTCATTCATAGGATCCATTCTAATTCATTCATACGATCTATTCTAATTCTTTCGCACGAATGTATCCATTCAAATTCATTCGCAAGAATCTATCCATTCTAATTCATTCGTACGATCCATTCTAATTCATTCGTACGATCCATTCTAATTCATTCATACGATCTATTCTAAGTCATTCATACAATCCATTCTAATTCTTTCACACGATCCATTCTAATTCATTCGTACGATCCGTTCTAATTCATTCGCACAATCCATTCTATTTCATTCGTACGATCCATTCTTACTCATTCGTATGAACCATTCTAATTCATTCGCACGAATGTATCCATAATGGATTATACGAATGAGTAAGAATGGATCATACGAATGAATTAGAATGGATCGTACGAATGAATTAGAATGGATCGTACGAATGAATTAGAATGGATCTTACGAATGAAATAGAATAGATTGTACGAATGAATTAGAATGGATTCGTACGAATGAATTAGAATGGATACATTCGTGCGAATGAATTAGAATGGATCGTACCAATGAGTAAGAATGGATCGTACGAATGAAATAGAATGGATTGTGCGAATGAATTAGAATGGATCGCACGAATGTATCCATTCTAATTCATTCGTACGATCCATTCTAATTCATTCGTACGATCCATTCTAATTCATTCGTACGATCCATTCTAATTTATTCGTATGATCCATTCTAATTCATTCGTACGATCCATTCTAATTCATTCATACAATCCATTCTAATTCATTCGTACGATCCATTCTAATTCACTCATACGATCCATTCTAATACATTCATACGATCCATTCTAATTCATTTGCACGAATATATCCATTCTAATTCATTCGTACGATCCATTCTAATTCCTTCGTACGATCCATTCTAATTCATTCGTATGATCTATTCTAATTCATTCGTACGATCCATTCTAATTCATTCGTACGATCCATTCTAGTTCCTTCGTACGATCCATTCTAATTCATTCGTACGATCCATTCTAATTCATTCGTACAATCTATTCTAATTCATTCGTACGAATGGATACATTCGTGTGAATGAATTAGAATGGATCGTACGAATGAGTAAGAATGGATCGTGCGAATGAAATAGAATGGATTGCAAGAATGAATTAGAATGGATCGTACGACTGAATTAGAATGGATCATAAGAAGGAATTAGAATGGATCGTACGAATGAATTAGAATGGATCGTACGAATGAATTAGAATAGATCGTACGAATGAATTAGAATGGATCGTACAAAGGAATTAGAATGGATCGTACGAATGAATTAGAATGGATCGTGCTAATGAATTAGAATTGATCGAACGAATGAATTAGCATGGATCGTGCTAATGAATTAGAATGGAACGTACGAATGAATTAGAATGGATCGTGTGAAAGAATTAGAATGGATTGTATGAATGAATTAGAATGAATTCGTACGATCCATTCGATTTCATTCGCACGATCCATTCTAATTCATTCATACGATCCATTCTAATTCATTCATACAATCCATTCTAATTCTTTCACACGATCCATTCTAATTCATTCGTAGGATCCATTCTAATTCATTCATACAATCTATTCTATTTCATTCGTACGATCCATTCTTACTCATTCGTATGATCCATTCTAATTCATTCGGATGAATGTATCTATTCCAATTTATTCGTACGATCAATTCTAATTCATTCGTACGATCCATTCTAATTCATTCGTACGATCTATTCTAATTCATTCGTACGATCCATTCTAATTTCATTCGTATGATCCATTCTAATTCATTCGCTCGAATGTATCCATTATAATCCATTCGTACGATCCATTCTAATCCATTCGTACGATACATTCTAATTCATTCGCATGAATGTAACCATTCTAATTCATTCATTTGATCCATTCTAATTCATTCGTATGATCCATTCTAATTCATTCGTCCGATCCATTCTAATTCATTCGCACGAATGTATCCATTCTAATTCATTCGTAGGATCCATTCTAATTCATTCGTAAGATCCATTCTAATTCATTCGTACGATCCATTGTAATTCATTCATACGATCCATTCTAATTCATTCGCACGAACGTATCCATTCTAGTTCATTTGTACGATCCATTCTAATTCATTCGTACGATCATTCTAATTTATTCGCACGATCCATTCTAATTCATTCGTACGATCAATTCTAATTCATTCGCACGAATGTATCCATTCTAATTCATTCGTACGATCCTGAATTAGAATGGATCGTACGATTGAATTAGAATGGATACCTTTGTGCATATGAATTAGAATGGATCATACGAATGAATTAGAATGGATCATATTAATGAATTAGAATGGATCATACGAATGAATTAGAATGGATCGTACGAATGAATTAGAATGGATCTTACGAATGGATTAGAATGGATACATTCGTGCGAATGAATTAGAATGGATCGGACGAATGAATTAGAATGGATCGTACGAATGAATTAGAATGGATCAAATGAATGAATTAGAATGGTTACATTCATGCGAATGAAGTAGAATGGATCGTAGGAATGGATTAGAATGGATCGTACGAATGGATTAGAATGGATACATTCGAGCGAATGAATTAGAATGGATCGTACGAATGAAATTAGAATGGATCGTACGAATGAATTAGAATAGATCGTACGAATGAATTAGAATGGATCGTACGAATGAATTAGAATGGATCGTGCGAAAGAATTAGAATGGATCGTACGAATGAATTAGAATGGATCGTGCGAATGAATTAGAATGGATCGTACGAATGAATTAGAATGGATCGTGCTAATGAATTAGAATTGATTCATTCGTAAGATCCATTCTAATTCATTCGTAAGATCCATTCTAATTCATTCGTACGATCCATTCTAATTCATTCATACGATCCATTCTAATTCATTCGCACGAATGTATCCATTCTAGTTCATTCGTACGATCCATTCTAATTCATTCGTACGATCTATTCTAATTCATTCATACGATCTATTCTAATTCATTCATACAATCCATTCTAATTCTTTCACATGATCCAATCTAATTCATTCGTACGATCCATTCTAATTCATTCGCACAATCCATTCTATTTCATTCGTACGATCCATTCTTACTCATTCGTATGATCCATTCTAATTCATTCGCACGAATGTATCCAAATGGATCATACGAATGAGTAAGAATGGATCGTACGAATGAAATAGAATGGATTGTGCGAATGAATTAGAATGGACCGTACGAATGAATTAGAATGGATACATTCGTGCGAAATGAATTAGAATGGATCGGACGAATAAATTAGAATGGATCGTACGAATGAATTAGAATGGATCGTACGAATGAATTAGAATGGATACATTCGTCCGAATGAATTAGAATGGATCATAAGAATGAGTAAGAATGGATCGTACGAATGAAATAGAATAGATTGTACGAATGAATTAGAATGGATCGTGCGAATGAATTAGAATGGATCGTACGAATGAATTAGAATGGATCGTGCAAATGAATTAGAATGTATCATATTAGTGAATTAGAATGGATCGTACGAATGAATTAGAATGGATACATTCGTGCGAATGAATTAGAATGGATCGTGCGAATCCATTAGACTGGATCGTGCGAATGAATAAGAATGGATCATACGAATGAATTAGATTGGATTGTACGAATTAATTAGAATGGATACATTCGTGCGAATGAATTAGAATGGATTGTATGAATGAATTAGAATGGATCGTACGAATGAATTAGAATGGATCATACGAATTAATTAGAATGGATCAAACGAATGAATTAGAATGAATCGTACGAATGAATTAGAATGGATCGTACGAATGAACTAGAATGGATCGTACGAATGAATTAGAATGGATACATTCGTGCGAAAGAATTAGAATGGATCGTACGAATGAATTAGAATGGATCGTACGATTCATTCTAATTCATTCGTACGATCCATTCTAATACATTCGTACGATTCATTCTAATTCATTCGCACGATCCATTCTAATTCATTCATACGATCCATTCTTATTCATTCATACGATTCATTCTAATTCATTCGCACAATCCATTCTAATTCATTCGTACAATCCATTCTAATTCATTCGTATGATCCATTCTAACTCATTCGGTGGATCCATTCTAATTCATTCGTACGATCCATTCTAATTCATTCCCACGATCCATTCTAATTTATTCGTACGATCCATTCAAATTCATTCGTACGATCTATTCTAATTCATTCGCACGAATGTTACCATTCTAATTCATTCATACGATTCATTCTAATTCATTCGTATGAGCTATTCTAATTCATTCGTACGATCCATTCTAGTTCATTCGTATGATCCATTGTAATTCATTCATACAATCCATTTAGATTCATTCACACAAATGTATCCATTCAAATTCATTCGTACGATCCAGTCTAATTCATTCGTACGATCCATTCTAATTCATTCGCACGAATATATCCATTCTAATTCTTTCGTACGATGTATTCTAATTCATTCGTACGATCCATTCTAATTCATTCGTACGATCCATTCTAATTCATTCGTACGATCCATTCTAATTCATTCGCACGAATGTATCCATTCTAATTCATTCGTACAATCCATTCTATTTCATTCGTACGATCCATTCTTACTCATTCGTATGATCCATTCTAATTCATTCGTATGATCCATTCTAATTCATTCGTACGATCCATTCTAATTCATTCGTACGATCCATTCTAATTCATTCACACGATCCATTCTAATTCATTCATACGATCCATTCTAATTCATTCCTACAATCCATTCTAATTCGTTCGCCCGATCCATTCCAATTCATTCATACGATCCATTCTATTTGAATGGATCATGCGATCCATTCGAATTCATTCGCACGATCCATTCTAATTCATTTATACGATCCATTCTAATTCATTCATACAATGCATTCTAATTCTTTCACACGATCCATTCTAATTCATTCGTACGATCCATTCTAATTCATTCGTAGAATCCATTCTATTTCATTTGTACGATCCATTCTTACTCATTCATATGATCCATTCTAATTCATTCGTACGATCCATTCTAATTCATTTGTACGATCCATTCTAATTCATTCGTACAATCCATTCTATTTCATTTGTACGATCCATTCTTACTCATTCGTATGATCCATTCTAATTCATTCGCACGAATGTATCAATTCTAATTCATTCATACAATCCATTCTAATTCATTCCGTACGATCCATTCTAATTCATTCGTACGATCGTACGAATGAATTAGAATGGATCGTACGAATGAATTAGAATAGATTGTGCGAATGAATTAGAATGGATCGTACGAATGAATTAGAATGGATCGTGCGAATGAATTAGAATGGATCATACGAATGAGTAAGAATGGATCGTACGAATGAATTAGAATGGATCGTACGAATGAGTAAGAATGGATCGTACGAGTGAAATAGAATAGATTGTACGAATGAATTAGAATGGATCCTACGAATGAATTAGAATGGATCGTGTGAAATACGAATGAATTAGAATGAATATATTCGTGCAAATGAATTAGAATGGGTCGTATGAATGTATTAGAATGGATCGTATGAGTGAATTAGAATGGATCGTGCGAATGAATTAGAATGGATTGTATGAATGAATTAGAATGGATCGTACGAATGAATTAGAATAGATCGTACGAATGAATTAGAATGGATCGTTCGAATGAACTAGAATGGATACATTCGTGCGAATGAATTAGAATGGATCGTACGAATGAATTAGAATGGATCGTGCGAATGAATTAGAATGGATCGTATGAATGAATTAGAATAGATCGTATGAATGAATTAGAATGGATCGTACGAATGAATTAGAATAGATAGTACGAATGAATTAGAATGGATCGTACGAATAAATTATAATGGATACATTCGTCCGAAGGAATTAGAATGGATCATACGAATGAGTAAGAATAGATCGTACGAATGAAATAGAATAGATTGTACGAATGAATTAGAATGGATCCTACGAATGAATTAGAATGAATCATGTGAAAGAATTAGAATGGATTGTATGAATGAATTAGAATGGATCGTATGAATGAATTAGAATGGATCGTGCGAATGAATTCGAATGGATCGTACGAATTCATTCTAATTCATTCATACAATCCATTCTAATTCTTTCACACGATCTATTCTAATTCATTTGTAGGATCCATTCTAATTCATTCGTACAATCTATTCTATTTCATTCGTACGATCAATTCTTACTCATTCGTATGATCCATTCTAATTCATTCGAACGCATGTATCCATTCTAATTTATTCGTACGATCCATTCTAATTCATTCGTACGATCTATTCCAATTCATTCGTACGATCCATTCTAATTCATTCATACGATCTATTCTAATTCATTCATACAATCCATTCTAATTCTTTCACACGATCCATTCTAATTCATTCGTATGATCCATTCTAATTCATTCGCACAATCCATTCTATTTCATTCGTACGATCCATTCTTACTCATTCGTATGATCCATTCTAATTCATTCACACGAATGTATCCATAATGGATCATACGAATGAGTAAGAATGGATCGTACGAATGAAATAGAATGGATTGTGCGAATGAATTAGAATGGACCGTACGAATGAATTAGAATGGATACATTCGTGCGAATGAATTAGAATGGATCGGACGAATGAATTAGAAAGGATCGTACGAATGAATTAGAACGGATCGTACGAAAGAATTAGAATGGATCGTACGAATAAATTAGAATGGATACATTCGTCCGAATGAATTAGAATGGATCGTGCGAATCCATTAGACTGGATCGTGCGAATGAATAAGAATGGATCATACGAATGAATTAGAATGGATCGTACAAATTAATTAGAAAGGATACATTCGTGCGAATGAATTAGAATGGATTGTGTGAATAAATTAGAATGGATCATACGAATTAATTAGAATGGATCATACAAATGAATTAGAATGGATCGTACGAATGAATTAGAATGGATCGTACGAATGAACTAGAATGGATCGTACGAATGAACTAGAATGGATACATTCGTGCGAATGAATTAGAATGGATCGTACGAATGAATTAGAATGGATCGTACGATTCATTCTAATTCATTCATACGATCCATTCTAATACATTAGTACGATTCATGCTAATTCATTCGCACGATCCATTCTAATTCATTCGTACGATACATTCTTATTCATTCATACGATACATTCTAATTCATTCGCACAATCCATTCTAATTCATTCGTACAATCCATTCTAATTCATTCGTATGCTCCATTCTAACTCATTCGGTGGATCCATTCTAATTCATTCGTACGATCCATTTTAATTCATTCCCACGATCCATTCTAATTTATTCGTACGATCCATTCTAATTCATTCGTACGATCTATTCTAATTCATTCGCATGAATGTAACCATTCTAATTCATTCATAGGATTTATTCTAATTCATTCGTATGAGCTATTCTAAGTCATTCGTACAATCCATTCTAATTCATTCGTACGATCCATTGTAATTCATTCATACAATCCATTTAGATTCATTCGCACAAATGTATCCATTCAAATTCATTCGTACGATCTAGTCTAATTCATTCGTACGATCCATTCTAATTCATTCGCACGAATATATCCATTATAATTCTTTTGTACGATGCATTCTAATTCATTCATACGATTCATTCTAATTCATTCGTACGATCCAATCTAATTCATTCGTACGATCCATTCTAATTCATTCGCACGAATGTATCCATTCTAATTCATTCGTACAATCCATTCTATTTCATTCGTACGATCCATTCTTACTCATTCGTATGATCCATTCTAATTCATTCATACGATCCATTCTAATTCATTCGCACGAATATATCCATTCTAATTCTTTCGTATGATGCATTCTAATTCATTCGTACGATCCATTCTAATTCATTCATATGATCCATTCTAATTCATTCGCACGAATATATCCATTCTAATTCTTTCGTACGATGCATTCTAATTCATTCGTACGATCCATTCTAATTCATTCGTACGATCCATTCTAATTCATTCGCACGAATGTATCCATTCTAATTCATTCGTACAATCCATTCTATTTCATTCGTACGATCCATTCTTACTCATTCGTACGATCCATTCTAATTCATTAGTACGATTCATTCTAATTCATTCATACAACCCATTCTAATTCTTTCACACGATCCATTCTAATTCATTCGTACGTTCCATTCTAATTCATTAGCACGATCCATGCTAATTCATTCGTTCGATCAATTCTAATTCATTCGCACGATCCATTCTAATTCATTCATACGATCCCTTCTAATTCATTCATATAATCCATTCTAATTCTTTCACACGATCCATTCTAATTCATTCGTAGAATCCATTCTAATTCATTCGTACAATCCATTTTAATACATTCGTACGATCCATTCTAATACATTCGTACGATCCATTCTAATGCATTCGTACGATCCATTCTAATGGATACATTTGTGCGAATGAATCTAAATGGATTGTATGAATGAATTACAATGGATCGTACGAATGAATTAGAATGGATCGTACGAATGAATTAGAATAGCTCATACGAATGAATTAGAATGAATCGTATGAATGAATTAGAATGGTTACATTCGTGCGAATGAATTAGAATAGATCGTACGAATGAATTAGAATGGATCGTACGAATAAATTAGAATGGATCGTGGGAATGAATTAGAATGGATCGTACGAATGAATTAGAATGGATCCACCGAATGAGTTAGAATGGATCATACGAATGAATTAGAATGGATTGTACGAATGAATTAGAATGGATTATGCGAATGAATTAGAATGGATCGTATGAATGAATAAGAATGGATCATACGAATGAATTAGAATGATTAGAATGGATCGTATGAGTGAATTAGAATGGATCATACGAATTAATTAGAATGGATCCTACGAATGAATTAGAATGGATCGTACGAATGAATTAGAATGGATCGTACGAATGAATTAGAATGGATACATTCGTGATTATGAATTAGAATGGATTGTGCGAATGAATAAGAACAGATCGTGCGAATGAATTAGAATGGATCGTACGAATGAATTAGAATGGATCGTGCGAATGAATTAGAATGGATCGTACGAATGAATTAGAATGTATTCATTCGTACAATCCATTCTAATTCATTCGTACGATCCATTCTAATTCATTCGTACGATCCATTCTAATTCATTCGTCCGATCCATTCTAATTCATTCGCACGAATGTATCCATTCTAATTCATTCGTACGATCCATTCTAATTCATTCGTACGATCCATTCTAATTCATTCGTAAGATCCATTCTAATTCATTCGTACGATCTATTCTAATTCATTCGTACGATCCATTCTAATTCATTCGCACGAATGTATCCATTCTAGTTCATTCATACGATCTATTCTAATTCATTCGCATGGATCGTGCATTCGTACGATCCATTCTAATTCATTCGTAAGATCCATTCTAATTTATTCGTACGATCCATTCTAATTCATTCGTACGATCCATTCTAATTCATTCGCACGAATGTATCCGTTCTAGTTCATTCGTACGATCCATTCTAATTCATTCGTACGATCCATTCTAATTCATTCATACGATCTATTCTAATTCATTCATACAATCCATTCTAATGCTTTCACACGATCCATTCTAATTCATTCGTACGATCCATTCTAATTCATTCGCACAATCCATTCTATTTCATTCGAACGATCCATTCTTACTCATTCGTATGATCCATTCTAATTCATTCGCACGAATGTATCCATAATGGATCATACGAATGAGTAAGAATGGATCGTACGAATGAAATAGAATGGATTGTGCGAATGAATTAGAATGGACCGTACGAATGAATTAGAATGGATACATTTGTGCGAATGAATTAGAATGGATCGGACGAATGAATTAGAATGGATCGTACGAATGAATTAGAATGGATCGTACGAATGAATTAGAATGGATCGGACGAATAAATTAGAATGGATACATTCATCCGAATGAATTAGAATGGATCATACAAATGAGTAAGAATGGATCGTACGAATGAAATAGAATAGATTGTACGAATGAATTAGAATGGATCCTACGAATGAATTAGAATAGACCGTGTGAAAGAATTAGAATGGATTGTATGAATGAATTAGAATGAATTAGAATGGATCATACGAATGAGTAAGAATGGATCGTACGAATGAAATAGAATGGATTGTACGAATGAATTAGAATGGATACATTCATGCGAATAAATTAGAATGGATTGTACGAAAGAATTAGAATGGATCATACGAATGAATTAGAATGGATCGTACGAATGAATTAGAATGCATCGTACGAAAGAATTAGAATGGATATATTCGTGCGAATGAATTAGAATGGATCGTACGAATGAATTAGACTGGATCGTACAAATGAATTTGAATCGATACATTTGTGCGAATGAATCTAAATGGATTGTATGAATGAATTACAATGGATCGTACGAATGAATTAGAATGGATCGTACGAATGAATTAGAATAGCTTATGCGAATGAATTAGAATGAATCGTATGAATGAATTAGAATGGTTACATTCGTGCGAATGAATTAGAATAGATTGTACGAATGAATTAGAATGGATCGTACGAATGAATTAGAATGGATCCATCGAATGAGTTAGAATGGATCATACGAATGAATTAGAATGGATTGTACGAATGAATTAGAATGGATTGTGCAAATGAATTAGAATGGATCGTATGAATGAATAAGAATGGATCGTACGAATGAATTAGAATGGATCGTGCGAATGAATTAGCATGCATCGTACGAATGTATTAGAATGGATCGTACGAATGAATTAGAATGAATCGTACGATCCATTCTAATTCATTCATACGATCCATTCTAATTCATTCGCACGAATATATCCATTCTAATTCATTTATACGATCTATTCTAATTCATTCATACAATCCATTCTAATTCTTTCACACGATCCATTCTAATTCATTCGTACGATCCATTCTAATTCATTCGTACGATCCATTGTAATTCATTCGTATGATCTATTCTAATTCATTCCTACGATCTATTCTAATTCATTCGCTCGAATATATCCATTCTAATTCATTCGTTCGATCCATTCTAATTCATTGGCACGATCCATTCTAATTCATTCGTATGATCCATTCTAATCCATTCGTACGATCCATTCTAATTCATTCGTACGATCCATTCTAATTCATTCGTACGATCCATACTAATTCATTCGCACGAATGTATCCATTCTAGTTCATTCGTACGATCCATTCTAATTCATTCGTATGATCCATTCTAATTCATTCGCACGATCCATTCTAATTCATTCGTACGATCCATTCTAATTCATTCATACGATCCATTCTAATTCATTCTAGAATGGATACATTTGTGCAAATGAAGTAGAATGGATCGTACGAATGAATTAGAATGGATCGTACGAATGAATTAGAATGGATCTTACAAATGAATTAGAATGGATCGTACGAATGAATTAGAATGGATCGTACGAATGAATTAGAATGGATCAAATGAATGAATTAGAATGGATCCTACGAATGAATTAGAATGGCTCATACGAATGAATTAGAATGGATCGTACAAATGAACTAGAATGGATACATTCGTGCGAATGAATTAGAATGGATCGTACGAATGAATTAGAATGGATCGTACGATTCATTCTAATTCATTCGTACGATCCATTCTAATACATTCGTACGATTCATGCTAATTCATTCGCACGATCCATTCTAATTCATTCGTATGATCCATTCTTATTCATTCATACGATCCATTCTAATTCATTCGCACAATCCATTCTAATTCATTCGTACAATCCATTCTAATTCATTCGTATGATCCATTCTAACTCATTCGGTGGATCCATTCTAATTCATTCGTACGATCCATTCTAATTCATTCCCACGATCCATTCTAATTTATTCGTACGATCCATTCTAATTCATCCGTACGATCTATTCTAATTCATTCGCACGAATGTTACCATTCTAATTCATTCATACGATTCATTCTAATTCATTCGTATGAGCTATTCTAATTCATTCGTACGATCCATTCTAATTCATTTGTACGATCCATTGTAATTCATTCATACAATCCATTTAGATTCATTCGCACAAATGTATCCATTCAAATTCATTCGTACGATCCAGTCTAATTCATTCGTACGATCCATTCTAATTCATTCGCACGAATATATCCATTCTAATTCTTTCGTACGATGCATTCTAATTCATTCGTACGATCCATTCTAATTCATTCATTTGATCCATTCTAATTCATTCGTACGATCCATTCTAATTCATTCGTCCGATCCATTCTAATTCATTAGCACGAATGTATCCATTCTAATTCATTCGTACGATCCATTCTAATTCATTCGTACGATCCATTCTACATTATTCGTAAGATCCATTCTAATTCATTCGTACGATCCATTCTAATTCATTCGTATAATCCATTCTAATTCATTCGCACGAATGTATCCATTCTAGTTCATTCATACGATCCATTCTAATTCATTCGTACGATCCATTCTAATTCATTCCGTACGATCCATTCTAATTCATTCGTACGATCGTACGAATGAATTAGAATGAATTAGAATGGATCGTACGAATGAATTAGAATGGATCTTACGAATGAATTAGAATGGAACGTACGAATGAATTAGAATGGATCGTACGAATGAATTAGAATGGATGCATTCGTGCGAATGAATTAGAATGGATCGGACGAATGAATTAGAATAGATCGTACTAATGAATTAGAATGGATCATATGAATTCATTAGAATGGTTACATTCATGCGAATGGATTAGAATGGATCGTACGAATGGATTAGAATGGATCGTACGAATGGATTAGAATGGATACATTCGAGCGAATGAATTAGAATGGATCGTACGAATGAATTAGAATGGATCATACGAATGGATTAGAATGGATCCTACGAATGGATTAGAATGGATACCTTTGTGCATATGAATTAGAATGGATCGTATGAATGAATTAGAATGGATCGTAGAATGGATCATACGAATAAATTAGAATGAATTAGAATGGATCGTACGAATGAATTAGAATAGATCATAGGAATGAATTAGAATGGATCGTGCAAATGAATTAGAATGGATACATTCGTACGAATGAATTAGAATGGATCGTACGAATGAATTAGAATGGATCATACGAATGAATTAGAATGGATCATACGAATGAGTAAGAATGGATCGTACGAATGAAATAGAATGGATTGTATGAATGAATTAGAATGGATCGTACGAATGAATTAGAATGGATCGTGTGAAAGAATTAGAATGGATTGTATGAATGAATTGGAATGGATCATATGAATGAATTAGAATGGATCGTGCGAATGAATTCGAATGGATCATACAAATGAATTAGAATGGATCGTACGAATGAATTAGAATGGATACATTCGTGCGAATGAATTAGAATGGATACATTCGTGTGAAAGAATTAGAATAGATCGTATGAATGAATTAGAATGGATCTTATGAATGAATTAGAATGGATCGTGCGAATGAATTAGAATGGATCGTACGAATGAATTAGAATGGATCGTGCTAATGAATTAGAATTGATCGAACGAATGAATTAGCATGGATCGTGCTAATGAATTAGAATGGAACGTACGAATGAATTAGAATGGATCGTACGAATGAATTAGAATAGATCGTACGAATGAATTAGAATGGATCATACGAATGAATTAGAATGGATCGTGTGAAAGAATTAGAATGGATCGTTCGAATGAATTAGAATGGATCGTGCGAATGAATTAGAATGGATCGTACGAATGAATTAGAATGGATCGTGCTAATGAATTAGAATGGATCATACGAATGAGTAAGAATGGATCGTACGAATGAAATAGAATGGATTGTACGAATGAATTAGAATGGATCGTACAAATGAATTAGAATGGATCGTACGAATGAATTAGAATGGATCATACGAATTAATTAGAATGGATCATACGAATGAATTAGAATGGATCTTACGAATGAATTAGAATGGATCGTACGAATGAATTAGAATAGCTCTTACGAATGAATTAGAATGGATTGTATGAATGAATTAGAATGGATCGTACGAATGAATTATAATGGATCGTATGAATGAATTAGAATGGATCGTACGAATGAATTAGAATGGATCAAATGAATGAATTAGAATGGTTACATTCATGCAAATGAATTAGAATTGATCGTACGAATGGATTAGAATGGATCGTACGAATGGATTAGAATGGATACATTCGAGCGTACGATCCATTCTAATTCATTCGTCCGATCCATTCTAATTCATTCGCACGAATGTATCCATTCTAATTCATTCGTACGATCTATTCTAATTCATTCGTACGATCCATTCTAATTCATTCATAAGATCCATTCTAATTCATTCGTATGATCCATTCTAATTCATTCGTACGATCCATTCTAATTCATTCGCACGAATGTATCCATTCTAGTTCATTCGTACGATCCATTCTAATTCATTCGTACGATCCATTCTAATTCATTCGTACGATCCATTCTAATTCATTCGTACGATCCATTCTAATTTATTCACACAATCTATTCTAATTCATTAGTACGATCAATTCTAAATCATTCGCACGAATGTATCCATTCTAATTCATTCATACGATCCATTCTAATTCATTCGTACGATCCATTCTAATTCATTCGTACAATCCATTCTAATTCATTCGTCCGATCCATTCTAATTCATTCGCACGAATGTATCCATTCTAGTTCATTCGTACGATCCATTCTATTTCATTCGAACGATCCATTCTTACTCATTCGTATGATCCATTCTAATTCATTCGGACGAATGTATCCATTCTAATTTATTCGTACGATCCATTCTAATTCATTCATAAGATCCATTCTAATTCATTCGTACGATCCATTCTAATTCATTCGTCCGATCCATTCTAATTCATTCGCACGAATGTATCCATTTTAATTCATTCGTATGATCCATTCTAATTCATTCGTACGATCCATTCTAATTCATTCGTAAGATCCATACTAATTCATTCGTACGATCCATTCTAATTCATTCGTACGATCCATTCTAATTCATTCGCACGAATGTATCCATTCTAGTTCATTCGTACGATCCATTCTAATTCATTCGTACGATCCATTCTAATTCATTCGCACGATCCATTCTAATTCATTTGTAGGATCAATTATAATTCATTCGCACGAATGAATCCATTCTAATTCATTCGTACGATCCATTCTAATTCATTCGTACGATCCATTCTAATTCATTCACACGATCCATTCTAATTCATTCGTAGGATCCATTCTAATTCATTCATACAATCTATTCTATTTTATTCGTACGATCCATTCTTACTCATTCGTATGATCCATTCTAATTCATTCGCATGAATGTATCCATTCGAATTCATTCGTACGAATCCATTCTAATTCATTTGTACAATCCATCCTATTTCATTCGTACGATCCATTCTTACTCATTCGTACGATCCATTCTAATTCATTCGTAAGATCCATTCTAATTCATTCGTACGATCCATTCTAATTCATTCGCACGATCCATTCTAATTCATTCATACAATCCATTCTAATTCATTCCGTACGATCCATTCTAATTCATTCGCTCGAATGTATCCATTCTAATCCATTCGTACGATCCATTCTAATCCATTCGTACGATCTATTCTAATTCATTCGCATGAATGTAACCATTCTAATTCATTCATTTGATCCATTCAAATTCATTCGTACGATCCATTCTAATTCATTAGCACGATCCATGCTAATTGATTCGTTCGATCAATTCTAATTCATTAGCACGATCCATTCTAATTCATTCGTACAATCCATTCTAATTCATTCGCACGATCCATTCTAATTCATTCATAGGATCCATTCTAATTCATTCATACGATCTATTTTAATTCTTTCGCACGAATGTATCCATTCTAATTCATTCGCATGAATGTATCCATTCTAATTCATTCGTACGAATCCATTCTAATTAATTCGTACAATCTATTCTATTTCATTCGTACGATCCATTCTAGTTCATTTGTACGATCCATTCTAATTCATTCGTACGATCCATTCTAATTCATTCGTATGGTCCATTCTAATTAATTCGTATGATCCATTCTAATTCATTCGTACGAACCATTCTAATTCATTCATACAATCCATTCTAATTCATTCGCACGAATGTATCCATTCTAATTAATTCGTACGATCCATTCTAATTCATTCGTATGATCCATTCTTATTCATTCGCACGATCCAGTCTAATGGTTTCGCACGATCCATTCTAATTCATTCGCACGAATGTATCCATTCTAATTCATTCATACGATCCATTCTAATTCATTCGTACGATCCATTCTAATTCATTCGCACAAATGTATCCATTCTAATTCATTCGTACGATCCTTTCTAATTCATTCGTACGATCAGTTCTAATTCATTCACAAAATCTATTCTAATTCATTCATACGATCCATTCTAATTCATTCGCACGATCCATTCTAATTCATTCGTACGATCCATTCTAATTCTTTCACACGATCCATTCTAATTCATTCGTACGATCCATTCTAATTCATTCGCATGATCCATTCTAATTCATTCGTACGATCCATTCTAATTCATTCATACGATCCATTCTAATTCATTCGTATGATCCATTCTAATTCATTCGCACAAATGTATCCATTCTAATTCATTCGTACGATCCATTCTAATTCATTCGCACGATCCATTCTAATTTATTCGTACGATCCATTCTAATTTATTCATACGATCCATTATAATTCATTCGTATGATCCATTCTAATTAATTCGTATGATCTATTCTAATTCATTCGTACGATCCATTCTAATTCATTCATACAATCCATTCTAATTCATTCGCACGAATGTATCCATTCGAATTAATTCGTACGATCCATTCTAATTCATTCGTATGATCTATTCTTATTCATTCGCACGATCTAGTCTAATTGATTCGCACGATCCATTCTAATTCATTCGCACGAATGTATCCATTCTAATTCATTCGTACGATCCATTCTAATTCATTAATATGATCCATTCTAATTCATTCGTACGATCCATTCTAATTCATATGCACAAAGGTATCCATTCTAATTCATTCGCACGAAAGAATTAGAATGGATTGTATGAAAGAATTAGAATGGATTGTATGAATGAATTAGAATGGATCGTACGAATGAATTAGAATGGATCGTACGAATAATATAGAATGGATACATTCGTCCGAATGAATTAGAATGGATCATACGAATGAGTAAGAATGGATCGTACGAAGGAAATAGAATGGATTGTGCGAATGAATTAGAATGGACCGTACGAATGAATTAGAATGGATACATTCGTGCGAATGAATTAGAATTGATCGGACGAATGAATTAGAATGGATCGTACGAATGAATTAGAATGGATCGTACGAATGAATTAGAATAGATACATTCGTCCGAATGAATTAGAATGGATCATACGAATGAGTAAGAATGGATCGTACGAATGAAATAAAATAGATTGTAGGAATGAATTAGAATGGATCCTACGAATGAATTAGAATGGATCGTGTGAAAGAATTAGAATAGATTGTATGAATGAATTAGAATGGATCGTATGAATGAATTAGAATGGATCGTGCGAATGAATTAGAATGGATCGTACGAATGAATTAGAATGGATACATTCGTGCGAATGAATTAGAATGGATCATACGAATGAGTAAGAATGGATTGTACGAATGAAATAGAATGGATTATACAAATGAATTAGAATGGATACATTCGTGAAAATGAATTAGAATGGATCGTATGTACGAATGAATTAGAATGGATACATTCGTGCGAATGAATTAGAATGGATCGTACGAATGAATTAGAATGGATCGTGCGAATGAATTAGAATGGATCGTACGAATGAATTAGAATGGATCGTACGAATGAACTAGAATGGATACATTCGTGCGAATGAATTAGAATGGATCGTACGAATGAATTAGAATGGATCGTACGTACGATCCATTCTAATGGATACATTTGTGCGAATGAATCAAAATGGATTGTATGAATGAATTACAATAGATCGTACGAATGAATTAGAATGGATCGTACGAATGAATTAGAATGGATCAAATGAATGAATTTGAATGGTTACATTCATGAGAATGAATTAGAATGGATCGTATGAATGGATTAGAATGGATCGTATGAGTGAATTAGAATGGATACGAAGGAATTAAAATGGATCGTACGAAGGAATTAGAATGGATCATTCGAATGAGATAGAATGGATCGTACGAAGGAATTAGAATGCATTCGTACGATCCATTCTAATCCATTCTAATTCATTCATACGATCCATTCTATTTCATTCGCACGATCCATTCTAATTCTTTCGTACGATGCATTCTAATTCATTCGTACGATCAATTCTAATTCATTCATTTGATCCATTCTAATTCATTCGTACGATCCATTCTAATTCATTTGTCCGATCCATTCTAATTCATTCGCACGAATGTATCCATTCTAATTCATTCGTCCGATCCATTCTAATTCATTCGCACGATCCATTCTAATTCCTTCGTACGATCCATTCTAATTCATTCATACAATCTGTTGGGGGTAGCTGAAATCTGCCCTGGAGTTTGCCCGCCCCCCCGTGCTCACCAAATCACCTTGACAGGGAGCGAGATCCACATTGGGCTGAAGGGGCCTAGGCCAAGGGCACTCGTAGGAGCTCGCCTAAGCTCGCTGGAGCTCGCCTGAGCTCGCCCAGGAGCCCGCCTAAGCTCGCTCATGAGCTCGTCGGAGCTCGCCCAGGAGCTCGCCTAAGCTCGCCCAGGAGCTCGCCTAAAGCTCGCCCAGGAGCTCGCCAAGCTCGCCAGAACTCCCTAGTTTATCGAAGAGGTCGCTCCCGCAGGGTCCGACCCTTGGTAGATATGGAAGAGAAGGCGGAGCAATGGAGGGCGAGCTCGCTCTGGCTTCCCACCGGAGGTCGCCCACAGTGCACGAAGATCTCCTAGACTTGAACATTCCAGAACAGCCAGCTGGCAGCAACAAGAAGATGCTCTCCCCCACTCAAACCGCCTGGCAGGCTTGATGACAGAATGTCAGGGCGCGAGTACCAAGGACTGTCAGACCCACGCGAGCCAGATCGTGGGGGTCTAGAAGGCCCTGGAAGAATCTCCACGTGTCGGGCTACGGTAGGCCGCCGATTGCTATAAATGCTCACCCCCAGGCTCCATAGTACAGGTTCGAAATCCTTTTCCCTACCACTTTGGTATACAACAGCTCGCCGTTGTGCTACCGTGACTGACTTGAGCGTCGGAGGGTCTGCGCTCCTAAGGGAGCCAGCCGTTCTCACGTTCTCTTTTCTTTGTCTTGCAGGCAGCCCGCACGGACCAGCGAAAAATCCCCCAAACACAATCCATTCTAATTCTTTCACACAATCCATTCTAATTCATTCGTACGTTCCATTCTAATTCATTAGCACGATCCATGCTAATTCATTCGTTCGATCAATTCTAATTCATTAGCACGATCCATTCTAATTCATTCGCACGATCCATTCTAATTCATTCATAGGATCCATTCTAATTCATTCATACGATCTATTCTAATTCTTTCGCACGAATGTATCCATTCTAATTCATTCGCACGAATGTATCCATTCTAATTCATTCGTACGATCCATTCTAATTCATTCGTACGATCTATTCTAATTCATTCGTAAGATCCATTCTAATTCATTCGTACGATCCATTCTAATTCATTTGTACGATCCATTCTAATTCATTCGCACGAATGTATCCATTCTAGTTCATTCGTACGATCCATTCTAATTCATTCGTACGATCCATTCTAATTCATTCGCATGATCCATTCTAATTCATTCATACGATCCATTCTAATTCATTCATACGATCCATTCTAATTCATTCGTACGATCCATTCTAATTCACTCATACGATCCATTCTAATACATTCATACGATCCATTCTAATTCATTTGCACGAATATATCCATTCTAATTCATTCGTACGATCCATTCTAATTCCTTCGTACGATCCATTCTAATTCATTCGTACGATCCATTCTAATTCAGGATCGTACGAATGAATTAGAATGGATACATTCGTGCGAATGAATTAGAATTGATCGTACGAATGAATTAGAATGGATCGTGCGAATGAATTAGAATGGATCGTACGAATGAATTAGAATGGATCGTATGAATGAACTAGAATGGATACATTCGTGCGAATGAATTAGAATGGATCGTACGAATGAATTAGAATGGATTGTACGAATGAATTAGAATGGATCTTACGAATGAATTAGAATGGATCATACGAATGAATTAGAATGGATCGTACGAATGAATTAGAATGGATACATTCGTGCGAATGAATTAGAATGGATCGGACGAATGAATTAGAATGGATCGTACGAATGAATTAGAATGGATCAAATGAATGAATTAGAATGGTTACATTCATGCGAATGAATTAGAATGGATCGTACGAATGGATTAGAATGGATCATACGAATGGATTAGAATGGATACATTCGAGCGAATGAATTAGAATGGATCGTACGAATGAATTAGAATGGATCGTACGAATAGATTAGAATGGATCCTACGAATGGATTAGAATGGATACCTTTGTGCATATGAATTAGAATGGATCGTACGAATGAATTAGAATGGATCATATTAATGAATTAGAATGGATCGTACGAATGAATTAGAATGGATACATTCGTGCGAATGAATTAGAATGGATCGTGCGAATCAATTAGACTGGATCGTGCGAATGAATAAGAATAGATCATACGAATGAATTAGAATGGATTGTACGAATTAATTAGAATGGATACATTCGTGCGAATGAATTAGAATGGATTGTATGAATGAATTAGAATGGATCGTACGAATGAATTAGAATGGATCATACGAATTACTTAGAATGGATCATATGAATGAATTAGAATGGATCGTACGAATGAATTCGATTGGATACATTCGTGCGAATGAATTAGAATGGATTGTGCGAATGAATAAGAACAGATCGTGCGAATGAATTAGAATGGATCGTACGAATGAATTAGATTGGATCGTGCGAATGAATTAGAATGGATCGTACGAATGAATTAGAATGGATACATTTGTGCGAATAAATTAGAATGGATCGTACGAATGAATTAGAATGGATCGTATGAATGAATTAGAATGGATCGTGCGAATGAATTAGAATGGATCGTGCGAATGAATTATAATGGATCGTACGAATGAATTAGAATGGATCGTACGAATGAACTAGAATGGATACATTCGTGCGAATGAATTAGAATGGGTCGTACGAATGAATTAGAATGGATCGTACGAATGAATTAGAATGGATCTTATGAATGAATTAGAATGGATCGTACGAATGAATTAGAATGGATCCTACGAATGAATTAGAATGGATACATTCGTGCGAATGAATTAGAATGGATCAGACAAATGAATTAGAATGGATCGTATGAATGAATTAGAATGGATCGTACGAATGAATTAGAATGGATCGTACAAATAAATTAGAATGGATACATTCGTCCGAATGAATTAGAATGGATCATACGAATGAGTAAGAATGGATCGTACGAATGAAATAGAATAGATTGTACGAATGAATTAGAATGGATCCTATGAATGAATTAGAATGGATCGTGTGAAAGAATTAGAATGGATGGTATGAATGAATTAGAATGGATCGTATGAATGAATTAGAATGGATCGTGCGAATGAATTCGAATGGATCATACGAATTCATTCTAATTCATTCATACAATCCATTCTAATTCTTTCACACGATCTATTCTAATTCATTCGTAGGATCCATTCTAATTCATTCGTACAATCTATTCTATTTCATTCATACGATCCATTCTTACTCATTCGTATGATCCATTCTAATTCATTCGGACGAATGTATCCATTCTAATTTATTCGTACGATCCATTCTAATTCATTCGTACGATCCATTCTAATTCATTCGTACGATCCATTCTAATTCATTCGTCCGATCCATTCTAATTCATTCGCACGAATGTATCCATTCTAATTCATTCGTACGGCCCATTCTAATTTATTCGCACAATCCACTCTATTTCATTCGTACGATCCATTCTTACTCATTCGTATGATCCATTATGGATACATTCGTGCGAATGAATTAGAATGGATCATACGAATGAGTAAGAATGGATCGTACGAATGAAATAGAATGGATTGTGCGAATGAATTAGAATGGATCGTACGAATGAATTAGAATGGATCGTGTGAAAGAATTAGAATAGATTGTATGAATGAATTAGAATAGATCGTATGAATGAATTAGAATGGATCGTACGAATGAATTAGAATGGATCGTACGAATGAACTAGAATGGATACATTCGTGCGAATGAATTAGAATGGATCGTTCGAATGAATTAGAATGGATCGTACGAATGAATTAGAATGGATCGTACGAATACACGATCCATGCGAATGAATTAGAATAGATCGTACGAATGAACTTGAATGGATACATTCGTGCGAATGAATTAGAATGGATCGTACGAATGCATTCTAATTCATTCGTACGATCCATTCTAATTCATTCGCACGATCCATTCTAATTCATTCATAGGATCCATTCTAATTCATTCATACGATCTATTCTAATTCTTTCGCACGAATGTATCCATTCTAATTCATTCGCACGAATGTATCCATTCTAATTCATTCGTACGATCCATTCTAATTCATTCGTACGATCCATTCTAATTCATTCGTACGATCCATTCTAATTAATTCGTATGATCCATACTAATTCATTCGTACAATCCATTCTAATTCATTCATACGATCCATTCTAATTCATTCGTACGATCCATTCTAATTCACTTATACGATCCATTCTAATACATTCATACGATCCTCTAATTCATTTGCACGAATATATCCATTCTAATTCATTCGTACGATCCATTCTAATTCCTTTGTACGATCCATTCTAATTCATTCGTACGATCTATTCTAATTCATTCGTACGATCCATTCTAATTCATTTGTACGAATGAATTAGAATGGATACATTCGTGCGAATGAATTAGAATGGATACATTCGTGCGAATGAATTAGAATAGATCGTATGAATGAATTAGAATGGATCCTATGAATGAATTAGAATGGATCGTGCGAATGAATTAGAATGGATCGTACGAATGAATTAGAATGGATCGTGCTAATGAATTAGAATTGATCGAACGAATGAATTATCATGGATCGTGCTAATGAATTAGAATGGATCGTACGATTGAATTAGAATGGATCGTGTGAAAGAATTAGAATGGATTGTATGAATGAATTAGAACGGATCATACGAATGAATTAGAATGGATCGTACGAAGGAATTAGAATGGATCGTACGAATGAATTAGAATGGATCGTACGAATGAATTAGAATAGATCGTACGAATGAATTAGAATGGATCGTACGAATGAATTAGAATGGATCGTATGAATGAATTAGAATGGATACATTCGTGTGAATGAATTAGAATGGATCGTATGAATGAATTAGAATAGATTTTGTGAATGAATTAGAACTGATCGTACGAATGAATTAGAATGGATACATTCGTGCGAATGAATTAGAATGGATTGTATGAATGAATTAGAATGGATCCTATGAATGAATTAGAATGGATCGTACGAATGAATTAGAATGGATACATTTGTGCGAATGAATTAGAATTGATCGTACGAATGAATTAGAATGGATCGTGCGAATGAATTAGAATGGATCGTACGAATGAATTAGAATTGATACATTCGTGCGAATAAATTAGAATGGATACATTCGTGCGAAAGAATTAGAATAGATCGTATGAATGAATTACAATGGATCCTATGAATGAATAAGAATGGATCGTGCGAATGAATTAGAATGGATCGTACGAATGAATTAGAATGGATCGTGCTAATGAATTAGAATTGATCGAACGAATGAATTAGCATGGATCGTGCTAATGAATTAGAATGGAACGTACGAATGAATTAGAATGGATCGTGTGAAAGAATTAGAATGGATTGTATGAATGAATTAGAATGAATTCGTACGATCCATTCGAATTCATTTGCATGATCCATTCTAATTCATTCATACGATCCATTCTAATTCATTCATACAATCCATTCTAATTCTTTCACACGATCCATTCTAATTCATTCGTAGGATCCATTCTAATTCATTCGTACAATCTATTCTATTTCATTCGTACGATCCATTCTTACTCATTCGTATGATCCATTCTAATTCATTCGGACGAATGTATCCATTCTAATTTATTCGTACGATCCATTCTAATTCATTCGTACGATCCATTCTAATTCATTCGCTCGAATGTATCCATTCTAATCCATTCGTACGATCCATTCTAATCCATTCGTACGATTCATTCTAATCCATTCGTACGATCCAATCTAATCCATTCGTACGATCCATTCTAATTCATTCGCATGAATGTAACCATTCTAATTCATTCATTTGATCCATTCTAATTCATTCGTACGATCCATTCTAATTCATTAGCACGATCCATGCTAATTCATTCGTTCGATCAATTCTAATTCATTAGCACGATCCATTCTAATTCATTCGTACGATCCACTCTAATTCATTCGCACGATCCATTCTAATTCATTCATAGGATCCATTCTAGTTCATTCATATGATCTATTCTAATTCTTTCGCATGAATGTATCCATTCTAATTCATTCGCACGAATGTATCCATTCTAATTCATTCGTACGATCCATTCTAATTCATTCGCACGATCCATTCTAATTCATTCGTACGATCAATTCTAATTCATTCGCACGAATGTATCTATTCTAATTCATTCGTACGATCCATTCTAATTCATTCATAGGATCCATTCTAATTCATTCATACAATCCATTCTAATTCTTTCGCAGGAATGTTTCCATTCTAATTCATTCGTACGATCAGTTCTAATTCATTCACAAAATCATTCATACGATCCATTCTAATTCATTCGTACGGTCCATTCTAATTCCTTCGTACGATCCATTCTAATTCATTCGTACGATCTATTCTAATTCATTCATACGATCCATTCTAATTCATTCGTTCGATCGATTCTAATTCCTTCGTACGATCCATTCTAATTCATTCGTACGATCCATTCTAATTCATTCATACAATCCATTCTAATTCTTTCACACGATCCATTCTAATTCATTCGTACGATCCATTCTAATTCATTCGTGCAATCCATTCTATTTCATTCGTACGATCTATTCTTACTCATTCGTACGATCCATTCTAATTCATTCACACGAATGTATCCATTCGTACGAATGAATTAGAATAGATTGTACGAATGAATTAGAATGGATCATACGAATGAATTAGAATGGATCGTACGAAGGAATTAGAATGGATCGTACGAATGAATTAGAATGGATCGTACGAATAAATTAGAATAGATCGTACGAATGAATTAGAATGGATCGTACGAAGGAATTAGAATGGATCGTACGAATGAATTAGAATGGATAAATTCGTGCAAATGAATTAGAATGGGTCATATTAATGTATTAGAATGGATCGTATGAGTGAATTAGAATGGATCGTACGAATGAATTATAATGGATCGTATGAATGAATTAGAATGGATACATTCGTGTGAATGAATTAGAATGGATCGTCTGAATGAATTTGAATAGATTTTGTGAATGAATTAGAACTGATCGTACGAATGAATTAGAATGGATACATTCGTGCGAATGAATTAGAATGGATTGTATGAATGAATTAGAATGGATCCTATGAATGAATTAGAATGGATCGTACGAATGAATTAGAATGGATCATCTAATTCATTCGCACGATCCATTCTAATTCATTCGTACGATCCATTCTAATTCATTCGCACGATCTGTTCTTATTCATTCGCACAATCCATTCTAATTCGTTCGCACGAATGTATCCATTCTAATTCATTCGTACGATCAGTTCTAATTCATTCACAAAATCTATTCTAATTCATTCATACGATCCATTCTAATTCATTCACACGAATGTATCCATTCTAATTCATTCATACGATCCATTCTAATTCATTCGTACGATCCATTCTAATTCACTTATACGATCCATTCTAATACATTCATACGATCCATTCTAATTCATTTGCACGAATATATCCATTCTAATTCATTCGTACGATCCATTCTAATTCCTTCGTACGATCCATTCTAATTCATTCATACGATCTATTCTAATTCATTCGTACGATCCATTCTAATTCATTCGTACGATCCATTCTAATTCATTCGTACGATCCAAACTAATTCATTCGTACAATCTATTCTAATTCATTCGTACGAATGGATACACTCGTGTGAATGAATTAGAATGGATCGTACGAATGAGTAAGAATGGATCGTACGAATGAAATAGAATGGATTGCACGAATGAATTAGAATGGATCGTACGAATGAATTAGAATGGATCGTACGAATGAATTAGAATGGATCGTATGAATGAATTAGAATGGATCGTACGAATGAATTAGAATGGATACATTCGTCCGAATGAATTAGAAAGGATCATACGAATGCATTCTAATTCCTTCGTACGATCCATTCTAATTCCTTCGTACGATCCATTCTATTTTATTCGTACGATCCATTCTAATTCATTCGTACGATCCATTCTAATTCATTCGTACGATCCATTCTAATTCATTTGGATGAATGTATCCATTCTAATTCATTCGTACGATCCATTCTAATTCATTCGTTCGATCCATTCTAATTCCTTCGTACAATCCATTCTAATTCATTCGTACGATCTATTCTAATTCATTCGTACGATCCATTCTAATTCATTCGTACGATCCATTCTAATTCATTCGTACGATCCATTCCAATTCATTCGTACGATCCATTCTAATTCATTCGCACAAATGTATCCATTCTAATTCATTCGTACGATCCATTCTAATTCATTCGTACGATCCATTCTAATTTATTCGTAAGATCCATTCTAATTCATTCGTACGATCCATTCTAATTCATTCGTACGATACATTCTAATTCATTCGCGAATGTATCCATTCTAATTCATTCGTACGATCCATTCTAATTCATTCGTACGATCCATTCTAATTCCTTCGTACGATCCATTCTAATTCATTCGTAAGATCCATTCTAATTCATTCGTACGATCCATTCTAATTCATTCGTACGAATTCTAATTCATTCTAATCCATTCTAATTCATTCGTACAATCTATTCTAATTCATTCGTGCAATCCATTCTATTTCATTCGTACGATCCATTCTAATTCATTTGTACGATCCATTCTAATTCATTCGTACAATCCATTCTATTTCATTCGTACGATCCATTCTTACTCATTCGTATGATCCATTCTATATCATTAGCACGATCCATTCTAATTCATTCGTACGATTCATTCTAATTCATTCGCACGATCCATTCTAATTCATTCGTACGATCCATTCTAATTCTTTCACACGATCCATTCTAATTCATTCGTACGATCCATTCTAATTCATTCGTACGATCCATTCTAATTCATTCGTACTTGGATTCTAATTCATTCGCACGATCCATTCTAATTCATTCATAGGATCCATTCTAATTCATTCATACGATCTATTCTAATTCTTTCGCACGAATGTATCCATTCTAATTCATTCGCACGAATGTATCCATTCTAATTCATTCGTACGATCCATTCTAATTCATTCGTACGATCCATTCTAATTCATTCGTAAGATCCATTCTAATTCATTCGTACGATCCATTCTAATTCATTCGTACGATCCATTCTAATTCATTCGCACGAATCTATCCATTCTAGTTCATTCGTACGATCCATTCTAATTCATTCGTACGATCCATTCTGATTCCTTTGTACGATCCATTCTAATTCATTCGTACGATCTATTCTAATTCATTCGTACGATCCATTCTAATTCATTCGTACGATCCATTCTAATTCCACCGTACGATCTATTCTAATTCATTCGCACAATCCATTCTAATTCATTCATACAATCGATTCTAATTCATTCGTATGATCCATTCTAACTCATTCGGTGGATCCATTCTAATTCATTCGTACGATCCATTCTAACTCATTCCCACGATCCATTCTAATTTATTCGTACGATCCATTCTAATTCATTCGTACGATCCATTCTAATTTATTCGTACGATTCATTCTAATTCATTCGTACGATCCATTCTAATTCATTCGCACGAATGTATCCATTCTAGTTCATTCATACGATCCATTCTAATTTATTCGTACGATCCATTCTAATTCATTCGCACGATCCATTCTAATTCATTCGTACAATCCATTCTATTTCATTCGTACGATTCATTCTTACTCATTCGTATGATCCATTATGGATACATTCGTGTGAATGAATTAGAATGGATCATACGAATGAGTAAGAATGGATCGTACGAATGAAATAGAATGGATTGTGCGAATGAATTAGAATGGATCGTAGAATGGATCATAATAGATCGTGTGAAAGAATTAGAATGGATCGTATGAATAAATTAGAATGGATCGTGCGAATGAATTCGAATGGATCGTACGAATTCATTCTAATTCATTCATACAATCCATTGTAACTCTTTCATACGATCTATTCTGATCCATTCTACGATCCATTCTAATTCATTCACACAATCCATTCTATTTCATTCGTATGATCCATTCTTACTCATTCGTATGATCCATTCTAATTCATTCGCACGAATGTATCCATAATGGATCATACGAATGAGTAAGAATGGATCGTACGAATGAAATACGTACGAATGAATTAGAATGGATCGTACAAATGAACTAGAATGGATCGTACGAATGAAAAAGAATAGATTGTACGAATGAATTAGAATGGATTCGTACGAATGAATTAGAATGGATACATTCGTGCGAATGAATTAGAATGGATACATTCGTGCAAAAGAATTAGAAAAGATCGTATGAATTAGAATGGATCGTGCGAATGAATTAGAATAGATCGTACGAATGAATTAGAATATATTGTACGAATGAATTAGAATGGATCATACGAAGGAATTAGAATGGATCGTACGAATGAATTAGAATGGATATATTCGTGCAAATGAATTAGAATGGATCGTGCGAATGAATTAGAATGGATCGTACGAATGAATTAGAATGGATCGTACGAATGAATTAGAATGGATCTTACGAATGAATTAGAATGGATCGTACGGATGAATTAGAATGGATCGTACGAATGAATTAGAATGGATACATTCGTGCGAATGAATTAGAATGGATTGGACGAATAAATTAGAATGGATCGTACGCTCGAATGTATCCATTCTAATCCATTCGTACGATCCATTCTAATCCATTCGTACAATCCATTCTAATTCATTCGCATGAATGTAACCATTCTAATTCATTCATTTGATCCATTCTAATTCATTCGTACGATCCATTCTAATTCATTCATACGATCCATTCTAATTCATTCGTACGATCCATTCTAATTCATTCGCAGGAATGTAACCATTCTAATTCATTCATTTGATCCATTCTAATTCATTCGTACGATCCATTCTAATTCATTCGTCCGATCCATTCTAATTCATTCGCACGAATGTATCCATTCTAATTCATTCGAACGATCCATTCTAATTCATTCGTACGATCCATTCTAATTCATTCGTACGATCCATTCTAATTCATTCGCACGATCCATTCTAATTCATTTGCACGAATATATCCATTCTAATTCATTCGTACGATCCATTCTAATTCCTTTGTACGATCCATTCTAATTCATTCGTACGATCTATTCTAATTCATTCGTACGATCTATTCTAATTCATTCGCACGATCCATTCTAATTCATTCATAGGATCCATTCTAATTCATTCATACGATCTATTCTAATTCTTTCGCACGAATGTATCCATTCTAACTCATTCGCACGAATGTATCCATTCTAATTCATTCGTACGAATCCATTCTAATTCATTCGTACAATCTATTCTATTTTATTCGTACGATCCATTCTAGTTCATTCGTTCGATCCATTCTAATTCATTCGTACGTAATTCATTCGTACGATCCATTCTTACTCTTTTGTATGATCCATTATGGATACATTCGTGCGAATAAATTAGAACGGATCATACGAATGAGTAAGAATGGATCGTACGAATGAAATAGAAAGGATTGTGCGAATGAATTAGAATGGATCGTAGAATGGATCAGAATAGATCGTGTGAAAGAATTAGAATGGATTGTATGAATGAATTAGAATGAATTCGTACGATCCATTCGAATTCATTCGCACGATCCATTCTAATTTATTCATACGATCCATTCTAATTCTTTCACACGATCTATTCTGATCCATTCTACGATCCATTCTAATTCATTCGCACAATCCATTCTATTTCATTCGTACGATCCATTCTTACTCATTCGTATGATCCATTCTAATTCATTCGCACGAATGTATCCATAATGGATCATACGAATGAGTAAGAATGGATCGTACGAATGAAATAGAATGGATTGTACGAATGAATTAGAATGGATCGTGCGAATGAATTAGAATGGATCGTACGAATGAATTAGAATGGATCGTCTGAATGAACTAGAATGGATACATTCGTGCGAATGAATTAGAATAGATCGTACGAAGGAATTAGAATGGATCGTACAAATGAATTAGAATAGATCGTACAAATGAATTAGAATGGATCGTACAAGGGAATTAGAATGGATCGTATGAATGAATTAGAATGGATCGTACGAATGACCTAGAATGGATACATTCGTGCGAATGAATTAGAATGGATCGTACGAATGAATTAGAATGGATCGTACGAATGAATTAGAATGGATACATTCGTGCGAATGAATTAGAATGGATACATTCGTGCGAAAGAATTAGAATAGATCGTATGAATAAATTAGAATGGATCCTATGAATGAATTAGAATGGATCGTGCGAATGAATTAGAATGGATCGTACGAATGAATTAGAATGGATCGTACGAATGAATTAGAATAGATCGTATGAATGAATTAGAATGGATCGTACGAATGAATTAGAATGGATCGTGTGAAAGAATTAGAATGGATCGTGCGAATGAATTAGAATGGATCGTACGAATGAATTAGAATGGATCGTGCTAATGATATAGAATGGATCATACGAATGAGTAAGAATGGATCGTACGAATGAAATAGAATGGATTGTACGAATGAATTAGAATGGATCGTACAAATGAATTAGAATGGATCGTACGAATGAAATAGAATGGATTGCACGAATGAATTAGAATAGATTGTACGAATGAATTAGAATGGATTAGAATGAATTAGAATTTGTATGAATGAATTAGAATGGATCGTACGAATGAATTAGAATGGATCTTACGAATGAATTAGAATGGATCGTACGAAGGAATTAGAATGGATCGTACGAATGAATTAGAATGGATCGTATCAATGAATTAGAATGGATACATTCGCGAATGAATTAGAATGGATCGTACGAATGAATTAGAATGGATCGTATCAATGAATTAGAATGGATACATTCGCGAATGAATTAGAATGGATCGTACGAATGAATTAGAATTGATCGTATGAATGAATTAGAATGGATCTTACGAATAAATTAGAATGGATCGTACGAATGAATTAGAATGCATCGTACGAATGAATTAGAATGGATACATTTGTGCGAATGAATTAGAATGGATCGTACGAATGAATTAGAATGGATCGTACGAATGAATTAGAATGGATCGTACGAAGGAAGTACAATGGATCGTACGAATGAATTAGAATGGATCGTATGAATGAATTAGAATAGATCGTACGAAGGAATTAGAGTGGATCGTACGAAGGAATTAGAATGGATCGTATGAATGAATTAGAATGGATCGTACGAATGAATTAGAATGGATACATTCGTCCGAATGAATTAGAATGGATCGTACGAATGAATTAGAATGGATCGTACGAATGAATTAGAATGGATCGTACGAATAAAATAGAATGGATCGTACGAAGGAATTAGAATGGATCGAACGAAGGAATTAGAATGCATTCGTATGATCCATTCTAATTCATTCGGACGAATATATCCATTCTAATTTATTCGTACGATCCATTCTAATTCATTCGTACAATCCATTCTAATTCATTCGTACGATCCATTCTTACTCATTCGTATGATCCATTCTAATTCATTCGTACGATCCATTCTAATTCGATTCGTACGATCCATTCATACGATCCATTCTAATTCATTCATACAATCCATTCTAATTCTTTCACACGATCCATTCTATTTCATTCGTACGATCCATTCAAATCATTCGTACGATTTATTCTAATTCATTCTAATTCATTCGTACGATCCATTCTACGATCCATTCTAATTCATTCGTATATTCCATTCTAATTCATTAGCACGATCCATGCTAATGAATTAGAATGGATCGTACGAATGAATTAGAATGGATCGTGTGAAAGAATTAAAATGGATTGTATGAATGAATTAGAATGGATCGTATGAATGGATCGTACGAATGGAATGGATACATTCGTGCGAATTAATTAGAATGGATCGTACGAATGAATTAGAATGGATCATACGAATGAGCAAGAATGGATCGTACGAATGAATTAGAATGGATCGTACGAATGAATTAGAATGGATCGTACGAATAAATTAGAATGGATACATTCGTCCGAATGAATTAGAATGGATCATACGAATGCATTCTAATTCCTTCGTACGATCCATTCTAATTCCTTCGTACGATCCATTCTATTTCATTCGTATGATCCATTCTAATTCCTTCGTACGATCCATTCTAATTCCTTCGTATCCATTCTAATTCACTCATACGATCCATTCTAATCCATTCGTACGATCCATTCTAATTCATTCGCATGAATGTAACCATTCTAATTCATTCATTTCATCCATTCTAATTCATTCGTACGATCCATTCTAATTCATTCATACAATCCATTCTAATTCTTTCACACGATCCATTCTAATTCATTCGTATGATCCATTCTAATTTATTCGTGCAATCCATTCTATTTCATTCGTACGATCCATTCTTACTCATTCGTACGATCCATTCTAATTCATTCACACGAATGTATTCATTTGTACGAATGAATTAGAATAGATTGTACAAATGAATTAGAATGGATCGTACGAATGAATTAGAATGGATCGTACGAAGGAATTAGAATAGATCGTACAAATGAATTAGAATGGATCGTACGAATGAATTAGAATAGATCGAACGAATGAATTAGAATGGATCGTACGAAGGAATTAGAATGGATCGTACGAATGAATTAGACTGGATCGTACGAATGAATTTAAATGGATACATTTGTGCGAATGAATCTAAATGGATTGTATGAATGAAATACAATGGATCGTACGAATGAATTAGAATGGATCGTACGAATGAATTAGAATAGCTCATACGAATGAATTAGAATGAATCGTATGAATGAATTAGAATGGTTACATTCGAGCGAATAAATTAGAATAGATCGTACGAATGAATTAGAATGGATCGTACGAATAAATTAGAATGGATCGGGGGAATGAATTAGAATGGATCGTACGAATGAATTAGAATGGATCCACCGAATGAGTTAGAATGGATCATACGAATGAATTAGAATGGATTGTACGAATGAATTAGAATGGATTGTGCGAATGAATTAGAATGGATCGTATGAATGAATAAGAATGGATCGTACGAATGAATTAGAATGGATCGTGTGAATGAATTTGCATGAATCGTACGAATGTATTAGAATGGATCGTACGAATGAATTAGAATGAATCGTACGATCCATTCTAATTCAATCGTCCGATCCATTCTAATTCATTCGCATGAATGTATCCATTCTAATTCATTCGTACAATCCATTCTATTTCATTCGTACGATCCAGTCTTACTCATTCGTATGATCCATTCTAATTCATTCGTAGGATCCATTCTAATTCATTTGTACGATCCATTCTAATTCATTCGTACGATCCATTCTAATTCATTCACACGATCCATTCTAATTCATTCATACGATCCATTCTAATTCATTCATACGATCCATTCTAATTCATTCCTACAATCCATTCTAATTCATTCGCCCGATCCATTCTAATTCATTCATACAATCCAGTCTATTTGAATGGATCATACGATCCATTCGAATTCATTCGCATGATCCATTCTAATTCATTTATACGATCCATTCTAATTCATTCATACAATGCATTTTAATTCTTTCACACGATCCATTCTAATTCATTCGTACGATCCATTCTAATTCATTCGTACAATCCATTCTATTTCATTTGTACGATCCATTCTTACTCATTCATATGATCCATTCTAATTCATTCGTACGATCCATTATAATTCATTTGTACGATCCATTCTAATTCATTCGTACAATCCATTCTATTTCATTCGTACGATCCATTCTTACTGATTTGTATGATCCATTCTAATTCATTCGCACGAATGTATCCATTCTAATTCATTCATATGATCCATTCTAATTCATTCGTACGATCCATTCTAATTCATTCGCACGATCCATTCTAATTCATTCGCACGATCCATTATAATTCATTCATACGATCCATTCTAATTCATTCATACGATCCATTCTAATTCATTCCTACAATCCATTCTAATTCATTCGCCCGATCCATTCTAATTCATTCATACGATCCATTCTATTCGAATGGATCATACGATCCATTCGAATTCATTCGCATGATCCATTCTAATTCATTCATACGATCCATTCTAATTCATTCATACAATGCATTCTAATTCTTTCACACGATCCATTCTAATTTATTCGTACGATCCATTCTAATTCATTCGTACAATCCATTCTATTTCATTTGTACGATCCATTCTTACTCATTCGTATGATCCATTCTAATTCATTCGTACGATCCATTCTAATTCATTTGTACGATCCATTCTAATTCATTCGTACAATCCATTCTATTTTATTCGTACGATCCATTCTTACTCATTCGTATGATCCATTCTAATTCATTCGCACGAATGTATCCATTCTAATTCATTCATACAATCCATTCTAATTCATTCCATACGATCCATTCCAATTCATTCGTACGATCGTACGTATGAATTAGAATGGATCGTACGAATGAATTAGAATAGATTGTGCGAATGAATTAGAATGGATCGTATGAATGAATTAGAATGGATCGTATGAATGAATTAGAATGCATCATACGAATGAATAAGATTGAATCGTACGAATGAATTAGAATGGATCGTACGAATGAATTAGAATGGATCGTACGAATAAATTAGAATGGATTCATTCGTCCGAATGAATTAGAATGGATCATACGAATGAGTAAGAATGGATCGTACGAATGAAATAGAATAGATTGTACGAATGAATTAGAATAGATCCTACGAATGAATTAGAATGAATCGTGTGAAAGAATTAGAATGGAATGTATGAATGAATTAGAATGGATCGTACGTTCCATTCTAATTCATTCGTACATTCCATTCTAATTCATTAGCACGATCCATGCTAATTCATTCGTTCGATCAATTATAATTCATTAGCACGATCCATTCTAATTCATTCGTACGATCTATTCTAATTCATTCGCACGATCCATTCTAATTCATTCATAGGATCCATTCTAATTCATTCATACGATCTATTCTAATTCTTTCGCACGAATGTATCCATTCTAATTCATTCGCACGAATGTATCCATTCTAATTCATTCGTACGATCCATTCTAATTCATTCGCACGATCCATTCTAATTCATTCGTACGATCAATTCTAATTCATTCGCAGAATGTATCCATTCTAATTCATTCGTACGATCCATTCTAATTCATTCATAGGATCCATTCTAATTCATTCATACAATCCATTCTAATTCATTCGCATGAATGTATCCATTCTAATTCATTCGTACGATCAGTTCTAATTAGTTCACAAAATCTATTCTAATTCATTCATATGATCCATTCTAATTCATTTACACGAATGTATCAACTCTAATTCATTCATACGATCCATTCTAATTCATTCGTACGATCCATTCTAATTCACTCATACGATCTATTCTAATACCTTCATACGATCCATTCTAATTCATTTGCACGAATATATCCATTCTAATTCATTCGTACGATCCATTCTAATTCTTTCGTACGATCCATTCTAATTCATTCGTACGATCTATTCTATTTCATTCGTACGATCCATTCTTACTCATTCGTACGATCCATTCTAATTCATTCGTCCGATCCATTCTAATTCATTCGCACGAATGTATCCATTCTAATTCATTAGTTCGATCAATTCTAATTCATTAGTACGATCCATTCTAATTCATTCGTACGATCCATTCTAATTCATTCGCACGATCCATTCTAATTCATTAATAGGATCCATTCTAATTCATTCGTACGATCCATTCTAATTCATTCGCACGAACGTATCCATTCTAATTCATTCATACGATCCATTCTACTTCATTCGTACTATCCGTTCTAATTCACTCATACGATCCATTCTAATTCATTCATACGATCCATTCTAATTCATTTGCACGAATATATCCATTCTAATTCATTCGTACGATCCATTCTAAATCCTTCGTATGATCCATTCTAATTCCTTTGTACGATCCATTCTAATTCCTTCGTACGATCCATTCTATTTCATTCGTATGATCCATTCTAATTCCTTCGTACGATCCATTCTAATTCCTTCGTATCCATTCTAATTCACTCATACAATTCATTCTAATTCATTCGTACGATCAATTCTAATTCATTCATACAATCCATTCTAATTCATTCGCACGAATGTATCCATTCTAATCCATTCATACGATCCATTCTAATCCATTCGTACGATCCATTCTAATTCATTCGCATGAATGTAACCATTCTAATTCATTCATTTGATCCATTCTAATTTGTTCGTACGATCCATTCTAATTCATTCGTCCGATCCATTCTAATTCATTCGCACGAATGTATCCATTCTAATTCATTCGTACGATCCATTCTAATTCATTTGTACGATCCATTCTAATTCATTCGTAAGATCCATTCTAATTTATTCGTACGATCCATTCTAATTCATTCGTACGATCCATTCTAATTCATTCGCACGAATGTATCAATTCTAGTTCATTCGTACGATCCATTCTAGTTCATTCGTACGATCCATTCTACTTCATTCGTACGATGCATTCTAATTCATTCGTATGATCCATTCTAATTAATTCGTATGATCCATTCTAATTCATTCGTACGATCCATTATAATTCATTCATACAATCCATTCTAATTCATTCGCACGAATGTATCCATTCTAATTAATTCGTATGATCCATTCTAATTCATTCGTATGATCCATTCTTATTCATTCGCACGATCCAGTCTAATGGATTCGCACGATCCATTCTAATTCATTCGCACGAATGTATCCATTCTAATTTATTCGTACGATCCATTCTAATTCATTCGTACGATGCATTCTAATTCATTCGTACGATCCATTCTTACTCATTCGTATGATCCATTCTAATTCATTCATACGATCCATTCTGATTCATTCGTACGATCGATTCTAATTCATTCGCACTATCCATTCTAATTCATTCGTACGATCCATTCTAATTCATTCGTCTGATCCATTCTAATTTATTCGTTCAAATATATCCATTCTAATTCATTCGTACGATCCATTCTAATTCATTCGCACGATCCATTCTAATTCATTCGCATGAATGTATCCATTCTAATTCATTTGCACGATCCATTCTAATTCATTCCTATGATCTATTCTAATTCATTCGTACGATCCATTCTAATTCATTCTAATTCATTCGTACGATCCATTCTACGATCCATTCTAATTCATTCGTATATTCTATTCTAATTCATTAGCACGATCCATGCTAATGAATTAGAATGGATCGTACGATCTAATCTAATTCATTCATACGATCCATTCTTACTCATTCGTATGATCCATTCTAATTCAATCGTACGATCCATTCTAATTCATTTGTACGATCCATTCTAATTCCTTCGTACGATCCATTCTAATTCATTCGTACGATCCATTCTAATTCATTTGTACGATCCATTCTAATTCCTTCGTACGATCCATTCTAATTCATTCGTACGATCCATTCTAATTCATTCGCGCAATCTATTCTAATTCATTCGTACGATCCATTCTAATTCATTCGTACGATCCATTCTAATTCATTCATACAATCCATTCTAATTTATTCGCACGAATGTATCCATTCTAATTCATTCGTACGATCCATTCTAATTCATTCGCACAATCTATTCTAATTCATTCATACGATCCATTCTAATTCATTCGCACGAATGTATCCATTCTAATTCATTCATACGATCCATTCTACTTCATTCGTACTATCCGTTCTAATTCACTCATACGATCCATTCTAATTCATTCATACGATCCATTCTAATTCATTTGCACGAATATATCCATTCTAATTCATTCGTACGATCTATTCTAATTCCTTCGTACGATCCATTCTAATTCCTTCGTACGATCCATTCTAATTCACTACCTCAGGGGGCGGACTCCGGAGAAGATCACTGCTCCCGACTTCGCCTTCCAGCTAAAGGACGGGAAGACCGGCGCTATTCTGCTGAAGCAGAAGATCATCCGGAAGAAGAAGGAGGAGGAGATCGGCGCTATTCCGCCGATGCAGAACGTCCCTCCTCCCTCCAAAGGGGCCAGCAAGGGGGCGGGGAGTTCGGGAGGTAACCCCCGCAAGAAGACGGTCCGGAGGCGGGATTCGCCCATCCGCCTCAACAACCCCGACACGATCGAGATGCTCCGCCAGTAAGCGGACTCCGCGCCTCCACCACCTCCTCGCCCGGACGCCGGCCCAGGTCAGCCACCTGCCCCACTTCCCATTGTTCGCCACAAGATTCAAATGGTCGAGCCCGACGACCCTAACGTCGACCTCCCGCTAAACATGGTGGAAGTCGAATCCGGGATGGCTCAGATTTTAATGGGCAACTTCCCCGGCGATCTGACCGTCCCACTCCGTGTAGCAGTGCTGACGCCGGAGATGGAGGCCCGCGGGAAGAAGAAAGCCAAGCGCGCGAGGCCCGCGCCTTCGAACGCCCAGACGGAGCTGCGGTGAAAAGCGCTGGAGGAGGCAGGCTTGGACTCGGAGCCCGACTGGACGGACTCCTAATTCATTCATACGATCCATTCTAATTCTTTCACACGATCCATTCTAATTCATTCGTACGATCCATTCTAATTCATTCGCACGATCCATTCTAATTCATTCGCACGATCCATTCTAATTCATTCATACGATCCATTCTAATTCATTCGTACGATCCATTCTAATTCATTCGCACAAATGTATCCATTCTAATTCATTCGTACGATCCATTCTAATTCATTCGCACGATCCATTCTAATTCATTCGTACGATCCATTCTAATTCTTTCACATGATCTATTCTAATTCATTCGTAGGATCCATTCTAATTCATTCGTACAATCTATTCTATTTCATTCGTACGATCCATTCTTACTCATTCGTATGATCCATTCTAATTCATTCGGACGAATGTATCCATTCTAATTTATTCGTACGATCCATTCTAATTCATTCGTATGATCCATTCTAGTTCATTCGTACGATCCATTCTAATTCATTCGTACGATCCATTCTAATTCCTTCGTACGATCCATTCTAATTCATTCATACAATCCATTCTAATTCATTCGTACGATCCATTCTAATTCATTCGTACGATCCATTCTAATTCATTCATCCGATCACAAAGGTATCCATTCTATAATCCATTCGTAGGATCCATTCTAATCCATTCGTACGATCCATTCTAATTCATTCGTATGATCCATTCTAATTGATTCGCTCGAATATATCCATTCTAATCCATTCATACGATCCATTCTAATCCATTCGTACGATCCATTCTAATTCATTCGCACGAATGTAACCATTCTAATTCATTCATTTGATCCATTCTAATTTATTCGTACGATCCATTCTAATTCATTCGTCCGATCCATTCTAATTCATTCGCACGAATGTATCCATTCTAATTCATTCGTACGATCCATTCTAATTCATTCGTACGATCCATTCTAATTCATTCGCACGATCTGTTCTTATTCATTTGCTCAATCCATTCTAATTCATTCGCACGAATGTATCCATTCTAATTCATTCGTACGATCCATTCTAATTCATTCGCACGAATGTATCCATTCTAGTTCATTCGTACGATCCATTCTAATTCATTCGTACGATCCATTCTAATTCATTCGCATGATCCATTCTAATTCATTCGTACGATCCATTCTAGTTCATTCATACGATCCATTCTAATTCATTCGTACGATCCATTCTTACTCATTGGTACGATCCATTCTAATTCATTTGTACGATCCATTCTAATTCATTCGCACGATCCATTCTAATTCCTTCATACGATCCATTCTAATTCATTCACACGATCCATTCTAATTCATTCCATTCTATTCATTCGTACGATCTATTCTTACTCATTGGTACGATCCATTCTAATTCATTCGCACGAATGTATCCATTTTAATTCATTCGTACGATCCATTCTAATTCATTCGTATGATCCATTCTTATTCATTCGCACGATCCAGTCTAATGGATTCGCACGATCCATTCTAATTCATTCGCACGAATGTATCCATTCTAATTCATTCATACGATCCATTCTAATTCATTCGTACGATCTATTCTAATTCATTCGCACAAATGTATCCATTCTAATTCATTCGTACGATCCATTCTAATTCATTCGTACGATCAGTTCTAATTCATTCATACGATCAATTCTAATTCATTCGTACGATCCATTCTAATTCACTCATACGATCCATTCTAATACATTCATACGATCCATTCTAATTCATTTGCACGAATATATCCATTCTAATTCATTCATACGATCCATTCTAATTCCTTCGTACGATCCATTCTAATTCATTCGTACGATCTATTCTAATTCATTCGTACGATCCATTCTAATTCATTCGTATGATCCATTCTAATTCATTCGCACGAATGTATCCATTCTAATTCATTCGTACGATCCATTCTAATTCATTCGCACGATCCATTCTAATTCATTCGTACGATCCATTCTAATTCTTTCACACGATCCATTCTAATTAATTCGTACGATCCATTCTAATTCATTCGCACGATCCATTCTAATTCATTCGTACGATCCATTCTAATTCATTCGCACGATATGTTCTTATTCATTCGCACAATCCATTCTGATTCATTCGCACGAATGTATCCATTCTAATTCATTCCTATGATCCATTCTAATTCATTCGTACGATCCATTCTAATTCATTCATATGATCCATTCTAATTAATTCGTATGATCCATTCTAATTCACTCATACGATCCATTCTAATACATTCATGTATCCATTCTAATCCATTCGTACGATCCATTCTAATTCATTCGTACGATCCATTCTAATTCATTCGCACAAATGTATCCATTCTAATTCATTCGTATGATCCATTCTAATATATTCGCACGATCCATTGTAATTCATTCGTACGATCCTTTCTAATTCATTCGCACGATCCATTCTAATTCATTCGTATGATCCATTCTAATTAATTCGTATGATCCATTCTAATTCATTCGTACGATCCATTCTAATTCATTCGTACGATCCATTCTAATTCATTCGCACAATCCATTCTATTTCATTCGTACGATCCATTCTTACTCATTGGTATGATCCATTCTAATTCATTCGCACGAATGTATCCATTCTAATTCATTCGTACGAATCCATTCTAATTCATTCGTACAATCCATTCTATTTCATTCGTACGATCCATTCTTACACATTCGTATGATCCATTCTAATTCATTCGCACGAATGTATCCATTCTAAATCATTCGTACGATCCATTCTAATTCATTCGTACGATCCATTCCAAATCATTCGTACAATCCATTCTATTTCATTCGTACGATCAATTCTAATTCATTAGCATGATCCATTCTAATTCATTCGTACGATCCATTCAAATTCATTCGCACGATCCATTCTAATTCATTCGTACAATCCATTCTATTTCATTCGTATGATCCATTCTTACTCATTCGTATGATCCATTCTAATTCATTCGCACGAATGTATCCATTCTAATCCATTCGTACAATCCATTCTAATCCATTCGTACGATCCATTCTAATTCATTCGCATGAATGTAACCATTCTAATTCATTCATTTGATCCATTCTAATTCATTCGTACGATCTATTCTAATTCATTCGTCCGATCCATTCTAATTCATTCGCACGAATGTATCCATTCTAAACCATTCATACGATCCATTCTAATTTATTCGTACGATCCATTCTAATTCATTCGTAAGATCCATTCTAATTCATTCGTACGATCCATTCTAATTCATTCGTAAGATCCATTCTAATTCATTCGTACGATCCATTCTAATTCATTCGTACGATCCATTCTAATTCATTCGCACGAATGTATCCATTCTAGTTCATTCGTACGATCCATTCTAATTCATTCGCAAGATCCATTCTAATTCATTCGTGCGATCAATTCTAATTCATTCGCACGAATGTATCCCACACGATCCATTCTAATTCATTCGTACGTTCCATTCTAATTCATTAGCACGATCCATGCTAATTCATTCGTACGATCAATTCTAATTCATTAGCACGATCCATTCTAATTCATTCGTACGATCCATTCTAATTTATTCGCACGATCCATCCTAATTCATTCATAGGATCCATTCTAATTCATTCATACGATCTATTATAATTCTTTCGCACGAATGTATCCATTCTAATTCATTCGCACGAATGTATCCATTCTAATTCATTCGTACGATCCATTCTAATTCATTCGTACGATCCATTCGAATTCATTCGTACGATCCATTCTAATTCATTCATATGATCCATTCTAATTCATTCATACAATCCATTCTAATTCTTTCACACGATCCATTCTAATTTATTCGTACGATCCATTCAAATTCATTCGTACAATCTATTCTATTTCATTCGTACGATCCATTCTTACTCATTCGTATGATCCATTCTAATTCATTCGTATGATCCATTCTAATTCATTCGTAGGATCAATTCTAATTCATTCGTACGATCCATTCTAATTCATTTGTACGATCCATTCTAATTCATTCGTACGATCCATTCTAATTCATTCGTACGATCCATTCTAATTCATTCGTACGATCCATTTTTACTCATTCGTATGATCCATTCTAATTCATTCGTACGATCCATTCTAATTCATTCGCACGAATGTATCTATTCCATTCGTACGATCCATTCATACGATCCATTCTAATTCATTCATACAATCCATTCTAATTCTTTCACACGATCCATTCTATTTCATTCGTACGATCCATTCTAATTCATTCGTACGATTTACTCTAATTCATTCTAATTCATTCGTACGATCCATTCTACGATCCATTCTAATTCATTCGTATATTCCATTCTAATTCATTAGCACGATCCATGCTAATGAATTAGAATGGATCGTACGAATGAATTAGAATGGATCGTGTGAAAGAATTAGAATGGATTGTATGAATGAATTAGAATGGATCGTATGAATGGATCGTACGAATGGAATGGATACATTCGTGCGAATGAATTAGAATGGATCGTACGAATGAATTAGAATGGATCATACGAATGAGCAAGAATGGATCGTAGGAATGAATTAGAATGGATCGTACGAATAAATTAGAATGGATCGTACGAATAAATTAGAATGGATACATTCGTCCGAATGAATTAGAATGGATCATACGAATGCATTCTAATTCCTTCGTACGATCCATTCTAATTCCTTCGTACGATCCATTCTATTTCATTCGTATGATCCATTCTAATTCCTTCGTACGATCCATTCTAATTCCTTCGTATCCATTCTAATTCACTCATACGATCCATTCTAATCCATTCGTACGATCCATTCTAATTCATTCGCATGAATGTAACCATTCTAATTCATTCATTTGATCCATTCTAATTCATTCGTACGATCCATTCTAATTCATTCATACAATCCATTCTAATTCTTTCACACGATCCATTCTAATTCATTCGTACGATCCATTCTAATTCATTCGTGCAATCCATTCTATTTCATTCGTACGATCCATTCTTACTCATTCGTACGATCCATTCTAATTCATTCACACGAATGTATCCATTTGTACGAATGAATTAGAATAGATTGTACGAATGAATTAGAATGGATCGTACGAATGAATTAGAATGGATCGTACGAAGGAATTAGAATAGATCGTACAAATGAATTAGAATGGATCGTACGAATGAATTAGAATAGATCGAACGAATGAATTAGAATGGATCGTACGAAGGAATTAGAATGGATCGTACGAATGAATTAGACTGGATCGTACGAATGAATTTAAATGGATACATTTGTGCGAATGAATCTAAATGGATTGTATGAATGAAATACAATGGATCGTACGAATGAATTAGAATGGATCGTACGAATGAATTAGAATAGCTCATACGAATGAATTAGAATGAATCGTATGAATGAATTAGAATGGTTACATTTGTGCGAATAAATTAGAATAGATCGTACGAATGAATTAGAATGGATCGTACGAATAAATTAGAATGGATCGGGGGAATGAATTAGAATGGATCGTACGAATGAATTAGAATGGATCCACCGAATGAGTTAGAATGGATCATACGAATGAATTAGAATGGATTGTACGAATGAATTAGAATGGATTGTGCGAATGAATTAGAATGGATCGTATGAATGAATAAGAATGGATCGTACGAATGAATTAGAATGGATCGTGTGGATGAATTAGCATGAATCGTACGAATGTATTAGAATGGATCGTACGAATGAATTAGAATGAATCGTACGATCCATTCTAATTCAATCGTCCGATCCATTCTAATTCATTCGCATGAATGTATCCATTCTAATTCATTCGTACAATCCATTCTATTTCATTCGTACGATCCATTCTTACTCATTCGTATGATCCATTCTAATTTATTCGTAGGATCCATTCTAATTCATTCGTACGATCCATTCTAATTCATTCGTACGATCCATTCTAATTCATTCACACGATCCATTCTAATTCATTCATACGATCCATTCTAATTCATTCATACGATCCATTCTAATTCATTCCTACAATCCATTCTAATTCATTCGCCCGATCCATTCTAATTCATTCATACGACCCAGTCTATTCGAATGGATCATACGATCCATTCGAATTCATTCGCATGATCCATTCTAATTCATTTATACGATCCATTCTAATTCATTCATACAATGCATTCTAATTCTTTCACACGAGCCATTCTAATTCATTCGTACGATCCATTCTAATTCATTCGTACAATCCATTCTATTTCATTTGTACGATCCATTCTTACTCATTCATATGATCCATTCTAATTCATTCGTACGATCCATTCTAATTCATTTGCACGATCCATTCTAATTCATTCGTACAATCCATTCTATTTCATTCGTACGATCCATTCTTACTCATTCGTATGATCTATTCTAATTCATTCGCACGAATGTATCCATTCTAATTCATTCATATGATCCATTCTAATTCATTCGTACGATCCATTCTAATTCATTCGTACGATCCATTCTAATTCATTCGCACGATCCATTCTAATTCATTCATACGATCCATTCTAATTCATTCATACGATCCATTCTAATTCATTCCTACAATCCATTGTAATTCATTCGCCCGATCCATTCTAATTCATTCATACGATCCATTCTATTCGAATGGATCATACGATCCATTCGAATTCATTCGCATGATCCATTCTAATTCATTCATACGATCCATTCTAATTCATTCATACAATGCATTCTAATTCTTTCACACGATCCATTCTAATTCATTCGTACGATCCATTCTAATTCATTCGTACAATCCATTCTATTTCATTTGTACGATCCATTCTTACTCATTCGTATGATCCATTCTAATTCATTCGTACGATCCATTCTAATTCATTTGTACGATCCATTCTAATTCATTCGTACAATCCATTCTATTTCATTCGTACGATCGATTCTTACTCATTCGTATGATCCATTCTAATTCATTCGCACGAATGTATCCATTCTAATTCATTCATACAATCCATTCTAATTCATTCCATATGATCCATTCCAATTCATTTGTACGATCGTACGTATGAATTAGAATGGATCGTACGAATGAATTAGAATAGATTGTGCGAATGAATTAGAATGGATCGTACGAATGAATTAGAATGGATCGTATGAATGAATTAGAATGGATCATACGAATGAATAAGAATGGATCGTACGAATGAATTAGAATGGATCGTACGAATGAATTAGAATGGATCGTACGAATAAATTAGAATGGATTCATTCGTCCGAATGAATTAGAATGGATCATACGAATGAGTAAGAATGGATCGTACGAATGAAATAGAATAGATTGTACGAATGAATTAGAATGGATCCTACGAATGAATTAGAATGGATCGTGTGAAAGAATTAGAATGGATTGTATGAATGAATTAGAATGGATCGTACGTTCCATTCTAATTCATTCGTACATTCCATTCTAATTCATTAGCACGATCCATGCTAATTCATTTGTTCGATCAATTCTAATTCATTAGCACGATCCATTCTAATTCATTCGTACGATCTATTCTAATTCATTCGCACGATCCATTCTAATTCATTAATAGGATCCATTCTAAATCATTCATACGATCTATTCTAATTCTTTCGCACGAATGTATCCATTCTAATTCATTCGCACGAATGTATCCATTCTAATTCATTCGTACGATCCATTCTAATTCATTCGCACGATCCATTCTAATTCATTCGTACGATCAATTCTAATTCATTCGCAGAATGTATCCATTCTAATTCATTCGTACGATCCATTCTAATTCATTCATAGGATCCATTCTAATTCATTCATACAATCCATTCTAAATCATTCGCATGAATGTATCCATTCTAATTCATTCGTACGATCAGTTCTAATTAGTTCACAAAATCTATTCTAATTCATTCATATGATCCATTCTAATTCATTTACACGAATGTATCCACTCTAATTCATTCATACGATCCATTCTAATTCATTCGTACGATCCATTCTAATTCACACATACGATCTATTCTAATACCTTCATACGATCCATTCTAATTCATTTGCACGAATATATCCATTCTAATTCATTCGTACGATCCATTCTAATTCCTTCGTACGATCCATTCTAATTCATTCGTACGATCTATTCTATTTCATTCGTACGATCCATTCTTACTCATTCGTACGATCCATTCTAATTAATTCGTCCGATCCATTCTAATTCATTCGCACGAATGTATCCATTCTAATTCATTAGTTCGATCAATTCTAATTCATTAGCACGATCCATTCTAATTCATTCGTACGATCCATTCTAATTCATTCGCACGATCCATTCTAATTCATTAATAGGATCCATTCTAATTCATTCGTACGATCCATTCTAATTCATTCGCACGAACGTATCCATTCTAATTCATTCATACAATCCATTCTACTTCATTCGTACTATCCGTTCTAATTCACTCATACGATCCATTCTAATTCATTCATACGATCCATTCTAATTCATTTGCACGAATATATCCATTCTAATTCATTCGTACGATCCATTCTAAATCCTTCGTATGATCCATTCTAATTCCTTCGTACGATCCATTCTAATTCCTTCGTACGATCCATTCTATTTCATTCGTATGATCCATTCTAATTCCTTCGTACGATCCATTCTAATTCCTTCGTATCCATTCTAATTCACTCATACAATTCATTCTAATTCATTCGTACGATCCATTCTAATTCATTCATACAATCCATTCTAATTCATTCGCACGAATGTATCCATTCTAATCCATTCATACGATCCATTCTAATCCATTCGTAGGATCCATTCTAATTCATTCGCATGAATGTAACCATTCTAATTCATTCATTTGATCCATTCTAATTCATTCGTACGATCCATTCTAATTCATTCGTCCGATCCATTCTAATTCATTCGCACGAATGTATCCATTCTAATTCATTCGTACGATCCATTCTAATTCATTTGTACGATCCATTCTAATTCATTCGTAAGATCCATTCTAATTTATTCGTACGATCCATTCTAATTCATTCGTACGATCCATTCTAATTCATTCGCACGAATGTATCAATTCTAGTTCATTCGTACGATCCATTCTAGTTCATTCGTACGATCCATTCTACTTCATTCGTACGATCCATTCTAATTCATTCGTATGATCCATTCTAATTAATTTGTATGATCCATTCTAATTCATTCGTACGATCCATTCTAATTCATTCATACAATCCATTCAAATTCATTCGCACGAATGTATCCATTCTAATTAATTCGTATGATCCATTCTAATTCATTCGTATGATCCATTCTTATTCATTCGCACGATCCAGTCTAATGGATTCGCACGATCCATTCTAATTCATTCGCACGAATGTATCCATTCTAATTTATTCGTACGGTCCATTCTAATTCATTCGTACGATGCATTCTAATTCATTCGTACGATCCATTCTTACTCATTCGTATGATCCATTCTAATTCATTCATACGATCCATTCTGATTCATTCGTACGATCGATTCTAATTCATTAGCACTATCCATTCTAATTCATTCGTACGATCCATTCTAATTCATTCGTATGATCCATTCTAATTTATTCGTTCAAATATATCCATTCTAATTCATTCGTACGATCCATTCTAATTCATTCGCACGATCCATTCTAATTCATTTGCATGAATGTATCCATTCTAATTCATTTGCACGATCCATTCTAATTCATTCCTATGATCTATTCTAATTCATTCGTACGATCCATTCTAATTCATTCGTACGATCCATTCTACGATCCATTCTAATTCATTCGTATATTCTATTCTAATTCATTAGCACGATCCATGCTAATGAATTAGAATGGATCGTACGATCTAATCTAATTCATTCATACGATCCATTCTTACTCATTCGTATGATCCATTCTAATTCAATTGTACGATCCATTCTAATTCATTCGTACGATCCATTCTAATTCCTTCGTACGATCCATTCTAATTCATTCGTACGATCCATTCTAATTCATTTGTACGATCCATTCTAATTCCTTCGTACGATCCATTCTAATTCATTCGTACGATCCATTCTAATTCATTCGCGCAATCTATTCTAATTCATTCGTACGATCCATTCTAATTCATTCGTACGATCCATTCTAATTCATTCATACAATCCATTCTAATTTATTCGCACGAATGTATCCATTCTAATTCATTCGTACGATCCATTCTAATTCATTCGCACAATCTATTCTAATTCATTCATACGATCCATTCTAATTCATTCGCACGAATGTATCCATTCTAATTCATTCATACGATCCATTCTACTTCATTCGTACTATCCGTTCTAATTCACTCATACGATCCATTCTAATTCATTCATATGATCCATTCTAATTCATTTGCACGAATATATCCATTCTAATTCATTCGTACGATCTATTCTAATTCCTTCGTACGATCCATTCTAATTCCTTCGTACGATCCATTCTAATTCACTACCTCAGGGGGCGGACTCCGGAGAAGATCACTGCTCCCGACTTCGCCTTCCAGCTAAAGGACGGGAAGACCGGCGCTATTCTGCTGAAGCAGAAGATCATCCGGAAGAAGAAGGAGGAGGAGATCGGCGCTATTCCGCCGATGCAGAACGTCCCTCCTCCCTCCAAAGGGGCCAGCAAGGGGGCGGGGAGTTCGGGAGGTAACCCCAGCAAGAAGACGATCCGGAGGCGGGATTCGCCCATCCGCCTCAACAACCCCGACACAATCGAGATGCTCCGCCAGGAAGCGGACTCCGCGCCTCCACCACCTCCTCGCCCGGACGCCGGCCCAGGTCAGCCACCTGCCCCACTTCCCATTGTTCGCCACAAGATTCAAATGGTCGAGCCCGACGACCCTAACGTCGACCTCCCGCTAACCTTGGTGGAAGTCGAATCCGGGATGGCTCAGATTTTAATGGGCAACTTCCCCGGCGATCTGACCGTCCCTCTCCGTGTAGCAGTGCTGACGCCGGAGATGGAGGCCCGTGGGAAGAAGAAAGCCAAGCGCGCGAGGCCCGCGCCTTCGAACGCCCAGACGGAGCTGCGGCGAAAAGCGCTGGAGGAGGCAGGCTTGGACTCGGGGCCCGAGTGGACGGACTCCTAATTCATTCATACGATCCATTCTAATTCTTTCACACGATCCATTCTAATTCATTCGTACGATCCATTCTAATTCATTCGCACGATCCATTCTAATTCATTCACACGATCCATTCTAATTCATTCATACGATCCATTCTAATTCATTCGTACGATCCATTATAATTCATTCGCACAAATGTATCCATTCTAATTCATTCGTACGATCCATTCTAATTCATTCGCACGATCCATTCTAATTCATTCGTACGATCCATTCTAATTCTTTCACACGATCTATTCTAATTCATTCGTAGGATCCATTCTAATTCATTCGTACAATCTATTCTATTTCATTCGTACGATCCATTCTTACTCATTCGTATGATCCATTCTAATTCATTCGGACGGATGTATCCATTCTAATTTATTCGTACGATCCATTCTAATTCATTCGTATGATCCATTCTAGTTCATTTGTACGATCCATTCTAATTCATTCGTACGATCCATTCTAATTCCTTCGTACGATCCATTCTAATTCATTCATACAATCCATTCTAATTCATTCGTACGATCCAATCTAATTCATTCGTACGATCCATTCTAATTCATTCATCCGATCACAAAGGTATCCATTCTATAATCCATTCGTAGGATCCATTCTAATCCATTCGTACGATCCATTCTAATTCATTCGTACGATCCATTCTAATTCATTCGCTCGAATATATCCATTCTAATCCATTCAGACGATCCATTCTAATCCATTCGTACGATCCATTCTAATTCATTCGCACGAATGTAACCATTCTAATTCATTCATTTGATCCATTCTAATTCATTCGTACGATCCATTCTAATTCATTCGTCCGATCCATTCTAATTCATTCGCACGAACGTATCCATTCTAATTCATTCATACGATCCATTCTAATTCATTCGTACGATCTATTCTAATTCATTCGCACGATCTGTTCTTATTCATTTGCACAATCCATTCTAATTCATTCGCACGAATGTATCCATTCTAATTCATTCGTACGATCCATTCTAATTCATTCGCACGAATGTATCAATTCTAGTTCATTCGTACGATCCATTCTAATTCATTCGTACGATCCATTCTAATTCATTCACATGATCCATTCTAATTCATTCGTACGATCCATTCTAGTTCATTCATACGATCCATTCAAATTCATTCGTACGATCCATTCTTACTCATTGGTACGATCCTTTCTAATTCATTCGTACGATCCATTCTAATTCATTCGCACGATCCATTCTAATTCCTTCGTACGATCCATTCTAATTCATTCGCACGATCCATTCAAATTCATTCCATTCTATTCATTCGTACGATCCATTCTAATTCATTCCATTCTATTCATTCGTACGATCCATTCTAATTCATTCCATTCTATTCAAATTCATTCCATTCTATTCATTCGTACGATCCATTCTAATTCATTCGTATGATCCATTCTTATTCATTCACACGATCCAGTCTAATGGATTCGCACGATCCATTCTAATTCATTCGCACGAATGTATCCATTCTAATTCATTCATACGATCCATTCTAATTCATTCGTACGATACATTCTAATTCATTCGCACAAATGTATCCATTCTAATTCATTCGTACGATCCATTCTAATTCATTCGTACGATCAGTTCTAATTCATTCATACGATCAATTCTAATTCATTCGTACGATCCATTCTAATTCACTCATCCGATCCATTCTAATACATTCATACGATCCATTCTAATTCATTTGCACGAATATATCCATTCTAATTCATTCATACGATCCATTCTAATTCCTTCGTACGATCCATTCTAATTCATTCGTACGATCTATTCTAATTCATTCGTACGATCCATTCTAATTCATTCGTACGATCCATTCTAATTCATTCGCACGAATGTATCCATTCTAATTCATTCGTACGATCCATTCTAATTCATTCGCACGATCCATTCTAATTCATTCGTTCGATCCATTCTAATTCTTTCACACGATCCATTCTAATTAATTCGTACGATCCATTCTAATTCATTCGCACGATCCATTCTAATTCATTCATACGATCCATTCTGATTCATTCGCACGATATGTTCTTATTCATTCGCACAATCCATTCTGATTCATTCGCACGAATGTATCCATTCTAATTCATTCCTACGATCCATTCTAATTCATTCGTACGATCCATTCTAATTCATTCATATGATCCATTCTAATTAATTCGTATGATCCATTCTAATTCACTCATACGATCCATTCTAATACATTCATGTATCCATTCTAATCTATTCGTACGATCCATTCTAATTCATTCGTACGATCCATTCTAATTCATTCGCACAAATGTATCCATTCTAATTCATTCGTACGATCCATTCTAATTCATTCGCATGAATGTAACCATTCTAATTCATTCATTTGATCCATTCTAATTCATTCGTACGATCCATTCTAATTCATTCGCACGATCCATTCTAATTCATTCGTATGATCCATTCTAATTAATTCGTATGATCCATTCTATTTCATTCGTACGATCCATTCTAATTCATTCGTACGATCCATTCTAATTCATTCGCACAATCCATTCTATTTCATTCGTACGATCCATTCTTACTCATTGGTATGATCCATTCTAATTCATTCGCACGAATGTATCCATTCTAATTCATTCGTACCAATCCATTCTAATTCATTCGTACAATCCATTCTATTTCATTCGTACGATCCATTCTTACACATTCGTTTGATCCATTCTAATTCATTCGCACGAATGTATCCATTCTAAATCATTCGTACGATCCATTCTAATTCATTCGTACGATCCATTCCAAATCATTCGTACAATCCATTCTATTTCATTCGTACGATCAATTCTAATTCATTAGCATGATCCATTCTAATTCATTCGTACGATCCATTCAAATTCATTCGCACGATCCATTCCAATTCATTCGTACAATCCATTCTTTTTCATTCGTATGATCCATTCTTACTCATTCGTATGATCCATTCTAATTCATTCGCACGAATGTATCCATTCTAATCCATTCGTACAATCCATTCTAATCCATTCGTACGATCCATTCTAATTCATTCGCATGAATGTAACCATTCTAATTCATTCATTTGATCCATTCTAATTCATTCGTACGATCTATTCTAATTCATTCATCCGATCCATTCTAATTCATTCGCACGAATGTATCCATTCTAACCCATTCATACGATCCATTCTAATTTATTCGTACGATCCATTCTAATTCATTCGTAAGATCCATTCTAATTCATTCATACGATCCATTCTAATTCATTCGTAAGATCCATTCTAATTCATTCGTACGATCCATTCTAATTCATTCGTACGATCCATTCTAATTCCTTCGCACGAATGTATCCATTCTAGTTCATTCGTACGATCCATTCTAATTCATTCGCAAGATCCATTCTAATTCATTCGTGCGATCAATTCTAATTCATTCGCACGAATGTATCCCACACGATCCATTCTAATTCATTCGTACGTTCCATTCTAATTCATTAGCACGATCCATGCTAATTCATTCGTTCGATCAATTCTAATTCATTAGCACGATCCATTCTAATTCATTCGTACGATCCATTCTAATTCATTCGCACGATCCATCCTAATTCATTCATAGGATCCATTCTAATTAATTCATACGATCTATTCTAATTCTTTCGCACGAATGTATCCATTCTAATTCATTCGGACGAATGTATCCATTCTAATTCATTCGTACGATCCATTCTAATTCATTCGTACGATCCATTCGAATTCATTCGTACGATCCATTCTAATTCATTCATATGATCCATTCTAATTCATTCATACAATCCATTCTAATTCTTTCACACGATCCATTCTAATTTATTCGTACGTTCCATTCTAATTCATTCGTACAATCCATTCTATTTCATTCGTACGATCCATTCTTACTCATTCATATGATCCATTCTAATTCATTCGTATGATCCATTCTAATTCATTCGTAGGATCCATTCTAATTCATTCGTACGATCCATTCTAATTCATTTGTACGATCCATTCTAATTCATTCGCACGAATGTATCCATTCTAGTTCATTCGTACGATCCATTCTAATTCATTCGTACGATCCATTCTAATTCATTCGCACGATCCATTCTAATTCATTTGTACGATCCATTCTAATTCATTCATACGATCCATTCTAATTCATTCGTACGATCCATTCTAATTCATTCGTACAATCTATTCTAATTCATTCGTACGAATGGATACATTCGTGTGAATGAATTAGAATGGATCGTACGAATGAGTAAGAATGGATCGTACGAATGAAATAGAATGGATTGCACGAATGAATTAGAATGGATCGTACGAATGAATTAGAATGGATCGTGAGAAAGAATTAGAATAGATTGTATGAATGAATTAAAATGGATCGTACGAAGGAATTAGAATGGATCGTATGAATGAATTAGAATGGATCGTACGAATGAATTAGAATAGATCGTACGAATGAATTAGAATGAATCGTACGAATTAATTAGAATGGATCGTGTGAAAGAATTAGAATGGATCATACGAATGAATTAGAATGGATCGTGCGAATGAATTAGAATGGATCGTACGAATGAATTAGAATGGATCGTGCTAATGAATTAGAATTGATCGAACGAATGAATTAGCATGGATCGTGCATTTGTACGATCCATTCTAATTCATTCGTACGATCCATTCTAATTCATTCGTACGATCCATTCTAATACATTCGTACGATTCAAGCTAATTCATTCGCACGATCCATTCTAATTCATTCGTATGATCCATTCTTATTCATTCATACGATCCATTCTAATTCATTCGCACAATCCATTCTAATTCATTCGTACAATCCATTCTAATTCATTCGTATGATCCATTCTAATTCATTTGTACGATCCATTCTAATTCATTCGCACGATCCATTCTAATTCATTCATACGACCCATTCTAATTCATTCATACGATCCATTCTAATTCATTCCTACAATACATTCTAATTCATTCGCCCGATCCATTCTAATTCATTCATACGATCCATTCTATTCGAATGGATCATGTGATCCATTCGAATTCATTCGCACGATCCATTCTAATTCATTCATACGATCCATTCTAATTCATTCATACAATGCATTCTAATTCTTTCACACGATCCATTCTAATTCATTCGTACGATCCATTCTAATTCATTCGTACAATCCATTCTATTTCATTTGTACGATCCATTCTTACTCATTCGTATGATCCATTCTAATTCATTTGTACGATCCATTCTAATTCATTCGTACAATCCATTCTATTTCATTCGTACGATCCATTCTTACTCATTCGTATGATCCATTCTAATTCATTCGCAAGAATGTATCCATTCTAATTCATTCATACAATCCATTCTAATTCATTCCGTACGATCCATTCTAATTCATTCGTACGATCGTACGAATGAATTAGAATGGATCGTATGATTGAATTAGAATAGATTGTGCGAATGAATTAGAATGGATCGTACGAATGAATTAGATCAGACCATACGAATGAGTAAGAATGGATCGTACGAATGAATTAGAATGGATCGTATGAATGAATTAGAATGGATCGTACGAATAAATTAGAATGGATACATTCGTCCGAATGAATTAGAATGGATCATACGAATGAGTAAGAATGGATCGTACGAATGAAATAGAATAGATCGTACGAATGAATTAGAATGGAATATACGAATGAATTAGAATGGATCGTACGAATGAATTAGAATGGATCGTATGAATGAATTAGAATGGATCGTACGAATGAATTAGAATGGATCGTGCGAATGAATTCGAATGGATGGTGCTAATGAATTAGAATGGAATATAATAGATTGTACGAATGAATTAGAATGGATCGTATGAAGGAATTAGAATGGATCGTACGAATGAATTAGAATAGATCGTACGAATGAATTAGAATGGATACATTCGTGTGAATGAATTAGAATGGATACATTCGTGCGAAAGAATTAGAATAGATCGTATGAATGAATTAGAATTGATCCTATGAATGAATTAGAATGGATCGTGCGAATGAATTAGAATGGATCGTACGAATGAATTAGAATGTATCGTGTGAAAGAATTAGAATGGATTGCACGAATGAATTAGAATGGATCGTACGAATGAATTAGAATGGATCGTGTGAAAGAATTAGAATGGATTGTATGAATGAATTAGAACGTACGATCCATTCTAATTCATTCGTACGATCCATTCTAATTCCTTCGTACGATACATTCTAATTCATTCGTACGATCCATTCTAATTCATTCGCGCAATCTATTCTAATTCATTCGTACGATCCATTCTAATTCATTCATACAGTCCATTTTAATTTATTCGCACGAATGTATCCATTCTAATTCATTCGTACGATCCATTCTAATTCATTAATTTGATCCATTCTAATTCATTTGTACGATCCATTCTAATTCACTCATACTATCCATTCTAATACATTCATACGATCCATTCTAATTCATTTGCACGAATATATCCATTCTAATTCATTCGTACGATCACGAATGTATCCATTCTAGTTCATTCGTACGATCCATTCTAATTCATTCGTACGATCCATTCTAATTCATTCATACGATCTATTCTAATTCATTCATACAATCCATTCTAATTCTTTCACACGATCCATTCTAATTAATTCGTACGATTCATTCGTAGGATCCATTCTAATTCATTAGTATGATCCATTCTAATTCATTCGTACGATCCATTCTAATTCATTCGCACGATCCATTCTAATTCATTCGTACAATCCATTCTAATTCATTCGCACGATCCATTCTAATTCATTCTAATTCATTCGTACGATCCATTTTACGATCCATTCTAACTCATTCGTATATTCCATTCTAATTCATTAGCACGATCCATGCTAATGAATTAGAAAGGATCGTACGATCCAATCTAATTCATTCATACGATCCATTCTTACTCATTCGTATGATCCATTCTAATTCAATCGTACGATCCATTCTAATTCATTCGTACGATCCATTCTAATTCCTTCATACGATCCATTCTAATTCATTCGTACGATCCATTCTAATTCATTCGTACGATCCATTCTAATTCCTTCGTACGATCCATTCTAATTCATTCATACGATCCATTCTAATTCATTCTAATTCATTCGCACGATCCATTCTAATTCATTCGTACGATCCATTATAATTCATTCATACGATCCATTCTAATTCATTTGCACGAATGTATCCATTCTAATTCATTCGTACGATCCATTCTAATTCATTCACACGTGCAAATGAATTAGAATGGATCGTATGAATGCATTAGAATGGATCGTGCGAATGAATTAGAATGGATTGTACGAATGAATTAGAATGGATCGTACGAATGAACTAGAATGGATACATTCGTGCGAATGAATTAGAATGGATCATAGGAATGAATTAGAATAGATCGTACGTACGATCCATTCTAATGGATACATTTGTGCGAATGAATCTAAATGGATTGTATGAATGAATTACAATGGTTCGTACGATGGATCGTACGAATGAATTAGAATGGATCGTACGAATGAACTAGAATGGATACATTCATGCGAATGAATTAGAATGGATCGTACGAATGAATTATAATGGATCGTACGAATGAATTAGAATGGATCTTACGAATGAATTAGAATGGATCGTACGAATGAATTAGAATGGATCGTACGAATGAATTAGAATGGATACATTCGTGCGAATGAATTAGAATGGATCGGATGAATGAATTAGAATGGATCGTACGAATGAATTAGAATGGATCGTACGAATGAATTAGAATGGATCGCACGAATAAATTAGAATGGATACATTCGTCCGAATGAATTAGAATGGATCATACGAATGAATAAGAATGGATCGTACGAATGTATTAGAATAGATTGTACGAATGAATTAGAATGGATTAGACGAATGAATTGGAATGGATCGTGTGAAAGAATTAGAATGGATTATATGAATGAATTAGAATGGAAAGTATGAATGAATTAGAATGGATCGTGCGAATGAATTTGAATGGATCGTACGAATTCATTCTAATTCATTCATACAATCCATTCTAATTCTTTCACACGATCCATTTTAATTCATTCGTAGGATCCATTCTAATTCATTCGTACAATCTATTCTATTTCATTCGTACGATCCATTCTTACTCATTCGTATGATCCATTCTAATTCATTCGGACGAATGTATCCATTCTAATTTATTCGTACGATCCATTCTAATTCATTCGTACGATCCATTCTAATTCATTCGTACGATCCATTCTAATTCATTCGTACGATCCATTCTAATTCATTCGTACGATCCATTCTAATTCATTCGCACAAATGTATCCATTCTAATTCATTCGTACGAAGTAATTAGAATGGATCGTACGAATGAATTAGAATGGATCGTACGAATGAATTAGAATAGATCTTACGAATGAATTAGAATGGATCGTACGAATGAATTAGAATGGATATATTCATGCAAATGAATTAGAATGGATCGTATGAATGTATTAGAATGGATCGTATGAGTGAATTAGAATGGATCGTACAAATGAATTAGAATGGATCGTATGAATGAATTAGAATGGTTACATTCGTGCGAATGAATGAGAATAGATCGTACGAATGAATTAGAATGGATCGTACGAATAAATTAGAATGGATCGTGGGAATGAATTAGAATGGATCGTACGAATGAGTTAGAATGGATCATACGAATGATCCATTCTAATTCATTCATACGATCCATTCTAATTCATTTACACGAATATATCCATTCTAATTCATTCGTACGATCCATTCTAATTCTTTCGTACGATCCATTCTAATTCCTTCGTACGATCCATTCTATTTCATTCGTATGATCCATTCTAATTCCTTCGTATGATCCATTCTAATTCCTTCGTATCCATTCTAATTCACTCATACGTTCCATTCTAATTCATTCATACGATCTATTCTAATTCAATCATACAATCCATTCTAATTCTTTCACACGATCTATTCTAATTCATTCGTACGATCCATTCTAATTCATTCGCACAATCCTTTCTATTTCATTCGTACGATCCATTCTTACTCATTGGTACGATCCATTCTAATTCATTCGCACGAATGTATCCATTCTAATTTATTCGTACGAATGAATTAGAATGGATCGTACGAATGAATTAGAATGGATCGTGCGAATGAATTAGAATGGATCGTGCGAATGAATTAGAATGGATCGTACGAATGAACTAGAATGGATACATTCGTGTGAATGAATTAGAATGGATCGTACGATTGAATTAGAATGGATCATACGAATGAATTAGAATGGATCTTACGAATGAATTAGAATGGATCGTACGAATAAATTAGAATGGATTGTATGAATGGTTTAGAATGGATACATTCGTGCGAATGAAATTCGAATGGATCGTACGAATGAATTAGAATGGATCAAATGAATGAATTAGAATGGTTACATTCATGCGAATGAATTAGAATGGATCGTACGAATGGATTAGAATGGATCGTACGAATAGAATAGAATTGATACATTCGTGCGAATGAATTAGATTGGATCATATGAATGAGTAAGAATGGATCGTACGAATGAAATAGAATGGATTAGAATGTATTAGAATGGATCGTACGAATGAACTAGAATGGATACATTCGTGCGAATGAATTAGAATGGATCGTACGAATGAATTAGAATGGATCTTACGAATGAATTAGAATGGATCGTACGAATGAATTAGAATGGATCATACGAATATATTAGAATTGATACATTCGTGCGAATGAATTAGAATGGATCGGACGAATGAATTAGAATGGATCGTACGCTCGAATGTATCCATTCTAATCCATTCGTACGATCCATTCTAATCCATTCGTACGATCAATTCTAATTCATTCGCATGAATGTAACCATTCTAATTCATTCATTTGATCCATTCTAATTCATTCGTACGATCCATTCTAATTCATTCATACGATCCATTCTAATTCATTCATACGATCCATTCTTATTCATTCATACAATCCATTCTAATTCATTCGCACGATCCATTCTAATTCATTTATACAATCCATTCTAATTCATTCATACAATCCATTCTAATTCATTCATACGATCTATTCTAATTCTTTCGGACGAATGTATCCATTCTAATTCATTCGCACGAATGTATCCATTCTAATTCATTCGTACGATCCATTCTAATTCATTCGCCCGATCCATTCTAATTCATTCGTACGATCAATTCTAATTCATTCGCACGAATGTATCCATTCTAATTCATTCGTACGATCCATTCTAATTCATTCGCCCGATCCATTCTAATTCATTCGTACGATCAATTCTAATTCATTCGCACGAATGTATCCATTCTAATTCATTCGTACGATCCATTCTAATTCATTCATAGGATCCATTCTAATTCATTCATACAATCCATTCTAATTTATTCGCACGAATGTATCCATTCTAATTCATTCGTACGATCAATTCTAATTCATTCACAAAATCTATTCTAATTCATTCATACGATCCATTCTAATTCATTCTCACGAATGTATCCATTCTAATTCATTCATACGATCCATTCTAATTCATTCGTACGATCCATTCTAATTCACTCATACGATCCATTCTAATACATTCATACAATCCATTCTAATTCATTTGCACGAATATATCCATTCTAATTCATTCGTACGATCCATTCTAATTCCTTCGTACGATCCATTCTAATTCATTCGTATGATCTATCCTATTTCATTCGTACGATCCATTCTTACTCATTCGTACGATCCATTCTAATTCATTCGTCCGATCCATTCTAATTCATTCGCACGAATGTATCCATTCTAATTCATTCATACGATCCATTCTAATTCATTCGCACGATCCATTCTAATTCATTCGTACGATCCATTCTAATTCTTTCACACGATCCATTCTAATTCATTCGTACGATCCATTCTAATTCATTCGCACGATCCATTCTAATTCATTCGTACAATCTATTCTAATTCATTCATACGATCCATTCTAATTCATTCGTACGATCCATTCTAATTCATTCGCACAAATGTATCCATTCTAATTCATTCATACGATCCATTCTAATTCATTTGCACGATCTATTCTAATTCATTCGTACGATCCATTCTAATTCATTCGTACGATCCATTCTAATTCATTCGTATGATCCATTCTAATTAATTCATATGATCCATTCTAATTCATTCGTATATTCCATTCTAATTCTTTCGCACGATCCATTCATTCGTACGATCCATTCTAATTCAGGATCGTACGAATGAATTAGAATGGATACATTCGTGCGAATGAATTAGAATTGATCGTACGAATGAATTAGAATGGATCGTGCGAATGAATTAGAATGGATCGTACGAATGAATTAGAATGGATCGTACGAATGAACTAGAATGGATACATTCGTGCGAATGAATTAGAATGGATCGTACGAATGAATTAGAATGGATCGTACGAATGAATTAGAATGGATCTTACGAATGAATTAGAATAGATTGTACGAATGAATTAGAATGGATCGTACGAATGAATTAGAATGGATATATTCGTGCGAATGAATTAGAATGGATCGTACGAATGAATTAGATTGGATCGTACGAATGAATTTGAATGGATACATTTGTGCGAATGAATCTAAATAGATTGTATGAATGAATTACAATGGATCGTACGAAAGAATTAGAATGGATCGTACGAATGAATTAGAATAGCTCATACGAATGAATTAGAATGAATCGTATGAATAAATTAGAATGGTTACATTCGTGCGAATGAATTAGAATAGATCGTACGAATGAATTAGAATGGATCGTATGAATAAATTAGAATGGATCGTGGGAATGAATTAGAATGGATCGTACGAATGAATTAGAATGGATCCACCGAATGAGTTAGAATGGATCATACGAATGAATTAGAATGGATTGTACGAATGAATTAGAATGGATTGTGCGAATGAATTAGAATGGATCGTATGAATGAATAAGAATGGATCGTACGAATGAATTAGAATGGATCGTGCGAATGAATTAGCATTAACCGTACGAATGTATTAGAATGGATCGTACGAATGAATTAGAATGAATCGTACGATCCATTCTAATTCATTCGTACGATCCATTCTAATTCATTCGTACGATCCATTCTAATTCATTCGCACGAATGTATCCATTCTAGTTCATTCGTACGATCCATTCTAGTTCATTCGTACGATCCATTCTAATTCATTCGTACGGTCCATTCTAATTCATTCCTATGATCCATTCTAATTAATTCGTATGATCCATTCTAATTCATTCGTACGATCCATTCTAATTCATTCATACAATCCATTATAATTCATTCGCACGAATGTATCCATTCTAATTAATTCATACGATCCATTCTAATTCATTCGTATTATCCATTCTTATTCAGTCGCACGATCCAGTCTAATGGATTCGCACGATCCATTCTAATTCATTTGCATGAATGTATCCATTCTAATTCATACGATCGTGTGAATGAATTAGAGTGGTTACATTCGTGCGAATGAATTAGAATGGATCGTACGAATGGATTAGAATGGATCGTACGAATGGATACATTCGTGCGAATGAATTAGAATGGATTGTATGAATGAATTAGAATGGATCGTACGATCCATTTGAATTCATTCGTACAATCCATTCTAATTCATTCGTACGATCCATTCTAATTCATTCGTACGAATGTATCCATTCTAATTCATTTGCACGATCCATTCTAATTCATTCCTATGATCTATTCTAATTCATTCATACGATCCATTCTAATTCATTCATACGATCCATTCTACGATCCATTCTAATTCATTCGTATATTCCATTCTAATTCATTAGCACGATCCAATCTAATTTATTCATACGATCCATTCTTACTCATTCGTATGATCCATTCAAATTCAATCGTACGATCCATTCTAATTCATTCGTACGATCCATTCTAATTCCTTCGTACGATCCATTCTAATTCATTCGTACGATCCATTCTAATTCATTCGCGCAATCTATTCTAATTCATTCGTACGATCAATTCTAATTCATTCGTACGATCCATTCTAATTCATTCATACAATCCATTCTAATTTATTTGCACGAATGTATCCATTCTAGTTCATTCGTACGATCCATTCTAATTCATTCGCACAATCTATTCTAATTCATTCATACAATCCATTCTAATTCATTCGCACGAATGTATCCATTCTAATTCATTCATACAATCCATTCTACTTCATTCGTACTATCCGTTCTACTTCATTCGTACTATCCGTTCTAATTCACTCATGCGATCCATTCTAATTCATTCATACGATCCATTCTAATTCATTTGCACGAATATATCCATTCTAATTCATTCGTACGATCCATTCTAATTCCTTCGTACGATCCATTCTAATTCCTTCGTACGATCCATTCTGATTCCTTCGTACGATCCATTCTATTTCATTCGTATGATCCATTCTAATTCCTTCGTACGATCCATTCTAATTCCTTCGTATCCATTCTAATTCACTCATACGATCCATTCTAATTCAGTCGTACGATCCATTCTAATTCATTCATACAATCCATTCTAATTCATTCGCACGAATGTATCCATTCTAATTCATTCGTACGATCAGTTCTAATTCATTCACAAAATCTATTCTAATTCATTCATACGATCCATTCTAATTCATTCGCACGAATGTATCCATTCTAATTCATTCCTACGATCCATTCTAATTCATTCGTACGATCCATTCTAATTCATTCATATGATCCATTCTAATTAATTCGTATGATCCATTCTAATTCACTCATACGATCCATTCTAATACATTCATGTATCCATTCTAATCCATTTGTACGATCCATTCTAATTCATTCGTACGATCCATTCTAATTCATTCGCACAAATGTATCCATTCTAATTCATTCGTACGATCCATTCTAATTCATTCGCACGATCCATTCTAATTCATTCGTACGATCCATTCTAATTCATTCGTACGATCCATTCTAATTCATTCGTATGATCCATTCTAATTAATTCGTATGATCCATTCTAATTCATTCGTACGATCCATTCTAATTCATTCGTACGATCCATTCTAATTCATTCGCACAATCCATTCTATTTCATTCGTACGATCCATTCTTACTCATTGGTATGATCCATTCTAATTCATTCGCACGAATGTATCCATTCTAATTCATTCGTACGAATCCATTCTAATTCATTCGTATAATCCATTCTATTTCATTCGTACGATCCATTCTTACTCATTCGTATGATCCATTCTAATTCATTCGCACGAATGTATCCATTCTAAATCATTCGTACGATCCATTCTAATTCATTCGTACGATCCATTCTAAATCATTCGTACAATCCATTCTATTTCATTCGTACGATCAATTCTAATTCATTAGCACGATCCATTCTAATTCATTCGTACGATCCATTCAAATTCATTCGCACGATCCATTCTAATTCATTCGTACAATCCATTCTATTTCATTCGTATGATCCATTCTTACTCATTCGTATGATCCATTCTAATTCATTCGCACGAATGTATTCATTCTAATCCATTCGTACAAATCCATTCGTACGATCCATTCTAATTCATTCGCATGAATGTAACCATTCTAATTAATTCATTTGATCCATTCTAATTCATTCGTACGATCCATTCTAATTCATTCGTCCGATCCATTCTAATTCATTCGCACGAATGTATCCATTCTAAACCATTCATACGATCCATTCTAATTTATTCGTACGATCCATTCTAATTCATTCGTAAGATCCATTCTAATTCATTCGCACGATTCATTCTAATTCATTCGTAAGATCCATTCTAATTCATTCGTACGATCCATTCTAATTCATTCGTACGATCCATTCTAATTCATTCGCACGAATGTATCCATTCTAGTTCATTCGTACGATCCATTCTAATTCATTCGTACGATCCATTCTAATTCATTCGCAAGATCCATTCTAATTCATTCGTGCGATCAATTCTAATTCATTCGCACGAATGTATCCCACACGATCCATTCTAATTCATTCGTACGTTCCATTCTAATTCATTAGCACGATCCATGCTAATTCATTCGTTCGATCAATTCTAATTCATTAGCACGATCCATTCTAATTCATTTGTACGATCCATTCTAATTCATTCGCACGATCCATCCTAATTCATTCATAGGATCCATTCTAATTCATTCATACGATCTATTCTAATTCTTTCGCACGAATGTATCCATTCTAATTCATTCGCACGAATGTATCCATTCTAATTCATTCGTACGATCCATTCTAATTCATTCGCCCGATCCATTCTAATTCATTCGTACGATCAATTCTAATTCATTCGCACGAATGTATCCATTCTAATTCATTCGTACGATCCATTCTAATTCATTCATAGGATCCATTCTAATTCATTCATACAATCCATTCTAATTTATTCGCACGAATGTATCCATTCTAATTCATTCGTACGATCAATTCTAATTCATTCACAAAATCTATTCTAATTCATTCATACGATCCATTCTAATTCATTCACACGAATGTATCCATTCTAATTCATTCATACGATCCATTCTAATTCATTCGTACGATCCATTCTAATTCACTCATACGATCCATTCTAATACATTCATACAATCCATTCTAATTCATTTGCACGAATATATCCATTCTAATTCATTCGTACGATCCATTCTAATTCCTTCGTACGATCCATTCTAATTCATTCGTATGATCTATCCTATTTCATTCGTACGATCCATTCTTACTCATTCGTACGATCCATTCTAATTCATTCGTCCGATCCATTCTAATTCATTCGCACGAATGTATCCATTCTAATTCATTCATACGAACCATTCTAATTCATTCGCACGATCCATTCTAATTCATTCGTACGATCCATTCTAATTCTTTCACACGATCCATTCTAATTCATTCGTACGATCCATTCTAATTCATTCGCACGATCCATTCTAATTCATTCGTACAATCTATTCTAATTCATTCATACGATCCATTCTAATTCATTCGTACGATCCATTCTAATTCATTCGCACAAATGTATCCATTCTAATTCATTCATACGATCCATTCTAATTCATTTGCACGATCTATTCTAATTCATTCGTACGATCCATTCTAATTCATTCGTACGATCCATTCTAATTCATTCGTATGATCCATTCTAATTAATTCATATGATCCATTCTAATTCATTCGTATATTCCATTCTAATTCTTTCGCACGATCCATTCATTCGTACGATCCATTCTAATTCAGGATCGTACGAATGAATTAGAATGGATACATTCGTGCGAATGAATTAGAATTGATCGTACGAATGAATTAGAATGGATCGTGCGAATGAATTAGAATGGATCGTACGAATGAATTAGAATGGATCGTACGAATGAACTAGAATGGATACATTCGTGCGAATGAATTAGAATGGATCGTACGAATGAATTAGAATGGATCGTACGAATGAATTAGAATGAATCTTACGAATGAATTAGAATAGATTGTACGAATGAATTAGAATGGATCGTACGAATGAATTAGAATGGATATATTCGTGCGAATGAATTAGAATGGATCGTACGAATGAATTAGATTGGATCGTACGAATGAATTTGAATGGATACATTTGTGCGAATGAATCTAAATAGATTGTATGAATGAATTACAATGGATCGTACGAAAGAATTAGAATGGATCGTACGAATGAATTAGAATAGCTCATACGAATGAATTAGAATGAATCGTATGAATAAATTAGAATGGTTACATTCGTGCGAATGAATTAGAATAGATCGTACGAATGAATTAGAATGGATCGTATGAATAATTTAGAATGGATCGTGGGAATGAATTAGAATGGATCGTACGAATGAATTAGAATGGATCCACCGAATGAGTTAGAATGGATCATACGAATGAATTAGAATGGATTGTACGAATGAATTAGAATGGATTGTGCGAATGAATTAGAATGGATCGTATGAATGAATAAGAATGGATCGTACGAATGAATTAGAATGGATCGTGCGAATGAATTAGCATTAACCGTACGAATGTATTAGAATGGATCGTACGAATGAATTAGAATGAATCGTACGATCCATTCTAATTCATTCGTACGATCCATTCTAATTCATTCGTACGATCCATTCTAATTCATTCGCACGAATGTATCCATTCTAGTTCATTCGTACGATCCATTCTAGTTCATTCGTACGATCCATTCTAATTCATTCGTACGATCCATTCTAATTCATTCGTATGATCCATTCTAATTAATTCGTATGATCCATTCTAATTCATTCGTACGATCCATTCTAATTCATTCATACAATCCATTATAATTCATTCGCACGAATGTATCCATTCTAATTAATTCATACGATCCATTCTAATTCATTCGTATTATCCATTCTTATTCAGTCGCACGATCCAGTCTAATGGATTCGCACGATCCATTCTAATTCATTTGCATGAATGTATCCATTCTAATTCATACGATCGTGTGAATGAATTAGAGTGGTTACATTCGTGCGAATGAATTAGAATGGATCGTACGAATGGATTAGAATGGATCGTACGAATGGATACATTCGTGCGAATGAATTAGAATGGATTGTATGAATGAATTAGAATGGATCGTACGATCCATTTGAATTCATTCGTACAATCCATTCTAATTCATTCGTACGATCCATTCTAATTCATTCGTACGAATGTATCCATTCTAATTCATTTGCACGATCCATTGTAATTCATTCCTATGATCTATTCTAATTCATTCATACGATCCATTCTAATTCATTCATACGATCCATTCTACGATCCATTCTAATTCATTCGTATATTCCATTCTAATTCATTAGCACGATCCAATCTAATTTATTCATACGATCCATTCTTACTCATTCGTATGATCCATTCAAATTCAATCGTACGATCCATTCTAATTCATTCGTACGATCCATTCTAATTCCTTCGTACGATCCATTCTAATTCATTCGTACGATCCATTCTAATTCATTCGCGCAATCTATTCTAATTCATTCGTACGATCAATTCTAATTCATTCGTACGATCCATTCTAATTCATTCATACAATCCATTCTAATTTATTTGCACGAATGTATCCATTCTAGTTCATTCGTACGATCCATTCTAATTCATTCGCACAATCTATTCTAATTCATTCATACGATCCATTCTAATTCATTCGCACGAATGTATCCATTCTAATTCATTCATACAATCCATTCTACTTCATTCGTACTATCCGTTCTAATTCACTCATGCGATCCATTCTAATTCATTCATACGATCCATTCTAATTCATTTGCACGAATATATCCATTCTAATTCATTCGTACGATCCATTCTAATTCCTTCGTACGATCCATTCTAATTCCTTCGTACGATCCATTCTGATTCCTTCGTACGATCCATTCTATTTCATTCGTATGATCCATTCTAATTCCTTCGTACGATCCATTCTAATTCCTTCGTATCCATTCTAATTCACTCATACGATCCATTCTAATTCAGTCGTACGATCCATTCTAATTCATTCATACAATCCATTCTAATTCATTCGCACGAATGTATCCATTCTAATTCATTCGTACGATCAGTTCTAATTCATTCACAAAATCTATTCTAATTCATTCATACGATCCATTCTAATTCATTCGCACGAATGTATCCATTCTAATTCATTCCTACGATCCATTCTAATTCATTCGTACGATCCATTCTAATTCATTCATATGATCCATTCTAATTAATTCGTATGATCCATTCTAATTCACTCATACGATCCATTCTAATACATTCATGTATCCATTCTAATCCATTTGTACGATCCATTCTAATTCATTCGTACGATCCATTCTAATTCATTCGCACAAATGTATCCATTCTAATTCATTCGTACGATCCATTCTAATTCATTCGCACGATCCATTCTAATTCATTCGTACGATCCATTCTAATTCATTCGTACGATCCATTCTAATTCATTCGTATGATCCATTCTAATTAATTCGTATGATCCATTCTAATTCATTCGTACGATCCATTCTAATTCATTCGTACGATCCATTCTAATTCATTCGCACAATCCATTCTATTTCATTCGTACGATCCATTCTTACTCATTGGTATGATCCATTCTAATTCATTCGCACGAATGTATCCATTCTAATTCATTCGTACGAATCCATTCTAATTCATTCGTATAATCCATTCTATTTCATTCGTACGATCCATTCTTACTCATTCGTATGATCCATTCTAATTCATTCGCACGAATGTATCCATTCTAAATCATTCGTACGATCCATTCTAATTCATTCGTACGATCCATTCTAAATCATTCGTACAATCCATTCTATTTCATTCGTACGATCAATTCTAATTCATTAGCACGATCCATTCTAATTCATTCGTACGATCCATTCAAATTCATTCGCACGATCCATTCTAATTCATTCGTACAATCCATTCTATTTCATTCGTATGATCCATTCTTACTCATTCGTATGATCCATTCTAATTCATTCGCACGAATGTATTCATTCTAATCCATTCGTACAAATCTATTCGTACGATCCATTCTAATTCATTCGCATGAATGTAACCATTCTAATTCATTCATTTGATCCATTCTAATTCATTCGTACGATCCATTCTAATTCATTCGTCCGATCCATTCTAATTCATTCGCACGAATGTATCCATTCTAAACCATTCATACGATCCATTCTAATTTATTCGTACGATCCATTCTAATTCATTCGTAAGATCCATTCTAATTCATTCGTACGATTCATTCTAATTTATTCGTAAGATCCATTCTAATTCATTCGTACGATCCATTCTAATTCATTCGTACGATCCATTCTAATTCATTCGCACGAATGTATCCATTCTAGTTCATTCGTACGATCCATTCTAATTCATTCATACGATCCATTCTAATTCATTCGCAAGATCCATTCTAATTCATTCGTGCGATCAATTCTAATTCATTCGCACGAATGTATCCCACACGATCCATTCTAATTCATTCGTACGTTCCATTCTAATTCATTAGCACGATCCATGCTAATTCATTCGTTCGATCAATTCTAATTCATTAGCACGATCCATTCTAATTCATTTGTACGATCCATTCTAATTCATTCGCACGATCCATCCTAATTCATTCATAGGATCCATTCTAATTCATTCATACGATCTATTCTAATTCTTTCGCACGAATGTATCCATTCTAATTCATTCGCACGAATGTATCCATTCTAATTCATTCGTACGATCCATTCTAATTCATTCGTACGATCCATTCGAATTCATTCGTACGATCCATTCTAATTCATTCATATGATCCATTTTAATTCATTCATACAATCCATTCTAATTCTTTCACACGATCCATTCTAATTCATTCAGACGATCCATTCTAATTCATTCGTACAATCCATTCTATTTCATTCGTACGATCGATTCTTACTCATTCGTATGATCCATTCTAATTCATTCGTATGATCCATTCTAATTCATTCGTACGATCCATTCTAATTCATTTGTACGATCCATTCTAATCCATTCGCACGAATGTATCCATTCTAGTTCATTCGTACGATCCATTCTAATTCATTCGTACGATCCATTCTAATTCATTCGCACGATCCATTCTAATTCATTCGTACAATCCATTCTAATTCATTCATACGATCCATTCTAATTCATTCGTACGATCCATTCTAATTTATTCGTACAATCTATTCTAATTCGTTCGTACGAATGGATACATTCGTGTGAATGAATTAGAATGGATCGTACGAATGAGTAAGAATGGATCGTACGAATGAAATAGAATGGATTGCACGAATGAATTAAATGGATCGTATGAATGAATTAGAATGGATCGTGAGAAAGAATTAGAATGGATTGTATGAATGAATTAGAATGGATCGTACGAAGGAATTAGAATGGATCGTATGAATGAATTAGAATGGATCGTACGAATGAATTAGAATAGATCGTACGAATGAATTAGAATGAATCATACGAATGAATTAGAATGGATCGTGTGAAAGAATTAGAATGGATCATACGAATGAATTAGAATGGATCATGCGAATGAATTAGAATGGATCGTACGAATGAATTAGAATGGATCGTGCTAATGAATTAGAATTGATCGAACGAATGAATTAGCATGGATCGTGCATTCGTACGATCCATTCTAATTCATTCGTAAGATCCATTCTAATTCATTCGTACGATCCATTCTAATTCATTCGTACGATCCATTCTAATACATTCGTACGATTCATGCTAATTCATTCGCACAATCCATTCTAATTCATTCGTATGATCCATTCTTATTCATTCATACGATCCATTCTAATTCATTCGCACAATCCATTCTAATTCATTCGTACAATCCATTCTAATTCATTCGTATGATCCATTCTAATTCATTTGTACGATCCATTCTAATTCATTCGCACGATCCATTCTAATTCATTCATACGACCCATTCTAATTCATTCATACGATCCATTCTAATTCATTCCTACAATCCATTCTAATTCATTCGCCCGATCCATTCTAATTCATTCATACGATCCATTCTATTCGAATGGATCATGCGATCCATTCGAATTCATTCGCACGATCCATTCTAATTCATTCATACGATCCATTCTAATTCATTCATACAATGCATTCTAATTCCTTCACACGATCCAATCTAATTCATTCGTACGATCCATTCTAATTCATTCGTACAATCCATTCTATTTTATTTGTACGATCCATTCTTACTCATTCGTATTATCCATTCTAATTCATTTGTACGATCCATTCTAATTCATTCGTACGATCCATTCTTACTCATTCGTACGATCCATTCTTACTCATTCGTATGATCCATTCTAATTCATTCGCACGAATGTATCCATTCTAATTCATTCGTACAATCCATTCTAATTCATTCCGTACGATCCATTCTAATTCATTCGTACGATCGTACGAATGAATTAGAATGGATCGTACGAATGAATTAGAATAGATTGTGCGAATGAATTAGAATGGATCGTACGAATGAATTAGAATGAATCATACGAATGAGTAAGAATGGATCGTACGAATGAATTAGAATGGATCGTATGAATGAATTAGAATGGATCGTACGAATAAATTAGAATGGATACATTCGTCCGAATGAATTAGAATGGATCACACGAATGAGTAAGAATGGATCGTACGAATGAAATAGAATAGATCGTACGAATGAATTAGAATGGAATATACGAATGAATTAGAATGGATCGTACGAATGAATTAGAATGGATCGTATGAATGAATTAGAATGGATCGTACGAATGAATTAGAATGGATCGTGCGAATGAATTCGAATAGATGGTGCTAATGAATTAGAATGGAATAGAATAGATTGTACGAATGAATTAGAATGGATCGTATGAAGGAATTAGAATGGATCGTACGAATGAATTAGAATAGATCGTACGAATGAATTAGAATGGATACATTCGTGTGAATGAATTAGAATGGATACATTCATGCGAAAGAATTAGAATAGATCGTATGAATGAATTAGAATGGATCCTATGAATGAATTAGAATGGATCGTGCGAATGAATTAGAATGGATCGTACGAATGAATTAGAATGGATCGTGTGAAAGAATTAGAATGGATTGCACGAATGAATTAGAATGGATCGTACGAATGAATTAGAATGGATCGTGTGAAAGAATTAGAATGGATTGTATGAATGAATTAGAACGTACGATCCATTCTAATTCATTCGTATGATCCATTCTAATTCCTTCGTACGATACATTCTAATTCATTCGTACGATCCATTCTAATTCATTCGTGCAATCTATTCTAATTCATTCGTACGATCCATTCTAATTCATTCATACAATCCATTCTAATTTATTCGCACGAATGTATCCATTCTAATTCATTTGTACGATCCATTCTAATTCATTAATTTGATCCATTCTAATTCATTTGTACGATCCATTCTAATTCACTCATACTATCCATTCTAATACATTCATACGATCCATTCTAATTCATTTGCACGAATATATCTATTCTAATTCATTCGTACGATCACGAATGTATCCATTCTAGTTCATTCGTACGATCTATTCTAATTCATTCGTACGATCCATTCTAATTCATTCATACGATCTATTCTAATTCATTCATACAATCCATTCTAATTCTTTCACACGATCCATTCTAAGTCATTCGTACGATTCATTCGTAGGATCCATTCTAATTCATTCGTATGATCCATTCTAATTCATTCGTACGATCCATTATAATTCATTCGCACGATCCATTCTAATTCATTCGTACAATCCATTCTAATTCATTCGCACGATCCATTCTAATTCATTCTAATTCATTCGTACGATCCATTCTACGATCCATTCTAACTCATTCGTATATTCCATTCTAATTCATTAGCACGATCCATGCTAATGAATTAGAATGGATCGTACGATCCAATCTAATTCATTCATACGATCCATTCTTACTCATTCGTATGATCCATTCTAATTCAATCATACGATCCATTCTAATTCATTCGTACGATCCATTCTAATTCCTTCGTACGATCCATTCTAATTCATTCGTACGATCCATTCTAATTCATTCGTACGATCCATTCTAATTCCTTCGTACGATCCATTCTAATTCATTCATACGATCCATTCTAATTCATTCTAATTCATTCGCACGATCCATTCTAATTAATTTGTACGATCCATTCTAATTCATTCATACGATCCATTCTAATTCATTCGCACGAATGTATCCATTCTAATTCATTCGTACGATCCATTCTAATTCATTAACACGTGCAAATGAATTAGAATGGATCGTATGAATGCATTAGAATGGATCGTGCGAATGAATTAGAATGGATTGTACGAATGAATTAGAATGGATCGTACGAATGAACTAGAATGGATACATTCGTGCGAATGAATTAGAATGGATCATACGAATGAATTAGAATGGATCGTACGTACGATCCATTCTAATGGATACATTTGTGCGAATGAATCTAAATGGATTGTATGAATGAATTACAATGGATCGTACGAATGAATTAGAATGGATCGTACGAATGAACTAGAATGGATACATTCGTGCGAATGAATTAGAATGGATCGTACGAATGAATTAAAATGGATCGTACGAATGAATTAGAATGGATCTTACGAATGAATTAGAATGGATCGTACGAATGAATTAGAATGGATCGTACGAATGAATTAGAATGGATACATTCGTGCGAATGAATTAGAATGGATCGGATGAATGAATTAGAATGGATCGTACGAATGAATTAGAATGGATCGTACGAATGAATTAGAATGGATCGTACGAATAAATTAGAATGGATACATTCGTCCGAATGAATTAGAATGGATCGTACGAATGAATAAGAATGGATCGTACGAATGTATTAGAATAGATTGTACGAATGAATTAGAATGGATTAGACGAATGAATTAGAATGGATCGTGTGAAAGAATTAGAATGGATTGTATGAATGAATTAGAATGGAACGTATGAATGAATTAGAATGGATCGTGCGAATGAATTTGAATGGATCGTACGAATTCATTCTAATTCATTCATACAATCCATTCTAATTCTTTCACACGATCCATTTTAATTCATTCGTAGGATCCATTCTAATTCATTCTTACAATCTATTCTATTTCATTCGTACGATCCATTCTTACTCATTCGTATGATCCATTCTAATTCATTCGGACGAATGTATCCATTCTAATTTATTCGTACGATCCATTCTAATTCATTCGTACGATCCATTCTAATTCATTCGTACGATCCATTCTAATTCATTCGTAAGATCCATTCTAATTCATTCGCACAAATGTATCCATTCTAATTCATTCGTACGAAGGAATTAGAATGGATCGTACGAATGAATTAGAATGGATCGTACGAATGAATTAGAATAGATCGTACGAATGAATTAGAATGGATCGTACGAATGAATTAGAATGGATATATTCATGCAAATGAATTAGAATGGATCGTATGAATGTATTAGAATGAATCGTATAAGTGAATTAGAATGGATCGTACGAATGAATTAGAATGGATCGTATGAATGAATTAGAATGGTTACATTCGTGCGAATGAATGAGAATAGATTGTACGAATGAATTAGAATGGATCGTACGAATAAATTAGAATGGATCGTGGGAATGAATTAGAATGGATCGTACGAATGAATTAGAATGGATCCACCGAATGAGTTAGAATGGATCATACGAATGATCCATTCTAATTCATTCATACGATCCATTCTAATTCATTTGCACGAATATATCCATTCTAATTCATTCGTACGATCCATTCTAATTCTTTCGTACGATCCATTCTAATTCCTTCGTACGATCCATTCTAATTCCTTTGTACAATCCATTCTATTTCATTCGTATGATCCATTGTAATTCCTTCGTACGATCCATTCTAATTCCTTCGTATCCATTCTAATTCACTCATACGATCCATTCTAATTCATTCATACGATCTATTCTAATTCATTCATACAATCCATTCTAATTCTTTCACACGATCCATTCTAATTCATTCGTACGATCCATTCTAATTCATTCGCACAATCCTTTCTATTTCATTCGTACGATCCATTCTTACTCATTGGTACGATCCATTCTAATTCATTCGCACGAATGTATCCATTCTAATTTATTCGTACGAATGAATTAGAATGGATCGTACGAATGAATTAGAATGGATCGTGCGAATGAATTAGAATGGATCGTGCGAATGAATTAGAATGGATCGTACGAATGAACTAGAATGGATACATTCATGCGAATGAATTAGAATGGATCGTACGAATGAATTAGAATGGATCATACGAATGAATTAGAATGGATCTTACGAATGAATTAGAATGGATCGTATGAATAAATTAGAATGGATTGTATGAATGGTTTAGAATGGATACATTCATGCGAATGAAATTAGAATGGATCGTACGAATGAATTAGAATGGATCAAATGAATGAATTAGAATGGTTACATTCATGCGAATGAATTAGAATGGATCGTACGAATGGATTAGAATGGATCGTACGAATGGAATAGAATGGATACATTCGTGCGAATGAATTAGATTGGATCATACGAATGAGTAAGAATGGATCGTACGAATGAAATAGAATGGATTAGAATGTATTAGAATGGATCGTACGAATGAACTAGAATGGATACATTCGTGCGAATGAATTAGAATGGATCGTACGAATGAATTATAATGGATCTCACGAATGAATTAGAATGGATCGTACGAATGAATTAGAATGGATCATACGAATAAATTAGAATTGATACATTCGTGCGAATGAATTTGAATGGATCGGACGAATGAATTAGAATGGATCGTACGCTCGAATGTATCCATTCTAATCCATTCGTACGATCCATTCTAATCCATTCGTACGATCAATTCTAATTCATTCGCATGAATGTAACCATTCTAATTCATTCATTTGATCCATTCTAATTCATTCGTACGATCCATTCTAATTCATTCATACGATCCATTCTAATTCATTCGTACGATCCATTCTAATTCATTCATACAATCCATTCTAATTCATTCGCACGATCCATTCTAATTCATTTATACGATCCATTCTAATTCATTCATACGATCTATTCTAATTCATTCGCACGAATGTATCCATTCTAATTCATTCGCATGAATGTATCGATTCTAATTCATTCGTACGATCCATTCTAATTCATTCGCCCGATCCATTCTAATTCATTCGTATGATCAATTCTAATTCATTCGCACGAATGTATCCATTCTAATTCATTCGTACGATCCATTCTAATTCATTCATTGGATCCATTCTAATTCATTCATACAATCCATTCTAATTTATTCGCACGAATGTATCCATTCTAATTTATTCGTACGATCAGTTCTAATTCATTCACAAAATCTATTCTAATTCATTCATACGATCCATTCTAATTCATTCACACGAATGTATCCATTCTAATTCATTCATATGATCCATTCTAATTCATTCGTACGATCCATTCTAATTCACTCATACGATCCATTCTAATACATTCATACGATCTATTCTAATACATTCATACGATCCATTCTAATTCATTTGCACGAATATATCCATTCTAATTCATTCGTACGATCCATTCTAATTCCTTCTTACGATCCATTCTAATTCATTCGTATGATCTATCCTATTTCATTCGTACGATCCATTCTTACTCATTCGTACGATCCATTCTAATTCATTCGTCCGATCCATTCTAATTCATTCGCACGAATGTATCCATTCTAATTCATTCGTACGATCCATTCTAATTCATTCGCACGATCCATTCTAATTTATTCGTACGATCCATTCTAATTTTTTCACACGATCCATTCTAATTCATTCGTACGATCCATTCTAATTCATTCGCACGATCCATTCTAATTCATTCGTACAATCCATTCTAATTCATTCATACAATCCATTCTAATTCATTCGTACGATCCATTCTAATTCATTCGCACAAATGTATCCATTCTAATTCATTCATACGATCCATTCTAATTCATTTGCACGATCTATTCTAATTCATTCGTACGATCCATTCTAATTCATTCGTACGATCCATTCTAATTCATTCGTATGATCCATTCTAATTCATTCGTATATTCCATTCTAATTCATTCGCACGATCCATTCATTCGTACGATCCATTCTAATTCAAGATCGTACGAATGAATTAGAATGGATACATTCGTGCGAATGAATTAGAATTGATCGTACGAATGAATTAGAATGGATCGTGCGAATGAATTAGAATGGATCGTACGAATGAATTAGAATGGATCGTACGAATGAACTAGAATGGACACATTCGTGCGAATGAATTAGAATGGATCATACGAATGAATTAGAATGGATCGTACGAATGAATTAGAATGGATCTTACGAATGAATTAGAATGGATCGTACGAATGAATTAGAATGGATCGTACGAATGAATTAGAATGGATATATTCGTGCGAATGAATTAGAATGGATCGTACGAATGAATTAGACTGGATTGTACGAATGAATTTGAATGGATACATTTGTGCGAATAAATCTAAATAGATTGTATGAATGAATTACAATGGATCGTACGAAAGAATTAGAATGGATCGTACGAATGAATTAGAATAGCTCATACGAATGAATTAGAATGAATCGTATGAATGAATTAGAATGGTTACATTCGTGCGAATGAATTAGAATAGATCGTACGAATGAATTAGAATGGATCGTATGAATAAATTAGAATGGATCGTGGGAATGAATTAGAATGGATCATACGAATGAATTAGAATGGATCCACCGAATGAGTTAGAATGGATCATACAAATGAATTAGAATGGATTGTACGAATGAATTAGAATGGATTGTGCGAATGAATTAGAATGGATCGTATGAATGAATAAGAATGGATCTTACGAATGAATTAGAATGGATCGTGCGAATGAATCAGCATTAACCGTACGAATGTATTAGAATGTATCGTACGAATGAATTAGAATGAATCGTACGATCCATTCTAATTCATTCGTATGATCCATTCTAATTCATTCGCACGAATGTATCCATTCTAGTTCATTCGTACGATCCATTCTAGTTCATTCGTACGATCCATTCTAATTCATTCGTACGGTCCATTCTAATTCATTCGTATGATCCATTCTAATTAATTCGTATGATCCATTCTAATTCATTCGTACGATCCATTCTAATTCATTCATACAATCCATTCTAATTCATTCGCACGAATGTATCCATTCTAATTAATTCGTACGATCCATTCTAATTCATTCGTATTATCCATTCTTATTCAGTCGCACGATCCAGTCTAATGGATTCGCACGATCCATTCTAATTCATTTGCACGAATGTATCCATTCTAATTCATACGATCGTGTGAATGAATTAGAATGGTTACATTCGTGCGAATGAATTAGAATGGATCATACGAATGGATTAGAATGGATCGTACGAATGGATTAGAATGGATACATTCGTGCGAATGAATTAGAATGGATTGTATGAATGAATTAGAATGGATCGTACGATCCATTCGAATTCATTCGTACAATCCATTCTAATTCATTCGTACGATCCATTCTAATTCATTCGTACGAATGTATCCATTCTAATTCATTTGCACGATCCATTCTAATTCATTCCTATGATCTATTCTAATTCATTCGTACGATCCATTCTAATTCATTCATACGATCCATTATACGGTCCATTCTAATTCATTCGTATATTCCATTCTAATTCATTAGCACGATCCAATCTAATTCATTCATACGATCCATTCTTACTCATTCGTATGATCCATTAAAATTCAATCGTACGATCCATTCTAATTCATTCGTATGATCCATTCTAATTCCTTCGTACGATCCATTCTAATTCATTCGTACGATCCATTCTAATTACTTCGTACGATCCATTCTAATTCATTCGTACGATCCATTCTTATTCATTTGCGCAATCTATTCTAATTCATTCGTACGATCCATTCTAATTCATTCGTACGATCCATTCTAATTCATTCATACAATCCATTCTAATTTATTTACACGAATGTATCCATTCTAGTTCATTCGTACGATCCATTCTAATTCATTAGCACAATCTATTCTAATTCATTCATACGATCCATTCTAATTCATTCGCACGAATGTATCCATTCTAATTCATTCATACGATCCATTCTACTTCATTCGTACTATCCGTTCTAATTCACTCATACGATCCATTCTAATTCATTCATACGATCCATTCTAATTCATTTGCACGAATATATCCATTCTAATTCATTCGTACGATCCATTCTAATTCCTTCGTACGATCCATTCTAATTCCTTCGTACGATCCATTCTGATTCCTTCGTACGATCCATTCTATTTCATTCGTATGATCCATTCTAATTCCTTCGTACGATCCATTCTAATTCCTTCGTATCCATTCTAATTCACTCATACGATCCATTCTAATTCAGTCGTACGATCCATTCTAATTCATTCATACAATCCATTCTAATTCATTCGCACGAATGTATCCATTCTAATTCATTCGTACGATCAGTTCTAATTCATTCACAAAATCTATTCTAATTCATTCATACGATCCATTCTAATTCATTCACACGAATGTATCCATTCTAATTCATTTATACGATCCATTCTAATTCATTCGTACGATCCATTCTAATTCACTCATACGATCCATTCTAATACATTCATACGATCCATTCTAATTCATTTGCACGAATATATCCATTCTAATTCATTCGTACGATCCATTCTAATTCCTTCGTACGATCCATTCTAATTCATTCGTACGATCTATTCTAATTCATTCGTCCGATCCATTCTAATTCATTCGCACGAATGTATCCATTCTAATTCATTTGTACGATCCATTCGAATTCATTCGTTTGATCCATTCTAATTCATTCATTTGATCCATTCTAATTCATTCGTACGATCCATTCTAATTGATTCGTCCGATCCATTATAATTCATTCGCACGAATGTATCCATTCTAATTCATTCGTACGATCCATTCTAATTCATTCGTACGATCCATTCTAATTCATTCGTAAGATCCATTATAATTCATTCGTACGATCCATTCTAATCCATTCGCACGAATGTATCCATTCTAGTTCATTCGTACGATCCATTCTAATTCATTCGTACGATCCATTCTAATTCATTCGTACGATCAATTCTAATTCATTCGCACGAATGTATCCATTTAATTCATTCGTACGATCCTGAATTAGAATGGATCGTACGAATGAATTAGAATGGATACCTTTGTGCATATGAATTAGAATGGATCGTACGAATGAATTAGAATGGATCATATTAATGAATTAGAATGGATCGTACGAATGAATTAGAATGGATACATTCGTGCGAATGAATTAGAATGGATCGTGCGAATCAATTGGACTGGATCGTGCGAATGAATAAGAATAGATCATACGAATGAATTAGAATGGATCGTACGAATTAATTAGAATGGATACATTCGTGCGAATGAATTAGAATCGATTGTATGAATGAATTAGAATGGATCGTACGAATGAATTAGAATGGATCGTATGAATGAATTAGAATGAATCGTATGAGTGAATTAGAACGGATAGTACGAATGAAGTAGAATGGATCGTATGAATGAATTAGAATGGATACATTCGTGCGAATGAATTAGAATGGATCGTATGAATGAATTAGAATAGATTATGCGAATGAATTAGAATGGATCGTACAACTGAATTAGAATGGATCGTACAAATGAATTAGAATGGATCTTACGAATGAATTAGAATGGATCGAACGAATGAGTAAGAATGGATCGTACGAATAAAATAGAAAGGATTGTACGAATGAATTAGAATGGATTCGTACGAATGAATTAGAATGGATACATTCGTTCGAATGAATTAGAATGGATCGTACGAATGAATTAGAATGGATCGTACGAATGAATTAGAATAGATTGTGCGAATGAATTAGAATGGATCGTGCGAATGAAATAGATTGGATACAAATGAATTAGAATGGATCATACGAATGAATTAGAATGACGATCCATTCTTACTCATTCGTATGATCCATTCTAATTTATTCGCACGAATGTATCCATTCTAATTCATTCGTACGTCTAATTCATTCGTACGGTCCATTATAATTCATTCGCATAATCCATTCTATTTCATTCGTACAATCCATTCTAATTCATTCGTACGATCCATTCTAATTCATTCGTCCGATCCATTCTAATTCATTCGCACGAATGTATCCATTCTAATTCATTCGTACGATCCATTCTAATTCATTCGTACGATCCATTCGATTGTGCGAATGAATTAGAATGGACCGTACGAATGAATTAGAATGGATACATTCATGCGAATGAATTAGAATGGATCGGACGAATGAATTAGAATGGATCGTACGAATGAATTAGAATGGATTGTATGAATGAATTAGAATGGATCGTACGAATGAATTAGAATGGATCGTGCGAATAAATTAGAATGGATCGTACGAATGAATTAGAATGGATCGTGTGAAAGAATTAGAATGGATGAAACGAATGAATTAGAATGGATCGTGCGAATGAATTAGAATGGATCGTATGAATGAATTAGAATAGATTTTGTGAATGAATTAGAACTGATCGTACGAATGAATTAGAATGGATCGTACAAATGAATTAGAATGGATACATTTGTGCGAATGAATTAGAATGGATCGTACGAATGAATTAGAATGGATCGTATGAATGAATTAGAATGGATACATTCGTGCGAATGAATTAGAATGGATCGTGCGATTCCATTAGACTGGATCGTGCGAATGAATAAGAATGGATCATACGAATGAATTAGAATGGATCGTACGAATTAATTAGAATGGATACATTCGTGCGAATGAATTAGAATGGATTGTATGAATGAATTAGAATGGATCGTACGAATGAATTAGAATGGATCATACGAATTAATTAGAATGGATCATACGAATGAATTAGAATGGATCGTACGAATGAATTAGAATGGATCGTACGAATGAACTAGAATGGATCGTACGAATAAATTAGAATGGATACATTCGTCCGAATGAATTAGAATGGATCATACGAATGAGTAAGAATGGATCGTACGAATGAAATAGAATAGATTGTACGAATGATTTAGAATGGATCCTACGAATGAATTAGAATAGATCGTGTGAAAGAATTAGAATAGATTGTATGAATGAATTAGAATGAATTCGTACGATCCATTCGAATTTATTCGCACGATCCATTCTAATTCATTCATACGATCCATTCTAATTCATTCATACAATCCATTCTAATTCTTTCACACAATCCATTCTAATTCATTCGTAGGATCCATTCTAATTCATACGTACAATCTATTCTATTTCATTCGTACGATCCATTCTTACTCATTCGTATGATCCATTCTAATTCATTCGGATGAATGTATCCATTCTAATTTATTCGTACGATCCATTCTAATTCATTCGTACGATCCATTCTAATTCATTCGTCCGATCCATTCTAATTCATTCGCACGAATGTATCCATTCTAATTCATTCGTACGGTACATTCTAATTCATTCGTACAATCTATTCTATTTCATTCGTACGATCCATTCTTACTCATTCGTATGATCCATTCTAATTCATTCGGACGAATGTATCCATTCTAATTTATTCGTATGATCCATTCTAATTCATTCGTACGATCCATTCTAATTCACTCATACAATCCATTCTAATTCTTTCATACAATCCATTCTAATTCTTTCGTGTCACACGATCCATTCTAATTCATTCGTACGCACCATTGTAATTCATTAGCACGATCCATGCTAATTCATTCGTTCGATCAATTCTAATTCATTAGCACGATCCATTCTAATTCATTCGTATGATCCATTCTAATTCATTCGCATGATCCATTCTAATTCATTCATAGGATCCATTCTAATTCATTCATACAATCCATTCTTATTCATTCATACAATCCATTCTAATTCTTTCACACGATCCATTCTAATTCATTCGTAGGATCCATTCTAATTCATTCGTACAATCTATTCTATTTCATTCGTACGATCCATTCTTACTCATTCGTATGATCCATTCTAATTCATTCGGACGAATGTATCCATTCTAATTTATTCATATGATCCATTCTAATTCATTAGTACGATCCATTCTATTTCATTCGTACGATCCATTCTTACTCATTCGTACGATCCATTCGAATTCATTCGCACGATCCATTCTAATTCATTCATACGATCCATTCTAATTCGTTCATACAATCCATTCTAATTCTTTCACACGATCCATTCTAATTCATTCGTAGGATCCATTCCAATTCATTCGTACAATCTACTCTATTTCATTCGTACGATCCATTCTTACTCATTCGTATGATCCATTCTAATTCATTCGGACGAATGTATCCATTCTAATTCATTCGTACGATCCATTCTAATTCATTCGTATGATCCATTCTAATTAATTTGTATGATCCATTCTAATTCATTCGTACGATCCATTCTAATTCATTCATACAATCCATTCTAATTCATTCGCACGAATGTATCCATTCTAATTAATTCGTACGATCCATTCTAATTCATTCGTATGATCCATTCTAATTCATTCGTACGATCCATTCTAATTCATTCGCACGATCTGTTCTTATTCATTCGCACAATCTATTCTAAACCATTCATACGATCCATTCTAATTTATTCGTACGATCCATTCTAATTCATTCGTAAGATCCATTCTAATTCATTCGTACGATCCATTTTAATTCATTTGTATGATCCATTCTAATTCATTCGCACGAATATATCCATTCTAGTTCATTCGTACGATCCATTCTAATTCATTCATACGATCCATTCTAATTCATTCACACGATCCATTCTAATCCATTCGTACGATCCATTCTAATTCATTCGCACGAATGTATCCATTCTAATTCATTCGTACATACGATCCATTCTAATTCATTCGTACGATCCATTCTAATTCATTCGCACGATCTGTTCTTATTCATTCGCACAATCCATTCTAATTCATTCGCACGAATGTATCCATTCTAATTCATTCTTACGATCCATTCTAATTCATGTGCACAAAGGTATCCATTCTAATTCATTCGTACGATCCATTCTAATTCAGGATCATACGAATGAATTAGAATGGATACATTCGTGCGAATGAATTAGAATGGATCATACGAATGAGTAAGAATGGATCGTACAAATGAAATAGAATAGATTGTACGAATGAATTAGAATGGATCCTACGAATGAATTAGAATGGATCGTGTGAAAGAATTAGAATGGATTATATGAATGAATTAGAATGGATCGTACGAATGAATTAGAATGGATCGTACGAATGAATTAGAATGGATACATTCGTGCGAATGAATTAGAATTGATCGTACGAATGAATTAGAATGGATCGTGCGAATGAATTAGAATGGATCGTACGAATGAATTAGAATGGATCGTACGAATGAACCAGAATGGATACATTCGTGCGAATGAATTAGAATGGATCGTACGAATGAATTAGAATGGATCGTACGAATGAATTAGAATGGATCTTACGAATGAATTAGAATGGATCGTACGAATGAATTAGAATGGATCGTACGAATGAATTAGAATGGATACATTCGTGCGAATGAATTAGAATGGATCGGACGAATGAATTAGAATGGATCATACGAATGAATTAGAATGGATCGTACGAATGAATTAGAATGGATCGTATGAATAAATTAGAATGGATACATTCGTCCGAATGAATTAGAATAGATCATACGAATGAGTAAGAATGGATCGTACGAATGAAATAGAATGGATCGTACGAATGAACTAGAATGGATACATTCGTGCAAATGAATTAGAATGGATCGTACGAATGAATTAGAATGGATCGTACGAATGAATTAGAATGTATCGTACGAATGAATTAGAATGGATCGTATGAATGAATTAGAATGGATCGGACGAATGAATATGAATGGATCGTACGAATGAATTAGAATGGATCGTACGAATGAATTAGAATGGATCGTACGAATAAATTAGAATGGATACATTCGTCCGAATGAATTAGAATGGATCATACGAATAAATTAGAATGTATCGTACGAATGAATTAGAATGGATCATATTAATGAATTAGAATGGATCGTACGAATGAATTAGAATGGATACATTCGTGCGAATGAATTAGAATGGATCGTGCACGAATGTATCCATTCTAATTCATTCGTACGATCCATTCTGCACAAAGGTATCCATTCTAATCCATTCGTAGGATCCATTCTAATCCATTCGTTCGATCCATTCTAATTCATTCGTACGATCCATTCTAATTTATTCGCTCGAATGTATCCATTCTAATCCATTCGTACGATCCATTCTAATCCATTCGTACGATCTATTCTAATTCATTCGCATGAATGTAACTATTCTAATTCATTCATTTGATCCATTCTAATTCATTCGTACGATCCATTCTAATTCATTCGTCCGATCCATTCTAATTCATTCGCACGAATGTATCCATTCTAATTAATTCGTACGATCCATTCTAATTCATTCGTACGATCCATTCTAATTCACTCGTAAGATCCATTCTAATTCATTCGTACGATCCATTCTAATTCATTCGTACGATCCATTCTAATTCATTCGCACGAATGTATCCATTCTAGTTCATTCGTATGATCCATTCTAATCCATTCGTACGATCCATTCTAATTCATTCGCATGAATGTAACCATTCTAATTCATTCATTTGATCCATTCTAATTCATTCGTACGATCCATTCTAATTCATTCGTCCGATCCATTCTAATTCGTTCGCACGAATGTATCCATTCTAATTCATTCGCACGATCCATTCTAATTCATTCGTATGATCCATTCTAATTCATTCATACGATCCATTCTAATTCATTCATAGGATCCATTCTAATTCATTCGTACAATCTATTCTATTTCATTCGTACGATCCATTCTTACTCATTCATATGATCCATTCTAATTCATTCGGACGAATGTATCCATTCTAATTTATTCGTACGATCCATTCTAATTCACTCATACGATCCATTCTTACTCATTCGTACGATCTGTGGGGGATAATCTTCGTGCCGACCCGAAGACTCTCGCAGCACCAGTCAATTGAAGGTTCGAGTTGAAGATCGTTGATCGATCTGTCAATTGGAGTTGAAGTTACCTCTTTCGATATGTAAACAGAGAGGCAATCAGAGAGAGTTTGACACAAGAGATTGATCTCGGAGTTCAGCCGAAGCCTACGTCTCCGTGCTATAGGGAGCAACCCGAATTCACTAACACTTATGCTGGAGTGATCTCGACAGGCCGAGTATCACTGTAAACACTGATCTCTTCGAGAGAAAAAGAAGATCAAAGAGAGGTGGAAGATGGGAAGTTGGAAGTCTCAGAGCTCTGGTTTTAGAACTGAGAATTCGATCCTTTTACATTTGAAGGCTCTGCTATTTATAGGATTCCCGGGGAGGAATTCCGGGGCAAATGGCGGTTTTCTGCTGTCGTATCTGGGGATTCTCCAGGTAAAGCTAGCGGGCCCCGCCATCGTCTTCTGGGGGATTCCACAGGCTCGTGGACCTTCCGGGCAGGGCCGGTGGGTCCCGCGGTGGTCCTCGTGGGCCTACCAGGCAGGGCCGATGGGTCCCGTGGTAGTCTTCGTGGGCCTACCAGGCAGGGCCGGTGGGTCCCGTGGTAGTCTTCGTGGGCCCACCAGGCAGGGCCGGTGGGTCCCGCGGTAGTTGGTAAACTTCTGCCAAAATTTGCACCCACAGTTACCCCCTCCAAGTTAGCTAGAGTTCGTTCTGGCTGGCTTGGATTTGGTGCAAAAAATAGCAACCCCCTGTCGCAAAAGGCACGAAGAAGCTTGTCGAGTGATCGGCAAAAAACCTTGGTTTTTTGCCAGATCCAGTAGAAATTTGACCGATCGAATGATTTTTGCCGATCGGACAAGTTTGTCCGATCGGTAAAAAATTATCCGGTCAAGGTTCAAGTGATCGGCAAAAAACCTTGGTTTTTTGCCAGATCCAGTAGAAATTTGACCGATCGAATGATTTTTGCCGATCGGACAAGTTTGTCCGATCGGTAAAAAATTATCCGGTCAAGGTTCAAGTGATCGGCAAAAAACCTTGGTTTTTTGCCAGATCCAGTAAAAATTTGACCGATCGAATGATTTTTGCCGATCGGACAAGTTTGTCCGATCGGTAAAAAATTATCCGGTCAAGGTTCAAGTGATCGGCAAAAAACCTTGGTTTATTGCCAGATCCAGTAGAAATTTGACAGATTAGTTGAAAGTTTTGAACCTGCCCTTAGAGAGGGTTTCGTAACTGTTCCGTTCTTCGATCTTCTGGCAGAGTTTTGATCATTGATGGAGTTTGATCTTTCCTGTTTTGAGTCTTTGGTTGGTTTGAATGAGGCTTTTGACCGGCGGTCCGGTTTACTCAGACCGGTGGCTCGCTTGGACCGTTTGGTTCACGTGGACCGGTGGTCCGACGTTTCGTCTGGTCCGACGGTTCGCCTGATTTTGCGCTTGCTATGGATGGATGCCACGTGTTCCTGCAAAAACACGCGATTTGATACAGTGAAGACACGTGTCTTCTCGATTTGCGTACCTGTTTTACCCTGGGTATATGAGTTCCACTGGCTGTCATTTTTATCTCACGCTTCCAAAATTTTTCGAAGTCCAGACTCTTTTGCTCCCGATTTCTGCTTTTGCTCGATCGATCAAATGGCATCTTCGGGAAGTTCGAAGAAGTCAGGCGGGGTCCCTTCGAAGAGGAAAGGGAAGGAGATTGTTGAGGTTCTATCCCCTCCGAAGGGTCGAGGCAAGGGCAAGGCCGCACTTGCCGAACTTGGACAGCTGGGCAAAAGGCACCAAGGGGTTGGGTTTGCTTCAGCGCCATCGAGGCCAGAGCATATCCCTAAAGTAAAGTTTGTTCTGGGCCCGCTCATGTCTCTGTCAGAGGAAACTGAGTACGTGTACAATACTGGTGGCGAGTTCACAGATTCAAAGAGGAAGAAGTGGCAGACATTGCTCTCTTTCTTCACCGAAGGGAGGGTGCAACCTTCGCTCCCCAGTATTCAGACTGCATTCGGCATTGACAAGAAGACCGTCTTCACCAGCTTTGCTAGTAATGAGAAGGTCATGGGAACCATTGTGACCATCGGCCAACTCAACTGCGGTCTGCGTCTACCTTTGCCACCCTTTGCGGCAAGGTTATTGAACACTTGTGGCCTTTGCCCGGGGCAGGTCACTGGGAACGCTTGGAGAATTATCTACGCATTTTGCCACGTAGAGTCAGATTTCCAGGAGGACTTGAAGGCGTGCTACTCCAGCATCCCAGAAGGTGAAGATGCTCGGATCGAGCTGGGATATTTTTTCTTCCACTATCGTTGGTCTTGGAGGAAGGATAGTCCGTTCTACAGCTTGACCGGTGTATCTCCACTGCGCCCACTAACTGATACAGTCCCTTCGGACAAATTATACACTGATTGGCCCATCTCTGTTACCGGCGCATGGACACCCATCTCAGTGCCTGATACCCCCCGAGGCGAAGTGCACGAAGCAGTGAAGATGTACTGCGAGGGAGGCATCTTTGCCTGGACCTCCGAGAGGGCTGGAGCTATTGACAACTTATTTCTTGAGTTGACCTGTGGAACCAGGTCGTGGAAACAGTTCTCCAACTGCCCAGTGAGATATGGCAAGGCCAATCTCCTCCACCGATCAAAGGATAGATACGAGGACAATGAAGTCCTATATTCTGACTATGAGGAAGACCCTCATTCGGGTAAGATTATCCGGAAGATTCGGGCCGAGAAGAAAATCTATACTGCAAGGCACCGATTGCCTACCGTGGAGGAGAAACTGGTGATCCAAAGAGGCCCAGTGAAGAAAAAACGAAAAATCCTCATCAAGCAAAAGGAAGATGAAGACCAAGGGAAGAAAAATGAAGAAGAAGAAGAAAAGAAGGGGAGCGTCGAGGAAGACGAAGAAACTGAGAATGTCAGCCACGACAACAGTGGTAATGACGAAGACGAGGATGGGGACGGCGAGAATGATCTGTCTTCTACCCCCTCTGGTGGAGATGGTGAGAACGGGGGTGGTGAGGAAGAAATTCCTCCCACCCCCACTGGTGGTGCAACAAGGGAAGACTCAATTCCTATTCCCATTGACGAGGTTAAAGCCCGTCAAATGGAAGAAGTTCTCGACACAGAAGGTGATGGCCCAAAGGCGGTTCCCACCTATAAGTTTGATGAGTTGAAGAAGCCGCTGCGCTTCAAAATAAAGTTGTCGAGGAGTGGTGGGGTTGGAAGCAACCCCACACCCCTCGATCAAATTCCACCTGAAGTACCCCGCCTCGAAGGAGCGACAACGAGCGGGGGTATAGAGGTTGAGCAACCCCCACCCCCCTCTCAGTCTCTGGCTGAGGAGGTGGCTGCCATGGTGGCGGGACTCATCCAGCCAGGCGGGCCACAGGAGGAAGAAAGAGTCTCACCTCCCCGGGATGCTCCCTCTCCTATCCATTTGGAGAGGGAAAGTCGCGTGGGCGATGGAGCTACTCAACCTCAGCCAGCGCCGGTCCCTACTCAGGAGAAATCGACCCCTCAGGGTGGTTCCGATCGCCGAAAGGGTAAGGAGCCAAGGGTTGAAGCCTCAGGTAATTGTACTAACTTGCCATGATTTTCTTGCCTCTGAAGACTGGAAATAATCTAACACTTTGACCTCTCGTGTTGATTGCAGGTGCGCCTGTTGGCTCGACCCCGAAGATGAAGAGTTTGGGTGATGTTGACATCAACCACCCCACAGCTGTGATCCGGAAACTCTGCAATCTTCCAGGGGCTACTCTGGATGAAGCTTTCGACAGGCTCGAACTGGTGGTAAGTGCATCTGCTCGATCGATCATTTGAGTTGTATCTTCAGAATAATTCTAACTCTTTTGTTTTTCTGCAAAACTCAGCAGTTTTGAATGTCGCGACCAAGCTCTCCATGAAGGCGGGAGCGAAAGAAGCTTCAGCTGAAGTATCCCGCTTAACTGCTGAACTGGAGGCTGTAAGCGAGGAGAGGGATAAGCTGAGGGAGGTTCTAACCTCAAAGAAGGAGTCACTGAAGGCCAAGATTGAGGCCCTTCGCCAAGAAAAATTGGAGAGCCAAAGATGGAAAAAGGGTTATGAAGCTCGGGGACACGAGCTTGAAGAGTTGAAGAATCGATTCTTCAAGGTCGAGAACTTGGGCTTCGATCGTGTGGCTCGAATAAAGAAGCTGGAGGCTCAACTTGCGGCTTCAGCAGAGACTCATAAGAAGGAGCTGGAGCATACGCGGAGTGAGTGCAAGAGCTACAGGGAAACAGCTGAGAAGGCAGCAGAAGCGCTCAGGGTCCATGTTGCCAGTGTCCGATCCTCTAAGGCATCAGTGGCGAGAAAAGCTCGTCCTGGATCTGAGGGGGAGAAGTCGCGCGCACAGAGTGTGGCCAAGCCTTGAGACTTTTCTTCTTCTTCGTTGTTGTACTTGTAAACTTTTGATATATAATAGCTCACTTCTGTACTTGACTTGGCAAATTTTGATATTAATAAAAATCTTTTTGAGTGTTTGAAAGTTGGATGTCCCTTGAGTTGAATGCCTTTGAATCTTATGTTCTGGATAGCATTAGCATAGATACAATCTTTTGAATGCAAGGGATCGAGTCGCAACTCGATTACCCAAACTTGTTGTAACTTGAAATTTGAATTTGAATCCGTGCAACACTTGTATGTAAGGGGTTGAGTCGCAACTCAAGCACCTAAACTTATTGCAACTTGAAAATTGAAACTTGAATTCGTGTAACAATTGAATGTGAGGGGTTGAGTCGCAACTCAAGCACCCAAACTTGTTAGACGATATCGAAATTGATTGAAATTGAACATTGAAACTTGAAGGTCAGTTTAACATTTGCTAGTAAGGGGTTGAGTCGCAACTCTAACATCCAAACTTGTTAAAAGACTTTAACTTGAATATGGTCAGTTTTTAACATTTGCTAGTAAGGGGTTGAGTTACAACTCTAACACCCAAACTTGTTAAAAGACCTGGTAACTTGAATTTGAAGCTGCTTTAGAACTTGAATTGAAAAGCTGAACACTTGCACATTTGAACATTTGAAAGAGAACTTTATTCATCACAGAATTTACATCATGGGTAGAACATCTTGAGGTGTCTAGAATTCCAAGCTCGAGGCAATCTATCTCCTTCTGGTGTGATCAGTCTGTAAGAACCTTTGCCTCCTACTGATTCAACGATATATGGACCTTCCCAGTTGGGAGCAAGCTTCCCACTGCTGTGTTCTTTAGTGTTGTAAAAAACTGCTCTGAGAACTAGGCTGCCCACTGGGAACTGTCTCTTGTAGACTTTTTCATCGTAGGCTCTTTTGATCTTCTGCTGGTACTTGGCCACACGAAGTGATGCTTGATCTCGTAATTCTTCGGAGAAGTCTAGATCATTGATCCGAAGTTCTTCATTGATTCCTTCTTCAACTGCTTTGGTCTTCAAAGTACTTGATATATTTTCTGTTGGGAGTACTGCTTCCGATCCATATGTTAGACGAAAGGGTGAGAACCCTGTTGATCTTCTCGGAGTTGTGCGATATCCCCAAAGAACTTCAGGTAGGACTTGCTCCCACAATCCTTTCTTGTCGCTGAGTTTCTTCTTGAGTATACCAAGAATAGCTCTATTGGAAGCTTCTGCTTGGCCATTGCATTGAGGGTACCTTGGAGTTGAATAGAATAGCTTGATACCGTTGTTCAGACAGAACTCTCGGAATTTATCGGAGTCAAATTGAGCTCCATTGTCAGCAACGAGAACTTGTGGCGTACCAAACCTTGAGAAGATATTGTGCCGAATGAATTTGATCACTTCGTCGTCAGTCTCTCGGAAGAGGGGCACAGCTTCAACCCATTTGGTGAAATAATCAGTGGCCAGCAGTAGATACTTCTTCTTGCTTGGAGTTTGAGGGAAAGGACCCAAAAAATCTAACCCCCATTGATGGAAAGGCCAGGGACTTGACAATTGATGAAGTTCATCTGCAGGGAGATGGATAGCTCGAGCGTGCCATTGGCAAGGTTCGCACCTTTGAACAACTTGTTGAGCATCCCTTGCCATTGTTGGCCAGTAGTACCCTTGTAGCTTTGTCTTAGCTTCAAGAGATCTTCCTCCCGAATGATTTCCACAAGTTCCAGAGTGGATATCAATTAGGATTGCCAGTGTTTGCTCGGGACCAAGGCACTTGAGCAATATCCCGTTGTGAGATTTGAAATATAAATCTTCACCTTGCAGAATGTAGCATGGGAGTTTTCTTTGAAGTCTTCGGGCTTGATTTGGATTTTCTGGCACTTTACCATGCTTGAAGAAGTCGAAAATTGATTGTCTCCAGTCTTCAAGCTGATCTCCACCCCAAGATTCTTTTGTAGTAGTAAGGATCTGTTGATCGGGGGTGATCTTGGGCACTTCTTGATAATCGATCTGTACTTGCCTTCCTCCGAGTGAGTCTCCAAGAACTGAGGCAACATTGGCTAAGGCATCTGCTTCTCGGTTCTCTTCTCTGGGGATTTGAATGAATTCAGCGCCAATAAAACGTTGTTGAAGACGTCGTACTAAGGCCAAGTAGAGTTGCATTCTTTCTTCGCGAGCTGTGTACTCTCCATTGATTTGTCTTATGATCAATTGGGAGTCGCTGTAGACGATAATTCGATCTACCCCCAGGGATTTCGCCATCTCGAGTCCAGAAATGAGTGCTTCGTATTCGGCTTCGTTATTGGTGGCAGTGAATCCGAGGAGAGTGGCCTTCTGGAGATGATCAAGTTCGGGGGATATCAATACTATCCCAGTTCCCGAACCGATCGAACTTGAAGCTCCATCAGTATAAAGCTTCCATGGAGGAGTTGCAGCAGTAGCTTCGAGATTTGGATCAATTTTTGTTGCAAGGTTGATTGGAGTATTGTCCTTATCTTCCAAGCGTATGTCGAAATCTTCTTCCCAAGTGATGGGGTCTTCAACTGGAAAATCAGCTAGAAAATCAGCAATAGCTTGACCTTTAATAGAAGTACGAGATTCGAAGTGAATCCCCAGGGAACTCATTTCGATCACCCATTTGGTCATTCGACCAGCTCGACCAGCTTTGTCAATGATATCTTTGAGCGAATGTTCTGAAATGATAGTGATCTGGTGAGAGACGAAGTATGGTTGAAGGCGACGCGATGCAGTGAGTAAGGCTAGGATGACCTTCTCGGTTTTTGAATAGTGAGTTTCAGCCGGAAGAAGAGTGTGACTGATATAATAGACTGGATGCTCGAAGCCTTCTCTTCTACTGACTAAGACTGCACTGATTGCTTGATTAGTTACGGCGAGATAGAGCCATAAGTCTTCTTGTGGAAGTGGAGCCGTCAAGATAGGAGCTTGCACCAGATATTTCTTGATGCTTTGAAATGCTTCTTCACAAATAGGACTCCATCCTGATGTATCCGCCTTTCGTAGTTTGTCGAAGAGAGGTTTACATTTGTCAGAAGACTTTGAGATGAACCGATTAAGGGCAGCAAGTCTTCCAGTGAGTCGCTGTACCTCCTTTCGATTGGTAGGTGATGGCATGTCGAGGATAGCTCGAATTTGATCGGGATTGGCTTCAATACCCCTCCTGGTCACAAGATGACCCAGGAATTTGCCAGATTGAACTCCGAAAGCGCACTTGGCTGGATTGAGCTTCATACGATACTTTCGAAGAACTTGAAAGGTTTCTGCCAGATCAGAAAGATGCTTGCTCCAAACGGAACTCTTGGTGAGGAGATCATCGACGTAGACTTCGACGTTGCGACCGATCTGTTCTTGGAACATTTTTGTGACTAACCTTTGATAGGTGGAACCAGCATTTTTGAGGCCGAATGGCATTACATTGTAGCAGTAGAGACCTCGGCTAGTCACGAAGCAAGTCTTCTCTTGATCGTCTGGATGAAGTGGAATTTGATTGTATCCAGAATACCCATCCATGAAAGATAACAGCTCGTGGCCAGCAGTGGCATCGACGAGTCTATCGATTCTTAGCATGGGGAATGGGTCTTTGGGGCAAGCCTTGTTGAGGTTGGTGAAGTCGATGTAGACTCTGACTTTCCCATTCTTCTTTGGAACAGCAACTATGTTAGAGATCCAGGTAGGATACTCTACTTTACGGATGAAGCCTGCTGCGAGTAGCTTGGTGATTTCTTCTTGAACAGCAACTTGCAGCTCTGGCCGGATGGTGCGTGGCTTTTGCTTGACAGGTTTCACCTCTTCTTTGATTGCAAGTCGGTGACAAGCGTCATCCGGATTGATACCAGGCATGTCTTCGAAACACCAGGCGAAGACGTTGATATTGGACTGGAGGAAGGATACCATGTCTTGCGCTTCTGCGTTGCTAAGACCGGTACCAATAAATGTTTGTCGAGGGAGATCTCCACTGCCAATATTGATAGGGATGATTTCTTCAATTGAAGGTGATGTTTCCCATTCGATTGGTGGAGGTTCGGTCAGCGGAATCTCCTTTGATTGCTATTTGGAAGAGGGACCAGCTTCATCTCGTGGCCGCTTTGGAGGAGCAATGTTGATCTTTCGATCTGTTTTAGCCGCAGCAGCCTCACAAGACCTTCCAGCTTGTTGATCACCTCGAATGCAGACGATGCCTTCTCCTGTTGCAAACTTGAGAAGTTGGTGATAAGAAGAGGAGATGGCATTGATCTGGTGGAGGAATGGTCGCCCAAGAATGGCGTTGTAGCTAGACATTCCTTCGACGATTGCAAACCTCACCGAGACTCGAGTCTCTCGGCTGAGGTCAATGGTAAATCTGGACTCGCCCACCGTGATGCTTTGTTCACCGTTGAAACCAGTGATCACCGTTGGAACGACGTCAAGGCTTTGATACTTATGTCCCAGACGCTTGAAGCAATCCGAGAACATAATGTCGATGGAGCTTCCGGTGTCGATGAGGATCCGGTTGACAGTGCTTCCGTCGATGAGGAGTTTCAAGACAAGGGGGTGTCGATGGGGAGTGTGAACTCCTTGAAGATCTGCGTCATTGAAGACGATAGAGGGCCAAGCCAAACCTTCAATGGGCTTCTCGATCCAAGTGTCTTCTTTGTTTGCCGCAGCACGAACATGGAAGATGCGCCGAACTTGTCGATCCACTTCTTTCCCGGTTATTGATTGATTGTGCAATGATCCGTGAATGCCAAAGACATTGGCTTTCATAGAGATTGGTTGCCGGTTGGAGGAGATTTGATGTACCCAACACACTTCTTTCCCCTTTGCAGAGGCTCGGCGTTGATCGTGTCCGTCTTTGACGAACTCTTGAAGATGGCCTTCTCGCAATAGGTCTTCAAGATGGAACTTCAGCTGAAAACACCGATCGGTGGAGTGGCCGTGACTTCGGTGGAAGTCGCAATACACTGTTTTATCAGCTGTAAATTTCGAGTTCGGCTGAAGAGGATTGGGCCTCCGAACGAACTCTTCATGTTGAATGCGGTCGAGTATTTGTTCGACCGGCATATTTCACTCGGTGAAAGTGGTCTTCGTTGGAGATCGACGCCCATCATTCTTTGATCGTTTGTTGGCTAGAGGGGCTACTGCCTCAGCGTTGTGAGCCTTGGCGGTATACTTGGGAGCTTCTCTCTCCGCAGGCCTTCGTTTTGTTTCTCGCCCTTTACGAGCGACTTGATTGTCTTCGACCTCAATCTCTCTCTGGATTCGATCGAACATAGCACCCAGAGAAGGAGGGGGATTGCGGATGAAGTCGTTGTAGATGTGTAGATCGAAGCGGAGAGCGTTGTGGAAAGCCAACATAATGGCTTCATCATCCAGATGTCTTCCAGAGAGGGCAGCATGCTCGTTGCGAAACCTCCTAGTGAAACTTCGGAGAGTCTCGTCAGCACCTATCCTTAGCCGATATAGAGAGTCGAGCTTCTTCTCGGGCTTTAGATTGAGCTGATAATGCTGCACGAAGAGTTTAGCTAAAACATCGAACTGGGTAATGGACCCAGCTCGGAGATTGTGATACCAATCGAGCGACGGCTCATCGAGACTTCCTGCGAAGGTGCGGCAGAGCACATTGTTTTCTTCTTCGTGCGGCGTTAAAGCTTGCTTGAATGCGAGAGTGTGGAGAGTAGGATCTCCTCAGATGCAGTTGAATTTGGGGAGGACAGGAGTTCTCCATCCCCTTGGAAATGTTGTCTGAAAGAGACTTTGATGTAGAGGCCCGGCAGAAGAATAGCCATCCCTGCGACCATGTCCTCGACCTAGAGGTGGGTCAAGAGGCAAGATCGCAAGGTCTTGCTCAGGCATTGAAGTATCTGCCGGTTGAAGTCGATGTCGGAGGTCCGATCCAAGCCCACGTTGAAGTGGGATGGAAGGGGAAACTCGACTTTTTGAAGGAGCGCCTTTCATCTGATGCCTCCTTGGTATATTGAGCTTCGAAGGTATCCTCTTGTCGCAGTTGCGGCCAGAAGAAGATTGGGATGACTCATCTTCGAGGCGATCCCAAACACTCTGCTTCCAGGGGGCAGCAGAGGGGGTTGGGTCGTGTCGGATTCTCTCGAGGGCAGCAGTGCCCATTGACCTCCGTTGCTCGGAGTGAATTGAATATCGAGGAAGATCGACTCTCTCACTTGTTGAGGGGATCGGAAGAGCGATTCCAGCCTCAGAAGCTGCCCTTTTAAGTGCATCCCTCTCGGCGGTGAGGGTGGCGTTCTGCTTTGCCAATTGGAGTAGCTGGAAGTCGATCGCAAAGATTTGGTAGGTCGATAGAGGGTCTTCAGCAGGAGCGGGTGTTGTTTGCCCAATCGACTGTCGCGCGGGGTGGGCGATAGGTCGATCGACAGATTTGCCACTCCCGGAACGAACCCCCATCTCGGGGATAACAAGGGGTTGTCCGAAGTTGAGCCTTTGACTCATTGAACGAGTCTCAGGACGAGCTTGTTGTTGAATGTTACTTCCTTCTGGTTGACCTTGATGTTTCGTCCTCGCCATTCAGAGAGCGAAAGGTGCAACGAGAGTGCCGTTCAGTTGTCTGATCAACCGAGAGGGTGAGGAAGTTTGACTATCAAGATCGGTTGTAGGTTCAACCGATCAAGTAGTAGCGGAGAGTTGGACTTTTTGATCGGATCCCACAGACGGCGCCAAACTGTGGGGGATAATCTTCGTGCCGACCCGAAGACTCTCGCAGCACCAGTCAATTGAAGGTTCGAGTTGAAGATCGTTGATCGATCTGTCAATTGGAGTTGAAGTTACCTCTTTCGATATGTAAACAGAGAGGCAATCAGAGAGAGTTTGACACAAGAGATTGATCTCAGAGTTCAGCCGAAGCCTACGTCTCCGTGCTATAGGGAGCAACCCGAATTCACTAACACTTATGCTGGAGTGATCTCGACAGGCCGAGTATCACTGTAAACACTGATCTCTTCGAGAGAAAAATAAGATCAAAGAGAGGTGGAAGATGGGAAGTTGGAAGTCTCAGAGCTCTGGTTTTAGAACTGAGAATTCGATCCTTTTACATTCGAAGGATCTGCTATTTATAGGATTCCCGGGGAGGAATTCCGGGGCAAATGGCGGTTTTCTGCTGTCGTATCTGGGGATTCTCCAGGTAAAGCTAACGGGCCCCGCCATCGTCTTCTGGGGGATTCCACAGGCTCGTGGACCTTCCGGGCAGGGCCGGTGGGTCCCGCGGTGGTCCTCGTGGGCCTACCAGGCAGGGCCGGTGGGTCCCGTGGTAGTCTTCGTGGGCCTACCAGGCAGGGCCGGTGGGTCCCGTGGTAGTCTTCGTGGGCCCACCAGGCAGGGCCGGTGGGTCCCGCGGTAGTTGGTAAACTTCTGCCAAAATTTGCACCCACACGATCCATTCTAATTCATTCATACAATCCATTCTAATTCATTCCATACGATCCATTTTAACTCACTCATACGATCTATTCTTTCATACAATCCATTCTAATTCTTTCGTGCGAATGAATTAGAATGGATACCTTTGTGCATGAATTAGAATGGATCGTACGAATGAATTAGAATGGATCATATTAATGAATTAGAATGGATTGTACGAATGAATTAGAATGGATACATTCGTGCGAATGAATTTGAATGGATCGTGCGAATCAATTAGACTGGATCGTGCGAATGAATAAGAATAGATCATACGAATGAATTAGAATGGATCGTACGAATTAATTAGAATAGATACATTCGTGCGAATAAATTAGAATGGATTGTATGAATGAATTAGAATGGATCGTACGAATGAATTAGAATGGATCATACGAATTAATTAGAATGGATCAAAGGAATGAATTAGAATGGATCGTACGAATGAATTAGAATGGATCGTGCGAATGAATTAGAATGGATCGTACGAATGAATTAGAATGGATACATTTGTGCGAATGAATTAGAATGGATCGTACGAATGAATTAGAATAGATCGTATGAATGAATTAGAATGGATCGTACGAATGAATTAGAATGGATCGTACGAATGAATTAGAATGGATCGTGTGAAAGAATTAGAATGGTTCGTACGAATGAATTAGAATGGATCGTGCGAATGAATTTGAATGGATCGTATGAATGAATTAGAATAGATTTTGTGAATGAATTAGAACTGATCGTACGAATGAATTAGAATGGATCGTACGAATGAATTAGAATGGATACATTTGTGCGAATGAATTAGAATGGATCGTACGAATGAATTAGAATGGATCGTATGAATGAATTAGAATGGATACATTCGTGTGAATGAATTAGAATGGATCGTGCGAATGAATAAGAATGGATCATACGAATGAATTAGAATGGATCGTACGAATTAATTAGAATGGATACATTCGTGCGAATGAATTAGAATGGATTGTATGAATGAATTAGAATGGATCGTACGAATGAATTAGAATGGATCATACGAATTAATTAGAATGGATCATACGAATGAATTAGAATGGATCGTACGAATGAATTAGAATGGATCGTACGAATGAACTAGAATGGATCGTACGAATGAAATAGAATAGATTGTACGAATGAATTAGAATGGATTCGTATGAATGAATTAGAATGGATACATTCGTGCGAATGAATTAGAATGGATACATTCGTGCGAAAGAATTAGAATAGATCGTATGAATGAATTAGAATGGATCCTATGAATGAATTAGAATGGATCGTGGGAATGAATTAGAATGGATCGTACGAATGAGTTAGAATGGATCGTGCTAATGAATTAGAATTGATCGAACGAATGAATTAGCATGGATCGTACTAATGAATTAGAATGGATCGTACGAATGAATTAGAATGGATCAAATGAATGAATTATAATGGTTACATTCATGCGAATGAATTAGAATGGATCATACGAATGGATTAGAATGGATTGTACGAATGGATTAGAATGGATACATTCGAGCGAATGAATTAGAATGGATCGTACGGAATGAATTAGAATGGATTGTATGAAAGAATTAGAATTGATACATTTGTGCGAATGAATTAGAATGGATCGTGCCAATGAATTAGAATGGATTCGTACGAATGAATTAGAATGGATACATTCATGCGAATGAATTAGAATGGATAGTACCAATGAGTAAGAATGGATCGTACGAATGAAATAGAATGGATCGTACGAATGAATTAGAATGGATCGTACGGAATGAATTAGAATGGATTGTATGAATGAATTAGAATGGATCGTAGGAATGAATTAGAATGGATCATACGAATTAATTAGAATGGATCATACGAATGAATTAGAATAGATCGTACGAATGGATTAGAATGGATTGTACCAATGAGTAAGAATGGATCGTGCGAATGAATTAGAATGGATCGGACGAATGAATTAGAATGGATCGTACGAATGAATTAGAATGGATCGTACGAATAAATTAGAATGGATATATTCGCCCGAATGAATTAGAATGGATCATACGAATGAGTAAGAATGGATCGTACGAATGAATTAGAATGGATCGTACGAATGAATTAGAATGGATCGTACGAATGAATTAGAATGGATCATACGAATGAGTAAGAATGGATCGTACGAATGAAATAGAATGGATTGTACGAATGAATTAGAATGGATCGTACGAATGAATTAGAATGGATCGTGTGAAAGAATTAGAATTAGAATGGATCGTATGAATAAATTAGAATGGATACATTCGTCCGAATGAATTAGAATGGAGCATAAGAATGAGTAAGAATGGATCGTACGAATGAAATAGAATAGATTGTACAAATGAATTAGAATGGATCCTACGAATGAATTAGAATGGATCGTGTGAAAGAATTACAATGGATTGTATGAATAAATTAGAATGGATCGTATGAATGAATTAGAATGGATCGTGCGAATGAATTCGAATGGATCGTACAAATTCATTCTAATTCATTCATACAATCCATTCTAATTCTTTCACACGATCTATTCTAATTCATTCGTAGGATCCATTCTAATTCATTCGTACAATCTATTCTATTTCATTCGTACGATCCATTCTTACTCATTCGTATGATCTATTCTAATTCATTCGGACGAATGTATCCATTCTAATTTATTCGTACGATCCATTCTAATTCATTCGTACGATCCATTCTAATTCATTCGTACGATCCATTCTAATTCATTCGTACGATCCTTTCTAATTAATTCGTATGATCCATTCTAATTCATTCGTACGATCCATTCTAATTCATTCATACAATCCATTCTAATTCATTCGCACGAATATATCCATTCTAATTAATTCGTACGATCCATTCTAATTCATTTGTATGATCCATTCTAATTCATTCGTACGATCCATTCTAATTCATTCGCACGATCTGTTCTTATTCATTCGCACAATCCATTCTAAACCATTCATACGATCAATTCTAATTTATTCGTACGATCCATTCTAATTCATTCGTAAGATCCATTCTAATTCATTCGTACGATCCATTCTAATTTATTCGTACGATCCATTCTAATTCATTCGCACGAATGTATCCATTCTAGTTCATTCGTACGATCCATTCTAATTCATTCGTACGATCCATTCTAATTCATTCGCACGATCCATTCTAATTCATTCGTACGATCCATTCTAATTCATTCGCACGAATGTATCCATTCTAATTCATTCGTACATACGATCCATTCTAATTCATTCGTACGATCCATTCTAATTCATTCGCACGATCTGTTCTTATTCATTCATACAATCCATTCTAATTCATTCGCACGAATGTATCCATTCTAATTCATTCGTACGATCCATTCTAATTCATATGCACAAAGGAATCCATTCTAATTCATTCGTACGATCCATTCTAATTCAGGATCATACGAATGAATTAGAATGGATACATTCGTGCGAATGAATTAGAATGGATCATACGAATGACTAAGAATGGATCGTACGAATGAAATAGAATAGATTGTACGAATGAATTAGAATGGATCCTACGAATGAATTAGAATGGATCGTGTGAAAGAATTAGAATGGATTGTATGAATGAATTAGAATGGATCGTACGAATGAATTAGAATGGATCGTACGAATGAATTAGAATGGATACATTCATGCGAATGAATTAGAATTGATCGAACGAATGAATTAGAATGGATCGTGCGAATGAATTAGAATGGATCGTACGAATGAATTAGAATGGATCGTACGAATTAACTAGAATGGATACATTCATGCGAATGAATTAGAATGGATCGTACGAATGAATTAGAATGGATCGTACGAATGAATTAGAATGGATCTTACGAATGAATTAGAATGGATCGTACGAATGAATTAGAATGGATCGTACGAATGAATTAGAATGGATACATTCGTGCGAATGAATTAGAATGGATCGGACTAATGAATTAGAATGGATCGTACGAATGAATTAGAATGGATCGTATGAATAAATTAGAATGGATACATTCGTCTGAATGAATTAGAATGGATCATACGAATGAGTAAGAATGGATCGTACGAATGAATCGTGCAAATGAATTAGAATGGATGGTATGAATGTATTAGAATGGATCGTATGAGTGAATTAGAATTGATCGTACGAATGAATTAGAATGGATTGTATGAATGAATTAGAATAGATCGTACGAATGAATTAGAATGGATCATACGAATTAATTTGAATGGATCATACGAATGAATGAGAATGGAACGTACGAATGAATTAGAATGGATCGTGTGAAAGAATTAGAATGGATTGTGTGAATAAATTAGAATGAATTCGTTCGATCAATTCTAATTCATTAGCACGATCCATTCTAATTCATTCGTATCATCCATTCAAATTCATTCGCACGATCCATTCTAATTCATTCGTACGATCCATTCTAATTCTTTCACATGATCCATTCTAATTCATTTGTACGATCTATTCTAATTCATTCGTACGATCCATTCTAATTCATTCGAACGATCCATTCTAATTCCTTCGTACGATCCATTCTAATTCATTCATACAATCCATTCTAATTCTTTCACACGATCCATTCTAATTCATTCGTACGATCCATTCTAATTCATTCGTCCGAACCATTCTAATTCATTTGCACGAATGTATCCATTCTAAACCATTCATACGATTCATTCTAATTTATTCGTACGATCCATTCTAATTCATTCGTAAGATCCATTCTAATTCATTCGTACGATCCATTCTAATTCATTCGTACGATCCATTCTAATTCATTCGCACGAATGTATCCATTCTAGTTCATTCGTACGATCCATTCTAATTCATTCGTACGATCCATTCTAATTCATTCGCACGATCCATTCTAAATCATTCGTACGATCCATTCTAATTCATTCGTACGAATGTATCCATTCTAATTCATTCGTATATACGATCCATTCTAATTCATTCACACGAATGTATCCATTCTAATTCATTTGTATAATCCATTCTATTTCATTCGTACGATCCATTCTTACTCATTCGTATGATCCATTCTAATTCATTCGCACGAATGTATCCTTTCTAATTCATTCGTACGATCCATTCTAATTCATTCGCACTATCCATTCTAATTCATTCGTACGATCCATTCTAATTCATTCGTATGATCCATTCTAATTTATTCGTTCAAATATATCCATTCTAATTCATTCGTACGATCCATTCTAATTCATTCGCACGATCTGTTCTTATTCATTCGCACAATCCATTCTAATTCATTCGCACGAATGTAGCCATTCTAATTCATTCGTACGATCCATTCTAATTCATATGCACAAAGGAATCCATTCTAATTCATTCGTACGATCCATTCTAATTCAGGATCATACGAATGAATTAGAATGGATACATTCGTGCGAATGAATTAGAATGGATCATACGAATGACTAAGAATGGATCGTACGAATGAAATAGAATAGATTGTACGAATGAATTAGAATGGATCCTACGAATGAATTAGAATGGATCGTGTGAAAGAATTAGAATGGATTGTATGAATGAATTAGAATGGATCGTACGAATGGATTAGAATGGATCGTACGAATGAATTAGAATGGATACATTCATGCGAATGAATTAGAATTGATCGTACGAATGAATTAGAATGGATCGTGTGAATGAATTAGAAGGGATCGTACAAATGAATTAGAATGGATCGTACGAATGAACTAGAATGGATACATTCGTGCGAATGAATTAGAATGGATCGTACGAATGAATTAGAATGGATCGTACGAAGGAATTAGAATGGATCTTACGAATGAATTAGAATGGATCGTACGAATGAATTAGAATGGATCGTACGAATGAATTAGAATAGATACATTCGTGCGAATGAATTAGAATGGATCGGACGAATGAATTAGAATGGATCGTACGAATGAATTAGAATGGATCGTACGAAGAATTAGAATAGATCGTATGAATAAATTAGAATGGATACATTCGTCCGAATGAATTTGAATGGATCATACGAATGAGTAAGAATGGATCGTACGAATGAAATAGAATGGATCGTACGAATGAATCGTGCAAATGAATTAGAATGGATCGTATGAATGTATTAGAATGGATCGTATGAGTGAATTAGAATGGATCGTACGAATGAATTAGAATGGATTTTATGAATGAATTAGAATAGATCGTACGAATGAATTAGAATGGATCATACGAATTAATTTGAATGGATCATACGAATGAATGAGAATGGAACGTATGAATGAATTAGAATGGATCGTGTGAAAGAATTAGAATGGATTGTGTGAATGAATTAGAATGAATTCCTTCGATCAATTCTAATTCATTAGCACGATCCATTCTAATTCATTCGTATGATCCATTCTAATTCATTCGTACGATCCATTCTAATTCATTCGTACGATCCATTCTAATTCATTCGTACGATCTATTCTAATTCATTCGTACGATCTATTCTAATTCATTCATACGATCCATTCTAATTCCTTCGTACGATCCATTCTAATTCATTCATACAATCTATTCTAATTCTTTCACACGATCCATTCTAATTCATTCGTACGATCCATTCTAATTCATTCGTCCGAACCATTCTAATTCATTTGCACGAATATATCCATTCTAAACCATTCATACGATTCATTCTAATTTATTCGTACGATCCATTCTAATTCATTCGTAAGATCCTTTCTAATTCATTCGTACGATCCATTCTAATTCCTTCGTACGATCCATTCTAATTCATTCATACAATCTATTCTAATTCTTTCACACGATCCATTCTAATTCATTCGTACGATCCATTCTAATTCATTCGTCCGAACCATTCTAATTCATTTGCACGAATATATCCATTCTAAACCATTCATACGATTCATTCTAATTTATTCGTACGATCCATTCTAATTCATTCGTAAGATCCTTTCTAATTCATTCGTACGATCCATTCTAATTCATTCGTATGATCCATTCTAATTCATTCGCACGAATGTATCCATTCTAGTTCATTCGTACGATCCATTCTAATTAATTCATACGATCCATTCTAATTCATTCGCACGATCCATTCTAATTCATTCGCACGATCCATTCTAATTCATTCGTACGATCCATTCTAATTCATTCGCTCGAATGTATCCATTCTAATTCATTCATATATACGATCCATTTTAATTCATTCGCACGAATGTATCCATTCTAATTCATTTGTATAATCCATTCTATTTCATTCGTACGATCCATTCTTACTCATTCGTATGATCCATTCTAATTCATTCGCACGAATGTATCCATTCTAATTCATTCGTACGATCCATTCTAATTCATTCGCACTATCCATTCTAATTCATTCGTACGATCCATTCTAATTCATTCGTATGATCCATTCTAATTTATTCATTCAAATATATCCATTCTAATTCATTCGTACGATCCATTCTAATTCATTCGCACGATCCATTCTAATTCATTCGCACGAATGTATCCATTCTAATTCATTTGCACGATCCATTCTAATTCATTCCTATGATCTATTCTAAATCATTCGTACGATCCATTCTAATTCATTCGCTCGAATGTATCCATTCTAATTCATTCGTACGATCCATTCTAATTCGTTCATATGATCCATTCTAATTCATTCGTACGATCCATTCTAATTCGTTCGTACGATCCATTCTAATTCATTCGTATGATCCATTCTAATTCATTCATACGATCTATTCTAATTCATTCGCTCGAATATATCCATTCTAATTCATTCATTCGATCCATTCTAATTCATTCGCACGATCCATTCTAATTCATTCGTATGATCCATTCTAATCCATTCGTACGATCCATTCTAATTCATTCGTACGATCCATTCTAATTCATTCGTACGATCCATTCTAATTCATTCGCACGAATGTATCCATTCTAGTTCATTCGTACGATCCATTCTAATTCATTCGGATGATCCATTCTAATTCATTCGCACGATCCATTCTAATTCCTTCGTACGATCCATTCTAATTCATTCGTACGATCTATTCTAATTCATTCATACGATCCATTCTAATTCCTTCGTACGATCCATTCTAATTCATTCGTACGATCCATTCTAATTCATTCGTACGATCCATTCTAATTCATTCGTACGATCCATTCTAATTCATTCGTACAATCTATTCTAATTCATTCGTACGAATGGATACATTCGTGTGAATGAATTAGAATGGATCGCACGAATGAATTAGAATGGATACCTTTGTGCAAATGAATTAGAATGGATCGTATGAATGAATTCGAATGGATCGTATGAGTGAATTAGAATGGATAGTACGAATGGATCGTACGAATGAATTAGAATGGATCGTGTGAAAGAATTAGAATGGATTGTATGAATGAATTAGAATGGATCGTACGAATGAATTAGAATGGATCGTACGAAGGAATTAGAATGGATCGTACGAATGAATTAGAATAGATCGTATGAATGAATTAGAATGGATCGTACGAAGGAATTAGAATGGATCGTACGAATGAATTAGAATGGATATATTCGTGCAAATGAATTAGAATGGATCATATGAATGTATTAGAATGGATCGTATGAGTGAATTAGAATGGATCATACGAATGAATTAGAATGGATCGTATGAATGAATTAGAATGGATCGTGCGAAAGAATTACAATGCATTGTATGAATGAATTAGAATGGATCGTATGAATAAATTAGAATGGATCGTGCGAATGAATTCGAATGGATACATTCATGCGAATGAATTAGAATGGATCGGAAGATTGAATTAGAATGGATCGTATGATTCATTCTAATTCATTCGTACGATCCATTCTAACACATTCATACGATTAATGCTAATTCATTCGCACGATCCATTCTAATTCATTCGTACGGTCCATTCTTATTCATTCATATGATCCATTCTAATTCATTCGCACAATCCATTCTAATTCATTCGTACAATCCATTCTAATTCATTCGTATGATCCATTCTAACTCATTCGGTGGATCCATTCTAATTCATTCGTACGATCCATTCTAATTCATTCCCATGATCCATTCTAATTTATTCGTATGATCCATTCTAATTCATTCGTACGATCTATTCTAATTCATTCGCACAAATGTAACCATTCTAATTCATTCATACGATTCATTCTAATTCATTCGTATGAGCTATTCTAATTTATTCGTACGATCCATTCTAATTCATTCGTACGATCCATTGTAATTCATTCATACAATCCATTTAGATTCATTCGCACAAATGTATCCATTCAAATTCATTCGTACGATCTATTCTAATTCATTCGTACGATCCATTCTAATTCATTCATACGATCTATTCTAATTCATTCATACAATCCATTCTAATTCTTTCACACGATCCATTCTAATTCATTCGTACAATCCATTCTAATTCATTTGTACGATCCATTCTAATTCACTCATACGATCCGTTCTAATACATTCATACGATCCATTCTAATTCATTTGCACGAATATATCCATTCTAATTCATTCGTACGATCCATTCTAATTTATTCATACGATCCATTCTAATTCATTTGCACGAATATATCCATTCTAATTCATTCGTACGATCCATTCTAATTCCTTCGTACGATCCATTCTAATTCGTTCGTATGATCCATTCTAATTTATTCGTACGATCCATTCTAATTCATTAATATGATCCATTCTAATTCATTCGTACGATCCATTATAATGAATTAGAATTGATCGTACGAATGAAATAGAATGGATTGCACGAATGATTTAGAATGGATCGTACGAATGAATTAGAATGGATCGTGTGAAAGAATTAGAATGGATTGTACGAATAAATTAGAATGGATATATTCGTGCGAATGAATTAGAATGGATCGTACCAATGAGTAAGAATGGATCGTACGAATGAAATAGAATGGATTGTGCGAATGAATTAGAATGGATCGTACGAATGAATTAGAATGGATCGTGTGAAAGAATTAGAATGGATTGTATGAATGAATTAGAATAGATCGTATGAATGAATTAGAATGGATCGTATGAGTGAATTAGAAAAGATACGAAGGAATTAGAATGGATCGTACGAAGGAATTAGAATGGATCATACGAATGAAATAGAATGGATCGTACGAAGGAATTAGAATGGATCGTACGAAGGAATTAGAATGGATCGTACGAAGGAATTAGAATGGACATATTCGTGCAAATGAATTAGAATGGATCGTATGAATGAATTAGAATGGATCGTATGAGTGAATTAGAACGGATCGTACGAATGAATTAGAATGAATTAGAATTGATCGTACGAATGAAATAGAATGGATTGTACGAATGATTTAGAATGGATGGTACGAATGAATTAGAATGGATCGTACGAATGATTTAGAATGGATACATTCGTGCGAATGAATTAGAATGGATCATACGAATGAGTAAGAATGGATCGTACGAATGAAATAGAATGGATTGTACGAATGAATTAGAATGGATTCGTACGAATGAATTAGAATGGATACATTCGTGCGAATGAATTAGAATGGATCGTACCAATGAGTAAGAATGGATCGTACGAATGAAATAGAATGGATTGTGCGAATGAATTAGAATGGATCGTACGAATGAATTAGAATGGATCGTACGAATGAATTAGAATGGATCATACGAATGAATTAGAATGGATCGTACGAATGAATTAGAATGATCGTATGAATGATTTAGAATAGATCGTACGAATGAATTAGAATGGATCATACAAATTAATTAGAATGGATGATACGAATGAATTAGAATGGATCGTACGAATGAATTAGAATGGATCGTACGAATGAATTAGAATGGATACATTTGTGCGAATGAATTAGAATGGATCGTACGAATGGATTAGAATGGATACATTCGTGCGAATGAATTAGAATGGATTGTATGAATGAATTAGAATGGATCGTACGATCCATTCGAATTCATTCGCACGATCCATTCTAATTCATTCGTACGATCCATTCTAATTCATTCATACGATCCATTCTAATTCATTCGTACGATCCATTCTAATTCATTCGTATATTCCATTCTAATTCATTCGTACGATCTATTCTATTTCATTCGTACGATCCATTCTTACTCATTCGTATGATCCATTCTAATTCATTCGGACGAATGTGTCCATTCTAATTTATTCTTACGATCCATTCTAATTCATTCGTACGATCCATTCTTACTCATTCGTATGATCCATTCTAATTCATTCGTACGATCCATTCTAATTCATTCGCTCAAATGTATCCATTCTAATCCATTCGGACGATCCATTCTAATTCATTAGCACGATCCATTCTAATTCTTTCACACGATCCATTCTAATTCATTCGTACGATCCATTCTAATTCATTCGCACAATCCATTCTATTTCATTCGTACGATCCATTTTTACTCATTCGTATGATCCATTCTAATTCATTCGCACGAATGTAGCCATAATGGATTATACGAATGAGTAAGAATGGATCGTACGAATGAAATAAAATGGATTGTGCGAATGAATTAGAATGGACCGTACGAATGAATTAGAATGGATCGTACGAATGAATTAGAATGGATATATTTGAACGAATAAATTAGAATGGATCATACGAATGAATTAGAATGGATCGTACGAATGAATTAGAATGGATAGTGCGAATGAATTAGAATCGATCGTACGAATGAATTAGAATGGATCGTACGAATGAATTAGAATGGATCATACGAATGAGTAAGAATGGATCGTACGAATGAATTAGAATGGATCGTACGAATGAATTCGAATGGATCGTGCTAATGAATTAGAATTGATCGAACGAATGAATTAGCATGGATCGTGCTAATGAATTAGACTGGATCGTACGAATGAATTTGAATGGATACATTTGTGCGAATGAATCTAAATGGATTGTATGAATGAATTACAATGGATCGTACGAATGAATTAGAATGGATCGTACGAATGAATTATAATGGATCAAATGAATGAATTAGAATGGTTACATTCATGCGAATGAATTAGAATGGATCGTACGAATGGATTAGAATAGATCGTATGAGTGAATTAGAATGGATACGAAGGAATAAGAATGGATCGTACAAAGGAATTAGAATGGATCATACGAATGAAATAGAATGGATCGTACGAAGGAATTAGAATGGATCGTACGAAAGAATTAGAATGCATTCGTACGATCCATTCTAATCCATTCGTACAATCTATTCTAATTCATTAATACGATCCATTCTATTTCATTCGCACGATCCATTCTAATTCTTTCGTACGATGCATTCTAATTCATTCGTACGATCCATTCTAATTCATTCATTTGATCCATTCTAATTCATTCGTACGATCCATTCTAATTCATTCGTCCGATCCATTCTAATTCATTCGCATGAATTAGAATGAATTGTATGAATTAATTAGAATGGATAGTACGAATGAAGTAGAATGGATCGTATGAATGAATTAGAATGGATACATTCGTGCGAATGAATTAGAATGGATCGTACGAATGAATTAGAATGGATCCTACGAATGAATTAGAATGGATCATGTGAAAGAATTAGAATGGATTGTATGAATGAATTAGAATAGATCGTGCGAATGAACTAGAATGGATACATTCGTGCGAATGAATTAGAATGGATCGTATGAATGAATTAGAATGGATCTTACGAATGAATTAGAATGGATCGTACGAATGAATTAGAGTGGATCGTACGAATGAATTAGAATGGATACATTCGTGCGAATGAATTAGAATGGATCGGACGAATGAATTAGAATGGATCGTACGAAAGAATTAGAATGGATCAAATGAATGAATTAGAATGGATCGTACGAATAAATTAGAATGGATACATTCGTCCGAATGAATTAGAATGGATCGTACGAATAAATTAGAATGGATCGTACGAATGAATTAGAATGGATCATACGAATTAATTAGAATGGATACATTCGTACGAATGGATTAGAATGGATCGTACGAATGAATTAGAATGGATCGTACGGAATGAATTAGAATGGATATATTTGAATGAATAAATCAGAATGGATCATAAGAATGAATTAAAATCGATCGTACGAATGAATTAGAATGGATAGTGCGAATGAATTAGAATCGATCGTACGAATGAATTAGAATGGATCGTACGAATGAATTAGAATGGATCATACGAATGAGTAAGAATGGATCGTACTAATGAATTAGAATGGATCGTACGAATGAATTAGAATGGATCGTACGAATAAATTAGAATGGATACATTCGTCCGAATGAATTAGAATGGATCATATGAATGAGTAAGAATGGATCGTACGAATGAAATAGAATAGATTGTACGAATGAATTAGAATGGATCCTACGAATGAATTAGAATGGATCGTGTGAAAGAATTAGAATGGATTGTATGAATGAATTAGAATGGATCGAATGAATGAATTAGAATGGATCGTACGAATGGATTAGAATGGATCGTACGAATGAATTAGAATGGATCGTACGAATGAACTAGAATGGATACATTCGTGCGAATGAATTAGAATGGATCGTACGAATGAATTAGAATGGATCGTACGAATGAATTAGAATGGATCGTACGAATGAATTAGAATAGATCGTATGAATGAATTAGAATGGATCGTACGAAGGAATTAGAATGGATCATACGAATGAATTAGAATGGATCGTATGAATGAATTAGAATGAATACATTCGTGCGAATGAATTAGAATGGATTGTACGAATGAATTAGAATGGATCGTACGAATGAATTAGAATGGATCGTATGAATGAATTAGAATGGATACATTCGTGCGAATGAATTAGAATGGATTGTACGAATGAATTAGAATGGATCGTACGAATGAATTAGAATGGATCGTGTGAAAGAATTCGAATGGATTGTATGAATGAATTAGAATAGATCGTACGAATGGATTAGAATGGATCGTACGAATGGATTAGAATGGATCGTACGAATGGATTAGAATGGATACATTCGAGCGAATGAATTAGAATGGATCGTACGAATGAATTAGAATGGATCGTACGAATGGATTAGAATAGATCCTACGAATGGATTAGAATGGTTACCTTTGTGCATATGAATTAGAATGGATTGTACGAATGAATTAGAATGGATCATATGAATGAATTAGAATGGATCGTGTGAAAGAATTAGAATGGATTGTATGAATGCATTAGAATAGATCGTATGAATGAATTAGAATTGATCGTACGAATGAATTAGAATTGATCGTACGAATGAATTAGAATGGATACATTCGTGCGAATGAATTAGAATGGATACATTCGTGCGAAAGAATTAGAATAGATCGTATGAATGAATTAGAATGGATCCTATGAATGAATTAGAATGGATCGTGCGAATGAATTAGAATGGATCGTACGAATGAATTAGAATAGATCGTACGAATGAATTAGAATGGATCGTACGAATGGATTTGAATGGATCGTACGAATGGATTAGAATGGATTAATTCGAGCGAATGAATTAGAATAGATCGTATGAATGAATTAGAATGGATCGTACGAATAAATTAGAATGGATACATTCGTCCGAATGAATTAGAATGGATCTTACGAATGAGTAAGAATGGATCGTACGAATGAAATAGAATAGATTGTACGAATGAATTAGAATGGATCCTACGAATGAATTAGAGTAGATCGTGTCAAAGAATTAGAATGGATTGTATGAATGAATTAGAATGGATCGTATGAATGAATTAGAATGGATCGTGCGAATGAATTCGAATGGATCGTACGAATTCATTCTAATTCATTCATACAATCCATTCTAATTCTTTCACACGATCCATTCTAATTCATTCGTACGTTCAATTCTAATTCATTAGCACGATCCATGCTAATTCATTCGTTCGATCAATTCTAATTCATTAGCACGATCCATTCTAATTCATTCGTACGATCCATTCTAATTCATTCGCACGATCCATTCTAATTCATTCATAGGATCCATTCTAATTCGTTCATACGATTTATTCTAATTCTTTCGCACGAATGTATCCATTCTAATTCATTCGCACGAATGTATCCATTCTAATTCATTCGTACGATCCATTCTAATTCATTCGCACAAATGTATCCATTCTAATTCATTCGTACGATCCATTCTAATTCATTCGCACGATCCATTCTAATTCATTCGTACGATCCATTCTAATTCTTTCACACGATCTATTCTAATCCATTCTAATTCATTCGTACGAATCCATTCTAATTCATTCGTACAATCTATTCTATTTTATTCGTACGATCCATTCTTACTCATTCGTATGATCCATTCTAATTCATTCGGACGAATGTATCCATTCTAATTTATTTGTACGATCCATTCTAATTCATTCGTACGATCCATTCTAATTTATTCGCTCGAATATATCCATTCTAATCCATTCGTACGATCCATTCTAATCCATTCGTACGATCCATTCTAATTCATTCGCATGAATGTAACCATTCTAATTCATTCATTTGATTCATTCTAATTCATTCGTACGATCCATTCTAATTCATTAGCAAGATCCATGCTAATTCATTCGTTCGATCAATTCTAATTCATTAGCACGATCCATTCTAATTCATTCGTACGATCCATTATAATTCATTCGCACGATCCATTCTAATTCATTCATAGGATCCATTCTAATTCATTCATACGATCTATTCTAATTCTTTCGCACGAATGTATCCATTCTAATTCATTCGGACAAATGTATCCATTCTAATTCATTCGTACGATCCATTCTAATTCATTTGTACGATCCATTCTAATTCATTCATACGATCTATTCTAATTCATTCATACAATCCATTCTAATTCTTTCACACGATCCATTCTAAGTCATTCGTACGATCCATTCTAATTAATTAGCACAATCCATTCTATTTCATTCGTACGATCCATTCTTACTCATTCGTATGATCCATTCTAATTCATTCGCACAAATGTATCCATAATGGATCATACGAATAAGTAAGAATGGATCGTACGAATGAAATAGAATGGATTGTGCAAATGAATTAGAATGGACCGTACGAATGAATTAGACGTACGAATGAATTAGAATGGATACATTCGTGCGAATAAATTAGAATGGATCATACGAATGAGTAAGAATGGATCGTCATTCTAATTCATTTGTATGGTCCATTCTAATTCATTTGTATCCATTCTATTTCATTTGCACGATCCATTCTAATTCATTCGCGCAATCTATTCTAATTCATTCGTACAATCCATTCTAATTCATTCGTACGATCCATTCTAATTCATTCATACAATCCATTCTAATTTATTCGCACGAATGTATCCATTCTAATTCATTCGTACGATCCATTCTAATTCATTCGCACAATCTATTCTAATTCATTCATACGATCCATTCTACTTCATTCATACTATCCGTTCTAATTCACTCATACGATCCATTCTAATTCATTCATACGATCCATTCTAAATCATTTGCAGGAATATATCCATTCTAATTCATTCGTACGATCTTGAATTAGAATGGATCGTACGAATAAATTAGAATGGATACCTTTGTGCATATGAATTAGAATGGATTGTACGAATGATATAGAATGGATCATATTAATGAATTAGAATGGATCGTACGAATGAATTAAAATGGATACATTCGTGCGAATGAATTAGAATGGATCGTATGTACGAATGAATTAGAATGGATACATTCGTGCGAATGAATTAGAATGGATCGTACGAATGAATTAGAATGGATCGTACGAATGAATTAGAATGGATACATTCGCGAATGAATTAGAATGGATCATACGAATGAATTAGAATGGATCATACGAATGAATTATAATGGATCTTACGAATGAATTAGAATGGATCGTACGAATGAATAAGAATGGATCGTACGAATGAATTAGAATGGATACATTTGTTCGAATGAATTAGAATGGATCGTACGAATGAATTAGAATGGATCGTACGAAGGAATTAGAATGGATCGTACGAATGAATTAGAATGGATATATTCGTGCAAATGAATTAGAATGGATCGTATGAATGTATTAGAATGGATCGTATGAGTGAATTAGAATGGATCGTGCGAATGAATTAGAATGGATTGTATAAATGAATTAGAATGGATCGTACGAATGAATTAGAATGGATCATACGAATTAATTAGAATGGATCATACGAATGAATTAGAATGGATCGTACGAATGAATTAGAATTAGAATGGATATATTCGTGCGAATGAATTAGAATGGATACATTCGTGTGAAAGAATTAGAATAGATCGTATGAATGAATTAGAATGGATCCTATGAATGAATTAGAATGGATCGTGCGAATGAATTAGAATAGATCGTACGAATGAATTAGAATAGATCATACGAATGAATTAGAATGGATCGTACGACGGAATTAGAATGGATCGTACGAATGAATTAGAATGGATCAAATGAATGAATTAGAATTGTTACATTCATGCGAATGAATTAGAATGGATCGTACGAATGGATTAGAATGGATACATTCGAGCGAATGAATTAGAATGGATCGTACGAATGAATTAGAATGGACCGTACGAATGAATTAGAATGGATCGTACGAATGAATTAGAATGGATCGTGTGAAAGAATTAGAAGGGATTGTATGAATGAATTAGAATAGATCGTATGAATGAATTAGAATGGATCGTACGAATGAATTAGAATGGATCGTACGAATGGATTAGAATGGATACATTCGTGCGAATGAATTAGAATGGATACGTTCGTGCGAAAGAATTAGAATAGATCGTATGAATGAATTAGAATGGATCCTATGAATGAATTAGAATGGATCGTGCGAATGAATTAGAATGGATCGTACGAATGAATTAGAATGGATCGTGTGAAAGAATTAGAATGGATCGTACGAATGAATTAGAATGGATCGTGCGAATGAATTAGAATGGATCGTACGAATGAATTAGAATGGATACATTTGTGCGAATGAATTAGAATGGATCATACGAATGAATTAGAATGGATCGTGCTAATGAATTAGAATTGATAGAACGAATGAATTAGCATGGGTCGTGCTAATGAATTAGAATGGATCGTACAATGAATTAGAATGGATCGTGCGAATGAATTAGAATGGATCGTACGAATGAATTAGAATGGATCGTGCTAATGAATTAGAATTGATCGAACGAATGAATTAGCATGGATCGTGCTAATGAATTAGAATGGATCGTACGAATGAATTAGAATGGATCAAATGAATGAATTAGAATGGTTACATTCATGCGAATGAATTAGAATGGATCGTACGAATGGATTAGAATGGATACATTCGAGCGAATGAATTAGAATGGATCGTATGAATGAATTAGAATGGACCGTACGAATGAATTAGAATGGATCGTACGAATGAATTAGAATGGATCGTGTGAAAGAATTAGAATGGATTGTATGAATGAATTAGAATAGATCGTATGAATGAATTAGAATGGATCGTACGAATGAATTAGAATGGATCGTACGAATGAATTAGAATGGATCGTACGAATGAATTAGAATGGATACATTCGTGCGAATGAATTAGAATGGATACGTTCGTGCGAAAGAATTTGAATAGATCGTATGAATGAATTAGAATGGATCCTATGAATGAATTAGAATGGATCGTGCGAATGAATTAGAATGGATCGTACGAATGAATTAGAATGGATCGTGTGAAAGAATTAGAATGGATCGTACGAATGAATTAGAATGGATCGTGCGAATGAATTAGAATGGATCGTACGAATGAATTAGAATGGATACATTTGTGCGAATGAATTAGAATGGATCATACGAATGAATTAGAATGGATCGTGCTAATGAATTAGAATTGATCGAACGAATGAATTAGCATGGGTCGTGCTAATGAATTAGAATGGATCGTACAATGAATTAGAATGGATCGTGCGAATGAATTAGAATGGATCGTACGAATGAATTAGAATGGATCGTGCTAATGAATTAGAATTGATCGAACGAATGAATTAGCATGGATCGTGCTAATGAATTAGAATGGATCGTACGAATGAATTAGAATGGATCAAATGAATGAATTAGAATGGTTACATTCATGCGAATGAATTAGAATGGATCGTACGAATGGATTAGAATAGATCGTACGAATGGATTAGAATGGATACATTCGAGCGAATGAATTAGAATGGATCGTACGAATGAATTAGAATGGATCGTACGAATAAATTATAATGGATACATTCGTCCGAATGAATTAGAATGGATCATATGAATGAGTAAGAATGGATCGTACGAATGAAATAGAATAGATTGTACGAATGAATTAGAATGCATTCGTACGAATGCATTAGAATGGATTAGAATAGATCGTGTGAAAGAATTAGAATGGATCGTACGAAAGAATTAGAATGGATCGTGCGAATGAATTAGAATGGATCGTACGAATGAATTAGAATGGATACATTTGTGCGAATGAATTAGAATGGATCGTACAAATGAATTAGAATGGATGCATTAGTGCGAATGAATTAGAATGGATACATTCGTGCGAAAAAATTAGAATAGATCGTATGAATGAATTAGAATGGATCCTATGAATGAATTAAAATGGATCGTGCGAATGAATTAGAATGGATCGTACGAATGAATTAGAATGGATCGTGCTAATGAATTAGAATTGATCGAACAAATGAATTAGCATGGATCGTGCTAATTAATTAGAAAGGAACGTACGAATAAATTAGAATGGATCGGGTGAAAGAATTAGAATGGATTGTATGAATGAGTAAGATCCATTCTAATTCATTCATACAATCCATTCTAATTCTAATTCATTTGCACGAATAGATCGTATGAATGTATTAGAATGGATCGTACGAATGAATTAGAATGGATCGTATGAATGAATTAGAATGGATACATTCGTGCGAATGAATTAGAATGGATCGGACGAATGAATTAGAATGGATCGTACGAATGAATTATAATGGATCGTACGAATGAATTAGAATGGATCATACGAATGAATTAGAATGGATCATACGAATGAGTAAGAATGGATCGTACGAATGAAATAGAATGGATTGTACGAATGAATTAGAATGGATACATTTGTGCGAATGAATTAGAATGGATCGTACGAATGAATTAGAATGAATCGTACGAATGAATTAGAATGGATCGTACGAATGAATTAGAATAGCTCATAGGAATGAATTAGAATGAATCGTATGAATGAATTAGAATGGTTACATTCGTGCGAATGAATTAGAATAGATCGTACGAATGAATTAGAATGGATCGTACGAATGAATTAGAATGGATCTTACGAATGAATTAGAATGGATCGTATAAATGAATTAGAATAGCTCATACGAATGAATTAGAATGAATCGTATGAATGAATTAGAATGGTTACATTCGTACGAATGAATTAGAATGGATCATACAAAGGAATTAGAATGGATCATACGAATAAATTAGAATGGATCGTACGAATGAATTAGAATGGATCGTATGAATGAATTAGAATGGATCGTACGAATGAATTAGAATGGATCGTGCGAATGAATTAGAATGGATCGTACGAATGAATTAGAATGGATCATATTAATGAATTAGAATGGATCGTACGAATGAATTAGAATGGATCGTACGAATAAATTAGAATGGATACATTCTTCCGAATGAATTAGAATGGATCATACGAATGAGTAAGAATGGATCGTAAGAATGAAATAGAATAGATTGTACGAATGAATTAGAATGGATCCTACGAATGAATTAGAATAGATCGTGTGAAAGAATGTATCGTACGAATGAATTAGAATGGATCGTACGAATGAGTAAGAATGGATCGTACGAATGAATTAGAATGGAATAGAATAGATTGTACGAATGAATTAGAATGGATCGTACGAATTAATTAGAATGGATCGTACGAATGAATTAGAATGGATCGTACGAATGAATTAGAATGGATATATTTGTGCGAATGAATTAGAATGGATCGTACGAATGGATTAGAATGGATCGTACGAATGGATTAGAATGGATACATTCGTGTGAATGAATTAGAATGGATTGTATGAATGAATTAGAATGGATCGTACGATCCATTCGAATTCATTCGCACAATCCATTCTAATTCATTCGTACGATCCATTCTAATTCATTCATACGATCCATTCTAATTCATTCGTACGATCCATTCTAATTCATTCGTATATTCCATTCTAAGATACTACGAATGAATTAGAATGGATCGTACGAATGAATTAGAATGGATCGTACGAATGAATTTGAATGGATCGTGCGAATGAATTAGAATGGATACATTCGTGCGAATGAATTAGAATGGATCGGACGAATGAATTAGAATGGATCATACGAATGAATTAGAATGGATCAAATGAATGAATTAGAATGGTTACATTCATGCGAATGAATTAGAATGGATCGTACGAATGGATTAGAATGGATCGTACGAATGAACTAGAATGGATACATTCGTGCGAATGAATTAGAATGGATCGTACGAATGAATTAGAATTGATCGTACGAATGAATTAGAATGGATTTTACGAATGAGTTAGAATGGATCGTACGAATGAATTAGAATGGATCGTACGAATGAATTAGAATGGATACATTCGTGCGAATGAATTAGAATGGATCGGACGAATGAATTAGAATGGATCGTACGAAAGAATTAGAATGGATCAAATGAATGAATTAGAATGGTTACATTCATGCGAATGAATTAGAATGGATCGTACGAATGGATTAGAATGGATCGTACGAATGGATTAGAATGGATACATTTGAGCGAATGAATTAGAATGGATCGTACGAATGAATTAGAATGGATCGTACGAATGGATTAGAATGGATCCTACGAATGGATTATAATGGATACCTTTGTGCAGAATGGATCGTACGAATGAATTAGAATGGATACATTCGTGCACGATCCATTCTAATTCATTCGCACGAATGTATCCATTCTAATTCATTCGTACGATCCATTCTAATTCATTAATATGATCCATTCTAATTCATTCGTACGATCTATTCTAATTCATTCGTATGATCCATTTTATTCGGACGAATGTATCCATTCTAATTTATTCGTACGATCCATTCTAATTCATTCATACGATCCATTCTAATTCATTCGTATGATCCATTCTAATTCATTCGTCCGATCCATTCTAATTCATTCGCACGAATGTATCCATTCTAATTCATTCGTACGATCCATTCTAATTCATTCGTAAGATCCATTCTAATTCATTCGTACGATCCATTCTAATTCATTCGTACGATCCATTCTAATTCATTCGCACGAATGTATCCATTCTAGTTCATTCGTACGATCCATTCTTACTCATTCGTATGATCCATTCTAATTCATTCGGACGAATGTATCCATTCTAATTTATTCATACGATCCATTCTAATTCATTCGTACGATCCATTCAAATTCATTCGTACGATCCATTCTAATTCATTCGTCCGATCCATTCTAATTCATTCGCACGAATGTATCCATTCTAATTCATTCGTACGATCCATTCTAATTCATTCATACGATCCATTCTAATTCATTCGTAAGATCCATTCTAATTCATTCATACGATCCATTCAAATTCATTCGTATGATCCATTTTAATTCATTTGCACGAATGTATCCATTCTAGTTCATTCGTACGATCCATTCTAATTCATTCGTACGATCTATTCTAATTCATTCGCACGATCCATTCTAATTTATTCGTACGATCAATTCTAATTCATTCGCACGAATGTATCCATTCTAATTCATTCGTACGATCCATTCTAATTCATTCGTACGATCCATTCTAATTCATTCATACAATCCATTCTAATTCTTTCACACGATCCATTCTAATTCATTCGTAGGATCCATTCTAATTCATTCGTACAATCTATTCTATTTCATTCGTATGATCCATTCTTACTCATTCGTATGATCCATTCTAATTCATTCGGACGAATGTATCCATTCTAATTTATTCGTACGATCCATTCTAATTCATTCGTACGATCCATTCTAATTCATTAATATGATCCATTCTAATTCATTCGTACGATCCATTCTAATTCATTCGTACGATCCATTCTAATTCATTCGCACGATCCATTCAAATTCATTCATACGATCCATTCTAATTCATTCATACGATCTGTGAAAGAATTAGAATGGATTGTATGAATGAATTAGAATGGATCGTACGAATGAATTAGAATGGATCGTACGAAGGAATTCTAATTCATTCGCACGAATGTATCCATTCTAATTCATTCGTACGATCCATTCTAATTCATTCGTACGATCTACTCTAATTCATTCATAGGATCCATTCTAATTCATTCATACGATCTATTCTAATTCTTTCGCACGAATGTATCCATTCTAATTCATTCGCACGAATGTATCCATTCTAATTCATTCGTATGATCCATTCTATTTCATTCGTACGATCCATTCTAATTTATTCGTACGATCCATTCTAATTGATTCATACGATCTATTCTAATTCATTCATACAATCCATTCTAATTCTTTCACACGATCCATTCTAATTCATTCGTACGATCCATTCTAATTCATTCGCACAATCCATTCTATTTCATTCGTACGATCCATTCTTACTCATTCGTATGATCCATTCTAATTCATTCGCACGAATGTATCCATAATGGATCATACGAATGAGTAAGAATGGATCGTACGAATGAAATAGAATGGATTGTGTGAATGAATTAGAATGGACTGTACGAATGAATCAGACGTACGAATGAATTAGAATGGATACATTCATGCGAATAAATTAGAATGGATTATACGAATGAGTAAGAATGGATCGTCATTCTAATTCATTCGTATGATCCATTCTAATTCATTTGTATCCATTCTATTTCATTCGCACGATCCATTCTAATTCATTCGCGCAATCTATTCTAATTCATTCGTACGACCAATTCTAATTCATTCGTACGATCCATTCTAATTCATTCATACAATCCATTCTAATTTATTTGCATGAATGTATCCATTCTAATTCATTCGTACGATCCATTCTAATTCATTCGCACAATCCATTCTAATTAATTCGTACGAATGAAATAGAATAGATTGTACGAATGAATTGGAATGGATTCGTACGAATGAATTAGAATGGATACATTCGTGCGAATGAATTAGAATGGATACATTCGTGCGAAAGATTTAGAATAAATCGTATGAATGAATTAGAATGGATCCTATGAATGAATTAGAATGGATCGTGCGAATGAATTAGAATGGATCGTAGGAATGAATTAGAATGGATCGTGCTAATGAATTAGAATTGATCGAACGAATGAATTAGTATGGATCGTGCTAATGAATTAGAATGGATCGTACGAATGAATTAGAATGGATCAAATGAATGAATTAGAATGGTTACATTCATGCGAATGAATTAGAATGGATCGTACGAATGGATACATTCGAGCGAATGAATTAGAATGGATCGTGCGAATGAATTAGAATGGATTCGTACGAATGAATTAGAATGGATACATTCGTGCGAATGAATTAGAATGGATCGTACCAATGAGTAAGAATGGATCGTACGAATGAAATAGAATGGATCGTATGAATGAATTAGAATGGATCGTACGGAATGAATTAGAATGGATTATATGAATGAATTAGAATGGATCGTACGAATGAATTAGAATGGATCATACGAATTAATTAGAATGGATCGTACGAATGAATTAGAATGGATCGTACGAATGAATTAGAATGGATCGTACGAATGAATTAAAATGGATCGGACGAATGAATTAGAATGGATCATACGAATGAATTAGAATGGATCAAATGAATGAATTAGAATGGATCGTATGAATGAATTAGAATGCATCGTACGAAAGAATTAGAATGGATATATTCGTGCGAATGAACTAGAATGGATCGTACGAATGAATTAGACTGGATCGTACGAATGAATTTGAATGGATACATTTGTGCGAATGAATCTAAATGGATTGTATGAATGAATTAGAATGGATCGTACGAATGAATTAGAATGGATCATACGAATTAATTAGAATGGATTGTACGAATGAATTAAAATGGTTACATTCGTGCGAATGAATTAGAATGGATCGTACGAATGAATTAGAATGGATATATTCGTGCAAATGAATTAGAATGGATCGTACGAATGAATTAGAATGGATCGTACGAATGAATTAGAATGGATCGTACGAATGAATTAGAATGGATCGTACGAATGAATTAGAATGGATCGTGCGAATGAATTAGAATGGATCGTACGAATTAATTAGAATGGATACATTTGTGCGAATGAATTAGAATGGATCGTACGAATGAATTAGAATGGATCGTACGAATGAATTAGAATGGATCGAACGAATGAATTAGAATGGATCGTGCGAATGAATTAGAATGGATCGTACGAAAGAATTAGAATGGATCGTGCGATTGAATTAGAATGGATCGTGCGAATGAATTAGAATGGATCGTATGAATGAATTAGAAAAGATTTTGTGAATGAATTAGAACTGATCGTACGAATGAATTAGAATGGATCGTACGAATGAATTAGAATGGATACATTTGTGCGAATGAATTAGAATGGATTGTACGAATGAATTAGAATGGATCGTATGAATAAATTAGAATGGATACATTCGTGCGAATGAATTAGAATGGATCGTGCGAATCCATTAGACTGGATCGTGCGAATGAATAAGAATGGATCATATGAATGAATTAGAATGGATCGTACGAATTAATTAGAATGGATACATTCGTGCGAATGAATTAGAATGGATTGTACGAATGAATTAGAATGGGTCGTACGAATGAATTAGAATCGATTGTACGAATGAATTAGAATGGATTCGTACGAATGAATTAGAATGGATACATTCGTGCGAATGAATTAGAATGGATACATTCGTGCGAAAGAATTAGAATAGATCGTATGAATGAACTAGAATAGATCCTATGAGTGAATTAGAATGGATCGTGCGAATGAATTAGAATGGATCGTACGAATGAATTAGAATGGATCGTGCTAATGAATTAGAATTGATCGAACGAATGAATTAGCATGGATCGTGCTAATGAATTAGAATGGATAGTACGAATGAATTAGAATGGATCAAATGAATGAATTAGAATGGTTACATTCATACAAATGAATTAGAATGGATCGTACGAATGGATTAGAATGGATAGTACGAATGGATTAGAATGGATACATTCGAGCGAATGAATTAGAATGGATCGTACGGAATAAATTAGAATGGATTGTATGAATGAATTAGAATGGATACATTCGTGCGAATGAATTAGAATGGATCACGCGAATGAATTAGAATGGATTCATACGAATGAATTAGAATGGATACATTCGTGCGAATGAATTAGAATGGATCGTACGAATGAAATAGAATGGATCGTACGAATGAAATAGAATGGATCGTACGAATGAATTAGAATGGATCGTACGAATGAATTAGAATGGATCGTACGAATGAATTAGAATGGATCGTACGAAGGAATTAGAATGGATCGTACGAATGAATTAGAATGGATCGTACGAATAAATTAGAATGGATACATTCGTCCGAATGAATTAGAATGGATCATACGAATGAGTAAGAATGGATCGTATGAATGAAATAGAATAGATTGTACGAATGAATTTGAATGGATCCTACGAATGAATTAGAATGGATCATGTGAAAGAATTAGAATGGATTGTATGAATGAATTAGAATGGATCGTATGAATGAATTAGAATGGATCATGCGAATGAATTTGAATGGATCGTACGAATTCATTCTAATTCATTCATACAATCCATTCTAATTCTTTCACACGATCCATTCTAATTCATTCGTACGTTCCATTCTAATTCATTAGCACGATCCATGCTAATTCATTCGTTCGATCAATTCTAATTCATTCGCACGATCCATTCTAAATCATTCGTACAATCCATTCTAATTCATTCGCACGATCCATTCTAATTCATTCATAGGATCCATTCTAATTCATTCATACGATCTATTCTAATTCTTTCGCACGAATGTATCCATTCTAATTCATTCGCACGAATGTATGCATTCTAATTCATTCGTACGATCTATTCTAATTCATTCATACGATCCATTCTAATTAATTCGTACGATCCATTCTAATTCATTCATATGATCTATTCTAATTCATTCATACAATCCATTCTAATTCTTTCACACGATCCATTCTAATTCATTCGTACGGAATACATCGTATGAATGAATTAGAATGGATCCTATGAATGAATTAGAATGGATCGTGCGAATGAATTAGAATGGATCATACGAATGAATTAGAATGGATCTTACGAATGAATTAGAATGGATCGTACGAATGAACTAGAATGGATACATTCGTGCGAATGAATTAGAATGGATCGTACGAATGAATTAGAATGGATACATTCGTGCGAATGAATTAGAATAGATCGGACAAATGAATAAGAATGGATCGTACGAATGAATTAGAATGGATCGTACGAAGGAATTAGAATGGATCGTACGAATGAATTAGAATGGATCGTACGAATGAATTAGAATGGATCGTACGAATGAGTAAGAATGGATCGTACGAATGAATTAGAAAGGATGGTACGAATAAATTAGAATGGATACATTCGTCCGAATGAATTAGAATGGATCATACGAATGAGTAAGAATGGATCGTACGAATGAAATAGAATAGATTGTACGAATGAATTAGAATGGATCCTACGAATGAATTAGAATGGATCGTACGAATGAATTAGAATGGATCGTACGAATGAATTAGAATGGATCTTGCGAATGAATTAGAATGGATACATTCGTGCGAATTAATTAGAATGGATCGTACGAATTAATTAGAATGGATACATTCATGTGAATGAATTAGAATGGATTGTATGAATGAATTAGAATGGATCGTACGAATGAATTAGAATGGATCATACGAATTAATTAGAATGGATCATACGAATGAATTAGAATGGATCGTACGAATGAATTAGAATGGATCGTACGAATGAATTAGAATGGATACATTCGTGCGAATGAATTAGAATGGATTGTGCGAATGAATAAGAACAGATCGTGCGAATGAATTAGAATGGATCGTACGAATGAATTAGAATGGATCGTGCGAATGAATTAGAATGGATCGTACGAATGAATTAGAATGGATACATTTGTGCGAATGAATTAGAATGGATCGTACGAATGAATTAGAATGGATCGTATGCGTACGAATGATTTAGAATGGATCGTGCGGATGAATTAGAATGGATCGTACGAATGAATTAGAATGGATCGTACGAATGAACTAGAATGGATACATTCGTGCGAATGAATTAGAATGGATCGTACGAATGAATTAGAATGGATCGTACGAATGAATTAGAATGGATCTTACGAATGAATTAGAATGGATCGAACGAATGAATTAGAATGGATCGTACGAATGAATTAGAATGGATACATTCGTGCGAATGAATTAGAATGGATCGGACTAATGAATTAGAATGGATCGTACGAATGAATTAGAATGGATCGTACGAATGAATTAGAATGGATCGTACGAATAAATTAGAATGGATACATTCGTCCGAATGAATTAAAATGGATCATACGAATGAGTAAGAATGGATCGTACGAATGAAATAGAATAGATTGTACGAATGAATTAGAATGGATCCTATGAATCAATTAGAATGGATCGTGTGAAAGAATTAGAATGGATTGTATGAATGAAAATGAATTAGAATGGATCGTATGAATGAAGTAGAATGGATCGTACGAATGAATTAGAATGGATCGTACGAAGGAATTAGAATGGATACATTCGTGCGAATAAATTAGAATGGATTGTATGAATGAATTAGAATGGATCGTACGAATGAATTAGAATGGATCGTACGAAGGAATTAGAATGGATCGTACAAATGAATTAGAATGGATCGTACGAATGAATTAGAATAGATCGTACGAATGAATTAGAATGGATCATACGAAGGAATTAGAATGAATCGTACGAATGAATTAGAATGGATATATTCGTGCAAATGAATTAGAATGGATCGTAGAATGGATCGTACGAATGAATTAGAATGAATTAGAATGGATCGTACGAATAAATTAGAATAGATCATAGGAATGAATTAGAATGGATCGTGCAAATGAATTAGAATGGATACATTCGTGCGAATGAATTAGAATGGATCGTGCGAATGAATTAGAATGGATCGTAGGAATGAATTAGAATGGAAATATTTTTATGAATAAATTATAATGGATCATACGAATGAATTAGAATGGATCGTACGAATGAATTAGAATGGATAGTGCGAATGAATTAGAATCGATCGTACGAATGAATTAGAATGGATCGTACGAATGAATTAGAATGGATCATACGAATGAGTAAGAATGGATCGTACGAATGAATTAGAATGGATCGTACGAATGAATTAGAATGGATCGTACGAATAAATTAGAATGGATACATTCGTCCGAATGAATTAGAATGGATCATACGAATGAGTAAGAATGGATCGTACGAATGAAATAGAATAGATTGTACGAATGAATTAGAATGGATCCTACGAATGAATTAGAGTGGATCATTTGAAAGAATTAGATTGGATTGTATGAATGAATTAGAATGGATCGTATGAATGAATTAGAATGGATCGTACGAATGAATTCGAATGGATCGTATATACGAATGAATTAGAATGGATACATTCATGCGAATGAATTAGAATGGATCGTGCGAATGAATTAGAATGGATCGTACGAATGAATTAGAATGGATCGTACGAATGAACTAGAATGGATACATTTGTGCGAATGAATTAGAATGTATCGTACGAATGAATTTGAATGGATCGTACGAATGAATTAGAATGGATCTTACGATTGAATTAGAATGGATCGTACGAATAAATGAGAATGGATCATATGAATGGTTTAGAATGGATACATTCGTGCGAATGAATTAGAATGGATCGGACGAATGAATTAGAATGGATCATATTAATGAATTAGAATGGATCTTACGAATGAATTAGAATGGATACATTCGTGCGAATGAATTTGAATGGATCGTGCACGAATGTATCCATTCTAATTCATTTGTACGATCCATTCTGCACAATGGTATCCATTCTAATCCATTCGTAGGATCCATTCTAATCCATTCGTACGATCCATTCTAATTCATTCGCTCGAATGTATCCATTCTAATCCATTCGTACGATCCATTCTAATCCATTCGTACGATCCATTCTAATTCATTTGCATGAATGTAACCATTCTAATTCATTCATTTGATCCATTCTAATTCATTCATACGATCCATTCTAATTCATTCGTCCGATCAAATGAATGAATTAGAATGGATCAAATGAATGAATTAGAATGGTTACATTCATGCGAATAAATTAGAATGGATCGTACGAATGGATTAGAATGGATCGTACGAATGGATTAGAATGGATACATTCGTGCGAATGAATTAGAATGGATCATACGAATGAGTAAGAATGGATCGTACGAATGAAATAGAATGGATTATACGAATGAAATAGAATGGATCGTGCGAATGAATTTGAATGGATCATACGAATGAATTAAAATGGATCGTGCTAATGAATTAGAATTGATCGTACGAATGAAATAGAATGGATTGTACGAATGAATTAGAATGGATCGTACGAATGAATTAGAATGGATCGTATGAATGAACTAGAATGGATACATTCGTGCGAATGAATTAGAATGGATCGTACGAATGAATTAGAATGGATCGGACGAATGAATTAGAATAGATCGTACAAATGAATTAGAATGGATCAAATGAATGAATTAGAATGGATCGTACGAATGAATTAGAATGCATCGTACGAAAGAATTAGAATGGATATATTCGTGCGAATGAATTAGAATGGATCGTACGAATGAATTAGACTGGATCGTACGAATGAATTTGAATGGATACATTTGTGCGAATGAATCTAAATGGATTGTATGAATGAATTAGAATGGATCGTACGAATGAATTAGAATGGATCATACGAATTAATTAGAATGGATCGTACCAATGAGTAAGAATGGATCGTACGAATGAAATAGAATGGGTCGTACGAATGAATTAGAATGGATCGTACGGAATGAATTAGAATGGATTGTATGAATGAATTAGAATGGATACATTCGTGCAAATGAATTAGAATGGATCATACGAATGAGTAAGAATGGATCGTACGAATGAAATAGAATGGATTGTACGAATGAATTAGAATGGATCGTACAAATGAATTAGAATGGATCGTACGAATGAATTAGAATGGATCATACGAATGAATTAGAATGGATCGTGTGAAAGAATTAGAATGGATTGTATGAATGAATTAGAATAGATCGTATGAATGAATTAGAATGGATCGTACGAATGAATTAGAATGGATCGTACGAATGAATTAGAAAGGATCGTGTGAAAGAATTAGAATGGATTGTATGAATGAATTAGAATGGATCGTACGAATGAATTAGAATGGATCGTACGAATGAATTAGAATGGATCTTACGAAGGAATTAGAATGGATCGTACGAATGCACCATCCATGCTAATTCATGGATGGTGCATTCGTACGAATGAATTAGAATGGATATATTCGTGCAAATGAATTAGAATGGATCGTACGAATGAATTAGAATGGATCGTACGAATGAATTAGAATGGATCGTACAAATGAATTAGAATGGATCGTACGAATGAATTAGAATGGATCGTGCGAATGAATTAGAATGGATCGTACGAATTAATTAGAATGGATACATTTGTGCGAATGAATTAGAATGGATCGTACGAATGAATTAGAATGGATCGTACGAATGAATTAGAATGGATCGAACGAATGAATTAGAATGGATACATTCGTGCGAATGAATTAGAATGGATCGTACGAAAGAATTAGAATGGATCGTGCGATTGAATTAGAATGGATCGTGCGAATGAATTAGAATGGATCGTATGAATGAATTAGAAAAGATTTTGTGAATGAATTAGAACTGATCGTACGAATGAATTAGAATGGATCGTACGAATGAATTAGAATGGATACATTTGTGCGAATGAATTAGAATGGATTGTACGAATGAATTAGAATGGATCGTATGAATAAATTAGAATGGATACATTCGTGCGAATGAATTAGAATGGATCGTGCGAATCCATTAGACTGGATCGTGCGAATGAATAAGAATGGATCATATGAATGAATTAGAATGGATCGTACGAATTAATTAGAATGGATACATTCGTGCGAATGAATTAGAATGGATTGTACGAATGAATTAGAATGGGTCGTACGAATGAATTAGAATCGATTGTACGAATGAATTAGAATGGATTCGTACGAATGAATTAGAATGGATACATTCGTGCGAATGAATTAGAATGGATACATTCGTGCGAAAGAATTAGAATAGATCGTATGAATGAACTAGAATGGATCCTATGAGTGAATTAGAATGGATCGTGCGAATGAATTAGAATGGATCGTACGAATGAATTAGAATGGATCGTGCTAATGAATTAGAATTGATCGAACGAATGAATTAGCATGGATCGTGCTAATGAATTAGAATGGATAGTACGAATGAATTAGAATGGATCAAATGAATGAATTAGAATGGTTACATTCATACAAATGAATTAGAATGGATCGTACGAATGGATTAGAATGGATAGTACGAATGGATTAGAATGGATACATTCGAGCGAATGAATTAGAATGGATCGTACGGAATAAATTAGAATGGATTGTATGAATGAATTAGAATGGATACATTCGTGCGAATGAATTAGAATGGATCGCGCGAATGAATTAGAATGGATTCATACGAATGAATTAGAATGGATACATTCGTGCGAATGAATTAGAATGGATCGTACGAATGAAATAGAATGGATCGTACGAATGAAATAGAATGGATCGTACGAATGAATTAGAATGGATCGTACGAATGAATTAGAATGGATCGTACGAATGAATTAGAATGGATCGTACGAAGGAATTAGAATGGATCGTACGAATGAATTAGAATGGATCGTACGAATAAATTAGAATGGATACATTCGTCCGAATGAATTAGAATGGATCATACGAATGAGTAAGAATGGATCGTATGAATGAAATAGAATAGATTGTACGAATGAATTTGAATGGATCCTACGAATGAATTAGAATGGATCATGTGAAAGAATTAGAATGGATTGTATGAATGAATTAGAATGGATCGTATGAATGAATTAGAATGGATCATGCGAATGAATTTGAATGGATCGTACGAATTCATTCTAATTCATTCATACAATCCATTCTAATTCTTTCACACGATCCATTCTAATTCATTCGTACGTTCCATTCTAATTCATTAGCACGATCCATGCTAATTCATTCGTTCGATCAATTCTAATTCATTCGCACGATCCATTCTAATTCATTCGTACGATCCATTCTAATTCATTCGCACGATCCATTCTAATTCATTCATAGGATCCATTCTAATTCATTCATACGATCTATTCTAATTCTTTCGCACGAATGTATCCATTCTAATTCATTCGCACGAATGTATGCATTCTAATTCATTCGTACGATCTATTCTAATTCATTCATACGATCCATTCTAATTAATTCGTACGATCCATTCTAATTCATTCATATGATCTATTCTAATTCATTCATACAATCCATTCTAATTCTTTCACACGATCCATTCTAATTCATTCGTACGGAATACATCGTATGAATGAATTAGAATGGATCCTATGAATGAATTAGAATGGATCGTGCGAATGAATTAGAATGGATCATACGAATGAATTAGAATGGATCTTACGAATGAATTAGAATGGATCGTACGAATGAACTAGAATGGATACATTCGTGCGAATGAATTAGAATGGATCGTACGAATGAATTAGAATGGATACATTCGTGCGAATGAATTAGAATAGATCGGACAAATGAATAAGAATGGATCGTACGAATGAATTAGAATGGATCGTACGAAGGAATTAGAATGGATCGTACGAATGAATTAGAATGGATCGTACGAATGAATTAGAATGGATCGTACGAATGAGTAAGAATGGATCGTACGAATGAATTAGAAAGGATGGTACGAATAAATTAGAATGGATACATTCGTCCGAATGAATTAGAATGGATCATACGAATGAGTAAGAATGGATCGTACGAATGAAATAGAATAGATTGTACGAATGAATTAGAATGGATCCTACGAATGAATTAGAATGGATCGTACGAATGAATTAGAATGGATCGTACGAATGAATTAGAATGGATCTTGCGAATGAATTAGAATGGATACATTCGTGCGAATTAATTAGAATGGATCGTACGAATTAATTAGAATGGATACATTCATGTGAATGAATTAGAATGGATTGTATGAATGAATTAGAATGGATCGTACGAATGAATTAGAATGGATCATACGAATTAATTAGAATGGATCATACGAATGAATTAGAATGGATCGTACGAATGAATTAGAATGGATCGTACGAATGAATTAGAATGGATACATTCGTGCGAATGAATTAGAATGGATTGTGCGAATGAATAAGAACAGATCGTGCGAATGAATTAGAATGGATCGTACGAATGAATTAGAATGGATCGTGCGAATGAATTAGAATGGATCGTACGAATGAATTAGAATGGATACATTTGTGCGAATGAATTAGAATGGATCGTACGAATGAATTAGAATGGATCGTATGAATGAATTAGAATGGATCGTACGAATGATTTAGAATGGATCGTGCGGATGAATTAGAATGGATCGTACGAATGAATTAGAATGGATCGTACGAATGAACTAGAATGGATACATTCGTGCGAATGAATTAGAATGGATCGTACGAATGAATTAGAATGGATCGTACGAATGAATTAGAATGGATCTTACGAATGAATTAGAATGGATCGAACGAATGAATTAGAATGGATCGTACGAATGAATTAGAATGGATACATTCGTGCGAATGAATTAGAATGGATCGGACTAATGAATTAGAATGGATCGTACGAATGAATTAGAATGGATCGTACGAATGAATTAGAATGGATCGTACGAATAAATTAGAATGGATACATTCGTCCGAATGAATTAGAATGGATCATACGAATGAGTAAGAATGGATCGTACGAATGAAATAGAATAGATTGTACGAATGAATTAGAATGGATCCTATGAATCAATTAGAATGGATCGTGTGAAAGAATTAGAATGGATTGTATGAATGAAAATGAATTAGAATGGATCGTATGAATGAAGTAGAATGGATCGTACGAATGAATTAGAATGGATCGTACGAAGGAATTAGAATGGATACATTCGTGCGAATAAATTAGAATGGATTGTATGAATGAATTAGAATGGATCGTACGAATGAATTAGAATGGATCGTACGAAGGAATTAGAATGGATCGTACAAATGAATTAGAATGGATCGTACGAATGAATTAGAATAGATCGTACGAATGAATTAGAATGGATCATACGAAGGAATTAGAATGAATCGTACGAATGAATTAGAATGGATATATTCGTGCAAATGAATTAGAATGGATCGTAGAATGGATCGTTCGAATGAATTAGAATGAATTAGAATGGATCATACGAATAAATTAGAATAGATCATAGGAATGAATTAGAATGGATCGTGCAAATGAATTAGAATGGATACATTCGTGCGAATGAATTAGAATGGATCGTGCGAATGAATTAGAATGGATCGTAGGAATGAATTAGAATGGAAATATTTTTATGAATAAATTATAATGGATCATACGAATGAATTAGAATGGATCGTACGAATGAATTAGAATGGATAGTGCGAATGAATTAGAATCGATCGTACGAATGAATTAGAATGGATCGTACGAATGAATTAGAATGGATCATACGAATGAGTAAGAATGGATCGTACGAATGAATTAGAATGGATCGTACGAATGAATTAGAATGGATCGTACGAATAAATTAGAATGGATACATTCGTCCGAATGAATTAGAATGGATCATACGAATGAGTAAGAATGGATCGTACGAATGAAATAGAATAGATTGTACGAATGAATTAGAATGGATCCTACGAATGAATTAGAGTGGATCATTTGAAAGAATTAGATTGGATTGTATGAATGAATTAGAATGGATCGTATGAATGAATTAGAATGGATCGTACGAATGAATTCGAATGGATCGTATATACGAATGAATTAGAATGGATACATTCATGCGAATGAATTAGAATGGATCGTACGAATGAATTAGAATGGATCGTGCGAATGAATTAGAATGGATCGTACGAATGAATTAGAATGGATCGTACGAATGAACTAGAATGGATACATTTGTGCGAATGAATTAGAATGTATCGTACGAATGAATTTGAATGGATCGTACGAATGAATTAGAATGGATCTTACGATTGAATTAGAATGGATCGTACGAATAAATGAGAATGGATCGTATGAATGGTTTAGAATGGATACATTCGTGCGAATGAATTAGAATGGATCGGACGAATGAATTAGAATGGATCATATTAATGAATTAGAATGGATCTTACGAATGAATTAGAATGGATACATTCGTGCGAATGAATTTGAATGGATCGTGCACGAATGTATCCATTCTAATTCATTTGTACGATCCATTCTGCACAATGGTATCCATTCTAATCCATTCGTAGGATCCATTCTAATCCATTCGTACGATCCATTCTAATTCATTCGCTCGAATGTATCCATTCTAATCCATTCGTACGATCCATTCTAATCCATTCGTACGATCCATTCTAATTCATTTGCATAAATGTAACCATTCTAATTCATTCATTTGATCCATTCTAATTCATTCATACGATCCATTCTAATTCATTCGTCCGATCAAATGAATGAATTAGAATGGATCAAATGAATGAATTAGAATGGTTACATTCATGCGAATAAATTAGAATGGATCGTACGAATGGATTAGAATGGATCGTACGAATGGATTAGAATGGATACATTCGTGCGAATGAATTAGAATGGATCATACGAATGAGTAAGAATGGATCGTACGAATGAAATAGAATGGATTATACGAATGAAATAGAATGGATCGTGCGAATGAATTTGAATGGATCATACGAATGAATTAAAATGGATCGTGCTAATGAATTAGAATTGATCGTACGAATGAAATAGAATGGATTGTACGAATGAATTAGAATGGATCGTACGAATGAATTAGAATGGATCGTATGAATGAACTAGAATGGATACATTCGTGCGAATGAATTAGAATGGATCGTACGAATGAATTAGAATGGATCGGACGAATGAATTAGAATAGATCGTACAAATGAATTAGAATGGATCAAATGAATGAATTAGAATGGATCGTACGAATGAATTAGAATGCATCGTACGAAAGAATTAGAATGGATATATTCGTGCGAATGAATTAGAATGGATCGTACGAATGAATTAGACTGGATCGTACGAATGAATTTGAATGGATACATTTGTGCGAATGAATCTAAATGGATTGTATGAATGAATTAGAATGGATCGTACGAATGAATTAGAATGGATCATACGAATTAATTAGAATGGATCGTACCAATGAGTAAGAATGGATCGTACGAATGAAATAGAATGGGTCGTACGAATGAATTAGAATGGATCGTACGGAATGAATTAGAATGGATTGTATGAATGAATTAGAATGGATACATTCGTGCAAATGAATTAGAATGGATTATACGAATGAGTAAGAATGGATCGTACGAATGAAATAGAATGGATTGTACGAATGAATTAGAATGGATCGTACAAATGAATTAGAATGGATCGTACGAATGAATTAGAATGGATCATACGAATGAATTAGAATGGATCGTGTGAAAGAATTAGAATGGATTGTATGAATGAATTAGAATAGATCGTATGAATGAATTAGAATGGATCGTACGAATGAATTAGAATGGATCGTACGAATGAATTAGAAAGGATCGTGTGAAAGAATTAGAATGGATTGTATGAATGAATTAGAATGGATCGTACGAATGAATTAGAATGGATCGTACGAATGAATTAGAATGGATCTTACGAAGGAATTAGAATGGATCGTACGAATGCACCATCCATGCTAATTCATTCGTTCGATCAATTCTAATTGATTAGCACGATCCATTCTAATTCATTCGTACGATCCATTCTAATTCATTCGCACGATCCATTCTAATTCATTCGTACGATCCATTCTAATTCTTTCACATGATCCATTCTAATTCATTCATACGATCCATTCTAATTCATTCGTACGATCTATTCTAATTCATTCGTACGATCCATTCTAATTCATTCGTACGATCCATTCTAATTCCTTCGTACGATCCATTCTAATTCATTCATACAATCTATTGTAATTCATTCATACAATCCATTCTAATTCTTTCACACGATCCATTCTAATTCATTCGTACGATCCATTCTAATTCATTCATACAATCCATTCTAATTCTTTCACACGATCCATTCTAATTCATTCGTACGTTCCATTCTAATTCATTAGCACGATCCATGCTAATTCATTCGTTCGATCAATTCTAATTCATTAGCACGATCCATTCTAATTCATTCGTACGATCCATTCTAATTCATTTGCACGATCCATTCTAATTCATTCATAGGATCCATTCTAATTCATTCATATGATCCATTCTAATTTTTTCGCACGAATGTATCAATTCTAATTCATTCGCACGAATGTATCCATTCTAATTCATTCGTACGATCCATTCTAATTCATTCGTACGATCTATTCTAATTCATTCATACGATCTATTCTAATTCATTCATACAATCCATTGTAATTCTTTCACACGATCTATTCTAATTCATTCGTATGATCCATTCTAATTCATTCGCACAATCCATTCTATTTCATTCATACGATCCATTCTTACTCATTGGTACGATCCATTCTAATTCATTCGCACGAATGTATCCATTCTAATTCATTTGTACGAATCCATTCTAATTCATTCGTACAATCCATTCTATTTCATTCGTACGATCCATTCTTACTCATTCGTATGATCCATTCCAATTCATTCGCACGAATGTATCCATTCTAAATCATTCGTACGATCCATTCTAATTCATTCGTACGATCCATTCTAAATCATTCGTACAATCCATTCTATTTCATTCATACGATCAATTCTAATTCATTAGCACGATCCATTCTAATTCATTCGTACGATCCATTCAAATTCATTCGCACGATCCATTCTAATTCATTCGTACAATCCATTCTATTTCATTCGTATGATCCATTCTTACTCATTCGTATGATCCATTCTAATTAATTCGCACAAATGTATCCATTCTAAGCCATTCGTACGATCCATTCTAATCCATTCGTCCGATCCATTCTAATTCATTCGCACGAATGTATCCATTCTAAACCATTCATACGAACCATTCTAATTTTTTCGTACGATCCATTCTAATTCATTCGTAAGATCTATTCTAATTCATTCGTACGATCCATTCTAATTCATTCGTACGATCCATTCTAATTCATTCGCACGAATGTATCCATTCTAGTTCATTCGTACGATCCATTCTAATTCATTCGTACGATCCATTCTAATTCATTCGTACGATCCATTCTAATTCATTCGCACAATCCATTCTAATTCATTCGCACGAATGTATCCATTCTAATTCATTCGTACGATCCATTCTAATTAATTCGTACGATCCATTCTAATTAATTCGTATGATCCATTCTAATTCATTCGTACGATCCATTCTAATTCATTCATACAATCTATTCTAATTTATCCGTACGATCCATTCTAATTCAATCATACAATCCATTCTAATACATTCATACGATCCATTCTAATTCATTTGCACGAATATATCCATTCTAATTCATTCGTACGATCCATTCTAATTCCTTCGTACGATCCATTCTAATTCATTCGTACGATCTATTCTAATTCATTCGTACGATCCATTCTAATTCATTCGTACGATCCATTCTAATTCGTTCGTACGATCCATTCTAATTCATTCGTACGATCCATTCTAATTCATTCGTACAATCTATTCTAATTCATTCGTACGAATGGATACATTCGTGTGAATGAATTAGAATGGATCGTACGAATGAGTAAGAATGGATCGTACGAATAAAATAGAATGGATAGCACGAATGAATTAGAATGGATCGTACGAATGAATTAGAATGGATCGTGTGAAAGAATTAGAATGGATCGTACGAATGAATTAGAATGGATCGTACGAATGAATTAGAAGGGATCGTACGAAGGAATTAGAATGGATCATACGAATGAATTAGAATGGATATATTCGTGCAAATGAATTAGAATGGATCGTATGAATGTATTAGAATGGATCGTATGAGTGAATTAGAATGGATCGTACGAATGAATTAGAATGGATTGTATGAATTAATTAGAATGGATCGTACGAATGAATTAGAATGGATCATACGAATGAATTAGAATGGATAATACGAATGAATTAGAATGGATCGTACGAATGAATTAGAATGGATCGTACGAATGAATTAGAATGGATACATTCGTGCGAATGAATTAGAATGGATTGTGCGAATGAATTAGAATGGATCGTACGAATGAATTAGAATGGATCGTACGACTGAATTCGATTGGATATATTCGTGCAAATGAATTAGAATGGATCGTATGAATGTATTAGAATGGATCGTATGAGTGAATTAGAATGGATCGTATGAATGAATTAGAATGGATTGTATGAATGAATTAGAATGGATCGTACGAATGAATTAGAATGGATCAAACAAATTAATTAGAATGGATCATACGAATGAATTAGAATGGATCGTACGAATGAATTAGAATGGATCGTACGAATGAATTAGAATGGATACATTCGTGCGAATAAATTAGAATGGATTGTGCGAATGAATAAGAACAGATCGTGCGAATGAGTAAGAATGGATCATACGAATGAGTAAGAATGGATCATACGAATGAAATAGAATAGATTGTACGAATGAATTAGAATGGATCCTACGAATGAATTAGAATAGATCGTGTGAAAGAATTAGAATGGATTGTATGAATGAATTAGAATGAATTCGTATGATCCATTCGAATTCATTCGCACGATCCATTCTAATTCATTCATACGATCCATTCAAATTCATTCATACAATCCATTCTAATTCTTTCACACGATCCATTCTAATTCATTCGTAGGATCCATTCTAATTCATTCGTACAATCTATTCTATTTCATTCGTACGATCCATTCTTACTCATTCGTATGATCCATTCTAATTCATTCGGAAGAATGTATCGATTCTAATTTATTCATACGATCCATTCTAATTCATTTGTACGATCCATTCTAATTCATTCGTACGATCCATTCTAATTCATTCGTCCGATCCATTCTAATTCATTCGCACGAATGTATCCATTCTAATTCATTCGTACGATCCATTCTAATTCATTCGTACGATCCATTCTAATTCATTCGTAAGATCCATTCTAATTCATTCGTACGATCCATTCTAATTCATTCGTACGATCCATTCTAATTCATTCGCACGAATGTTTCCATTCTAGTTCATTCGTACGATCCATTCTAATTCATTCGTACGATCCATTCTAATTCATTCGCACGATCCATTCTAATTCATTCGTACGATCCATTCTAATTCATTCATACGATCCATTCTAATTCATTCGTACGATCCATTCTAATTTATTCGCACAAATGTATCCATTCTAATTCATTCGCACGATCCATTCTAATTCATTCGTACGATCCATTCTAATTCTTTCACATGATCCATTCTAATTCATTCGTACGATCCATTCTAATTCATTCGCACGATCCATTCTAATTCATTCATACGATCCATTCTAATTCATTCATACGATCCATTCTAATTCATTCGTACGATCCATTCTAATTCATTCGCACAAATGTATCCATTCTAATTCATTCGTACGATCCATTCTAATTCATTCGCACGATCCATTCTAATTCATTCGTACGATCCATTCTAATTCATTCGCACGATCTGTTCTTATTCATTCGCACAATCCATTCTAATTCATTCGCACGAATGTATCCATTCTAATTCATTTGTACGATCCATTCTAATTCATTCGTACGACCCATTCTAATTCATTTGTATGATCCATTCTAATTAATTCGTATGATCCATTCTAATTCATTCATACGATCCATTCTAATTCATTCGTCCGATCCATTCTAATTCATTCGCACGAATGTATCCATTCTAATTCATTCGTACGATCCATTCTAATTCATTCGTATGATCCATTCTAATTAATTCGTATGATCCATTCTAATTCATTCGTACGATCCATTCTAATTCATTCATACAATCCATTCTAATTCATTCGCACGAATGTATCCATTCTAATTAATTTGTATGATCCATTCTAATTCATTCGTATGATCTATTCTTATTCATTTGCACGATCCAGTCTAATTGATTCGCACGATCCATTCTAATTCATTCGCACGAATGTATCCATTCTAATTCATTCGTGCGATCCATTCTAATTCATTAATATGATCTATTCTAATTCATTCGTACGATCCATTCTAATTCATATGCACAAAGGTATCCATTCTAATCCATTGGTAGGATCCATTCTAATCCATTCGTACGATCCATTCTAACTCATTCGTACGATCCATTCTAATTCATTCGCTCGAATGTATCCATTCTAATCCATTCGTACAATCCATTCTAATCCATTCGTACGATCCATTCTAATTCATTCGCAGGAATGTAACCATTCTAATTCATTCATTTGATCCATTCTAATTCATTCGTACGATCCATTCTAATTTATTCGTCCGATCCATTCTAATTCATTCGCACGAATGTATCCATTCTAATTCATTCGTACGTTCCATTCTAATTCATTCGTACGATCCATTCTAATTCATTCGTAAGATCCATTCTAATTCATTCGTACGATCCATTCTAATTCATTCGTACGATCCATTCTAATTCATTCGCACGAATATCCATTCTAGTTCATTCGTATTTCATTCGTACGATCCATTCTAATTCATTCGCACGATCCATTCTAATTCATTCGTACGATCAATTCTAATTCATTCGCACGAATGTATCCAATCTAATTCATTCATACGATCCATTCTAATTCATTCGTACGATCCATTCTAATTCACTCATACGATCCATTCTAATACATTCATACGATCCATTCTAATTCATTTGCACGAATATATCCATTCTAATTCATTCGTACGATCCATTCTAATTCCTTCGTACGATCCATTCTAATTCATTCGTACGATCTATTCTAATTCATTTGTACGATCCATTCTAATTCATTCATACGATCCATTCTAATTCCTTCGTACGATCCATTCTAATTCATTCGTACGATCCATTCTAATTCATTCGTACAATCTATTCTAATTCATTCGTACGAATGGATACATTCGTGTGAATGAATTAGAATGGATCGTACGAATGAGTAAGAATGGATCATACGAATGAAATAGAATGGATTGCACGAATGAATTAGAATGGATCGTACGAATGAATTAGAATGGATCGTGTGAAAGAATTAGAATGGATTGTATGAATGAATTAGAATGGATCGTACGAATGAATTAGAATGGATCGTACGAAGGAATTAGAATGGATCGTACGAATGAATAAGAATGGATCGTACGAATGAATTAGAATAGATCGTACGAATGAATTAGAATGGATCGTACGAAGGAATTAGAATGGATCGTACGAATGAATTAGAATGGATATATTCGTGCAAATGAATTAGAATGGATCGTATGAATGTATTAGAATGGATCGTATGAGTAAATTAGAATGGATCGTACGAATGAATTAGAATGGATCGTATGAATGAATTAGAATGGATACATTCGTGTGAATGAATTAGAATTGATCGTATGAATGAATTAGAATAGATTTTGTGAATGAATTAGAACTGGTCGTATGAATGAATTAGAATGGATATATTCGTGCGAATGAATTAGAATGGATTGTATGAATGAATTAGAATGGATCGTACGAATGAATTAGAATGGGTCGTATAAGTGAATTAGAATGGATACGAAGGAATTAGAATGGATCGTACGAATGAATTAGAATGGATCGTACGAAGGAATTAGAATGGATCGTACGAATGAATTAGAATGGATTGTACGAATGAATTAGAATAGATCGTACGAATGAATTAGAATGGATCGTTCGAAGGAATTAGAATGGATCGTACGAATGAACTAGAATGGATACATTCGTGCGAATGAATTAGAATGGATCGTACGAATGAATTAGAATGGATCTTACGAATGAATTAGAATGGATCGTACGAATAAATTAGAATGGATACATTCGTCCGAATGAATTAGAATGGATCATACGAATGAGTAAGAATGGATCGTACGAATGTATTGGAATAGATTGTACGAATGAATTAGAATGGATCCTACGAATGAATTAGAATGGATCGTGTGAAAGAATTAGAATGGATTGTATGAATGAATTAGAATGGATCGTATGAATGAATTAGAATGGATCGTGGGAATGAACTCGAATGGATCGTACGAATTCATTCTAATTCATTCATACAATCCATTCTAATTCTTTCACACGATCTATTCTAATTCATTCGTACGATCCATTCTAATTCATTCGCACGATCCATTCTAATTCATTCGTACGATCCATTCTAATTCATTCATACGACCCTTTCTAATTCATTCGTACGATCCATTCTAATTCATTCGCACAAATATATCCATTCTAATTCATTCGTACGATCCATTCTAATTCATTCGTACGATCCATTCTAATTCATTCGCACAATCTGTTCTTATTCATTCGCACAATCCATTCTAATTCATTCGCACAATCCATTCTAATTCATTCGTACGATCCATTCTAATTCATTCGTATCCATTCTAATTAAGTCGTATGATCCATTCTAATTCATTCGTACGATCCATTCTAATTCATTCATACAATCCATTCTAATTCATTCGCACGAATGTATCCATTCTAATTAATTCGTACGATCCATTCTAATTCATTCATATGATCTATTCTTATTCATTCGCACGATCCAGCCTAATTGATTCGCACGATCCATTCTAATTCATTCGCATGAATGTATCCATTCTAATTCATTCGTACGATCCATTCTAATTCATTAATATGATCCATTCTAATTCATTCGTACGATCCATTCTAATTCATATGCACAAAGGTATCCATTCTAATCCATTCGTAGGATCCATTCTAATCCATTCGTACGATCCATTCTAATTCATTCGTACGATCCATTCTAATTCATTCGCTCGAATGTATCCATTCTAATTCATTCGTACGATCCATTCTAATCCATTCGTACGATCCATTCTAATTCATTCTCATGAATGTAACCATTCTAATTCATTCATTTGATCCATTCTAATTCATTCGTACGATCCATTCTAATTCATTTGTCCGATCCATTCTAATTCATTCGCACGAATGTATCCATTCTAATTCATTCGTACGATCCATTCAAATTCATTCGTACGATCCATTCTAATTCATTCGTAAGATCCATTCTAATTCATTCGTACGATCCATTCTAATTCATTCGTACGATCCATTCTAATTCATTCGCAAGAATGTATCCATTCTAGTTCATTCATACGATCCATTCTAATTCATTCGTACGATCCATTCTTATTCATTCGCACGATCCATTCTAATTCATTCGTATGATCAATTCTAATTCTTTCGCACGAATGTATCCATTCTAATTCATTCGTACGATACTGAATTAGAATGGATCGTACGAATGAATTAGTATGGATACCTTTGTGCATATGAATTAGAATGGATCGTACGAATGAATTAGAATGGATCATATTAATGAATTAGAATGGATCGTACGAATGAATTTGGAATTGATGCATTCGTGCGAATGAATTAGAATGGATCGTGCACGAATGTATCCATTCTAATTCATTCGTACGATCCATTCTAATTCATTAATATGATCCATTCTAATTCATTCGTACGATCCATTCTAATTCATATGCACAAAGGTATCCATTCTAATCCATACGTAGGATCCATTCTAATCCATTCGTACGATCCATTCTAATTCATTCGTACGATCCATTCTAATTCATTCGCTCGAATGTATCCATTCTAATCCATTCGTACGATCCATTCTAATCCATTCGTACGATCCATTCTAATTCATTCGCATGAATGTAACCATTCTAATTCATTCATTTGATCCATTCTAATTCATTCGTACAATCCATTCTAATTCATTCGTCCGATCCATTCTAATTCATTCGCACGAATGTATCCATTCTAATTCATTCGTACGATCCATTCTAATTCATTCGTACGATCCAGTACGATCCATTCTAATTCATTCGTAAGATCCATTCTAATTCATTCGCACGAATGTATCCATTCTAGTTCATTCGTACGATCCATTCTAATTCATTCGTACGATCCATTCTAATTCATTCGCACGATCCATTCTAATTCATTCGTACGATCCATTCTAATTCTTTCACACGATCCATTCTAATTCATTCGTACGATCCATTCTAATTCATTCGTACGATCTATTCTAATTCATTCGTACGATCCATTCTAATTCATTCGTACGATCCATTCTAATTCCTTCGTACGATCCATTCTAATTCATTCATACAATCCATTCTAATTCTTTCACACGATCCATTCTAATTCATTCGTACGATCCATTCTAATTTATTCGTGCAATCCATTCTATTTCATCCGAACGATCAATTCTTACTCATTCGTACGATCCATTCTAATTCATTCACACGAATGTATCCATTCGTACGAATGAATTAGAATAGATTGTACGAATGAATTAGAATGGATCGTACGAATGAATTAGAATGGATCGTACGAATAAATTAGAATGGATCGTACGAATGAATTAGAATGGATCGTACGAATGAATTAGAATGGATCGTACGAATGAATTAGAATGGATATATTCGTGCAAATGAATTAGAATGGATCGTATGAATGTATTAGAATGGATCGTATGAGTGAATTAGAATGGATCGTACGAATGAATAAGAATGGATTGTATGAATGAATTAGAATGGATCGTACGAATGAATTAGAATGGATCGTATGAATGAATTAGAATGGATCGTACGAATGAATTAGAATGGATCGTGCGAATGAATTAGAATGGATCGTACGAATGAATTAGAATGGATCGTACGAATGAATTAGAATTGATCATACGAATGGATTAGAATGGATTATACGAATGAATTAGAATGGATCGTGCGAATGAATTAGAATGGATCGAACGAAGGAATTAGAATGGATATATTCGAGCGAATGAATTAGAATAGATCGTAGGAATGAATTAGAATGGATCATACGAATGAATTAGAATGGATCGTACGAACGAATTAGAATGGATCGTATGAACGAATTTGAATGGATCATATGAACGAATTAGAATGGATCGTATGAATGAATTAGAATGGATATATTCGAGCGAATGAATTAGAATGGATCGTACGAATGAATTAGAATAGATCATAGGAATGAATTAGAATGGATCATGCAAATGAATTAGAATGGATACATTCGTGCGAATGAATTAGAATGGATCGTGCGAATGAATTAGAATGGATCGTACGAATGAATTAGAATGGATCGTACGAATGAATTAGAATAGATCGTACGAATGAATTAAAATGGATCGTACGAAGGAATTAGAATGGATCGTACGATTGAATTAGAATGGATATATTCGTGCAAATGAATTAGAATGGATCGTATGAATGTATTAGAATGGATCGTATGAGTGAATTAGAATGGATCGTACGAATGAATTAGAATAGATTGTATGAATGAATTTGAATGGATCGTACGAATGAATTAGAATGGATCATACGAATTAATTAGAATGGATCATACGAATGAATTAGAATGGATCGTACGAATGAATTAGAATGGATCATACGAATGAATTAGAATGGATACATTCGGGCGATCCATTCTAATTCATTCGCCCAATCCATTCTATTTCTTTCGTACAATCCATTCTTACTCATTGGTACGATCCATTCTAATTCATTCGCACGAATGTATCCATTCTAATTCATTCGTACGAATCCATTCTAATTCATTCATACGATCTATTCTAATTCATTCATACAATCCATTCTAATTCTTACACACGATCCATTCTAATTCATTCGTACGATCCATTCTAATTCATTCGCACAATCCATTCTATTTCATTCGTACGATCCATTCTTACTCATTGGTACGATCCATTCTAATTCATTCGCACGAATGTATCCATTCTAATTCATTCGTACGAATCCATTCTAATTCATTCGTACAATCTATTCTATTTCATTCGTACGATCCATTCTTACTCATTCGTATGATCCATTCTAATTCATTCGGAAGAATGTATCCATTCTAATTTATTCGTACGATCCATTCTATTTCATTCGCACGATCCATTCTAATTCATTCGTATGATCAATTCTAATTCATTCGCACGAATGTATCCATTCTAATTCATTCGTTCGATCCATTCTAATTCATTCATAGGATCCATTCTAATTTATTCATACAATCCATTCTAATTCATTCGTACGAATGTATCCATTCTAATTCATTCGTACGATCAGTTCTAATTCATTCACAAAATCTATTCTAATTCATTCATACGATCCATTCTAATTCATTCACACGAATGTATCCATTCTAATTCATTCATACGATCCATTCTAATTCATTCGTACGATCCATTCTAATTCACTCATACGATCCATTCTAATACATTCATACAATTAGAATGGATCGTATGAATGAATTAGAATGGATCGTGCACGAATGTATCCATTCTATTTCATTCGTACGATCCATTCTAATTCATTATATGATCCATTCTAATTCATTCGTACGATCCATTCTAATTCATATGCACAAAGGTATCCATTCTAATCCATTCGTAGGATCCATTCTAATCCATTCGTACGATCCATTCTAATTCATTCGTATGATCCATTCTAATTCATTCGCTAGAATGTATCCATTCTAATCCATTCGTACGATCCATTCTAATCCATTCGTACGATCCATTCTAATTCATTCGCATGAATGTAACCATTCTAATTCATTCATTTGATCCATTCTAATTCATTCATACGATCCATTCTAATTCATTCGTCCGATCCATTCTAATTCATTCGCACGAATGTATCCATTCTAATTCATTCGTACGATCCATTCTAATTCATTAATATGATCCATTCTAATTAATTCGTACGATCCATTCTAATTCATTCGTATGATCCATTCTAATTCATTCGCACGATCCATTCTAATCCATTCGTACGATCCATTCTAATTCATTAATATGATCCATTCTAATTCATTAGTATGATCCATTATAATTCATATGCACAAAGGTATCCATTCTAATCCATTCGTAGGATCCATTCTAATCCATTCGTACAATCTATTCTATTTCATTCGTATGATCCATTCTTACTCATTCGTATGATCCATTCTAATTCATTCGGACGAATGTATCCATTCTAATTTATTCGTACGATCCATTCTAATTCATTCGTACGATCCATTCTAATTCATTCGCTCGAATGTATCCATTCTAATCCATTCGTACGATCCATTCTAATCCATTCGTACGATCCATTCGAATTCATTCGCATGAATGTAACCATTCTAATTCATTCATTTGATCCATTCTAATTCATTCGTACGATCCATTCTAATTCATTCGCATGAATGTAACCATTCTAATTCATTCATTTGATCCATTCTAATTCATTCGTACGATCCATTCTAATTCATTAGCACGATCCATGCTAATTCATTCGTTCGATCAATTCTAATTTATTAGCACGATCCATTCTAATTCATTCGTACGATCCATTCTAATTCATTCATACGATCCATTCTAATTCTTTCGCACGAATGTGTCCATTCTAATTCATTCGCACGAATGTATCCATTCTAATTCATTTGTACGATCATTCTAATTCATTCGCACGATCCATTCTAATTCATTCGTACGATCAATTCTAATTCATTCGCACGAATGTATCCATTCTAATTCATTCGTACGATCCATTCTAATTCATTCATAGGATCCATTCTAATTCATTCATACAATCTATTCTAATTCATTCGCATGAATGTATCCATTCTAATTCATTCGTACGATCAGTTCTAATTCATTCACAAAATCTATTCTAATTCATTCATACGATCCATTCTAATTCATTCACACGAATGTATCCATTCTAATTCATTCATACGATCCATTCTAATTCATTCGTACGATCCATTCTAATTCACTCATACGATCCATTCTAATTCACTCATACGATCCATTCTAATACATTCATACGATCCATTCTAATTCATTTGCACGAATATATCCATTCTAATTCATTCGTACGATCCATTCTAATTCCTTCGTACGATCCATTCTAATTCATTCGTACGATCCATTCTAATTCATTCGTACGATCCATCCTAATTCCTTCGTATGATCCATTCTAATTCATTCGTACGATTTATTCTAATTCATTCGTACGATCTATTCTAATTCATTCGTACGATCCATTCTAATTCCTTCGTACGATCCATTCTAATTCATTCGTACGATCCATTCTAATTCCTTCGTATCCATTCTAATTCACTCATACGATCCATTCTAATTCATTCGTACGATCCATTCTAATTCATTCATACAATCCATTCTAATTCATTCGCACGAATGTATCTATTCTTATTCATTCGTACGAATGAATTAGAATAGATCGTACGAATGAATTAGAATGGATCGTACGAAGGAATTAGAATGGATCGTACGAATGAATTAGAATGGATATATTCGTGCAAATGAATTAGAATGGATCGTATGAATGTATTAGAATGGATCGTATGAGTGAATTAGAATGGATCGTACGAATGAATTAGAATGGATCGTATGAATGAATTAGACTTGATATATTCGTGTGAATGAATTAGAATGGATCGTATGAATGAATTAGAATAGATTTTGTGAATGAATTAGAACTGATCATACGAATGAATTAGAATGGATACATTCGTGCGAATGAATTAGAATGGATTGTATGAATGAATTAGAATGGATCGTATGAATGAACTAGAATGGATACATTCGTGCGAATGAATTAGAATGGGTCGTACGAATGAATTAGAATGGATCGTACGAATGAATTAGAATGGATCTTACAAATGAATTAGAATGGATCGTACGAATGAATTAGAATGGATCGTACGAATGAATTAGAATGGATACATTCGTGCGAATGAATTAGAATGGATCGGACGAATGAATTAGAATGGATCGTACGAATGAATTAGAATGGATCGTACGAATGAATTAGAATGGATACATTCGTCCGAATGAATTAGAATGGATCATACGAATGAGTAAGAATGGATCGTACGAATGAAATAGAATAGATTGTACGAATGAATTAGAATGGATCCTACGAATGAATTAGAATGGATCGTGTGAACGAATTAGAATGGATTGTATGAATGAATTAGAATGGATCGTGCGAATGAATTCGAATGGATCGTAGGAATTCATTCTAATTCATTCATACAATCCATTCTAATTCTTTCACACGATCCATTCTAATTCATTCGTACGTTCCATTCTAATTCATTCGTACGATCCATTCTAATTCCTTCGTATCCATTTTAATTCACTTATACGATCCATTCTAATTCATTCGTATGATCCATTCTAATTCATTCATACAATCCATTCTAATTCATTCGCACGAATGTATCCATTCTAATTCATTCGTACGATCAGTTCTAATTTATTCACAACATCAATTCTAATTCATTCATACGATCCATTCTAATTCATTCACACGAATGTATTCATTCTAATTCATTCATATGATCCATTCTAATTCATTCGTACGATCCATTCTAATTCACTCATACGATCCATTCTAATACATTCATACGATCCATTCTAATTCATTTGCACGAATATATCCATTCTAATTCATTCGTACGATCTATTCTAATTCCTTCGTACGATCCATTCTAATTCATTCGTACGATCTATTCTATTTCATTCGTACGATCCATTCTTACTCATTCGTACGATCCATTCTAATTCATTCGTCCGATCCATTCTAATTCATTCGCACGAATGTATCCATTCTAATTCATTCGTTCGATCAATTCTAATTCATTCGCACGATCCATTCTAATTCATTCGTACGATCCATTCTAATTCATTCGCACGATCCATTCTGATTCATTCATAGGATCCATTCTAATTTATTCGTACGATCCATTCTAATTCATTCGTACGATCCATTCTAATTCATTCGCACAATCCATTCTATTTCATTCGTACGATCCATTCTTACTCATTAGTACGATCCATTCTAATTCATTCGCACGAATGTATCCATTCTAATTCATTCGTACGAATCCATTCTAATTCATTCGTACAATCTATTCTATTTCATTCGTACGATCCATTCTGACTCATTCGTATGATCCATTCTAATTCATTCGGACGAATGTATCCATTCTAATTTATTCGTACGATCCATTCTAATTCATTCGCACAAATGTATCCATTCTAATTCATTCGCACGAATGTATCCATTCTAATTCATTCGTACAATCCATTCTATTTCATTCGTACGATCCATTCTTACTCATTCGTATGATCCATTCTAATTCATTCGTATGATCTATTCTAATTCATTCGTACGATCCATTCTAATTCGTTCGCACGATCCATTCTAATTCATTCATACAATCCATTCTAATTCATTCATACGATCCATTCTAATTCATTCCTACAATCCATTCTAATTCATTCGCCCGATCCATTCTAATTCATTCATACGATCCATTCTATTCGAATGGATCATGCGATCCATTCGAATTCATTCGCACGATCCATTCTAATTCATTCATACGATCCATTCTAATTCATTCATACAATGCATTCTAATTCTTTCACACGATCCATTCTAATTCATTCGTACGATCCATTCTAATTCATTCGTACAATCCATTCTATTTCATTTGTACGATCCATTCTTACACATTCGTATGATCCATTCTAATTCATTCGTACGATCCATTCTAATTCATTTGTACGATCCATTCTAATTCATTCGTACAATCCATTCTATTTTATTCGTACGATCCATTCTTACTCATTCGTATGATCCATTCTAATTCATTCGCACGAATGTATCCATTCTAATTCATTCATACAATCCATTCTAATTCATTCCGTACGATCCATTCTAATTCATTCGTACGATCGTACGAATGAATTAGAATGGATCGTACGAATGAATTAGAATAGATTGTGCGAATGAATTAGAATGGATCGTACGAATGAATTAGAATGGATCGTACGAATGAATTAGAATGGATCATACGAATGAGTAAGAATGGATCGTACGAATGACTTAGAATGGATCGTACGAATGAATTAGAATGGATCGTACGAATAAATTAGAATGGATACATTCGTCCGAATGAATTAGAATGGATCATACGAATGAGTAAGAATGGATCGTACGAATGAAATAGAATAGATTGTACGAATGAATTAGAATGGATCCTACGAATGAATTAGAATGGATCGTGTGAAAGAATTAGAATGGATCGTACAAATGAATTAGAATGGATCGTACGAATGAATTAGAATGGATCATACGAATGAGTAAGAATGGATCGTACAAATGAAATAGAATGGATTGTACGAATGAATTAGAATGGATCGTACGAATGAATTAGAATGGATCGTGTGAAAGAATTAGAATGCATTGTATGAATGAATTAGAATGGATCGTATGAATGAATTAGAATGGATCGTGCGAATGAATTCGAATGGATCGCATGATCCATTCGAATAGAATGGATCGTATGAATGAATTAGAATGGATCGGGCGAATGAATTAGAATGGATTGTAGGAATGAATTATAATGGATCGTATGAATGAATTAGAATGGATCTTATGAATGAATTAGAATGGATCGTGCGAATGAATTAGAATGGATCGTACGAAGGAATTAGAAAGGATCTTACGAATGAATTAGAATGGATCATACGAATGAATTAGAATGGATCATACGAATGAGTAAGAATGGATCGTACGAATGAAATAGAATAGATTGTACGAATGAATTAGAATGGATACATTCGTGCGAATGTATTAGAATGGATCGTACGAATGAATTAGATTGGATCGTATGAATGAATTAGAATGGATCTTACGAATGAATTAGAATGGATCGTACGAATGGATTAGAATGGATACATTCGTGCGAATGAATTAGAATGGATTGTATGAATGAATTAGAATAGATTGTACAAATGAATTAGAATGGATCGTACGAATGAATTAGAATGGATCGTACGAAGGAATTAGAATGGATCGTACGAATGAATTAGAATGGATCGAACGAATGAATTAGAATAGATCGTTTGAATGAATTAGAATGGATCGTACGAAGGAATTAGAATAGATCGTACGAATGAATTAGACTGGATCGTACGAATGAATTTGAATGGATACATTTGTGTGAATGAATCTAAATAGATTCTATAAATGAATTACAATAGATCATACGAATGAATTAGAATGGATCGTACGAATGAATTAGAATAGCTCATACGAATGAATTAGAATGAATCGTATGAAAGAATTAGAATGGCTACATTCGTGCGAATGAATTAGAATAGATCGTACGAATGAATTAGAATGGATCGTACGAATAAATTAGAATGGATCGTGGGAATGAATTAGAATGGATCGTACGAATGAATTAGAATGGATCCACCGAATGAGTTAGAATGGATCATACGAATGAATTAGAATGGATTGTAGGAATGAATTAGAATGGATTGTGCGAATGAATTAGAATGGATCGTATGAATGAATAAGAATGGATCGTACGAATGAATTAGAATGGATCGTGCGAATGAATTAGCATGAATCGTACGAATGTATTAGAATGGATCGTACGAATAAATTAGAATGAATCATACGATCCATTCTAATTCATTCGCATGAATGTATCCATTCTAATTCATTCGTACAATCCATTCTATTTCATTCGTACGATCCATTCTTACTCATTCGTATGATCCATTCTAATTCATTCGTATGATCCATTCTAATTCATTCGTACGATCCATTCTAATTCATTCGTAGGATCCATTCTAATTCATTCGCACGATCCATTCTAATTCATTCATACGATCCATTCTAATTCATTCATACGATCCATTCTAATTCATTCGCCCGATCCATTCTAATTCATTCATACGATCCATTCTGTTCGAATGGATCATGCGATCCATTCGAATTCATTCGCACAATCCATTCTAATTCATTCATACGATCCATTCTAATTCATTCATACAATGCATTCTAATTCTTTCACACGATCCATTCTAATTCATTCGTACGATCCATTCTAATTCATTCGTACAATCCATTCTATTTCATTTGTACGATCCATTCTTACACATTCATATGATCCATTCTAATTCATTCGTACGATCCATTCTAATTCATTTGTACGATCCGTTCTAATTCATTCGTACAATCCATTCTATTTCATTCGTACGATCCATTCTTACTCATTCGTATGATCCATTCTAATTCATTCGCACGAATGTATCCATTCTAATTCATTCATACAATCTATTCTAATTCATTACGTACGATCCATTCTAATTCATTCGTACGAACGTACGAATGAATTAGAATGGATGGATATATTCGAGCGAATGAATTAGAATAGATCGTAGGAATGAATTAGAATGGATCATACGAATGTATTAGAATGGATCATACGAACAAATTAGAATGGATCGTACGAACGAATTAGAATGGATCATATGAACGAATTAGAATGGATCGTACGAATGAATTAGAATGGATACATTCGAGCGAATGAATTAGAATGGATTGTGCGAATGAATAAGAACAGATCGTGCGAATGAATTAGAATGGATCGTACGAATGAATTAGAATGGATATATTCGTGCAAATGAATTAGAATGGATCGTATGAATGTATTAGAATGGATCGTATGAGTGAATTAGAATGGATCGTACGAATGAATTAGAATAGATTGTATGAATGAATTTGAATGGATCGTACGAATGAATTAGAATGGATCATACGAATTAATTAGAATGGATCATACGAATGAATTAGAATGGATCGTACGAATGAATTAGAATGGATCATACGAATGAATTAGAATGGATACATTCGGGCGATCCATTCTAATTCATTCGCCCAATCCATTCTATTTCTTTCGTACGATCCATTCTTACTCATTGGTACGATCCATTCTAATTCATTCGCACCAATGTATCCATTCTAATTCATTCGTACGAATCCATTCTAATTCATTCATACGATCTATTCTAATTCATTCATACAATCCATTCTAATTCTTACACACGATCCATTCTAATTCATTCGTACGATCCATTCTAATTCATTCGCACAATCCATTCTATTTCATTCGTACGATCCATTCTTACTCATTGGTACGATCCATTCTAATTCAATCGCACGAATGTATCCATTCTAATTCATTCGTACGAATCCATTCTAATTCATTCGTACAATCTATTCTATTTCATTCGTACGATCCATTCTTACTCATTCGTATGATCCATTCTAATTCATTCGGAAGAATGTATCCATTCTAATTTATTCGTACGATCCATTCTATTTCATTCGCACGATCCATTCTAATTCATTCGTATGATCAATTCTAATTCATTCGCACGAATGTATCCATTCTAATTCATTCGTTCGATCCATTCTAATTCATTCATAGGATCCATTCTAATTCATTCATACAATCCATTCTAATTCATTCGTACGAATGTATCCATTCTAATTCATTCGTACGATCAGTTCTAATTCATTCACAAAATCTATTCTAATTCATTCATACGATCCATTCTAATTCATTCACACGAATGTATCCATTCTAATTCATTCATACGATCCATTCTAATTCATTCGTACGATCCATTCTAATTCACTCATACGATCCATTCTAATACATTCATACAATTAGAATGGATCGTATGAATGAATTAGAATGGATCGTGCACGAATGTATCCATTCTATTTCATTCGTACGATCCATTCTAATTCATTATATGATCCATTCTAATTAATTCGTACGATCCATTCTAATTCATATGCACAAAGGTATCCATTCTAATCAATTCGTAGGATCCATTCTAATCCATTCGTACGATCCATTCTAATTCATTCGTATGATCCATTCTAATTCATTCGCTAGAATGTATCCATTCTAATCCATTCGTACGATCCATTCTAATCCATTCGTACGATCCATTCTAATTCATTCGCATGAATGTAACCATTCTAATTCATTCATTTGATCCATTCTAATTCATTCGTACGATCCATTCTAATTCATTCGTCCGATCCATTCTAATTCATTCGCACGAATGTATCCATTCTAATTCATTCGTACGATCCATTCTAATTCATTAATATGATCCATTCTAATTAATTCGTACGATCCATTCTAATTCATTCGTACGATCCATTCTAATTCATTCGCACGATCCATTCTAATCCATTCGTACGATCCATTCTAATTCATTAATATGATCCATTCTAATTCATTAGTATGATCCATTCTAATTCATATGCACAAAGGTATCCATTCTAATCCATTCGTAGGATCCATTCTAATCCATTCGTACAATCTATTCTATTTCATTCGTATGATCCATTCTTACTCATTCGTATGATCCATTCTAATTCATTCGGACGAATGTATCCATTCTAATTTATTCGTACTATCCATTCTAATTCATTCGTACGATTCATTCTAATTCATTCGCTCGAATGTATCCATTCTAATCCATTCGTACGATCCATTCTAATCCATTCGTACGATCCATTCTAATTCATTCGCATGAATGTAACCATTCTAATTCATTCATTTGATCCATTCTAATTCATTCGTACGATCCATTCTAATTCATTCGCATGAATGTAACCATTCTAATTCATTCATTTGATCCATTCTAATTCATTCGTACGATCCATTCTAATTCATTAGCACGATCCATGCTAATTCATTCGTTCGATCAATTCTAATTTATTAGCACGATCCATTCTAATTCATTCGTACGATCCATTCTAATTCATTCGTACGATCCATTCTAATTCATTCATACGATCTATTCTAATTCTTTCGCACGAATGTGTCCATTCTAATTCATTCGCACGAATGTATCCATTCTAATTCATTTGTACGATTATTCTAATTCTTTCGCACGATCCATTCTAATTCATTCGTACGATCAATTCTAATTCATTCGCACGAATGTATCCATTCTAATTCATTCGTACGATCCATTCTAATTCATTCATAGGATCCATTCTAATTCATTCATACAATCCATTCTAATTCATTCGCACGAATGTATCCATTCTAATTCATTCGTACGATCAGTTCTAATTCATTCACAAAATCTATTCTAATTCATTCATACGATCCATTCTAATTCATTCACACGAATGTATCCATTCTAATTCATTCATACGATCCATTCTAATTCATTCGTACGATCCATTCTAATTCACTCATACGATCCATTCTAATTCACTCATACGATCCATTCTAATACATTCATACGATCCATTCTAATTCATTTACACGAATATATCCATTCTAATTCATTCGTACGATCCATTCTAATTCCTTCGTACGATCCATTCTAATTCATTCGTACGATCCATTCTAATTCATTTGTACGATCCATTCTAATTCCTTCGTATGATCCATTCTAATTCATTCGTACGATCTATTCTAATTCATTCGTACGATCTATTCTAATTCATTCGTACGATCCATTCTAATTCCTTCGTACGATCCATTCTAATTCATTCGTACGATCCATTCTAATTCCTTCGTATCCATTCTAATTCACTCATACGATCCATTCTAATTCATTCGTGCGATCCATTCTAATTCATTCATACAATCCATTCTAACTCATTCGCACGAATGTATCCATTCTTATTTATTCGAACGAATGAATTAGAATAGATCGTACGAATGAATTAGAATGGATCGTACGAAGGAATTAGAATGGATCGTACGAATGAATTAGAATGGATATATTCGTGCAAATGAATTAGAATGGATCGTATGAATGTATTAGAATGGATCGTATGAGTGAATTAGAATGGATCGTACGAATGAATTAGAATGGATCGTATGAATGAATTAGACTGGATATATTCGTGTGAATGAATTAGAATGGATCGTATGAATCAATTAGAATAGATTTTGTGAATGAATTAGAACTGATCATACGAATAAATTAGAATGGATACATTCGTGCGAATGAATTAGATTGGATTGTATGAATGAATTAGAATGGATCGTATGAATGAACTAGAATGGATACATTCGTGCGAATGAATTAGAATGGGTCGTACGAATGAATTAGAATGGATCGTACGAATGAATTAGAATGGATCTTACAAATGAATTAGAATGGATCGTACGAATGAATTAGAATGGATCGTACGAATGAATTAGAATAGATACATTCGTGCGAATGAATTAAAATGGATCGGATGAATGAATTAGAATGGATCGTACGAATGAATTAGAATGGATCGTACGAATGAATTAGAATGGATACATTCGTCCGAATGAATTAGAATGGATCATACGAATGAGTAAGAATGGATCGTACGAATGAAATAGAATAGATTGTACGAATGAATTAGAATGGATCCTACGAATGAATTAGAATGGATCGTGTGAACGAATTAGAATGGATTGTATGAATGAATTAGAATGGATCGTATGAATGAATTAGAATGGATCGTGCGAATGAATTCGAATGGATCGTAGGAATTCATTCTAATTCATTCATACAATCCATTCTAATTCTTTCACACGATCCATTCTAATTCATTCGTACGTTCCATTCTAATTCATTCGTACGATCCATTCTAATTCCTTCGTATCCATTCTAATTCACTTATACGATCCATTCTAATTCATTCGTATGATCCATTCTAATTCATTCATACAATCCATTCTAATTCATTCGCACGAATGTATCCATTCTAATTCATTCGTACGATCAGTTCTAATTTATTCACAACATCAATTCTAATTCATTCATATGATCCATTCTAATTCATTCACACGAATGTATTCATTCTAATTCATTCATACGATCCATTCTAATTCATTCGTACGATCCATTCTAATTCACTCATACGATCCATTCTAATACATTCATACGATCCATTCTAATTCATTTGCACGAATATATCCATTCTAATTCATTCGTACGATCCATTCTAATTCCTTCGTACGATCCATTCTAATTCATTCGTACGATCTATTCTATTTCATTCGTACGATCCATTCTTACTCATTCGTACGATCCATTCTAATTCATTCGTCCGATCCATTCTAATTCATTCGCACGAATGTATCCATTCTAATTCATTCGTTCGATCAATTCTAATTCATTCGCACGATCCATTCTAATTCATTCGTACGATCCATTCTAATTCATTCGCACGATCCATTCTGATTCATTCATAGGATCCATTCTAATTCATTCGTACGATCCATTCTAATTCATTCGTACGATCCATTCTAATTCATTCGCACAATCCATTCTATTTCATTCGTACGATCCATTCTTACTCATTAGTACGATCCATTCTAATTCATTCGCACGAATGTATCCATTCTAATTCATTCGTACGAATCCATTCTAATTCATTCGTACAATCTATTCTATTTTATTCGTACGATCCATTCTGACTCATTCGTATGATCCATTCTAATTCATTCGGACGAATGTATCCATTCTAATTTATTCGTACGATCCATTCTAATTCATTCGCACAAATGTATCCATTCTAATTCATTCGCACGAATGTATCCATACTAATTCATTCGTACAATCCATTCTATTTCATTCGTACGATCCATTCTTACTCATTCGTATGATCCATTCTAATTCATTCGTATGATCTATTCTAATTCATTCGTACGATCCATTCTAATTCGTTCGCACGATCCATTCTAATTCATTCATACAATCCATTCTAATTCATTCATACGATCCATTCTAATTCATTCCTACAATCCATTCTAATTCATTCGCCCGATCCATTCTAATTCATTCATACGATCCATTCTATTCGAATGGATCATGCGATCCATTCGAATTCATTCGCACGATCCATTCTAATTCATTCATACGATCCATTCTAATTCATTCGTATAATGCATTCTAATTCTTTCACACGATCCATTCTAATTCATTCGTACGATCCATTCTAATTCATTCGTACAATCCATTCTATTTCATTTGTACGATCCATTCTTACACATTCGTATGATCCATTCTAATTCATTCGTACGATCCATTCTAATTCATTTGTACGATCCATTCTAATTCATTCGTACAATCCATTCTATTTTATTCGTACGATCCATTCTTACTCATTCGTATGATCCATTCTAATTCATTCGCAAGAATGTATCCATTCTAATTCATTCATACAATCCATTCTAATTCATTCCGTACGATCCATTCTAATTCATTCGTACGATCGTACGAATGAATTAGAATGGATCGTACGAATGAATTAGAATAGATTGTGCGAATGAATTAGAATGGATCGTACGAATGAATTAGAATGGATCGTACGAATGAATTAGAATGGATCATACGAATAAGTAAGAATGGATCGTACGAATGAATTAGAATGGATCGTACGAATGAATTAGAATGGATCATACGAATAAATTAGAATGGATACATTCGTCCGAATGAATTAGAATGGATCATACGAATGAGTAAGAATGGATCGTACGAATGAAATAGAATAGATTGTACGAATGAATTAGAATGGATCCTACGAATGAATTAGAATGGATCGTGTGAAAGAATTAGAATGGATCGTACAAATGAATTAGAATGGATCGTACGAATGAATTAGAATGGATCATACGAATGAGTAAGAATGGATCGTACAAATGAAATAGAATGGATTGTACGAATGAATTAGAATGGATCGTACGAATGAATTAGAATGGATCGTGTGAAAGAATTAGAATGCATTGTATGAATGAATTAGAATGGATCGTATGAATGAATTAGAATGGATCGTGCGAATGAATTCGAATGGATCGCATGATCCATTCGAATAGAATGGATCGTATGAATGAATTAGAATGGATCGGGCGAATGAATTAGAATGGATTGTAGGAATGAATTATAATGGATCGTATGAATGAATTAGAATGGATCTTATGAATGAATTAGAATGGATCGTGCGAATGAATTAGAATGGATCGTACGAATGAATTAGAAAGGATCGTACGAATGAATTAGAATGGATCATACGAATGAATTAGAATGGATCATACGAATGAGTAAGAATGGATCGTACGAATGAAATAGAATAGATTGTACGAATGAATTAGAATGGATACATTCGTGCGAATGTATTAGAATGGATCGTACGAATGAATTAGATTGGTTCGTTCGAATGAATTAGAATGGATCTTACGAATGAATTAGAATGGATCGTACGAATGGATTAGAATGGATACATTCGTGCGAATGAATTAGAATGGATTGTATGAATGAATTAGAATAGATTGTACAAATGAATTAGAATGGATCGTACGAATGAATTAGAATGGATCGTACGAAGGAATTAGAATGGATCGTATGAATGAATTAGAATGGATCGAACGAATGAATTAGAATAGATCGTACGAATGAATTAGAATGGATCGTACGAAGGAATTAGAATGGATCGTACGAATGAATTAGACTGGATCTTACGAATGAATTTGAATGGATACATTTGTGTGAATGACTCTAAATGGATTGTATAAATGAATTACAATAGATCATACGAATGAATTAGAATGGATCGTACGAATGAATTAGAATAGCTCATACGAATGAATTAGAATGAATCATATGAAAGAATTAGAATGGTTACATTCGTGCGAATGAATTAGAATAGATCGTACGAATGAATTAGAATGGATCGTACGAATAAATTAGAATGGATCGTGGGAATGAATTAGAATGGATCGTACGAATGAATTAGAATGGATCCACCGAATGAGTTAGAATGGATCATACGAATGAATTAGAATGGATTGTACGAATGAATTAGAATGGATTGTGCGAATGAATTAGAATGGATCGTATGAATGAATAAGAATGGATCGTACGAATGAATTAGAATGGATCGTGCGAATGAATTAGCATGAATCGTACGAATGTATTAGAATGGATCGTACGAATGAATTAGAATGAATCATACGATCCATTCTAATTCATTCGCATGAATGTATCCATTCTAATTCATTCGTACAATCCATTCTATTTCATTCGTACGATCCATTCTTACTCATTCTTATGATCCATTCTAATTCATTCGTATGATCCATTCTAATTCATTCGTACGATCCATTCTAATTCATTCGTAGGATCCATTCTAATTCATTCGCACGATCCATTCTAATTCATTCATACGATCCATTCTAATTCATTCGCCCGATCCATTCTAATTCATTCATACGATCCATTCTATTCGAATGGATCATGCGATCCATTCGAATTCATTCGCACAATCCATTCTAATTCATTCATACGATCCATTCTAATTCATTCATACAATGCATTCTAATTCTTTCACACGATCCATTCTAATTCATTCGTACGATCCATTCTAATTCATTCGTACAATCCATTCTATTTCATTTGTACGATCCATTCTTACTCATTCGTATGATCCATTCTAATTCATTCGTATGATCCATTCTAATTCATTTGTACGATCCATTCTAATTCATTCGTACAATCCATTCTATTTCATTCGTACGATCCATTCTTACTCATTCGTATGATCCATTCTAATTCATTCATACAATCTATTCTAATTCATTACGTACGATCCATTCTAATTCATTCGTACGAACGTACGAATGAATTAGAATGGATGGATATATTCGAGCGAATGAATTAGAATAGATCGTAGGAATGAATTAGAATGGATCATACGAATGTATTAGAATGGATCGTACGAACAAATTAGAATGGATCGTACGAACGAATTAGAATGGATCATATGAACGAATTAGAATGGATCGTACGAATGAATTAGAATGGATACATTCGAGCGAATGAATTAGAATGGATTGTGTGAATGAATAAGAACAGATCGTGCAAATGAATTAGAATGGATCGTACGAATGAATTAGAATGGATCGTGCGAATGAATTAGAATGGATCGTGTGAAAGAATTAGAATGGATTGTATGAATGAATTAGAATGGATCGTATGAATGGATCGTACGAATGAAATTAGAATGGATTGTACGAATGAATTAGAATGGATCGTGCGAATGAATTAAAATGGATCGTGTGAAAGAATTAGAATGGATTGTATGAATGAATTAGAATGGATCGTACGAATGAATTAGAATGGATACATTTGTGTGAACGAATTAGAATGGATCGTACGAATGAATTAGAATGGATCGTATGAATGAATTAGAATGGATCGTGCGAATGAATTAGAATGGATCGTACGAATGAATTAGAATGGATCGTACGAAGGAATTAGAATGGATCGTACGAATGAATTAGAATGGATATATTCATGCAAATGAATTAGAATGGATCGTATGAATGTATTAGAATGGATCGTATGAGTGAATTAGAATGGATCGTACGAATGAATTAGAATGGATCGTATGAATGAATTAGAATGGATACATTCGTGTGAATGAATTAGAATGGATCGTATGAATGAATTAGAATAGATTTTGTTAATGAATTAGAACTGATCGTACGAATGAATTAGAATGGATCGTACGAATGAATTAGAATGGATACATTTCTGCGAATGAATTAGAATGGATCGTACGAATGAATTAGAATGGCTCGCATGAATGAATTAGAATGGATCGTACGAATGAATTAGAATGGATCGTGCGAATGAATTAGAATGGATCGTACGAATGAATTAGAATGGATCGTACGAATGAACTAGAATGGATACATTCGTGCGAATGAATTAGAATAGATTGTACGAATGAATTAGAATGGATCGTACGAATGAATTAGAATGGATCTTACGAATGAATTAGAATGGATCGTACGATTGAATTAGAATGGATCGTACGAATGAATTAGAATGGATACATTCGTGCGAATGAATTAGAATGGATCGGACGAATGAATTAGAATGGATCGTACGAATGAATTAGAATGGATCGTATAAATGAATTAGAATGGATCGTGCAAATGAATTAGAATGGATCGTGTGAAAGAATTAGAATGTATTGTATGAATGAATTAGAATGGATCGTACGAATGAATTAGAATGGATCTTACGAATGAATTAGAATGGATCGTACGAATGAATTAGAATGGATACATTTGTGCGAATGAATTAGAATGGATCGTGCACGAATGTATCCATTCTAATTCATTCGCACGATCCATTCTAATTCATTAATATTATCCATTCCAATTCATTCGTACGATCCATTCTAATTCATATGCACAAAGGTATCCATTCTAATCCATTCGTTGGATCCATTTTAATCCATTCGTACGATCCATTCTAATTCATTCGTACGATCCATTCTAATTCATTCGCTCGAATGTATCCATTCTAATCCATTCGTACGATCCATTCTAATCCATTCGTATGATCCATTCTAATTCATTCGCATGAATGTAACCATTCTAATTCATTCATTTGATCCATTCTAATTCATTCGTACGATCCATTCTAATTCATTCCTCCGATCCATTCTAATTCATTCGCACGAATGTATCCATTATAATTCATTCATACGATCCATTCTAATTCATTCGTACGTTCCATTCTAATTCATTCGCACAAATGTATCTATTCAAATTCATTCGTACTATCCATTCTAATTCATTCGCACGATCAATTCTAATTCATTCGTACGATCCATTCTAATTCTTTCACACGATCCATTCTAATTCATTCCTATGATCCATTCTAATACATTCATACGATCCATTCTAATTCATTTGCACGAATATATCCATTCTAATTCCTTCGTACGATCCATTCTAATTCCTTCGTACGATCCATTCTAATTCATTCGTACGATCTATTCTAATTCATTCGTATGATCCATTCAAATTCATTCGCACGATCCATTCTAATTCCTTCGTACGATCCATTCTAATTCATAATTACGATCCATTCTAATTCATTCATACAATCCATTCTAATTCTTTCACACGATCTATTCTAATTCATTCGTAGGATCCATTCTAATTCATTCGTACAATCTATTCAATTTCATTCGTATGATCCATTCTTACTCATTCGTATCATCCATTCTAATTCATTTGCATGAATATATCCATTCTAATTCATTCGTACGATCCATTCTAATTCCTTCGTACGATCCATTCTAATTCATTCGTACGATCTATTCTAATTCATTCGCACGATCCATTCTAATTCATTCGTACGATCCATTCTAATTCTTTCACACGATCCATTCTAATTCATTCGTACGATCCATTCTAATTCATTCGTGCAATCCATTCTATTTCATTCGTACGATCCATTCTTACTCATTCGTACGATCCATTCTAATTCATTCACAGGAATGTATCCATTCGTACGAATGAATTAGAATAGATTGTACGAATGAACTAGAATGGATCGTACGAATGAATTAAAATGGATCGTACGAAATTATTAGAATGGATCGTACGAATGAATTTGAATGGATCGTACGAATGAATTAGAATAGATCGTACGAATGAATTAGAATGGATCGTACGAAGGAATTAGAATGGATCGTACGAATGAATTAGAATGGATATATTCGTGCAAATGAATTAGAATGGATCGTATGAATGTATTAGAATGGATCGTATGAGTGAATTAGAATGGATCGTACGAATGAATTAGAATGGATTGTATGAATGAATTAGAATGGATCGTACGAATGAATTAGAATGGATCATACGAATTAATTATAATGGATCATACGAATGAATTAGAATGGATCGTACGAATGAATTAGAATGGATCGTACGAATGAATTAGAATGGATACATTCGTGCGAATGAATTAGAATGGATTGTGCGAATGAATAAGTACAGATCGTGCGAATGAATTAGAATGGATCGTACGAATGAATTCGAATGGATCGCACGAATGAATTACAATGGATACATTTGTGCGAATGAATTAGAATGGATCGTACGAATGAATTAGATTGGATCGTATGAATGAATTAGAATGGACCGTACGAATGAATTAGAATGGATCGTGCGAATGAATTAGAATGGATCGTACGAAAGAATTAGAATGGATCGTGTGAAAGAATTAGAATGGATCGTACGAATGCATTAGAATGGATCGTGCGAATGAATTAGAATGGATCGTACGAATGAATTAGAATGGATACATTTGTGCGAATGATTTAGAATGGATCGTACGAATAAATTAGAATGGATCGTATGAATGAATTAGAATGGATCGTACGAATGAATTAGAATGGATCGTGCGAATGAATTAGAATGGATCGTACGAATGAATTAGAATGGATCGTACGAATGAACTAGAATGGATACATTCGTGCGAATGAATTAGAATGGATCGTACGAATGAATTAGAATGGATCGTACGAATGAATTAGAATGGATCTTACGAATGAATTAGAATGGATCGTACGAATGAATTAGAATGGATCGTACGAATGAATTAGAATGGATCTTACGAATGAATTAGAATGGATCGTACGAATAAATTAGAATGGATCGTATGAATGGTTTAGAATGGATACATTCGTGCGAATGAATTAGAAAGGATCGGACGAATGAATTAGAATGGATCGTACGAATGAATTAGAATGGATCAAATGAATGAATTAGAATGGTTACATTCATGCGAATGAATTAGAATGGATCGTACGAATGGATTAGAATGGATCGTACGAATGGATTAGAATGGATACATTCGTGCGAATGAATTAGAATGGATCATACGAATGAGTAAGAATGGATCGTACGAATGAAATAAAATGGATTGTACGAATGAATTAGAATGGATCGTGCGAATGAATTTGAATGGATCGTATGAATGAATTAGAATGGATCGTGCTAATGAATTAGAATTGATCGTACGAATGAAATAGAATGGATTGTACGAATGATTTAGAATGGATCGTACGAATGAATTAGAATGGATCGTACGAATGATTTAGAATGGATACATTCGTGTGAATGAATTAGAATGGATCATACGAATGAGTAAGAATGGATCGTACGAATGAAATAGAATGGATTGTACGAATGAATTAGAATGGATTCGTACGAATGAATTAGAATGGATACATTCGTGCGAATGAATTAGAATGGATCGTACCAATGAGTAAGAATAGATCATACGAATGAAATAGAATGGATTGTGCGAATGAATTAGAATGATAGTACGAATGAATTAGAATGGATCGTACGAATGAATTAGAATGGATCATACGAATGAATTAGAATGGATCGTACGAATGAATTAGAATGGATCGTACGAATGAATTAGAATGGATCGTGCGAATGAATTAGAATGGATCGTACGAATGAATTAGAATGGATACATTTGTGTGAATGAATTAGAATGGATCGTACGAATGAATTAGAATGGATCGTATGAATGGATTAGAATGGATACGTGAATGTATTAGAATGGATCATATGAGTGAATTAGAATGGATCATACGAATTAATTAGAATGGATCATACGAATGAATTAGAATGGATCGTACGAATGAATTAGAATGGATCGTACGAATGAATTAGAATGGATACATTCGTGCGAATGAATTAGAATGGATTGTGCGAATGAATAAGAACAGATCGTGCGAATGAATTAGAATGGATCGTACGAATGAATTAGAATGGATCGTGCGAATGAATTAGAATGGATCATACGAATGAATTAGAATGGATCGTGTGAAAGAATTAGAATGGATCGTACGAATGAATTAGAATGGATCGTGCGAATGAATTAGAATGGATCGTACGAATGAATTAGAATGGATACATTCGTGCGAATGAATTAGAATGGATCGTACGAATGAATTAGAATAGATCGTACGAATGAATTAGAATGGATCGTACGAAGGAATTAGAATGGATCGTACGAATGAATTAGAATGGATATATTCGTGCAAATGAATTAGAATGGATCATATGAATGTATTAGAATGGATCGTATGAGTGAATTAGAATGGATCGTACGAATGAATTAGAATGGATCGTATGAATGAATTAGAATGGATCGTACGAATGAATTAGAATGGATACATTTGTGCGAATGAATTAGAATGGATCGTACGAATGAATTAGAATGGATCGTATGAATGAATTAGAATGGATACATTCGTGCGAATGAATTAGAATGGATCGTGCGAATCCATTAGACTGGATCGTGCGAATGAATAAGAATGGATCATACGAAAGAATTAGAATGGATCGTACGAATTAATTAGAATGGATACATTTGTGCGAATGAATTAGAATGGATTGTATGAATGAATTAGAATGGATCGTACGAATGAATTAGAATGGATCATACGAATTAATTAGAATGGATCATACGAAAGAATTAGAATGGATCGTACGAATGAATTAGAATGGATCGTACGAATGAACTAGAATGGATCGTATGAATGAACTAGAATGGATACATTTGTGCGAATGAATTAGAATGGATCGTACGAATGAATTAGAATGGATCGTACGATTCATTCTAATTCATTCGTACGATCCATTCTAATACATACGTACGATTCATGCTAATTCATTCGCACGATCCATTCTAATTCATTCGTACGATCCATTCTTATTCATTCATACGATCCATTCTAATTCATTCGCACAATCCATTCTAATTCATTCGTACAATCCATTCTAATTCATTCGTATGATCAATTCTAACTCATTCGGTGGATCCATTCTAATTCATTCGTACGATCCATTCTAATTTATTCCCACATTCCATTCTAATTTATTCGTATGATCCATTCTAATTCATTCGTACGATCTATTATAATTCATTCGCACGAATGTAACCATTCTAATTCATTCATACGATTCATTCTAATTCATTCGTATGAGCTATTCTAATTCAGTCGTACGATCCATTCTAATTCATTAATGGAACGTACGAATGAATTAGAATGGATCACGTGAAAGAATTAGAATGGATTGTATAAATGAATTAGTATGAATTCGTACGATCCATTCTAATTCATTAGCACGATCCATTCTAATTCATTTGTACGATCCATTCTAATTCATTCGCACGATCCATTCTAATTCATTCATACTATCCATTCTAATTCTTTCACACAATCCATTCTAATTCATTCGTAGGATCCATTCTAATTTATTCGTACAATCTATTCTATTTCATTCGTACGATCCATTCTTACTCATTCGTATGATCCATTCTAATTCATTCGGACGAATGTATCCATTCTAATTTATTCGTACGATCCATTCTAATTCATTCGTACGATCCATTCTAATTCATTCGTACGATCCATTCTAATTCATTCGTCCGATCCATTCTAATTCATTCGCACGAATGTATCCATTCTAATTCATTCGTACGGTCCATTCTAATTCATTCGCACAATCCATTCTATTTCATTCGTACGATCCATTCTTACTCATTCGTATGATCCATTATGGATACATTCGTGCGAATGAATTAGAATGGATCATACGAATGAGTAAGAATAGATCGTACGAATGAAATAGAATGGATTGTGCGAATGAATTAGAATGGATCGTACGAATGAATTAGAATGAATCGTGTGAAAGAATTAGAATGGATTGTATGAATGAATTAGAATAGATCGTATGAATGAATTAGAATGGATCGTACGAATGAATTAGAATGGATCGTACGAATGAATTAGAATGGATCGTACGAATGAATTAGAATGGATCGTACGAATAAATTAGAAAGGATACATTCGTCCGAATGAATTAGAATGGATCATACGAATGAGTAAGAATGGATCGTACGAATGAAATAGAATAGATTGTACGAATGAATTAGAATGGATCCTACGAATGAATTAGAATGGATCGTGTGAAAGAATTACAATGGATTGTATGAATGAATTAGAATGGATCGTGCGAATGAATTAGAATGGATCGTACGAATGAATTAGAATGGATTGTGCTAATGAATTAGAATTGATCGAATGAATGAATTAGCATGGATCGTGCTAATGAATTAGAATGGAACGTACGAATGAATTATAATGGATCTTGTGAAAGAATTAGAATGGATTGTATGAATGAATTAGAATGAATTCGTACGATCCATTCGAATTCATTCGCACGATCCATTCTAATTCATTCATACGATCCATTCTAATTCATTCATACAATCCATTCTAATTCTTTCACACGATCCATTCTAATTCATTCGTAGGATCCATTCTAATTCATTCGTACAATCCATTCTAATCCATTCGTACGATCCATTCTAATTCATTCGTACGATCCATTCTAATTCATTCGTACTATCCATTCTAATTCATTCGCACGAATGTATCCATTCAATCTATTCTAATTCTTTCGCATGAATGTATCCATTCTAATTCTTTCGCACGAATGTATCCATTCTAATTCATTCGTACGATCCATTCTAATTCATTCGCACGATCCATTCTAATTCATTCGTACGATCAATTCTAATTCATTCACACGAATGTATCCATTCTAATTCATTCGTATGATCAATTCTAATTCATTCATAGGATCCATTCTAATTCATTCATACAATCCTTTCTAATTCATTCGCACGAATGTATCCATTCTAATTCATTCACAAAATCTATTCTAATTCATTCATACGATCCATTCTAATTCATTCACACAAATGTATCCATTCTAATTCATTCATACGATCCATTCTAATTCTTTCATACGATCCATTCTAATTTATTCATACGATCCATTCTAATTCATTCTAATTCATTCATACAATCCATTCTAATTCTTTCACACGATCCATTCTAATTCATTCATACGTTCCATTCTAATTCATTAGCACGATCCATGCTAATTCATTCGTTCGATCAATTCTAATTCATTAGCACGATCCATTCTAATTCATTCATACAATCCATTCTAATTCATTCGCACGAATGTATCCATTCTAATTAATTCGTACGATCAATTAGAATGGATCGTACGAATGGATTAGAATGGATCCTACGAATGGATTAGAATGGATACCTTTGTGCATATGAATTAGAATGGATCGTACGAATGAATTAGAATGGATCATATTAATGAATTAGAATGGATCGTACGAATGAATTAGAATGGATACATTCGTGCACGATCCATTCTAATTCATTCGCACGAATGTATCCATTCTAATTCATTCGTACGATCCATTCTAATTCATTAATATGATCCATTCTAATTCATTCGTACGATCCATTCTAATTCATATGCACAAAGGTATCCATTCTAATTCATTCGTACGATCCATTCTAATTCAGGATCGTACGAATGAATTAGAATGGATACATTCGTGCGAATGATTTAGAATTGATCGTACGAATGAATTAGAATGGATCGTGCGAATGAATTAGAATGGATCGTACGAATGAATTAGAATGGATTGTACGAATGAACTAGAACGGATACATTCGTGCGAATGAATTAGAATGGATCGTACGAATGAATTAGAATGGATCTTGTTGGGGGTAGCTGAAATCTGCCCTGGAGTTCGCCCCCCCCCCCCCGTGCTCACCAAATCACCTTGACAGGGAGCGAGATCCACATTGGGCTGAAGGGGCCTAGGCCAAAGGCACTCGTAGGAGCTCGCCTAAGCTCGCTGGAGCTCGCCTGAGCTCGCCAAGGAGCCCGCCTAAGCTCGCTCATGAGCTCGCCTGAGCTCGCCCAGGAGCTCGCCTAAGCTTGCCCAGGAGCTCGCCTAAAGCTCGCCCAGGAGCTCGCCAAGCTCGCCAGAACTCCCCAGTTTATCGAAGAGGTCGCTCCCGCGGGGTCCGACCCTTGGTAGATATGGAAGAGAAGGCGGAGCAATGGAGGGCGAGCTCGCTCTAGCTTCCCACCGGAGGTCGCCCACAGTGCACGAAGATCTCCCAGGCTTGAACATTCCAGAACAGCCAGCTGGCAGCAACAAGAAAGATGCTCTCCCCCACTCAAACCGCCTGGCAGGCTTGACGACAGAATGTCAGGGCGCGAGTACCAAGGACTGTCAGACCCACGCGAGCCAGATCGTGGGGGTCTAGAAGGCCCTGGAAGAATCTCTACGTGTCGGGCTACGGTAGGCCACCGATTGCTATAAATGCTCACCCCCAGGCTCCATAGTACAGGTTGGAAATCCTTTTCCCTACCACTTTGGTATACAACAGCTCGCCGTTGTGCTACCGTGACTGACTTGAGCATCGGAGGGTCTGCGCTCCTAAGGGAGCCAGCCATTCTCACGTTCTCTTTTCTTTGTCTTGCAGGCGGCCCGTACGGACCAGCGAAAAATCCCCCAAACATTTGGCACCGTCTGTGGGATCTTCGACTGGTTCCTGCGAGAACACCCACGACCACGCGGTTGAGCGCCGTCGGCTCTCGTAACCCGAAAGATGGCTCCGGCGACAAGGGGACGCAGGCGACCAAGGACCCGTGCGAGATCTGTGCGCAGCGAGCCTCCTGTTGAGACCCCTCAGCCCCAGGTCCCACTCAGTGACCAGCTCTTATTGGAGATGTTGGCCACCCAGCGGGCCATGATGGAGGAACTGACGCGATTGCGTCAGGCTCCGGCGGCCAGCCGACGGTCTGGGCCGGCGAATACGGCACCTTCGGTGCGACCACCAGCTTCAACATCGCGCCCGCTCACGACCGCTCCGGCGCGGTAGGTTTCCCATCCGGAACCCCCGGTCGGGAGAGCGGCCGTGCACAGGGTGCCGGAAACCCCGCTTACGAGGTTGCAAAAGCTAGTAACCCTGCGGTCTAGCAACCAGGCGACCTCCCGCGCGACCATCCCTTGCCGCCGTAGCCGGAGTGTCGATTCTGACGGGTTGGAGGCAAGGTCTCTAGAGCGGGATCGCGACCCGCGCCATCGGCGACGAGGGAAAGAGCCTGCGGTGGCTATACTTTCCGAAGCTCGCGAGGCAACGGCCTCCCACAGACCAACTGACGCGCTGAAGGAGTCCGCGGGCGAACAGCAAGGAGGCGCCGAGCAGTAGCCCCCGAGGGTCGCCGCGGGGTGGGTCCGACCTTGCCACTAGGGAGCGTACAAGACCGCCTAGGACCTGCGCAGCCGCCTCTGGGAGTTCTCCCCGGGCACTGGCAGCGATCTAGTGCGCCAGTAGATTTACTAGAATACCTCGCCGCCCATGGAGGTAGCTCGCCTTTCACCAGCGAGGTACACCAAGGGGGTTTTCCGCACCACTGGACCCCCTCGGGAGGGAGATCGCCCAGGACTCGCGGAGCCCGCCTTACCTCTGCCTCCCCCGGGAAGACCGGCGATCTGTCATACCATTAGCAGACGGCTGAGCGGCCCGAGATCCAGTAATGAAGCCCGCCGACGAGTTAGGGAGATGGAGCGGGCACAGAAGGTATATTCCGTCTCGCTAACTCCTACTTTACTTCAAGCACCGAGGGTGGAAGCCCGCGATTTTCTCTGGTTTTCGGAAGATGACATGACTGGGGTCGTTATGCCCCACAATGACCCCCTCGTCATACGCCTGATGATGGCTAACATCGAGGTGAGGCGAGCTCTGGTTGATTCGGGGAGCGCCGTTGACATCCTTTTTCTGTCGGCCTACCTGCGAATGGGGTTGAGACTTGCCGACCTGTCTCCCTCGACGAGCTCCCTCAGCGGATTCACCGGCGAGGTCGCCAAAGTGGCAGGAGAGATAACCCTTACTGTGACTGCGGGCCCGGAGGCTCGCCAAGTCCGCTTCGCGGTAGTGGACGGAAGTTCCACATTTAATGCCATCCTTGGGCGACCTTGGCTAAGGCAAATGAAGGCGGTATCTTCACCCAACCATCAGGCCCTCAAATTCCCAACCACGAGCGGGGTCGTAGTTATTCGGGGTGATCAGGTAACCGCTACCAGATGCGAGCAGGATGTTCTTCACCTCATGGACATGGAGGTCGCCGAGGCCAAGAGGCCCGCACCCTCCTAGCAATTACCGCCCGCTACGAGCGAGCTATTGGGGAGCCCGCTGGGGGCCTCCTCGCTTAAGTCCCCTACTCCATCCCCGGGTGGGAGCGGTGTGGATCTTAAGTTGGAGGAGGAAGGTCGCCTGACAACCCCCAAGAGAGGAAGTTTTCCAGTTGCCGAACCACTTCAAGAGGTCGACATTGGCGGCAGAGAAGGGCCAAGAGTTGTTAGTCTCGGGACCTCGCTAACCAAGGGCGAGGTCCTGGCCATAACCAACTTGCTCAGGGAATACCGTGACGTATTCGCCTGGAGCTTCGCGGACATGCCAGGGATTGACCCGGAGGTCGCCTGTCATCGTCTGCACACCATGAAAGAGTTCCCGCCGGTCAAGCAGAAAGCTCGGCACATACCTGCTGCGAAGTCCGTTGCAGTAGCGGCGGAGATAGACAAGCTAGAGCGAGCTGGCTTCATCCGTGAGGCGCACTTCCCCGAGTGGATCTCCAATATCGTGGCGGTGCCCAAGAAGAGCGGAGCGGTCAGAGTGTGCATTGACTTCTCCGACCTCAATAAGGCATGCCCGAACGACGGTTTTCCTCTTCCGAGAATAGGCGCACTGGTCGACGCAGCTGTCGGGTTCCAGGCCCTGTCCTTCATGGGTGGATATTCTTGGTATAACCAGATACCTCTCCACGATGACGATCAGGAGAAGACCGCTTTCTACTCTGGAGTGGGCTACAGAAGCTATACTGCTATCGAGTGATGCCTTTTGGACTTAAGAACGCTGGAGCGACCTACCAAAGGTTAGTCACTCAGATGTTTAAGGGCCAGATCGGTAGAAATGTCGAAGTTTATGTAGACGACCTCCTGGTGAAGAGTCGGGAGCGAGGGGGGCATGTTGCCGATCTCCGCGAAACCTTCGAAATACTGAGAAAGTACCAAATGAGGCTAAACCCGGCGAAGTGCGCATTCGGGGTGACTTCTGGGAAATTCCTCGGGTACCTGGTCACCCACAGGGGGATCGAGGCCGACCCTGGGCAAATCCGAGCACTTGTCGAAATGCCTGCACCAAGAACCCGGCAGGAGGTCCAAAGGTTGAGCGGGCAAATTGCCGCGCTAAATCGGTTCATCTCCAAATCCTCAGACAATTGCCGACCTCTCTTCGAGCTACTACGAAAAGGGGCGAGCATTTATTGGGATAAAGAGTGCGAGCGCGCTTTTCAGAAGATCAAGGACTATCTGGCGAGCCCGCCAATCCTAGCGGCACCCAAAGATGGCGCCGAGCTTGGCGTATATCTCGCGGTCACCGAGAATGCGGTGAGCGGGGTCCTTGTTGTAGAAGAAGCAAAGGTCGAGCGGCCTGTCTACTTTGTAAGCCACACAATGCTTCCCGCCGAGCTCCAGTATCGACCAATCGAGAAGGTCGCACTGGCCTTGGTCCTTACCGCGAGAAAGCTCCACCCTTACTTCTCGGCGCACACCGTCAAAGTCATCACAGAGCACCCTCTGAAGAGCGCGCTCTCCAGACCCTCGGTAGCCGGCAGGCTCTATCGATGGTCAGCTGAGCTCGCCGCCTATGGTTTGGAGTATGTCCCTCGAGTTGCTGTCAAAGGGCAGGCTCTCGCCGATTTCTTGGCGGACTTCCCCATAGAAGAACCGGTCCAGTACCAGGAGGATAAGCCAACTGAGGCACACCCTGGGAAGGCGAGATTCTTGGACAACCAAGGCGAGCTTCCTCCAACTAAGCGTTCAGAGGTGGCGGGCTGGGAATTATTCGTCGATGGATCCTCCAACGCTTTGGGGGCTGGGATCCGGGTCGCACTGATCGCCCAGTCGGTACTTCTGGAGAAATCAGTCCGGCTGGATTTCGCCGCTACCAACAATGAGGCAGAATATGAGGCGCTGCTGGCTGGTCTGGAGCTCGCTCAAGAGGTAGGCGCCAAACGTTTGAAGGTCTTTAGCGATTCCCAGCTAATTATTTGCCAAATCAATGGGGAGTACGCCTCCCGGGATGCACGAATGGCGGGCTATGTGGATCTGGTGAAGCGCAAGGCCGCGGAGTTCGAAAAGATCTCCTTCGAGCAAATTCCGTGAGCCAATAATAGGCGAGCTGATGCTTTGGCAAACGCCGCCTCCCTGCTGGGAACATCAGAAGCTCGCCAGATTCTCATCGAGGTCCAAAATCAGTCTCGGCTCCAAATGATGGAGCCCGCTGTTAACCAAGTTTCTGCCGACGTACCACCCAACGGGTGGACCGCCCCCTTTCTTCATTTTCTCCAGAAGAGCGAGCTTCCAGAGGATAGAGAGGAAGCCCGGTGAGTGGAGAAATGCGCTGGGCGCTACCTTATTCACTGGGATCGCCTTTTTCAAAGATCCTTTGGCGGGCCAAATCTCCGTTGCGTCGAGAGCCCGGAGACTGAAGAAGTACTAAATTGCATCCACTCTGGCGAGCTGGGAAACCACGCTGGTGGGCGGTCTCTAGCTGCGAAAGTACGAAGGCAAGGATACTGGTGGCCCACTCTGGAGCAAGACGCTTTGAAGGTCGCCCAGAGGTGCATCCAATGCCAGAAGCACGCCACCACGAATCATATGCCCGCAGAAGAACTGCATCCTCTGGCGAGCCCCTGGCCTTTCCAGCAATGGGGGTTGGACATTGTGGGACCTTTCCCTGTGTCAGCCCGGCAAAAGAAATTCATCTTAGTAGCTACGGACTACTTCACCAAATGGGTGGAAGCGGTCCCGCTAGCTAAGATAGGTGAGAAGCAAGTGAAGGACTTCCTTTGGAAGAATATTTTCTGCCGTTTCGGTCTGCCTCGGATACTTATCACCGACAATGGTCGCCAGTTCGACAATCGCTTGGTCAGAAGCTTTTGTGTTGAATATGGGGTCGACCTAAGGTTCTCGTCCCCGAGATACCCTCAAAGCAACGGGCAGGCGGAAGCAACGAATTGCGTGATCTTGGACAACCTCAAGAAAAGGCTGGAAGGGAAAAAAGGATTGTGGGAGCAGGAGCTCGATGGAGTCTTGTGGGCCTATCACACTACTCCACGTCGCTCAACTAACGAGTCCCCTTTCAGCCTAACTTACGGGTGTGAAGCTGTGCTACCCATCGAAGTCGAGCTGCCCACTGAAAGAAGGCTCGCTGCAGAGGAGGTCGATAATGACGCTCTACTCGCTGACTCCCTCGATCAGCTCGAAGAAAGACGAGAGCGCGCCAATCTATACCTCGCCGGATACAGACAAGAAATGAAGCGCGCCTATGACAAGAGAGTCCGCCATCGGGCATTCAAGACCGGCAATCTGGTGATGAGAAAGGTGTTCGCAAACACACAAGAGCCTAATGCAGGAAAGCTCGCGGCGAACTGGGAAGGCCCCTACATAGTACACGAAGCAGGAAGCTCGGGGGCTTACCGGTTGATGACCGCTGGAGGCGACCTGTTAGAGCGACCTTGGAACGCTCTGCACCTTTGCAAGTTTTATGCCTAAGGGAATTTTTGTAAATCATCTTCTGAAGAAGTTATGAATGTACGATGGAGGCTTCAACAAACAATTTAACTTGGAAGCTCGGCGCAGACAGAGCCCTCATGATCTATAGTGTGCAGTCCGCCGTTGTGCGGACTAAAGACAAGACCGGGATCCTCAGAGGCAGCCAGTGGGCGACCTTGAGCTTCCCGGGGCAGTCCGTCGTTGTGCGGACTTAAAGCAAGACGGGGATCCTCAGAGGCAGCCAGTGGGCGACCTTGAGCTTCCTGGGGCAGTCCGCCGTTGTGCGGACTTAAAGCAAGACCGGGATCCTCAGAGGCAACCGGTTGGCAACCTTGAGCTTCCCGGGGCAGTCCACCGTCGTGCGGACTTAAAGCAAGACCGGGATCCTCAGAGGCAGCCAATGGGCGACCTTGAGCTTCCCGGGGCAGTCCGCCGTTGTGCGGACTTAAAGCAAGACCGGGATCCTCAGAGGCAGCCAGTGGGTGACCTTGAGGTTCCCGGGGTAGTCCGCCGTGGTGCGGACTTAAAGCAAGACCAGAATCCTCAGAGGCAGCCAGTGGGCGACCTTGAGCTTCCCGGGGCAGTCCGTCGTTGTGCGGACTTAAAGCAAGACCGGGATCCTCAGAGGCAGCCAGTGGGCGACCTTGAGATTCCCGGGGAAGTCCGCTGCCTAGTGGACTCTAAACCTAACCAGGATCCTTCGCGTTCACCTGCCATGAACGGAAGCATCCTGGCGTTGGCATACCCCTCGAAGGGCGAGCCCGCCGAACAGGATCATCGAGGGAAATTAACCGGGCAGGGGGCAGCTAGCACTTATTAGTTTCCTTTTAAAATAAAAATACTTTAAGTCTCTGAGTGTAGGGAAGTTTTTGAAGTCTTTTGGTTCGCTTAAACGTTTTCCGGGATCAGAGACTATTGAGTTTTTGCGAGCATGCCGAGTTTTTCGTTTGCATATACTTTAAAATAAAAAGGTTGAATCGAATTAGCTGCCTCGCCCGGGGTATCACTCTCGAGATCACTGCGAACTCCTAGAGCGGACTCGTAAGTGGCACAGAGAAAGAAAGAAACGCATATGCGAACTCAGAAAGATTTCATTTCATTGATTAAACCAAAAATTACAAAGGCAGTTGCGAGGCTACGAGCTCAAGGCTTGCTAGTCTCTGCCCCACTGTCGTCCCCTCGGCGCCGCTTCTTCGACCTTTCGGTCCTGTATTTCTCCACAGCGGCCAGGGTGCCTTTCTTGAGGAGATCGTCTAGCTGGGCTTGGAGGCGACCTTGCTAAGCCCGGAGGCCATCGGCGTGCGTCTCCTTCAGGGCGGCGATCTCTGTCTTCAGAGCAGCGACCTCGCCTTGAAGTTGAGCCGCCTCCCGCTGCGCGACCTCCCTGGCGGACACAGCCTCGTCTTGCTCCGCTTTAGCTTTGAGGAGGGCGGTAGCGGACAGGCCTTTGGCTGCCTCGGCCATGGCAAGGCCTGACACCAAGGCTTTGACCCTGCGGTGCAGTGCCTCCGACTCCGCCCTTAGCTCCTCGGAGCCCTTAGCTCGTTGAAGCTCGTGGATGTGCTCGTCCACCTTGCGCTCGGACCCCCGAAGGGAATCGTCGAACAAGGCAGCCAGAGCCTTCCCGGCCCCAGCGACCTCCGCAGCCAGCGCCTGGCTCTGCTTCTCCGCCTGCATAAGGAAGGTGAAAAAGTTAGCAAAAAGCAAAAATTAGCATTCTTGGCGGAAGGGTCAGAGAGAGCAAGATGTACCTCAGCCAGGCGTTCGCTTATTGAAGCGAAGGGGGCTCGGGCGAAGACGTTGCGGCCCAACAGCTGTCGCACGTAGTAGGGCGCCCTCCCCTCCTCTGCAGAGGAGCCCGCGCTGGGACCCCCCGGAGCTTCAGTAGCAGGGGGCGCGCCGGGAAGAGTGGAGGCTGGCACCTCCCCCGGGCGAGCTCCGGCTGCTGGCGGGCTTGGAGGGTCCGCCCCGACCCCCTTGGCCTCCGACTCCGAGCTGGAGGACTCGGAGTCGGAGCCAATATCCACGAAGGAGGGGGACCTATAGATCAAGTCCCCCATATCCTCCAGGAAGTCTGCCTTCTCCTTGCCCCGTCCAGATGACGAGGGCAGAGGAGCGGATATGGAAGCTGCAGGGGGCGTAGAGGTTGCAGCGGCGGCGGGGGTTTCTCGCCCACTGTCCTTGCGGGAAATTTCCCGAGGAGCAGAGGGTGGCACCCCGCCCAGCTGGACCTCCACCCCGGCGGGAGGAGGTGGAAGCTCCTGCCCACTCGGTCCCGCCCCTGGTGCGGGAGCTGATGGAGCCGCGGGCTTCTCCACTTGGGCAGGAGCGGCGGGCTCCGCCCGAAGAGCTTGAGGGGTGGGCCCCTCCTCCTCGGAGCCTGACGCCTCCTCCTCGGAGTCCGTCCAAGTGGGCTCCGAGTCCAAGCCCGCCTCCTCCAGCGCTTTTCGCCGCTGCTCCGTCTGGGTGTTCGAAGGCGCGAGCCCCGCACGTTTGGCCTTCTTCTTCCCGCGGGCCTCCATCTCCGGCGTCAGCACTGCTACACGAAGAGGGACGGTCAGATCGCCCGGGAAGTAGCCCATTAATATCTGGGCCATCCCGGATTCGACTTTCGCCATGGTTAGCGGGAGGTCGATGTTCGGGTCGTCGGGCTCGACCATTTAGATCTTGCGGCGGACAATTGGAGTTGGGGCGGAAGGCTGACCTGGGCCGGCGTCCGGGCGAGGAGGTTGCGGAGGAGCGGAGGCTTTGCCCTGGCGGAGCATCTCCATGGTGTCGGGGTCATTGAGGCGGATGGGCGAAGCCCGCCTCTGGACCGTCTTCTTGCGGGGGTTGCCTCCCGAGCTCCCTGCCCCCTTGCTGGCTCCTTTGGAGGGAGGAGCATTCTGCATCGGTGGAATAGCGCTGACCTCCTCCTCCTTCTTCTTCCGGACGATCTTCTGCTTCAGCAGAATAGCACCGGTCTTCCCGTCCTTCAGCTGGAAGGCAAAGTCGGGAGCGGTGATCTTCTCCGGAGTCAGCCCACCAAGGTAGTGGAGGATCGCCTCGTCCAGAGATCGCTCCCGGTCGGGAGCGATGCACTTCTTATTCCCCGCCTTGTAGAAGGAGATCTCTTGGAAGACCGCCGTCGGGGGAACCCCGGGGTGAGCCGGGACTCCACTGTGCCGCCTGCGCCAGTCGCCGACCGCCACGAAAGGATAGTCCTTCCGGTGGCGGTCCTTGCTCTCGAAAGTGGAGAAGGGGAGCACCTCGCCAGGTCACCCGGCGAGGTAGAAGTAGCCACAGCCCGCGGAGCTGAAGACCGGCGAGGGCTTGAGGAGCCACTTTTTGAGCAGATAGCTCAGTGGGATCCTCGCCTTCAGGGCGGTCTCCAGCTGGGACAGCCCGTAAAGTATCCCCCAGGAGTTTCCTGAGAACTGAGCAGGGCAAAGCCCCGTCAACTCCAGGAGCTCCCCGGCGAGATGACTCAGGGGGAACCGCAGCCCGGACCACAGTAGCCCGACAGAAGCTACTGTGCCCTGGGGCGGCCTCCCCGAGAGTGGCATCTCGGTGACGAGGATCTCCCGAGGGAGATCGATCGCCGCCCGGATACTGTCCCCAACGGGCACCCCGCTCGGGTTCTGCAGCCAGACCACTGCCCTCTCAGCGGCGGGCTCAGAGGCTTGGGCGGCGGTAGCGGCGGCAGCAGCAGCAGCAATAGCAGCAGCAACGTCGGAAGCGGAGGCCATTAGAGCAGAAGGGCTAAGGCGAGCTAGAAGCAAAAGTGATCGGGGCGGGCTGAAAGCAAAGAAGGAAGGGAGAGCTGTTTTCACGCGACGGTAATTATCGCCCCTCATCCCCTATTTATAGACGGGTGAGAGGCAGGTGAATCGAGCCGCAGTTAATGCCCGAGCGCGCGCGGCGAGGCGACGTGACGGTAATCGAAGCGACAGCTCGCTTCTTTCCAATCATCGAGCGCCACGTGGGCCACGCGTGGAAAAGGCTGCGCTGGTGCCGACACTGTCATTTACTGACAAAAGAAGAGCGAATGAGGAGGAGACACGTGTCTCGCGCCGATCGGGATCTCATGATGAGATTCGCTGTATCAGCATTGAGCCTCGTGCCGCGTTTAAGGTGATGCGACCGTTGGAGATTTGGTGCAATACCCAAGTCACAAGACCGCTCGCGGCAGGTGCCCGTAGCTCGCCCGAGGCAGACCCTGACCGCGTGTGACAAGCTCGCACCGGAAGGAGATCGCTCGCGGCTGATGCTCCCGGCCGGCCCAGCGTTTGTGAAATACTGGGAGTCAAAACTCTCGACGCAGACCGCTCGCAGCAGGTGCCCGCAGCTCGCCCAAGGTAGACCCTGACCGCGTGTGATGAGCTCGCACCGGAAGGAGATCGCTCATGGCTGATGCTCGTGGCCCGCCCAACGTTTGTGAAATACTGACAGTCAAAGCTCTCGGTGCAGACCGCCCACGGTTGGTGCCCGCATCTCCCCAGGTGGAGGTCGCAAGTGACTAGAACTCCCAATTCGATCGTCGTGTGCAATAAGACTCCTGAGCGAGCGCCAAAGTCTCCTTGGTCGCTCCCTCAGGAGGGGGTAATGTTGGGGGTAGCAGAAATCTGCCCTGGAGTTCGCCCCCCCCCCCCCCCCCCCCCGTGCTCACCAAATCACCTTGACAGGAAGCGAGATCCACATTGGGCTGAAGGGGCCTAGGCCAAGGGCACTCGTAGGAGCTCGCCTAAGCTCGCTGGAGCTCGCCTGAGCTCGCCCAGGAGCCCGCCTAAGCTCGCTCATAAGCTCGCCTGAGCTCGCCCAGGAGCTCGCCTAAGCTCGCCCAGGAGCTCGCCTAAGCTCACCCAGGAGCTCGCCTAAATCTCGCCCAGGAGCTCGCCAAGCTCGCTCAGGAGCTCGCTAAGCTCGCCAGAACTCCCCATTTATCGAAGAGGTCGCTCCCGCGGGGTCCGACCCTTGGTAGATATGGAAGAGAAGGCGGAGCAATGGAGGGCGAGCTCGCTCTGGCTTCCCACCGGAGGTCGCCCACAGTGCACGAAGATCTCCCAGACTTGAACATTCCAGAACAGCTAGCTGGCAGCAACAAGAAAGATGCTCTCCCCCACTCAAACCGCCTGGCAGGCTTGACGATAGAATGTCAGGGCGCGAGTACCAAGGACTGTCAGACCCACGCGAGCCAGATCGTGGGGGTCTAGAAGGCCCTGGAAGAATCTCCATGTGTCGGGCTACGGTAGGCCGCCGATTGCTATAAATGCTCACCCCAAGGCTCCATAGTACAGGTTGGAAATCCTTTTCCTTACCACTTTGGTATACAACAGCTCGCCGTTGTGCTACCGTGACTGACTTGAGCGTCGGAGGGTCTGCGCTCCTAAGGGAGCCAGCCGTTCTCACGTTCTCTTTTCTTTGTCTTGCAGGCGGCCCGCACGGACCAGCAAAAAATCCCCCAAACAGATCTTACGAATGAATTAGAATGGATCGTACGAATGAATTAGAATGGATCGTACGAATGAATTAGAATGGATACTTTCGTGCGAATGAATTAGAATGGATCGGACGAATGATTAGAATGGATCGTATGAATGAATTAGAATGGATCGTATGAATGAATTAGAATGGATCGTACGAATGAATTAGAATGGATCGTGCGAATGGATTAGAATGAATCGTACGAATGAATTAGAATGGATCGTACGAATGAACTAGAATGGATACATTCGTGCGAATGAATTAGAATGGATCGTACGAATGAATTAGAATGGATCGTACGAATGAATTAGAATGGATCTTACGAATGAATTAGAATGGCATTTGTACGATCCATTCTAATTCATTCACACGAATGTATCCATTCGTACGAATGAATTAGAATAGATTGTACGAATGAATTAGAATGGATCGTACGAATGAATTAGAATGGATCGTATGAATGAATTAGAATGGATCGTATGAATGAATTAGAATGGATCGTACGAATGAATTAGAATGGATCGTGCGAATGAATTAGAATGGATCGTACGAATGAATTAGAATGGATCGTACGAATGAACTAGAATGGATATATTCGTGCGAATGAATTAGAATGGATCGTACGAATGAATTAGAATGGATCATACGAATGAATTAGAATGGATCATACGAATGAGTAAGAATGGATCGTACGAATGAAATAGAATGGATTGTACGAATGAATTAGAATGGATCGTACGAATGAATTAGAATGGATCGTGTGAAAGAATTAGAATGGATTGTATGAATGAATTAGAATGGATCATATGAATGAATTAGAATGGATCGTGCGAATGAATTCGAATGGATCGTACGAATGAATTAGAATGGATCGTACGAATGAATTAGAATGGATACATTCGTGCGAATGAATTAGAATGGATACATTCGTGCGAAAGAATTAGAATAGATCGAATGAATGAATTAGAATGGATCCTTTGAATGAATTAGAATGGATCGTGCGAATGAATTAGAATGGATCGTACAAATGAATTAGAATGGATCGTGTTAATGAATTAGAATTGATCGAACGAATGAATTAGCATGGATCGTGCTAATGAATTAGAATGGAACGTACGAATGAATTAGAATGGATCGTGTGAAAGAATTAGAATGGATTGTATGAATGAATTAGAATGAATTTGTACGATCCATTCGAATTCATTCGCACGATCCATTCTAATTCATTCATACGATCCATTCTAATTCATTCATACAATCCATTCTAATTCTTTCACACAATCCATTCTAATTCATTCGTAGGATCCATTCTAATTAATTCGTACAATCTATTCTATTTCATTTGTACGATCCATTCTTACTCATTCGTATGATCCATTCTAATTCATTCGGACGAATGTATCCATTCTAATTTATTCGTACGATCCATTCTAATTCATTCGTACGATCCATTCTAATTCATTCGTACGATCCATTCTTACTCATTCGTATGATCCATTCTAATTCATTCGTACGATCCATTCTAATTCATTCGTACGATCCATTCTAATTCATTCGCACAATCTATTCTAATTCATTCGTACGATTCATTCTAATTCATTCGTACGATCGTACGAATGAATTAGAATGGATCGTACGGAATGAATTAGAATGGATTGTATGAATGAGTTAGAATGGATACATTCGTGCGAATGAATTAGAATGGATCATACGAATGAGTAAGAATGGATCGTACGAATGAAATAGAATGGATTGTACGAATGAATTAGAATGGATCGTACAAATGAATTAGAATGGATCGTACGAATGAATTAGAATGGATCATACGAATGAGTAAGAATGGATCGTACAAATGAAATAGAATGGATTGTACGAATGAATTAGAATGGATCGTACGAATGAATTAGAATGGATCGTGTGAAAGAATTAGAATGCATTGTATGAATGAATTAGAATGGATCGTATGAATGAATTAGATTGGATCGTGCGAATGAATTCGAATGGATCGCATGATCCATTCGAATAGAATTGATCGTATGAATGAATTAGAATGGATCGGGCGAATGAATTAGAATGGATCGTATGAATGAATTAGAATGGATCGTATGAATGAATTAGAACGGATCGTGCGAATGAATTAGAATGGATCGTACGAATGAATTAGAATGGATCGTACGAATGAATTAGAATGGATCATACGAATGAATTAGAATGGATCATACGAATGAGTAAGAATGGATCATACGAATGAAATAGAATGGATTGTACGAATGAATTAGAATGGATACATTCGTGCGAATGAATTAGAATGGATCGTACGAATGAATTAGAATGGATCGTACGAATGAATTAGAATGGATCGTACGAATGAATTAGAATACATCGTACGAAAGAATTAGAATGGATATATTCGTGCGAATGAATTAGAATGGATCGTACGAATGAATTAGACTGGATCGTACGAATGAATTTGAATGGATACATTTGTGCGAATGAATCTAAATGTATTGTATGAATGAATTACAATGGATCGTACGAATGAATTAGAATGGATCGTACGAATGAATTAGAATAGCTCATACGAATGAATTAGAATGAAACGTATGAATGAATTAGAATGGTTATATTCGTGCGAATGAATTAGAATAGATCGTACGAATGAATTAGAATGGATCGTACGAATAAATTAGAATGGATCGTGGGAATGAATTAGAATGGATCGTACGAATGAATTAGAATGGATCCACCGAATGAGTTAGAATGGATCATACGAATGAATTAGAATGGATTGCACGAATGAATTAGAATCGATTTTGCGAATGAATTAGAATGGATCGTATGAATGAATAAGAATGGATCATACGAATGAATTAGAATGGATCGTGCGAATGAATTAGCATGAATCGTACAAATGTATTAGAATGGATCGTACGAATGAATTAGAATGAATCGTACGATCCATTCTAATTCATTCGTACGATCCATTCTAATTCATTCGCACGAATGTATCCTTTCTAGTTCATTCGTACGATCCATTCTAGTTCATTCGTACGATCCATTCTAATTCATTCGTACGATCCATTCTAATTCATTCGTATGATCCATTCTAATTAATTCGTATGATCCATTCTAATTCATTCGTACGATCCATTCTAATTCATTCATACAATCCATTCTAATTCATTCGCACGAATGTATCTATTCTAATTAATTCGTACGATCCATTCTAATTCATTCGTATGATCCATTCTTATTCATTCGCACGATCCAGTCTAATGGATTCGCACTATCCATTCTAATTCATTCGCACGAATTTATCCATTCTAATTCATTCGTACGATCCATTCTAATTCATTAATATGATCCATTCTAATTCATTCGCACGATCCATTCTAATTCATTCGTACGATCCATTCTAATTCATTCGTACGATCCATTCTAATTCATTCGCACGATCCATTCTAATTCATTCGTACAATCTATTCTATTTCATTCGTACGATCCATTCTTACTCATTCGTATGATCCATTCTAATTCATTCGGACAAATGTATCCATTCTAATTTATTCGTACGATCCATTCTAATTCATTCGTACAATCCATTCTAATTCATTCGTACGATCCATTCTAATTCATTCGTCCGATCCATTCTAATTCATTCGCACGAATGTATCCATTCTAATTCATTCGTATGGTCCATTCTAATTCATTCGCACAATCCATTCTATTTCATTCGTACGATCCATTCTTACTCATTCGTATGATCCATTATGGATACATTCATGCGAATGAATTAGAATGGATCATACGAATGAGTAGGAATGCATCGTACGAATGAAATAGAATGGATTGTGCGAATGAATTAGAATGGATCGTACGAATGAATTAGAATGGATCGTGTGAAAGAATTAGAATGGATTGTATGAATGAATTAGAATAGATCGTATGAATGAATTAGAATGGATCGTACGAATGAATTAGAATGGATCGTACGAATGAACTAGAATGGATACATTTGTGCGAATGAATTAGAATGGATCGTACGAATGAATTAGAATGGATCGTATGAAAGAATTAGAATGGATCTTACGAATAAATTAGAATGGATCGTACGAATGCACAATCCATGCTAATTCATTCGTTCGATCAATTCTAATTCATTAGCACGATCCATTCTAATTCATTCGTACGATCCATTCTAATTCATTCGCACGATCCATTCTAATTCATTCGTACGATCCATTCTAATTCTTTCACACGATCCATTCTAATTCATTCGTACGATCCATTCTAATTCATTCGTACGATCTATTCTAATTCATTCGTACGATCCATTCTAATTTCATTCGTACGATCCATTCTAATTCATTGGCTCGAATGTATCCATTCTAATCCATTCGTACGATCCATTCTAATCCATTCGTACGATCCATTCTAATTCATTCGCATGAATGTAACCATTCTAATTCATTCATTTGATCCATTCTAATTTATTCGTACGATCCATTCTAATTCATTCGTCCGATCCATTCTAATTCATTCGCACGAATGTATCCATTCTAATCCATTCGTAAGATCCATTCTAATTCATTCGTACGATCCATTTTAATTCATTCGTACGATCCATTCTAATTCATTAATATGATCCATTCTAATTCATTCGTACGATCCATTCTAATTCATGTGCACAAAGGTATCCATTCTAATTCATTCGTACGATCCATTCTAATTCAGGATCGTACGAATGAATTAGAATGGATACATTCGTGCGAATGAATTAGAATTGATCGTACAAATGAATTAGAATGGATCGTGCGAATGAATTAGAATGGATCGTACGAATGAATTAGAATGGATCGTACGAATGAACTAGAATGGATACATTCGTGCGAATGAATTAGAATGGATCGTACGAATGAATTAGAATGGATCGTACGAATGAATTAGAATGGATCTTACGAATGAATTAGAATGGATCGTACGAATGAATTAGAATGGATCTTACGAATGAATTAGAATGGATACATTCGTGCGAATGAATTAGAATGGATCGGACGAATGAATTAGAATGGATCGTATGAATGAATTAGAATGGATCAAATGAATGAATTAGAATAGTTACATTCATGCGAATGAAATAGAATGGATCGTACGAATGGATTAGAATGGATCGTACGAATGGATTAGAATGGATACATTCGAGCGAATGAATTAGAATAGATCGTACGAATGAAATTAGAATGGATCGTACGAATGAATTAGAATAGATCGTACGAATGAATTAGAATGGATAGTACGAATGAATTAGAATGGATCGTACGAATAAATTAGAATGGATACATTCGTCCGAATGAATTAGAATGGATCATACGAAATAGTAAGAATGGGTCGTACGAATGAAATAGAATAGATTGTACGAATGAATTAGAATGGATCCTAGGAATGAATTAGAATGGATCGTGTGAAAGAATTAGAATGGATTGTATGAATGAATTAGAATGGATCGTATGAATGAATTAGAATGGATCGTGCGAATGAATTCGAATGGATTGTACAGATTTCATTCTAATTCATTCATACAATCCATTCTAATTCTTTCACACGATCCATTCTAATTCATTCGTACGTTCCATTCTAATTCATTAGCACGATCCATGCTAATTCATTCGTTCGATCAATTCTAATTCATTAGCATGATCCATTCTAATTCATTCGTACGATCCATTCTAATTCCTTCGTACGATCCATTCTAATTCATTCGTACGATCTATTCTAATTCATTCGTACGATCCATTCTAATTCATTCGTACGATCTCGTACGAATGAATTAGAATTGATCATACGAATGAATTAGAATGGATACATTTGTGCAAATGAATTAGAATGGATCGTACGAATGAATTAGAATGGATCGTATGAATGAATTAGAATGGATACATTCGTGCGAATGAATTAGAATGGATCGAGCGAATGAATTAGAATGGATCGTACGAATGAATTAGAATGGATCGTGTGAAAGAATTAGAATGGATTGTATGAATGAATTAGAATGGATCGTGCGAATGAATTAGAAAGGATCGTACGAATTCATTCTAATTCATTCATATAATCCATTCTAATTCTTTCACACGATCCATTCTAATTCATTCATATGTTCCATTCAAATTCATTAGCACGATCCATGCTAATTCATTCGTTCGATCAATTATAATTCATTAGCAAGATCCATTCTAATTCATTCGTACGATCCATTCTAATTCATTCGTACGATCCATTCTAATTCATATGCACAAAGGTATCCATTCTAATCCATTCGTAGGATCCATTCTAATCCATTCGTGCGATCCATTCTAATTCATTCGTACGATCCATTCTAATTCATTCGCTCGAATGTATCCATTCTAATCCATTCGTACGATCCATTCTAATCCATTCGTACGATCCATTCTAATTCATTCACATGAATGTAACCATTCTAATTCATTCATTTGATCCATTCTAATTCATTTGTACGATCCATTCTAATTCATTCGTCTGATCCATTCTAATTCATTCGCACGAATGTATCCATTCTAATTCATTCGTACGATCCATTCTAATTCATTCGTACGATCCATTCTAATTCATTCGTAAGATCCATTCTAATTCATTCGTACGATCCATTCTAATTCATTCGTACGATCCATTCTAATTCATTCGCACGAATGTATCCATTCTAATTCATTCATACGATCCATTCTACTTCATTCGTACTATCGTTCTAATTCACTCATACGACCCATTCTAATTCATTCATACGATCCATTCTAATTCATTTGCACGAATATATCCATTCTAATTCATTCGTACGATCCATTCTAATTCCTTCGTACGATCCATTCTAATTCCTTCGTACGATCCATTCTAATTCTTTCGTACGATCTATTCTAATAAATTCGTATGATTCATGCTAATTCATTCGCCCGATCCATTCTAATTCATAAGTACGATCCATTCTTATTCATTCATACGGTCCATTCTAATTCATTCGCACAATCCATTCTAATTCATTCGTACAATCCATTCTAATTCATTCGTATGATCCATTCTAACTCATTCGGTGGATCCATTCTAATTCATTCGTACGATCCATTCTAATTCATTCCCATGATCCATTCTAATTTATTCGTACGATCCATTCGAATTCATTCGTACGATCTATTCTAATTCATTCGCACGAATGTAACCATTCTAATTCATTCATACGATTCATTCTAATTCATTCGTATGAGCTATTCTAATTCATTCGTACGATCCATTCTAATTCATTTGTACGATCCATTGTAATTCATTCATACAATCCATTCTAATTCATTCGCACGAATGTATCCATTCTAATTAATTCGTACGATCCATTCTAATTCATTCGTATGATCCATTCTTATTCATTCGCACGATCCAGTCTAATGGATTCGCACGATCCATTCTAATTCATTCGCACGAATGTATCCATTCTAATTCATTCGTACGATCCATTCTAATTCATTAATATGATCCATTCTAATTCATTCGCACGATCCATTCTAATTTATTCGTACGATCCATTCTAATTCATTCGTACGATCCATTCTAATTCATTCGCACGATCCATTCTAATTCATTCGTACAATCTATTCTATTTCATTCGTACGATCCATTCTTACTCATTCGTATGATCAATTCTAATTCATTCTGACAAATGTATCGATTCTAATTTATTCGTACGATCCATTCTAATTCATTCGTACGATCCATTCTAACTCATTTGTACGATCCATTCTAATTCATTCGTCCGATCCATTCTAATTCATTCGCACGAATGTATCCATTCTAATTCATTCGTAAGGTCCATTCTAATTCATTCGCACAATCCATTCTATTTCATTCGTACGATCCATTCTTACTCATTCGTATGATCCATTATGGATACATTCGTGCGAATGAATTAGAATGGATCATACGAATGAGTAAGAATGGATCGTACGAATGAAATAGAATGGATGGTGCGAATGAATTAGAATGGATCGTACGAATGAATTAGAATGGATCGTGTGAAAGAATTAGAATGGATTGTATGAATGAATTAGAATAGATCGTACGAATGAATTAGAATGGATCGTACGAATGAATTAGAATAGATCGTACAAATGAACTAGAATGGATACATTCTTGCGAATGAATTAGAATGGATCGTACGAATGAATTAGAATGGATCGTACAAATGAATTAGAATGGATCTTATGAATGAATTAGAATGGATCGTACGAATGCACGATCCATGCTAATTCATTCGTTCGATCAATTCTAATTCATTAGCACGATCCATTCTAATTCATTCGTACGATCCATTCTAATTCATTCGCACGATCCATTCTAATTCATTCGTACGCTCCATTCGAATTCTTTCACACGATCCATTCTAATTCATTCGTACGATCCATTCTAATTCATTCGTACGATCTATTCTAATTCATTCGTACGATCCATTCTAATTTCATTCGTACGATCCATTCTAATTCATTCGCTCGAATGTAACCATTCTAATTCATTCATTTGATCCATTCTATTTCATTCGTACGATACATTCTATTTCATTCGTCCGATCCATTCTAATTCATTCGCACGAATATATCCATTCTAATCCATTCGTAAGATCCATTCTAATTCATTTGTATGATCCATTCTAATTCATTCGTACGATCCATTCTAATTCATTAATATGATCCATTCTAATTCATTCGTACGATCCATTCTAATGAATTAGAATTGATCGTACGAATGAAATAGAATGGATTGCACGAATGATTTAGAATGGATCGTACGAATGAATTAGAATGGATCGTGTGAAAGAATTAGAATGGATTGTATGAATGAATTAGAACGGATCGTACGAATGAATTAGAATGGATCGTACGAAGGAATTAGAATGGATCGTACGATTGAATTAGAATGGATCGTACGAATGAATTAGAATAGATCGTACGAATGAATTAGAATGGATCGTACGAATGAATTAGAATGGATCGTACGAATGAATTAGAATGGATACATTCGTGTGAATGAATTAGAATGGATCGTACGAATGAATTAGAATGGATCGTGCGAATGAATTAGAATGGATCGTACGAATGAATTAGAATGGATTCGTACGAATGAATTAGAATGGATACATTCGTGCGAATGAATTAGAATGGATCGTACCAATGAGTAAGAATGGATCGTACGAATGAAATAGAATGGATTGTGCGAATGAATTAGAATGGACCGTACGAATGAATTAGACGTACGAATGAATTAGAATGGATACATTCGTGCGAATAAATTAGAATGGATCATACGAATGAGTAAGAATGGATCGTCATTCTAATTCATTCGTATGATCCATTCGAATTCATTTGTATCCATTCTATTTCATTCGCACGATCCATTCTAATTCATTCGTGCAATCTATTCTAATTCATTCGTACGATCCATTCTAATTCATTCGTATGATCCATTCTAATTCATTCATACAATCCATTCTAATTTATTCGCACGAATGTATCCATTGTAATTCATTTGCACGATCCATTCTAATTCATTCCTATGATCTATTCTAATTCATTCGTACTATCCATTCTAATTCCTTCTAATTCATTCGTACGATCCATTCTACGATCCATTCTAATTCATTCGTATATTCCATTCTAATTCATTAGCATGATCCATGCTAATGAATTAGAATGGATCGTACGATCCAATCTAATTCATTCATACGATCCATTCTTACTCATTCGTATGATCCATTCTAATTCAATCGTACGATCCATTCTAATTCATTCGTACGATCCATTCTAATTCCTTCGTTCGATCCATTCTAATTCATTCGTACGATCCATTCTAATTCATTCGTACGATCCATTCTAATTCCTTCGTACGATCCATTCCAATTCATTCGCGCAATCTATTCTAATTCATTCGTACGATCCATTCTAATTCATTCGTACGATCCATTCTAATTCATTCATACAATCCATTCTAATTTATTCGCACGAATGTATCCATTCTAATTTATTCGTACGATCCATTCTAATTCATTAATATGATCCATTCTAATTCATTCGTACGATCCATTCTAATTCATTCGTAGGATCCATTCTAATTCATTCGTACAATCTATTCTATTTCATTCGTACGATCCATTCTTACTCATTCGTATGATCCATTCTAATTCATTCGGATGAATGTATCCATTCTAATTTATTCGTACGATCCATTCTAATTCATTCATACGATCCATTCTAATTCATTCGTACGATCCATTCTTACTCATTCGTATGATCCATTCTAATTCATTCGTACGATCCATTCTAATTCATTCGTACGATCGATTCTAATTCATTCGCACTATCCATTCTAATTCATTCGTACGATCCATTCTAATTCATGCATATGATCCATTCTAATTTATTCGTTCAATTATAACCATTCTAATTCATTCGTACGATCCATTCTAATTCATTCGCACGATCCATTCTAATTCATTCGCACGAATGTATCCATTCTAATTCATTTGCACGATCCATTCTAATTCATTCCTGTGATCTATTCTAATTTATTCGTACGATCCATTCTATTTTATTCTAATTCATTCGTATGATCCATTCTACGATCCATTCTAATTCATTCGTATATTCCATTCTAATTCATTAGCACGATCCATGCTAATGAATTAGAATGGATCGTACGATCCAATCTAATTCATTCATACGATCCATTCTTACTCATTCGTATGATCCATTCTAATTCAATCGTACGATCCATTCTAATTCATACGTACGATCAATTCTAATTCCTTCGTACGATCCATTCTAATTCATTCGTACGATCCATTCTAATTCATTCGTACGATCCATTCTAATTCCTTCGTACGATCCATTCTAATTCATTCGTACGATCCATTCTAATTCATCCGCGCAATCTATTCTAATTCATTCGTACGATCCATTCTAATTCATTCGTACGATCCATTCTAATTCATTCATACAGTCCATTCTAATTTATTCGCACGAATGTATCCATTCTAATTCATTCGTACGATCCATTCTAATTCATTCTAATTTATTCGTACGATCCATTCTAATTCATTCGCACGAATGTATCCATTCTAGTTCATTCGTACGATCCATTCTAATTCATTCGTACGATCCATTCTAATTCATTCGCACGATCCATTCTAATTCATTCGTACGATCCATTCTAATTCATTCATACGATCCATTCTAATTCATTCGCACAAATGTATCCATTCTAATTCATTCGTACCATCCATTCTAATTCAATCGCACGATCCATTCTAATTCATTCATACGATCCATTCTAATTCATTCACATGAATGTATCCATTCTAATTCATTCATTCGATCCATTCTAATTCATTCGTACGATCCATTCTAATTCACTCATACGGTCCATTCTAATATATTCATACGATCCATTCTGATTCATTTGCACGAATATATCCATTCTAATTCATTCGTACGATCCATTCTAATTCATTCGTACAATCCATTCTAATTCATTCGTACGATCCATTCTAATTCATTCGCACGAATGTATCCATTCTAGTTCATTCGTACGATCCATTCTAATTCATTCGTACGATCCATTCTAATTCATTCGCACGATCCATTCTAATTCAATCGTACGATCCATTCTAATTCATTCATACGTTCCATTCTAATTCATTCGTACGATCCATTCTAATTCATTCGCACAAATGTATCCATTCTAATTTATTCGTACGATCCATTCTAATTCATTCGCACAAATGTATCCATTCTAATTCATTCGTACGATCCATTCTAATTCATTCGCACGATCCATTCTAATTCATTCGTACGATCCATTCTAATTCTTTCACACGATCCATTCTAATTCATTCGTATGATCCATTCTAATTCATTTGCATGATCCATTCTATTTCATTCGTACGATCCATTCTAATTCATTCATACGATCCATTCTAATTCATTCGTACGATCCATTCTAATTTATTCGCACAAATGTATCCATTCTAATTCATTCGTACGATCCATTCTAATTCATTCGCACGATCCATTCTAATTCATTCGTACGATCCATTCTAATTTATTTGCACGATCTGTTCTTATTCATTCGCACAATCCATTCTAATTCATTCACACGAATGTATCCATTCTAATTCATTCGTAAGATTTATTCTAATTCATTCGTACGATCCATTCTAATTCATTCGTATGATCCATTCTAATTAATTCGTATGATCCATTCTAATTCATTCGTACGATTCATTCTAATTCATTCATACAATCCATTCTAATTCATTCGTATGATCCATTCTAATTCACTCATACGATCCATTCTAATACATTCATACGATCCATTCTAATTCATTTGCACGAATATATCCATTGTAATTTATTCGTACGATCCATTCTAATTCCTTCGTACGATCCATTCTAATTCATTCGTACGATCTATTCTAATTCATTCGTACGATCCATTCTAATTCATTCGTACGATCCATTCTAATTCCTTCGTACGATCCATTCTAATTCATTCGTATGATCCATTCTAATTCATTCGTACAATCTATTCTAATTCATTCGTACGAATGGATACATTCATGTGAATGAATTAGAATGGATCGTACGAGTGAGTAAGAATGGATCGTACGAATGAAATAGAATGGATTGCATGAATGAATTAGAATGGATCATACGAATGAATTAGAATGGATCGTGTGAAAGAATTAGAATGGATTGTATGAATGAATTAGAATGGATCGTATGAATGAATTAGAATGGATCGTACTAGGATTCATTCTAATTCATTCGTACAATCTATTCTATTTCATTCGTACGATCCATTCTTACTCATTCGTATGATCCATTCTAATTCATTCGGACGAATGTATCCATTCTAATTTATTCATACGATCCATTCTAATTCATTCGTACGATCCATTCTAATTCATTCGCACGATCCATTCTAATTCATTCGTCCGATCCATTCTAATTCATTCGCACGAATGTATCCATTCTAATTCATTCGTACGATCCATTCTAATTCATTCGTACGATCCATTCTAATTCATTCGTAAGATCCATTCTAATTCATTCGTACGATCCATTCTAATTCATTCGTACGATCCATTCTTACTCATTCGTATGATCCATTCTAATTCATTCGTACGATCCATTCTAATTCATTCGTACAATCCATTCTAATTCATTCGCACTATCCATTCTAATTCATTCGTACGATCCATTCTAATTCATTCGTATGATCCTTTCTAATTAATTCGTTCAAATATATCCATTCTAATTCATTCGTACGATCCATTCTAATTCATTCGCACGAATGTATCCATTCTAATTCATTTGCACGATCCAGTCTAATTCATTCCTATGATCTATTCTAATTCATTCGTACGATCAATTCTAATTCACTCTAATTCATTCGTACGATCCATTCTACGATCCATTCTAATTCATTCGTATATTCCATTCTAATTCATTAGCACGATCCATGCTAATGAATTAGAATGGATCGTACGATCCAATCTAATTCATTCATACGATCCATTCTTACTCATTCGTATGATCCATTCTAATTCAATCGTACGATCCATTCTAATTCATTCGTACGATCCATTCTAATTCCTTCGTACGATCCATTCTAATTCATTCGTACGATCCATTCTAATTCATTCGTACGATCCATTCTAATTCCTTTGTACGATCCATTCTAATTCATTCGTACGATCCATTCTAATTCATTCGCGCAATCTATTCTAAATCATTCGTACGATCCATTCTAATTCATTCGTACGATCCATTCTAATTCATTCATACAATCCATTCTAATTTATTCGCACGAATGTATCCATTCTAATTCATTCGTACGATCCATTCTAATTCATTCGCACAATCTATTCTAATTCATTCATACGATCCATTCTAATTCATTCGCACGAATGTATCCATTCTAATTCATTCATACGATCCATTCTACTTCATTCGTACTATCCGTTCTAATTCACTCATACGATCTGTTCGGGGGATTTTTCGCTGGTCCGTGCGGCTGCCTGCAAGACAAAGAAAAGAGAACGTGAGAACGGCTGGCTCCCTTAGGAGCGCAGACCCTCCGATGCTCAAGTGAGTCACGGTAGCACAACGGCGAGCTGTTGTATACCAAAGTGGTAGGGAAAAGGATTTCGAACCTGTACTATGGAGCCTGGGGGTGAGCATTTATAGCAATCGGCGGCCTACCGTGGCCCGACACGTGGAGATTCTTCCAGGGCCTTCTAGACCCCCACGATCCGGCTCGCGTGGGTCTCTGACAGTCCTTGGTACTCGCGCCCTGACATTCTGTCGTCAAGCCTGCCAGGCGGTTTGAGTGGGGGAGAGTATCTTTCCTGTCACTGCCAGCTGGCTGTTCTGGAATGTTCAAGTCTGGGCGGTCTCAGGGAGGGAGCAAAGGCAAGCTCGCCCGGCACTGCTCCGTCCTTTCGCCCATATTTATCAAGAGTCGGACCTCGCGGGGGCAACCTCTTCGATAAACAGGGGTCGGGGCGAGCTTGGGCGAGCTCCGGAGCGAGCTCGGCGAGCTCATGAGAGAGCTAAGGCGAGCTCCTGAACGAGCTTGGCGAGCACCTGAGCGAGCTTGGGCGAGCTCCTAAGAGAGCTTAGGCGAGTTCCGGGGCGAGCTTGGCGAGCTCATGAGAGAGCTTAGGCGAGCTCCTGAACGAGCTTGGCGAGCTCCTGAGAGAGCATAGGCGAGCTCCTGAACGAGCTTGGGCGAGCTCATGAGAGAGCTTAGGCGAGCTCCTGAACGAGCTTGGCTAGCTCCTGAGAGAGCTTGGGCGAGCTCCTGAGAGAGCATAGGCGAGCTCCTGAACGAGCTTGGGCGAGCTCTTGAGCAAGCTTGGGCGAGCTCCTGAGAGAGCTTAGGCGAGCTCCTGAACGAGCTTGGGCGAGCTCCTGAGCAAGCTTGGGCGAGCTCTTGAGCGAGCTCTTTGCCTAAAGCACCTTCGGCCCAATGTGGAGCTCGCTCCCTGTCTAGGTGATTTGGTGAGCACGGGGGAGGGGGGGTGCGAACTCCGGGGCAGATTTTAGCTACCCCCAACACGATCCATTCTAATTCATTCATACGATCCATTCTAATTCATTTGCACGAATATATCCATTCTAATTCATTCGTACGATCCATTCTAATTCCTTCGTACGATCCATTCTAATTCCTTCGTACGATCCATTCTAATTCCTTCGTACGATCCATTCTATTTCATTCGTATGATCCATTCTAATTCCTTCGTACGATCCATTCTAATTCACTCATATGATCCATTCTAATTCATTCGTACGATCCATTCTAATTCATTCATACAATCCATTCTAATTCATTCGCACGAATGTATCCATTCTAATTCATTCGTACGATCAGTTCTAATTCATTCACAAAATCTATTCTAATTCATTCATACGATCCATTCTAATTCATTCACACGAATGTATCCATTCTAATTCATTCATACGATCCATTCTAATTCATTCGTACGATCCATTCTAATTCACTTATACGATCCATTCTAATACATTCATACGATCCATTCTAATTCATTTGCACGAATATATCCATTTTAATTCATTCGTACGATCCATTCTAATTCCTTCGTACGATCCATTCTAATTCATTCGTACGATCTATTCTAATTCATTCGTACGATCCATTCTAATTCATTCGTACGATCCATTCTAATTCCTTCGTACGATCCATTCTAATTCATTCGTACGATCCATTCTGATTCATTCATACAATCCATTCTAATTCTTTCACACGATCCATTCTAATTCATTCGTACGATCCATTCTAATTCATTCGTGCAATCCATTCTATTTCATTCTTACGATCCATTCTTACTCATTCGTACGATCCATTCTAATTCATTCACACGAATGTATCCATTCGTACGAATGAATTAGAATAGATTGTACGAATGAATTAGAATGGATCGTACGAATGAATTAGAATGGATCGTACGAATGAATTAGAATGAATCATACGAATGAATTAGAATAGATCGTACGAATGAATTAGAATGGATCGTACGAAGGAATTAGAATGGATCGTACGAATGAATTAGAATGGATATATTCGTGCAAATGAATTAGAATGGATCGTATGAATGTATTAGAATGGATCGTATGAGTGAATTAGAATGGATCGTACGAATGAATTAGAAAGGATCGTATGAATGAATTAGAATGGATACATTCGTGCGAATGAATTAGAATTGATCGTACGAATGAATTAGAATAGATCGTGCGAATGAATTAGAATGGATCCTACGAATGAATTAGAATGGATCGTACGAGTGAACTAGAAAGGATACATTCGTGCGAATGAATTAGAATGGATCGTACGAATAAATTAGAATGGATCGTACGAATGAATTAGAATGGATCTTACGAATGAATTAGAATGGATCGCACGAATGAATTAGAATGAATCGTACGAATGAATTAGAATGGATACATTCGTGCGAATGAATTAGAATGGATCGGACGAATAAATTAGAATGGATCGTACGAATGAATTAGAATGGATCAAATGAATGAATTAGAATGGTTACATTCATGCGAATGAATTAGAATGGATCGTACGAATGGATTAGAATGGATCGTACGAATGGATTAGAATGGATACATTCGAGCGAATGAATTAGAATGGATCGTACGAATGAATTAGAATGGATCGTACGAATGGATTAGAATGGATCCTACAAATGGATTAGAATGGATACCTTTGTGCATATGAATTAGAATGGATCGTACGAATGAATTAGAATGGATCATATTAATGAATTAGAATGGATCGTACGAATGAATTAGAATGGATACATTCGTGCACGATCCATTCTAATTCATTCGCACGAATGTATCCATTCTAATTCATTCGTACGATCCATTCTTATTCATTAATATGATCCATTCTAATTCATTCGTACGATCCATTCTAATTCATATGCACAAAGGTATCCATTCTAATTCATTCGTACGATCCATTCTAATTCAGGATCGTACGAATGAATTAGAATGGATACATTCGTGCGAATGAATTAGAATTGATCGTACGAATGAATTAGAATGGATCGTACGAATGAACTAGAATGGATACATTCGTGCGAATGAATTAGAATGGATCGTACGAATGAATTAGAATGGATCGTACGAATGAATTCGAATGGATACATTTGTGCGAATGAATTAGAATGGATCGGACGAATGAATTAGAATGGATCGTACGAATGAATTAGAATGGATCAAATGAATGAATTATAATGGTTACATTCATGCGAATGAATTAGAATGGATCATACGAATGTATTAGAATGGATCGTACGAATAGATTAGAATGGATTCATTCGAGCGAATGAATTAGAATGGATCGTACGAATGAATTAGAATGGATCGTATGAATGGATTAGAATGGATACCTTTGTGCATATGAATTAGAATGGATCGTACGAATGAATTAGAATGAATCATATTAATGAATTAGAATGGATCGTACTAATGAATTAGAATGGATACATTCGTGCGAATGAATTAGAATGGATCGTGCGAATCAATTAGACTGGATCGTGCGAATGAATAAGAATAGATCATACGAATGAATTAGAATGGATCGTACGAATTAATTAGAATGGATACATTCGTGCGAATGAATTAGAATGGATTGTATGAATGAATTAGAAAGGATCGTACGAATGAATTAGAATGGATCATACGAATTAATTAGAATGGATCATACGAATGAATTAGAATGGATCGTACGAATGAATTAGAATGGATCGTACGAATGAATTAGAATGGATTGTACGAATGAATTAGAATGGATACATTCGTGCGAATGAATTAGAATTGATTGTGCGAATGAATAAGAACAGATCGTGCGAATGAATTAGAATGGATCATACGAATGAATTAGAATGGATCGTGCGAATGAATTAGAATGGATCGTACGAATGAATTAGAATGGATACATTTGTGCGAATGAATTAGAATGGATCGTACGAATGAATTAGAATGGATCATATGAATGAATTAGAATGGATCGTACGAATGAATTAGAATGGATCGTGCGAATGAATTAGAATGGATAGTACGAATGAATTAGAATGGATCGTATGAATGAACTAGAATGGATACATTCGTGCGAATGAATTAGAATGGATCGTACGAATGAATTAGAATGGATCGTACGAATGAATTAGAATGGATCTTACGAATGAATTAGAATGGATCGTACGAATGAATTAGAATGGATCGTACGAATGAATTAGAATGGATACATTCGTTCGAATGAATTAGAATGGATCGGACGAATGAATTAGAATGGATCATACGAATGAATTAGAATGGATCGTACGAATGAATTAGAATGGATCGTACGAATAAATTATAATGGCTACATTCGTCTGAATGAATTAGAATGGATCATACGAATGAGTAAGAATGGATCGTACGAATGAAATAGAATAGATTGTACGAATGAATTAGAATGGATCCTACGAATGAATTAGAATGGATCGTGTGAAAGAATTAGAATGGATTGTATGAATGGATTAGATTGGATCGTATGAATGAATTAGAATGGATCGTGCGAATGAATTCGAATGGATCGTACGAATTCATTCTAATTCATTCATACAATCCATTCTAATTCTTTCACACGATCCATTCTAATTCATTCGTACGTTCCATTCTAATTCATTAGCACGATCCATGCTAATTCATTTGTTCAATCAATTCTAATTCATTAGCACGATCCATTCTAATTCATTCATACGATCCATTCTAATTCATTCACACGATCCATTCTAATTCATTCATAGGATCCATTCTAATTCATTCATACGATCTATTCTAATTCTTTCGCACGAATGTATCCATTTTAATTCATTCGCATGAATGTATCCATTCTAATTCATTCGTATGATCCATTCTAATTCATTCGTACGATCCATTCTAATTCATTCATACGATCTATTCTAATTCATTCATACAATCCATTCTAATTCTTTCACACGATCTATTCTAATTCATTCGTATGATCCATTCTAATTCATTCGCACAATCCATTCTATTTCATTCGTACGATCCATTCTTACTCATTGGTATGATCCATTCTAATTCATTCGCACGAATGTATCCATTCTAATTCATTCGTACGAATCCATTCTAATTCATTCGTACAATCCATTCTATTTCATTCGTACGATCCATTTTTACTCATTCGTATGATCCATTCTAATTCATTCGCACGAATGTATCCATTCTAAATCATTCGTACGATCCATTCTAATTCATTCGTACGATCCATTCTAAATCATTCGTACAATCCATTCTATTTCATTCGTACGATCAATTCTAATTCATTAGCACGATCCATTCTAATTCATTCGTACGATCCATTCAAATTCATTCGCACGATCCATTCTAATTCATTCGTACAATCCATTCTATTTCATTCGTACGATCCATTCTTACTCATTCGTATGATCCATTCTAATTCATTCGCACGAATGTATCCATTCTAATCCATTCGTACGATCCATTCTAATCCATTCGTACGATCCATTCTAGATACATTCGTCCGAATGAATTAGAATGGATCCTACGAATGAGTAAGAATGGATCGTACGAATGAAATAGAATAGATTGTACGAATGAATTAGAATGGATCCTACGAATGAATTAGAATAGATCGTGTGAAAGAATTAGAATGGATTGTATGAATGAATTAGAATGAATTCGTACGATCCATTCGAATTCATTCGCACGATCCATTCTAATTCATTCATACGATCCATTCTAATTCATTCATACAATCCATTCTAATTCTTTCACACGATCCATTCTAATTCATTCGTAGGATCCATTCTAATTCATTCGTACAATCTATTCTATTTCATTCGTACGATCCATTCTCACTCATTCGTATGATCCATTCTAATTCATTCGGACGAATGTATCCATTCTAATTTATTCGTACGATCCATTCTAATTCATTCGTACGATCCATTCTAATTCATTCGTACGATCCATTCTACTTCATTCGTCCGATCCATTCTAATTCATTCGCATGAATGTATCCATTCTAATTCATTCGTACGATCCATTCTAATTCATTCGTTCGATCCATTCTATTTCATTCGTAAGATCCATTCTAATTCATTCGTACGATCCATTCTAATTCATTCGTACGATCCATTCTAATTCATTCGCACGAATATATCCATTCTAATTCATTCGCACGATCTATTCTAATTCATTCGTACGATCCATTCTAATTCATTCATACGATCCATTCTAATTCATTCGTACGATCCATTCTAATTCATTCGCACAAATGTATCCATTCTAATTCATTCGCACGATCTATTCTAATTCATTCGCACGATCCATTCTAATTCATTCGTACGATCCATTCTAATTCTTTCACACGATCCATTTTAATTCATTCGTACGATCCATTTTAATTCATTCGCACGATCCATTCTAATTCATTCGTACGATCCATTCTAATTCATTCATACGATCAATTCTAATTCATTCGTACGATCCATTCTAATTCATTCGCACAAATGTATCCATTCTAATTCATTCGTACGATCCATTCTAATTCATTCGCACGATCCATTCTAATTCATTCGTACGATCCATTCTAATTCATTCGTACGATCCATCTAATTCATTCGTATGATCCATTCTAATTAATTCGTATGATCCATTCTAATTCATTCGTACGATCCATTCTAATTCATTCATACAATCCATTCTAATTCATTCGCACGAATGTATCCATTCTAATTAATTCGTACGATCCATTCTAATTCATTCGTATGATCTATTCTTATTCATTCGCACGATCCAGTCTAATTGATTCGCACGATCCATTCTAATTCATTCGCACGAATGTATCCATTCTAATTCATTTGTACGATCCATTCTAATTCATTAATATGATCCATTCTAATTCATTCGTACGATCCATTCTAATTCATATGCACAAAGGTATCCATTCTAATTCATTCGCACGAAAGAATTAGAATGGATTGTATGAAAAAATAGATCGTATGAATGAATTAGAATGGATCGTACGGAATGAATTAGAATGGATTGTATGAATGAATTAGAATGGATCGTATGAATGAGTAAGAATGGATCGTACGAATGAATTAGAATGGATCATACGAATGAATTAGAATGGATCGTACAAATTAATTAGAATGGATCATACGAATGAAATAGAATGGATCGTACGAAGGAATTAGAATGGATCGTACGAAGGAATTAGAATGGATCGTACGAATGAATTAGAATGGATATATTCGTGCAAATGAATTAGAATGGATCGTATGAATGAATTAGAATGGATCGTATGAGTGAATTAGAACGGATAGTACGAATGAAGTAGAATGGATCGTATGAATGAATTAGAATGGATACATTCGTGCGAATGAATTAGAATGGATCGTATGAATGAATTAGAATGGATCGTACGAATGAATTAGAATGGATCGTGCGAATAAATTAGAATGGATCGTACGAATGAATTAGAATGGATCGTACGAATGAACTAGAATGGATACATTCGTGCGAATGAATTAGAATGGATCGTACGAATGAATTAGAATGGATCGTACGAATGAATTAGAATGGATCTTATGAATGAATTAGAATGGATCGTACGAATGAATTAGAATGGACCGTACGAATGAATTAGAATGGATACATTCGTGCGAATGAATTAGAATGGATCGGACGAATGAATTAGAATGGATCGTACGAATGAATTAGAATGGATCAAATGAATGAATTAGAATGGATCGTACGAATAAATTAGAATGGACACATTCGTCCGAATGAATTAGAATGGATCATACGAATGAATTAGAATGGATCGTACGAATGAATTAGAATGGATACATTCGTACGAATGAATTAGAATGGATCGTACGAATGAATTAGAATGGATCGTACGGAATGAATTAGAATGGATATATTTGAACGAATAAATTAGAATGGATCATACGAATGAATTAGAATGGATCGTACGAATGAATTAGAATGGATAGTGCGAATAAATTAGAATCGATCGTACGAATGAATTAGAATGGATCGTACGAATGAATTAGAATGGATCATACGAATGAGTAAGAATGGATCATACGAATGAATTAGAATGGATCGTACGAATGAATTAGAATGGATCGTACGAATAAATTAGAATGGATACATTCGTCCGAATGAATTAGAATGGATCATACGAATGAGTAAGAATGGACCGTACGAATGAAATAGAATAGATTGTACGAATGAATTAAAATGGATCCTACGAATGAATTAGAATGGATCATGTGAAAGAATTAGAATGGATTGTATGAATGAATTAGAATGGATCGTATGAATGAATTAGAATGGATCGTACGAATGGATTAGAATGGATCGTACGAATGAATTAGAATGGATCGTACGAATGAACTAGAATGGATACATTCGTGCGAATGAATTAGAATGGATCGTACGAATGAACTAGAATGGATACATTCGTGCGAATGAATTAGAATGGATCGTACGAATGAATTAGAATGGATCTTACGAATGAATTAGAATGGATCGTACGAATGAATTAGAATGGATCGTACGAATGAATTAGAATAGATCGTACGAATGAATTAGAATGGATCGTACGAAGGATTTAGAATGGATCGTACGAATGAATTAGAATGGATCGTATGAATGAATTAGAATGGATACATTCGTGCGAATGAATTAGAATGGATTGTACGAATGAATTAGAATGGATCGTACGAATGAATTAGAATGGATTGTGTGAAAGAATTAGAATGGATTGTATGAATGAATTAGAATGGATCATATGAATGAATTAGAATGGATACATTCGTGCGAATGAATTAGAATGGATCGTATGAATGAATTAGAATGGATCGTACGAATGAATTAGAATGGATCGTACGAATGAATTAGAATGGATCGTATGAATGAATTAGAATGGTTACATTCATGCGAATGAATTAGAATGGATCGTACGAATGGATTAGAATAGATCGCACGAATGGATTAGAATGGATACATTCGAGCGAATGAATTAGAATGGATCGTACGAATGAATTAGAATGGATCGTACGAATGGATTAGAATGGATCCTACAAATGGATTAGAATGGATACCTTTGTGCATATGAATTAGAATGGATCGTACGAATGAATTAGAATGGATCATATGAATGAATTAGAATGGATCGTGAGAAAGAATTAGAATGGATTGTATGAATGAATTAGAATAGATCGTATGAATGAATTAGAATGGATCGTACGAATGAATTAGAATAGATCGTACGAATGAATTAGAATGGATCGTACGAATGAATTAGAATGGATACATTCGTGCGAATGAATTAGAATGGATACATTCGTGCGAAAGAATTAGAATAGATCGTATGAATGAATTAGAATGGATCCTATGAATGAATTAGAATGGATCGTGCGAATGAATTAGAATGGATCGTACGAATGAATTAGAATGGATCGTGCTAATGAATTAGAATTGATCGAACGAATGAATTAGCATGGATCGTGCTAATGAATTAGAATGGATCGTGCGAATGAATTAGAATGGATCGTACGAATGAATTAGAATAGATCGTACGAATGAACTAGAATGGATACATTCGTGCGAATGAATTAGAATGGATCGTACGAATGAATTAGAATGGATCGTACGAATGAATTAGAATGGATCGTACGAATGAATTAGAATGGATACAGTCGTGCGAATGAATTAGAATGGATTATATGAATGAATTAGAATGGATCGTACGAATGAATTAGAATCGATCGTAAAAATAAATTAGAATGGATACATTCGTCCGAATGAATTAGAAGGGATAATACGAATGAGTAAGAATGGATCTTACGAATGAAATAGAATAGATTGTACGAATGATTTAGAATGGATCGTATGAATGAGTAAGAATGGATCGTACGAATGAAATAGAATGGATCGTAAGAATGAATCGTATGAATTAGAATGGATCGTACGAATGGATTAGAATGGATCGTACGAATGGATTAGAATGGATACATTCGAGCGAATGAATTAGAATGGATCGTACGGAATAAATTAGAATGGATTGTATGAATGAATTAGAATGGATCGTATGAATTAATTAGAATGGATACATTCGTGCGAATGAATTAGAATGGATTGTATGAATGAATTAGAATGGATCGTACGAATGAATTAGAATGGATCATACGAATTAATTAGAATGGATCGTACGAATGAATTAGAATGGATCGTACGAATGAATTAGAATGGATCGTACGAATAAATTAGAATGGATACATTCGTCCGAATGAATTAGAATGGATCATACGAATGAGTAAGAATGGACCATACGAATGAAATAGAATAGATTGTACGAAAGAATTAGAATGGATCCTACGAATGAATTAGAATGGATCATGTGAAAGAATTAGAATGGATTGTATGAATGAATTAGAATGGATCGTATGAATGAATTAGAATGGATCGTACGAATTGATTAGAATGGATCGTACGAATGAATTAGAATGGATCGTACGAATGAACTAGAATGGATACATTCGTGCGAATGAATTAGAATGGATCGTACGAATGAACTAGAATGGATACATTCGTGCGAATGAATTAGAATGGATCGTACGAATGAATTAGAATGGATCGTACGAATGAATTAGAATGGATCTTACGAATGAATTAGAATGGATCGTACGAATGAATTAGAATGGATCGTACGAATGAATTAGAATAGATCGTACGAATGAATTAGAATGGATCGTACGAAGGAATTAGAATGGATCGTACGAATGAATTAGAATGGATCGTATGAATGAATTAGAATGGATACATTCGTGCGAATGAATTAGAATGGATTGTACGAATGAATTAGAATGGATCGTACGAATGAATTAGAATGGATTGTGTGAAAGAATTAGAATGGATTGTATGAATGAATTAGAATGGATCATATGAATGAATTAGAATGGATACATTCGTGCGAATGAATTAGAATGGATCGTACGAATGAATTAGAATGGATCGTACGAATGAATTAAAATGGTTCGTACGAATGAATTAGAATGGATCGTATGAATGAATTAGAATGGTTACATTCATGCGAATGAATTAGAATGGATCGTACAAATGGATTAGAATGGATCGTACGAATGGATTAGAATGGATACATTCGAGCGAATGAATTAGAATGGATCGTACGAATGAATTAGAATGGATCGTACGAATGGATTAGAATGGATCCTACGAATGGATTAGAATGGATACCTTTGTGCATATGAATTAGAATGGATCGTATGAATGAATTAGAATGGATCATATGAATGAATTAGAATGGATCGTGAGAAAGAATTAGAATGGATTGTATGAATTAATTAGAATAGATCGTATGAATGAATTAGAATGGATCGTACGAATGAATTAGAATGGATCGTACGAATGAATTAGAATGGATCGTACGAATGAATTAGAATGGATACATTCGTGCGAATGAATTAGAATGGATACATTCGTGCGAAAGAATTAGAATAGATCGTATGAATGAATTAGAATGGATCCTATGAATGAATTAGAATGGATCGTGCGAATGAATTAGAATGGATCGTACGAATGAATTAGAATGGATCGTGCTAATGAATTAGAATTGATCGAACGAATGAATTAGCATGGATCGTGCTAATGAATTGGAATGGATCGTGCGAATGAATTAGAATGGATCGTACGAATGAATTAGAATGGATCGTACGAATGAACTAGAATGGATACATTCGTGCGAATGAATTAGAATGGATCGTACGAATGAATTAGAATGGATCGTACGAATGAATTAGAATGGATACAGTCGTGCGAATGAATTAGAATGGATCGTACGAATGAATTAGAATGGATCGTGCGAATGAATTAGAATGGATCGTACGAATGAATTAGAATGGATTCGTACGAATGAATTAGAATGGATACATTCGTGCGAATGAATTAGAATGGATCGTACAAAATGAATTAGAATGGATTGTATGAATGAATTAGAATGGATCGTACGAATTAATTAGAATGGATACATTCGTGCGAATGAATTAGAATGGATTGTATGAATGAATTAGAATGGATCGTACGAATGGATTAGAATGGATCATACGAATTAATTAGAATGGATCATACGAATGAATTAGAATGGATCGTACGAATGAATTAGAATGGATCGTACGAACGAATTAGAATGGATCGTACAAATAAATTAGAATGAATACATTCGTCCGAATGAATTAGAAGGGATAATACAAATGAGTAAGAATGGATCGTACGAATGAAATAGAATAGATTGTACGAATGATTTAGAATGGATCGTACGAATGAGTAAGAATGGATCGTACGAATGAAATAGAATGGATCGTAAGAATGAATCGTATGAATTAGAATGGATCGTACGAATGGATTAGAATGGATCGTACGAATGGATTAGAATGGATACATTCGAGCGAATGAATTAGAATGGATCGTATGGAATGAATTAGAATGGATTGTATGAATGAATTAGAATGGATCGTATGAATTAATTAGAATGGATACATTCGTGCGAATGAATTAGAATGGATTGTATGAATGAATTAGAATGGATCGTACGAATGAATTAGAATGGATCATACGAATTAATTAGAATGGATCGTACGAATGAATTAGAATGGATCGTACGAATGAATTAGAATGGATCGTACGAATAAATTAGAATGGATACATTCGTCCGAATGAATTAGAATGGATCATACGAATGAGTAAGAAAGGATCGTACGAATGAAATAGAATGGATTGTACGAATGATTTAGAATGGATCGTACGAATGAATTAGAATGGTTAGTACGAATGATTTAGAATGGATACATTCGTGTGAATGAATTAGAATGGATCATACGAATGAGTAAGAATGGATCGTACGAATGAAATAGAATGGATTGTACGAATGAATTAGAATGGATTCGTACAAATGAATTAGATTGGATACATTCGTGCGAATGAATTAGAATGGATCGTACCAATGAGTAAGAATGGATCGTACGAATGAAATAAAATGGATTGTGCGAATGAATTAGAATGGATCATACGAATGAATTAGAATGGATCGTACGAATGAATTAGAATGGATCATACGAATTAATTAGAATGGATCGTACAAATGTATTAGAATGGATCGTACGAATGAATTAGAATGGATCGTACGAATGAATTAGAATGGATCATACGAATTAATTAGAATGGATCGTACGAATGAATTAGAATGGATCGTACGAATGAATTAGAATGGATCGTACGAATGAATTAGAATTGATACATTTGAGCGAATGAATTAGAATGGATCGTACGAATGGATTAGAATGGATCGTACGAATGGATTAGAATGGATACATTCGTGCGAATGAATTAGAATGGATTGTATGAATGAATTAGAATGGATCGTACGATCCATTCAAATTCATTCGCACGATCCATTCTAATTCATTCGTATGATCCATTCTAATTCAATAATACGATCCATTCTAATTCATTCGTATGATCCATTCTAATTCATTCGTATATTCCATTCTAAGATCCTACGAATGAATTAGAATGGATCGTACGAATGAATTAGAATGGATCGTACGAATGAATTAGAATGGATCGTGCGAATGAATTAGAATGGATACATTCGTGCGAATGAATTAGAATGGATCGGATGAATGAATTAGAATGGATCGTACGAATGAATTAGAATGGATCAAATGAATGAATTAGAATGGTTACATTCATGCGAATGAATTAGAATGGATTAGAATGGATCGTACGAATGAACTAGAATGGATACATTCGTGCGAATGAATTAGAATGGATCGTACGAATGAATTAGAATGGATCGTACAAATGAATTAGAATGGATCTTACGAATGAATTAGAATGGATCGTACGAATGAATTAGAATGGATCATACGAATGAATTAGAATGGATACATTCGTGCGAAGGAATTAGAATGGATCGGACGAATGAATTAGAATGGATCGTACGAATGAATTAGAATGGATCAAATGAATGAATTAGAATGGTTACATTCATGCGAATGAATTAGAATGGTTCGTACGAATGGATTAGAATGGATCGTACGAATGGATTAGAATGGATACATTCAAGCGAATGAATTAGAATGGATCGTACGAATGAATTAGAATGGATAGTACGAATGGATTAGAATGGATCCTACGAATGGATTAGAATAGATACCTTTGTGCAGAATGGATCGTACGAATGAATTAGAATGGTTACATTCGCGCACGATCCATTCTAATTCATTCGCACAAATGTATCCATTCTCTTTCATTCGTACGATCCATTCTAATTCATTAATATGATCCATTCTAATTCATTCGTATGATCCATTCTAATTCATTCGTATGATCCATTCTAATTCATTCGGACGAATGTATCCATTCTAATTCATTCGTACGATCCATTCTAATTCATTCGTACGATCCATTCTAATTCATTCGTCCGATCCATTCTAATTCATTCGCACGAATGTATCCATTCTAATTCATTCGTACGATCCATTCTAATTCATTCATACGATCCATTCTAATTCATTCGTACGATCCATTCTAATTCATTCGTACGATCCATTCTAATTCATTCGCATGAATGTATCCATTCTAGTTCATTCGTACGATCCATTCTATTTTATTCGTACGATCCATTCTTACTCATTCGTATGATCCATTCTAATTCATTCGGACGAATGTATCCATTCTAATTTATTCATACGATCCATTCTAATTCATTCGTACGATCCATTCTAATTCATTCGTACGATCCATTCTAATTCATTCGTCCGATCCATTCTAATTCATTCGCACGAATGTATCCATTCTAATTCATTCATACGATCCATTCTAATTCACTCGTACGATCCATTCTAATTCATTCGTAAGATCCATTCTAATTCATTCGTACGATCCATTCTAATTCATTCGTACGATCCGTTCTAATTCATTCGCACGAATGTATCCATTCTAGTTCATTCGTACGATCCATTCTAATTCATTCGTACGATCCATTCTAATTCATTCGCACGATCCATTCTAATTCATTCATACGATCAATTCTAATTCATTCGCACGAATGTATCCATTCTAATTCATTCGTAAGATCCATTCTAATTCATTCGTACGATCCATTCTAATTCATTCATACAATCCATTCTAATTCTTTCACACGATCCATTCTAATTCATTCGTAGGATCCATTCTAATTCATTCGTACAATCTATTCTATTACATTCGTACGATCCATTTTTACTCATTCGTATGATCCATTCTAATTCATTCGCACGAATGTATCCATTCTAATTCATTCGTACGAATCCATTCTAATTCATTCGTACAATCCATTCTATTTCATTCGTATGATCCATTCTTACTCATTCGTACGATCCATTCTAATTCATTCGTAAGATCCATTCTAATTCATTCGTACGATCCATTCTAATTCATTCGTACGATCCATTCTAATTCATTCGCATGAATGTATCCATTCTAATTCATTCGTACGATCCATTTTAATTCATTCATACGATCCATTCTAATTCATTCGTACGATCCATTCTAATTTATTCGTACGATCAATTCTAATTCATTCGCACGAATGTATCCATTCTAATTCATTCATACGATCCATTCTAATTCATTCGTACGATCCATTCTAATTTACTCATACGATCCATTCTAATACATTCATACGATCCATTCTAATTCATTTGCACGAATATATCCATTCTAATTCATTCGTACGATCCATTCTAATTCCTTCGTATGATCCATTCTAATTCATTTGTACAATCTATTCTAATTCATTCGTACGATCCATTCTAATTCATTTGTACGATCCATTCTAATTCCTTCGTACGATCCATTCTAATTCATTCGTACGATCCATTCTAATTCATTCGTACAATCTATGCTAATTCATTCGTACGAATGGATACATTCGTGTGAATGAATTAGAATGGATCGTACGAATGAGTAAGAATGGATCGTACGAATGAAATAGAATGGATTGCACGAATGAATAAGAATGGATCGTACGAATGAATTAGAATGGATCGTGTGAAAGAATTAGAATGGATTGTATGAATGAATTAGAATGGATCGTACGAATGAATTAGAATGGATCGTACGATGGAATTAGAATGGATCGTACGAATGAATTAGAATGGATCGTACGAATGAATTAGAATAGATCGTACGAATGAAATAGAATGGATCGTATGAAGGAATTAGAATGGATCGTACGAATGAATTAGAATGGATATATTCGTGCAAATGAATTAGAATGGATCGTATGAATGTATTAGAGTGGATCGTATGAGTGAATTAGAATGGATCGTACGAATGAATTAGAATGGATCGTATAAATGAATTAGAATGGATACATTCGTGTAATTCATTCGTACGATTCATTCTAATTCCTTCGTACGATCCATTCTAATTCATTCGTACGATCCATTCTAATTCATTCATCCAATCCATTCTAATTCTTTCATACGATCCATTCTAATTCATTCGTACGATCCATTCTAATCCATTCGTAAGATCCATTCTAATTCATTCGTACGATCCATTCTAATTTATTCGTACGATCCATTCTAATTCATTCATACGATCCATTCTAATTCATTTGCACGAATGTATCCATTCTAGTTCATTCGTACGATCCATTCTAATTCATTCGTACGATCCATTCTAATTCATTCGCACGATCCATTCAAATTCATTCGTACGATCCATTCTAATTCATTCATACGATCCACTCTAATTCATTCGTACGATCCATTCTAATTCATTCGCACAAATGTATCCATTCTAATTCATTCGTACGATCCATTCTAATTCATTCGCACGATCCATTCTAATTCATTCATACGATCCATTCTAATTCATTCGTACGATCCATTCTAATTCATTCGCACAAATGTATCCATTCTAATTCATTCGTACGATCCATTCTAATTCATTTGCACGATCCATTCTAATTCATTCGCACGATCCATTCTAATTCATTCGTACGATCCATTCTAATTCATTCGTGTGAAAGAATTAGAATGGATTGTATGAATGAATTAGAATGGATCGTACGAATGAATTAGAATGGATCGTACGAAGGAATTAGAATAGATCGTACGAATGAATTAGAATGGATCGTGCGAATGAAGTAGAATAGATCGTACGAATGAATTAGAATTGATCGTACGAAGGAATTAGAATGGATCGTACAAATGAATTAGAATGGATATATTCGTGCAAATGAATTAGAATGGATCGTATGAATGAATTAGAATGGATCGTATGAGTGAATTAGAATGGATAGTACGAATGAAGTAGAATGGATCATATGAATGAATTAGAATGGATACATTCGTGCGAATGAATTAGAATGGATCGTATGAATGAATTAGAATAGATTTTGTGAATGAATTAGAATGGATCATACAAATGAATTAGAATGGATACATTCGTGCGAATGAATTAGAATGGATTGTATGAATGAATTAGAATGGATCGTACGAATGAACTAGAATGGATACATTCGTGCGAATGAATTAGAATGGATCGTACGAATGAATTAGAATGGATCGTACGAATGAATTAGAATGGATCGTACGAATGAATTAGAATAGATTGTGCGAATGAATTAGAATGGATCGTGCGAATGAAATAGAATGCATACAAATGAATTAGAATGGATCATACGAATGAATTAGAATGACAATCCATTCTTACTCATTCGTATGATCCATTCTAATTTATTCACACGAATGTATCCATTTTAATTCATTCGTACGTCTATTTCATTCATACGATCCATTCTAATTCATTTGCACGAATATATCCATTCTAATTCATTCGTACGATCCATTCTAATTCCTTTGTACGATCCATTCTAATTCATTCGTACGATCTATTCTAATTCATTCGTACGATCCATTCTAATTCCTTCGTACGATCCATTCTAATTCCTTCGTACGATCCATTCTAATTCATTCGTATGATCCATTCTAATTCATTCATACAATCCATTCTAATTCTTTCACACGATCCATTCTAATTCATTTGTACGATCCATTCTAATCCATTCGTAAGATCTATTCTAATTCATTCGTACGATCCATTCTAATTCATTCGTACGATCCATTCTAATTCATTAATATGATGCATTCTAATTCATTCGTACGATCCATTCTAATGAATTAGAATTGATCGTACGAATGAAATAGAATGGATTGCACGAATGATTTAGAATAGATCGTACGAATGAATTAGAATGGATCGTGTGAAAGAATTAGAATGGATTGTATGAATGAATTAGAATGGATCGTACGAATAAATTAGAATGGATCGTACGAAGGAATTAGAATGGATCGTACGAATGAATTAGAATGGATCGTACGAATGAATTAGAATAGATCGTACGAATGAATTAGAATGGATCGTACGAAGGAATTAGAATGGATCATACGAATGAATTAGAATGGATATATTCGTGACCATTCTAATTCATTCATACCATCCATTCTAATTCATTCATACAATCCATTCTAATTCTTTCACATGATCCATTCTAATTCATTCGTAGGATCCATTCTAATTCATTCGTACAATCTATTCTATTTCATTCGTACGATGCATTCTTACTCATTCGTATGATCCATTCTAATTCATTCGGACGAATATATCCATTCTAATTTATTCGTACGATCCATTCTAATTCATTCGTATGATCCATTCTAATTCATTCGTACGATCTATTCTGATTCATTCGTCCGATCCATTCTAATTCATTCGCACGAATGTATCCATTCTAATTCATTCGTACGATCCATTCTAATTCATTCGTACGATCCATTCTAATTCATTCGTACGATCCATTCTAATTCATTCGTACGATCCATTGTAATTCATTCGCACGAATGTATCCATTCTAGTTCATTCGTACGATCCATTTTAATTCATTCGTACGATCCATTCTAATTCATTCGCACGATCCATTCTAATTCATTCGTACGATCCATTCTAATTCATTCATACGATCCATTCTAATTAATTCGTACGATCCATTCTAATTCATTCGCACAAATGTATCCATTCTAATTTATTCGTACGATCCATTCTATATTATTCTCACGATCCATTCTAATTCAATCGTACGATCCATTCTAATTCATTCGCACGATCTGTTCTTATTCATTCGCACAATCCATTCTAATTCATTCGTACGATCCATTCTAATTCATTCGCACGAATGTATCCATTCTAGTTCATTCGTACGATCCATTCTAATTCATTCGTACGATCCATTCTAATTCATTCATACGATCCATTCTAATTCATTCATACGATCCATTCTAATTAATTCGTACGATCCATTCTAATTCATTCGTCCGATCCATTCTAATTCATTCGCACGATCCATTCTTACTCATTGGGTTGATCCATTCTAATCCATTCGTATAATCCATTCATACGATCCATTCTAATTCATTCTAATTAGAATGGATACATTCGTGCGAATAAATTAGAATGGATCATACGAATGAGTAAGTATGGATCGTCATTCTAATTCATTCGTATGATCCATTCTAATTCATTTGTATCCATTCTATTTCATTCGCATTATCCATTATAATTCATTCGCGCAATCTATTCTAATTCATTCGTACGATCCATTCTAATTCATTCGTACGATCCATTCTAATTCATTTGCACAAATGTATCCATTCTAGTTCATTCGTACGATTCATTCTAATTCATTCATATAATCCATTCTAATTCATTCGCACGAATGTATCCATTCTAATTCATTCATACGATCCATTCTAATTCATTCACAAAATCTATTCTAATTCATTCATACGATCCATTCTAATTCATTCACACGAATGTATCCATTCTAATTCATTCATACAATCCATTCTACTTCATTCGTACTATCCGTGCTAATTCACTCATACGATCCATTCTAATTCATTCATACGATCCATTCTAATTCATTTGCACGAATATATCCATTCTAATTCATTCGTACGATCCATTCTAATTCCTTCGTACGATCCATTCTAATTCCTTCGTACGATCCATTCCAATTCCTTCGTACGATCCATTCTATTTCATTCGTATGATCCATTCTAATTCCTTCGTACGATCCATTCTAATTCCTTCGTATCCATTCTAATTCATTCATACAATCCATTCTAATTTATTCGCACGAATGTATCCATTCTAATTCATTTGCACGATCCATTCTAATTCATTTCTATGATCTATTCTAATTCATTCGTACGATCCATTCTAATTCATTCTTATTCATTCGTACGATCCATTCTACGATCCATTCTAATTCATTCGTATATTCCATTCTAATTCATTAGCACGATCCATGCTAATGAATTAGAATGGATCGTACGATCCAATCTAATTCATTCATACGATCCATTCTTACTCATTCGTATGATCCATTCTAATTCAATCGTACGATCCATTCTAATTCATTCGTACGATCCATTCTAATTCCTTCGTACGATCCATTCTAATTCATTCGTGCAATCCATTCTATTTCATTCGTACGATCAATTCTAATTCATTATAATGGATCGTACGAATGAATTAGAATGGATCATATTAATGAATTAGAATGGATCGTACGAATGTATTAGAATGGATCGTACTAATGAATTAGAATGGATCTTACGAATGAATTAGAATAGATCGTACGAATGAATTAGAATGGATCATACGAATGAGTAAGAATGGATCGTACGAATGAATTAGAATGGATTAGAATGGATCGTACGAATGAAATAGAATAGATTGTACGAATGAATTAGAATGGATTCGTACGAATGAATTAGAATGGATACATTCGTGCGAATGAATTAGAATGGATCGTACCAATGAGTAAGAATGGATCATACGAATGAAATAGAATGGATTGTGCGAATGAATTAGAAAGGATCGTACGAATGAATTAGAATGGATCGTGAGAAAGAATTAAAATGGATTATATGAATGAATTCGAATGGATCGTATGAATGAATTAGAATGGATCCTACGAATGAATTAGAATGGATCGTGCGAATGAATTAGAATGGATCGTACGAATGAATTAGAATGGATACATTCGTGCGAATGAATTAGAATGGATCGGACGAATGAATTAGAATGGATCGTACGAATGAATTAGAATGGATCATACGAATGAATTAGAATGGATCAAATGAATGAATTAGAATGGATCGTACGAATGAATTAGAATGGATATATTCGTGCTAATGAATTAGAATTGATCGAACGAATGAATTAGCATGGATTGTATGAATGAATTAGAATGGATCGTACGAATGAATTAGAATGGATCGTACGAATGAGTAAGAATGGATCGTACGAATGAAATAGAATAGATCGTACGAATGAATTAGAATGGATCATACGAATGAATTAGAATGAATATATTCGTGCAAATGAATTAGAATGGATCGTATGAGTGAATTAGAATGGATCGTACGAATGAATTAGAATGGATCGTATGAATGAATTAGAATGGATACATTCGTGTGAATGAATTAGAATGGATCGTATGAATGAATTAGAACTGATCGTTCGAATGAATTAGAATGGATACATTCGTGCAAATAAATTAGAATGGATAGTATGAATGAATTAGAATGGATCCTATGAATTAATTAGAATGGATCGTACGAATGAATTAGAATGGATACATTCGTGCGAATGAATTAGAATTGATCGTACGAATGAATTAGAATGGATCGTGCGAATGAATTAGAATGGATCGTACGAATGAATTAGAATGGATACATTCGTGCGAATGAATTAGAATGGATACATTCGTGCGAAAGAATTAGAATAGATCGTATGAATGAATTAGAATGGATCCTATGAATGAATTAGAATGGATCGTGCGAATGAATTAGAATGGATCGTACGAATGAATTAGAATGGATCGTGCTAATGAATTAGAATTGATCGAATGAATGAATTAGCATGGATCGTGCTAATAAATTAGAATGGAACGTATGAATGAATTAGAATGGATCGTGTGAAAGAATTAGAATGGATTGTATGAATGAATTAGAATGAATTCGTACGATCCATTCGAATTCATTCGCACGATCCATTCTAATTCATTCATACGATCCATTCTAATTCATTCATACAATCCATTCTAATTCTTTCACACGATCCATTCTAATTCATTCGTAGGATCCATTCTAATTCATTCGTACAATCTATTCTATTTCATTCGTACGATCCATTCTAACTCATTCGTATGATCCATTCTAATTCATTCGGACGAATGTATCCATTCTAATTTATTCGTACGATCCATTCTAATTCGTTCATACGATCCATTCTAATTCATTCGTACGATCCATTCTTACTCATTCGTATGATCCATTCTAATTCATTCGTACGATCCATTCTAATTCATTCGTACGATCCATTCTAATTCATTCGCACAATCTATTCTAATTCATTCGTACAATCCATTCTAATTCATTCGTACGATCGTACGAATGAATTAAAATGGATCGTACGGAATGAATTAGAATGGATTGTATGAATGAATTAGAATGGATACATTCGTGCGAATGAATTAGAATGGATCATACGAATGAGCAAGAATGGATCGTACGAATGAAATAGAATGGATTGTACGAATGAATTAGAATGGATCGTACAAATGAATTAGAATGGATCGTACGAATGAATTAGAATGGATCATACGAATGAGTAAGAAAGGATCGTACAAATGAAATAGAATGGATTGTACGAATGAATTAGAATGGATCGTACGAATGAATTAGAATGGATCGTGTGAAAGAATTAGAATGCATTGTATGAGTGAATTAGAATGGATCGTATGAATGAATTAGAATGGATCGTGCGAATGAATTCGAATGGATCGCATGATCCATTCGAATAGAATGGATCGTATGAATGAATTAGAATGGATCGGGCGAATGAATTAGAATGGATTGTAGGAATGAATTAGAATGGATCATATGAATGAATTAGAATGGATCGTATGAATGAATTAGAATGGATCGTGCGAATGAATTATAATGGATCGTACGAATGAATTAGAATGGATCGTACCAATGAATTAGAATGGATCATACGAATGAGTAAGAATGGATCGTACGAATGAAATAGAATGGATTGTACGAATGAATTAGAATGGATACATTCATGCGAATGAATTACAATGGATCAGACGATTGAATTAGAATGGATCGTACGATTCATTCTAATTCATTCATACGATCCATTCTAATACATTCGTACGATTCATGCTAATTCATTCACACGATCCATTCTAATTCATTCGTACGATCCATTCTTATTCATTCATACGATCCATTCAAATTCATTCGCACAATCCATTCTAATTCATTCGTACAATCCATTCTAATTCATTCGTATGATCCATTCTAACTCATTCGGTGGATCCATTCTAATTCATTCGTACGATCCATTCTAATTCATTCCCACGATCCATTCTAATTTATTCGTACGATCCATTCTAATTCATTCGTACGATCTATTCTAATTCATTCGCACGAATGTAACCATTCTAATTCATTCATACGATTCATTCTAACTCATTCGTATGAGCTATTCTAATTCATTCATACGATCTATTCTAATTCATTCGTATGATCCATTGTAATTCATTCATACAATCCATTTAGATTCATTCGCACAAATGTATCCATTCAAATTCATTCGTACGATCCAGTCTAATTCATTCGTACGATACATTCTAATTCCTTCGTACGATCCATTCTAATTCATTCGTACGATCTATTCTAATTCATTCGTACGATCCATTCTAATTCCTTCGTACGATCCTTTCTAATTCATTCGTACGATCCATTCTAATTCATTCGTATAATCTTTTCTAATTCATTCGTACGAATGGATACATTCGTGTGAATGAATTAGAATGGATCGTACGAACGAGTAAGAATAGATCGTACGAATAAAATAGAATGGATTGCACGAATGAATTAGTATGGATCGTATGAATGAATTAGAATGGATCGTGTGAAAGAATTAGAAGGGATTGTATGAATGAATTAGAATGGATCGTACGAATGAATTATAATGGATCGTACGAAGGAATTAGAATGGATCGTACGAATGAATTAGAATGGATCATACGAAGGAATTAGAATGGATCATACGAATGAAATAGAATGGATCGTATGAATAAATTAGAATGGATACATTCGTCCGAATGAATTAGAATGGATCATACGAATGAGTAAGAATGGATCGTACGAATGAAATAGAATAGATCGTATGAGTGAATTAGAATGGATTGTATGAATGAATTAGAATGGATCGTATGAATGAATTAGAATGGATCGTGCGAATGAATTCGAATGGATCGTACGAATTCATTCTAATTCATTCATACAATCCATTCTAATTCTTTCACACGATCTATTCTAATTCATTCGTAGGATCCATTCTAATTCATTCGTACAATCCATTCTATTTCATTTGTACGATCCATTCTTACTCATTCGTATGATCCATTCTAATTCATTCGTACGATCCATTCTAATTCATTTGTACGATCCATTTTAATTTATTCGCACGAATGTATCCATTCTAATTCATTCGTACGATCCATTCTAATTCATTCGCACAATCTATTCTAATTCATTCATACGATCCATTCTAATTCATTCGCACGAATGTATTCATTCTAATTCATTCATACGATCCATTATACTTCATTCGTACTATCCGTTCTAATTCACTCATACGATCCATTCTAGTTCATTCATACGATCGTATGAATGAATTAGAATGGATCGTACGAATGAATTAGAATGGATCGTGCGAATGAATTAGAATGGATCGTACGAATGAATTAGAATGGATCGTACGAATGAACTAGAATGGATACATTCGTGCGAATGAATTAGAATGGATCGTACGAATGAATTAGAATGGATCGTACGAATAAATTAGAATGGATACATTCGTCCGAATGAATTAGAATGGATCGTACGAATAAATTAGAATGGATCGTATGAATGAATTAGAATGGATACATTCGTACGAATGAATTAGAATGGATCGTACGGAATGAATTAGAATGGATATATTTGAACGAATAAATTAGAAAGGATCATACGAATGAATTAGAATGGATCGTACGAATGAATTAGAATGGATAGTGCGAATGAATTAGAATCGATCGTACGAATGAATTAGAATGGATCGTACGAATGAATTAGAATGGATCATACGAATGAGTAAGAATGGATCGTACGAATGAATTAGAATGGATCGTACGAATGAATTAGAATGGATCGTACGAATAAATTAGAATGGATACATTCGTCCGAATGAATTATAATGGATCATACGAATGAGTAAGAATGGATCGTACGAATGAAATAGAATAGATTGTACGAATGAATTAGAATGGATCCTACGAATGAATTAGAATGGATCGTGTGAAAGAATTAGAATGGATTGTATGAATGAATTAGAATGGATCGTACGAATGGATTAGAATGGATCGTACGAATGAATTAGAATGGATCGTACGAATGAACTAGAATGGATACATTCGTGCAAATGAATTAGAATGGATCGTACGAATGAATTTGAATGGATCGTACGAATGAATTAGAATGGATCTTACGAATGAATTAGAATGGATCGTACGAATGAATTAGAATGGATCGTACGAATGAATTAGAATAGATCGTACGAATGAATTAGAATGGATCGTACGAAGGAATTAGAATGGATCGTACGAATGAATTAGAATGGATCGTATGAATGAATTAGAATGGATACATTCGTGCGAATGAATTAGAATGGATTGTACGAATGAATTAGAATGGATCGTATGACTGAATTAGAATGGATCGTGTGAAAGAATTAGAATGGATTGTATGAATGAATTAGAATGGATCATATGAATGATATAGAATGGATACATTCGTGCGAATGAATTAGAATGGATCGTACGAATGAATTAGAATGGATCGTACGAATGAATTAGAATGGATCGTATGAATGAATTAGAATGGTTACATTCAAGCGAATGAATTAGAATGGATCGTACGAATGGATTAGAATGGATACATTCGAGCGAAAGAATTAGAATGGATCGTACGAATGAATTAGAATGGATCGTACGAATGGATTAGAATGGATCCTACGAATGGATTAGAATGGATACCTTTGTGCATATGAATTAGAATGGATCGTACGAATGAATTACAATGGATCATATGAATGAATTAGAATGGATCATGTGAAAGAATTAGAATGGATTGTATGAATAAATTAGAATAGATCGTATGAATGAATTAGAATGGATCGTACGAATGAATTAGAATGGATCGTACGAATGAATTAGAATGGATCGTACGAATGAATTAGAATGGATACATTCATGCGAATTAATTAGAATGGATACATTCATGCGAAAGAATTAGAATAGATCGTATGAATGAATTAGACTGGATCCTATGAATGAATTAGAATGGATCGTGCGAATGAATTAGAATGGATCGTACGAATGAATTAGAATGGATCGTGCTAATAAATTAGAATTTATCGAACGAAAAAATTAGCATGGATCGTGCTAATGAATTAGAATGGAACGTACGAATGAATTAGAATGGATCGTGTGAAATAATTAGAATGGATCGTACGAATGAATTAGAATGGATCATGCGAATGAATTAGAATGGATCGTACGAATGAATTAGAATGGATCGTACGAATGAACTAGAATGGATACATTCGTGCGAATGAATTAGAATGGATCGTACGAATGAATTAGAATGGATCGTACGAATGAATTAGAATGGATCTTACGAATGAATTAGAATGGATCGTACGAATGAATTAGAATGGATCGTACGAATGAATTAGAATGGATACATTCGTGCGAATGAATTAGAATGGATCGGACGAATGAATTAGAATGGATCGTACGAATGAATTAGAATGGATCGTACGAATGAATTAGAATGGATCGTACGAATAAATTAGAATGGATACATTCATCCGAATGAATTAGAATGGATCATACGAATGAGTAAGAATGGATCGTACGAATGAAATAGAATAGATTGTACGAATGAATTAGAATGGATCCTACGAATGAATTAGAATGGATCGTGTGAAAGAATTAGAATGGATTGTATGAAAGAATTAGAATGGATCGTATGAATGAATTAGAATGGATTGTGCGAATGAATTCAAATGGATCGTACGAATTCATTCTAATTCATTCATACAATCCATTCTAATTCTTTCATACGATCCATTCTAATTCATTCGTATGTTCCATTCTAATTCATTAGCACGATCCATGCTAATTTATTCGTTCGATCAATTCTAATTCAATAGCACGATCCATTCTAATTCATTCGTACGATCCATTCAAATTCATTCGCACGATCCATGCAAATTCATTCATAGGATCCATTCTAATTCATTTATACGATCTATTCTAATTCTTTCGCACGAATGTATCCATTCTAATTCATTCGCAAGAATGTATCCATTCTAATTCATTCGTACGATCCATTCTAATTCATTCGTACGATCCATTCTAATACATTCGTACGATCCATTCTAATTCATTCATACGATCTATTCTAATTCATTCATACAATCCATTCTAATTCTTTCACACGATCCATTCTAATTCATTCGTACGATCCATTCTAATTCATTCGCACAATCCATTCTATTTCATTCGTACGATCCATTCTTACTCATTCGTATGAACCATTCTAATTCATTCGCACGAATGTATCCATAATGGATTATACGAATGAGTCAGAATGGATCGTACGAATGAATTAGAATGGATCGTACGAATGAATTAGAATGGATCGTACGAATGAATTAGAATGGATCTTACGAATGAAATAGAATAGATTGTACGAATGAATTAGAATGGATTCGTACAAATGAATTAGAATGGATACATTCGTGCGAATGAATTAGAATGGATCGTACCAATGAGTAAGAATGGATCGTACGAATGAAATAGAATGGATTGTGCGAATGAATTAGAATGGATCGCACGAATGTATCCATTCTAATTCATTCGTACGATCCATTCTAAGTCATTCGTACGATCCATTCTAATTCATTCGTACGATCCATTCTAATTAATTCGTATGATCCATTCTAATTCATTCGTACGATCCATTCTAATTCATTCATACAATCCATTCTAATTCATTCGTACGATCCATTCTAATTCACTCATACGATCCATTCTAATACATTCATACGATCCATTCTAATTCATTTGCACGAATATATCCATTCTAATTCATTCGTACGATCCATTCTAATTCCTTCGTACGATCCATTCTAATTCATTTGTATGATCTATTCTAATTCATTCGTACGATCCATTCTAATTCATTCATACGATCCATTCTAGTTCCTTCGTACGATCCATTCTAATTCATTCGTACGATCCATTCTAATTCATTCGTACAATCTATTCTAATTCATTCGTACAAATGGATACATTCGTGTGAATGAATTAGAATGGATCGTACAAATGAGTAAGAATGGATCGTGCGAATGAAATAGAATGGATTGCAAGAATGAATTAGAATGGATCGTACGACTGAATTAGAATGGATCATACGAAGGAATTAGAATGGATCGTACGAATGAATTAGAATGGATCGTACGAATGAATTAGAATAGATCGTACGAATGAATTAGAATGGATCGTACAAAGGAATTAGAATGGATCGTACGAATGAATTAGAATGGATCGTGCTAATGAATTAGAATTGATCGAACGAATGAATTAGCATGGATCGTGCTAATGAATTAGAATGGCACGTACGAATGAATTAGAATGGATCGTGTGAAAGAATTAGAATGGATTGTATGAATGAATTAGAATGAATTCGTACGATCCATTCGATTTCATTCGCACGATCCATTCTAATTCATTCATACGATCCATTCTAATTCATTCATACAATCCATTCTAATTCTTTCACACGATCCATTCTAATTCATTCGTAGGATCCATTCTAATTCATTCGTACAATCTATTCTATTTCATTCATACGATCCATTCTTACTCATTCGTATGATCCATTCTAATTCATTCGGATGAATGTATCTATTCTAATTTATTCGTACGATCCATTCTAATTCATTCGTACGATCCATTCTAATTCATTCGTACGATCTATTCTAATTCATTCGTACGATCCATTCTAATTTCATTCGTATGATCCATGCTAATTCATTCGCTCGAATGTATCCATTATAATCCATTCGTACGATCGATTCTAATCCATTCGTACGATACATTCTAATTCATTCGCATGAATGTAACCATTCTAATTCATTCATTTGATCCATTCTAATTTATTCGTACGATCCATTCTAATTCATTCGTCCGATCCATTCTAATTCATTCGCACGAATGTATCTTTTCTAATTCATTCGTTCGATCCATTCTAATTCATTCGTAGGATCCATTCTAATTCATTCGTAAGATCCTTTCTAATTCATTCGTACGATCCATTGTAATTCATTCGTACGATCCATTCTAATTCATTCGCACGAACGTATCCATTCTAGTTCATTTGTACGATCCATTCTAATTCATTCGTACGATCATTCTAATTTATTCGCACGATCCATTCTAATTCATTCGTACGATCAATTCTAATTCATTCGCACGAATGTATCCATTCTAATTCATTCGTACGATCCTGAATTAGAATGGATCGTACGATTGAATTAGAATGGATACCTTTGTGCATATGAATTAGAATGGATCGTACGAATGAATTAGAATGGATCATATTAATGAATTAGAATGGATCGTACGAATGAATTAGAATGGATCGTACGAATGAATTAGAATGGATCTTACGAATGGATTAGAATGGATACATTCGTGCGAATGAATTAGAATGGATCGGACGAATGAATTAGAATGGATCGTACGAATGAATTAGAATGGATCAAATGAATGAATTAGAATGGTTACATTCATGCGAATGAAGTAGAATGGATCGTACGAATGGATTAGAATGGATCGTACGAATGGATTAGAATGGATCGTGTGAAAGAATTAGAATGGATCGTACGAATGAATTAGAATGGATCGTGCGAATGAATTAGAATGGATCGTACGAATGAATTAGAATGGATCATGCTAATGAATTAGAATTGATCGAACGAATGAATTAGCATGGATTGTGCATTCGTACGATCCATTCTAATTCATTCGTAAGATCCATTCTAATTCATTCGTACGATCCATTCTAATTCATTCATACGATCCATTCTAATTTATTCGCACGAATGTATCCATTCTAGTTCATTCGTACGATCCATTCTAATTCATTCGTACGATCTATTCTAATTCATTCATACGATCTATTCTAATTCATTCATACAATCCATTCTAATTCTTTCACACGATCCAATCTAATTCATTCGTACGATCCATTCTAATTCATTCGCACAATCCATTCTATTTCATTCGTACGATCCATTCTTACTCATTCGTATGATCCATTCTAATTCATTCGCACGAATGTATCCAAATGGATCATACGAATGAGTAAGAATGGATCGTACGAATGAAATAGAATGGATTGTGCGAATGAATTAGAATGGACCGTACGAATGAATTAGAATGGATACATTCGTGCGAAATGAATTAGAATGGATCGGACGAATGAATTAGAATGGATCGTACGAATGAATTAGAATGGATCGTACGAATGAATTAGAATGGATACATTCGTCCGAATGAATTAGAATGGATCATAAGAATGAGTAAGAATGGATCGTACGAATGAAATAGAATAGATTGTACGAATGAATTAGAATGGATCGTGCGAATGAATTAGAATGGATCGTACGAATGAATTAGAATGGATCGTGCAAATGAATTAGAATGTATCATATTAGTGAATTAGAATGGATCGTACGAATGAATTAGAATGGATACATTCGTGCGAATGAATTAGAATGGATCGTGCGAATCCATTAGACTGGATCGTGCGAATGAATAAGAATGGATAATACGAATGAATTAGAATGGATTGTACGAATTAATTAGAATGGATACATTCGTGCGAATGAATTAGAATGGATTGTATGAATGAATTAGAATGGATCGTACGAATGAATTAGAATGGATCATACGAATTAATTAGAATGGATCAAACGAATGAATTAGAATGGATCGTACGAATGAATTAGAATGGATCGTACGAATGAACTAGAATGGATCGTACGAATGAATTAGAATGGATACATTCGTGCGAAAGAATTAGAATGGATCGTACGAATGAATTAGAATGGATCGTACGATTCATTCTAATTCATTCGTACGATCCATTCTAATACATTCGTACGATTCATGCTAATTCATTCGCACGATCCATTCTAATTCATTCGTACGATCCATTCTTATTCATTCATACGATCCATTCTAATTCATTCGCACAATCCATTCTAATTCATTCGTACAATCCATTCTAATTCATTCGTATGATCCATTCTAACTCATTCGGTGGATCCATTCTAATTCATTCGTACGATCCATTCTAATTCATTCCCACGATCCATTCTAATTTATTCGTACGATCCATTCAAATTCATTCGTACGATCTATTCTAATTCATTCGCACGAATGTAACCATTCTAATTCATTCATACGATTCATTCTAATTCATTCGTATGAGCTATTCTAATTCATTCGTACGATCCATTCTAGTTCATTCATATGATCCATTGTAATTCATTCATACAATCCATTTAGATTCATTCACACAAATGTATCCATTCAAATTCATTCGTACGATCCAGTCTAATTCATTCGTACGATCCATTCTAATTCATTCGCACGAATATATCCATTCTAATTCTTTCGTACGATGTATTCTAATTCATTCGTACGATCCATTCTAATTCATTCGTACGATCCATTCTAATTCATTCGTACGATCCATTCTAATTCATTCGCACGAATGTATCCATTCTAATTCATTCGTACAATCCATTCTATTTCATTCGTACGATCCATTCTTACTCATTCGTATGATCCATTCTAATTCATTCGTATGATCCATTCTAATTCATTCGTACGATCCATTCTAATTCATTCGTACGATCCATTCTAATTCATTCACACGATCCATTCTAATTCATTCATACGATCCATTCTAATTCATTCATACGATCCATTCTAATTCATTCCTACAATCCATTCTAATTCGTTCGCCCGATCCATTCCAATTCATTCATACGATCCATTCTATTCGAATGGATCATGCGATCCATTCGAATTCATTCGCACGATCCATTCTAATTCATTTATACGATCCATTCTAATTCATTCATACAATGCATTCTAATTCTTTCACACGATCCATTCTAATTCATTCGTACGATCCATTCTAATTCATTCGTACAATCCATTCTATTTCATTTGTACGATCCATTCTTACTAATTCATATGATCCATTCTAATTCATTCGTACGATCCATTCTAATTCATTTGTACGATCCATTCTAATTCATTCGTACAATCCATTCTATTTCATTTGTACGATCCATTCTTACTCATTCGTATGATCCATTCTAATTCATTCGCACGAATGTATCCATTCTAATTCATTCATACAATCCATTCTAATTCATTCCGTACGATCCATTCTAATTCATTCGTACGATCGTACGAATGAATTAGAATGGATCGTACGAATGAATTAGAATAGATTGTGCGAATGAATTAGAATGGATCGTACGAATGAATTAGAATGGATCGTGCGAATGAATTAGAATGGATCATACGAATGAGTAAGAATGGATCGTACGAATGAATTAGAATGGATCGTACGAATGAGTAAGAATGGATCGTACGAGTGAAATAGAATAGATTGTACGAATGAATTAGAATGGATCCTACGAATGAATTAGAATGGATCGTGTGAAATACGAATGAATTAGAATGAATATATTCGTGCAAATGAATTAGAATGGATCGTATGAATGTATTAGAATGGATCGTATGAGTGAATTAGAATGGATCGTGCGAATGAATTAGATTGGATTGTATGAATGAATTAGAATGGATCGTACGAATGAATTAGAATGGATCGTACGAATGAATTAGAATGGATCGTACGAATGAACTAGAATGGATACATTCGTGCGAATGAATTAGAATGGATCGTACGAATGAATTAGAATGGATCGTGCGAATGAATTAGAATGGATCGTATGAATGAATTAGAATAGATCGTATGAATGAATTAGAATGGATCGTACGAATGAATTAGAATAGATAGTACGAATGAATTAGAATGGATCGAACGAATAAATTAGAATGGATACATTCGTCCGAAGGAATTAGAATGGATCATACGAATGAGTAAGAATAGATCGTACGAATGAAATAGAATAGATTGTACGAATGAATTAGAATGGATCCTACGAATGAATTAGAATGAATCATGTGAAAGAATTAGAATGGATTGTATGAATGAATTAGAATGGATCGTATGAATGAATTAGAATGGATCGTGCGAATGAATTCGAATGGATCGTACGAATTCATTCTAATTCATTCATACAATCCATTCTAATTCTTTCACACGATCTATTCTAATTCATTTGTAGGATCCATTCTAATTCATTCGTACAATCTATTCTATTTCATTCGTACGATCCATTCTTACTCATTCGTATGATCCATTCTAATTCATTCGGACGCATGTATTCATTCTAATTTATTCGTACGATCCATTCTAATTCATTCGTACGATCTATTCCAATTCATTCGTACGATCCATTCTAATTCATTCATACGATCTATTCTAATTCATTCATACAATCCATTCTAATTCTTTCACACGATCCATTCTAATTCATTCGTATGATCCATTCTAATTCATTCGCACAATCCATTCTTTTTCATTCGTACGATCCATTCTTACTCATTCGTATGATCCATTCTAATACATTCGCACGAATGTATCCATAATGGATCATACGAATGAGTAAGAATGGATCGTACGAATGAAATAGAATGGATTGTGCGAATGAATTAGAATGGACCGTACGAATGAATTAGAATGGATACATTCGTGCGAATGAATTAGAATGGATCGGACGAATGAATTAGAAAGGATCGTACGAATGAATTAGAACGGATCGTACGAAAGAAATAGAATGGATCGTACGAATAAATTAGAATGGATACATTCGTCCGAATGAATTAGAATGGATCGTGCGAATCCATTAGACTGGATCGTGCGAATGAATAAGAATGGATCATACGAATGAATTAGAATGAATCGTACAAATTAATTAGAAAGGATACATTCGTGCGAATGAATTAGAATGGATTGTGTGAATAAATTAGAATGGATCATACGAATTAATTAGAATGGATCATACAAATGAATTAGAATGGATCGTACGAATGAATTAGAATGGATCGTACGAATGAACTAGAATGGATCGTACGAATGAACTAGAATGGATACATTCGTGCGAATGAATTAGAATGGATCGTACGAATGAATTAGAATGGATCGTACGATTCATTCTAATTCATTCATACGATCCATTCTAATACATTAGTACGATTCATGCTAATTCATTCGCACGATCCATTCTAATTCATTCGTACGATACATTCTTATTCATTCATACGATACATTCTAATTCATTCGCACTATCCATTCTAATTCATTCGTACAATCCATTCTAATTCATTCGTATGCTCCATTCTAACTCATTCGGTGGATCCATTCTAATTCATTCGTACGATCCATTTTAATTCATTCCCACGATCCATTCTAATTTATTCGTACGATCCATTCTAATTCATTCGTACGATCTATTCTAATTCATTCGCATGAATGTAACCATTCTAATTCATTCATACGATTTATTCTAATTCATTCGTATGAGCTATTCTAATTCATTCGTACAATCCATTCTAATTCATTCGTACGATCCATTGTAATTCATTCATACAATCCATTTAGATTCATTCGCACAAATGTATCCATTCAAATTCATTCGTACGTCTAGTCTAATTCATTCGTACGATCCATTCTAATTCATTCGCACGAATATATCCATTCTAATTCTTTCGTACGATGCATTCTAATTCATTCATACGATCCATTCTAATTCATTCGTACAATCCAATCTAATTCATTCGTACGATCCATTCTAATTCATTCGCTCGAATGTATCCATTCTAATTCATTCGTACAATCCATTCTATTTCATTCGTACGATCCATTCTTACTCATTCGTATGATCCATTCTAATTCATTCATACGATCCATTCTAATTCATTCGCACGAATATATCCATTCTAATTCTTTCGTATGATGCATTCTAATTCATTCGTACGATCCATTCTAATTCATTCATATGATCCATTCTAATTCATTCGCACGAATATATCCATTCTATTTCTTTCGTACGATGCATTCTAATTCATTCGTACGATCCATTCTAATTGATTCGTACGATCCATTCTAATTCATTCGCACGAATGTATCCATTCTAATTCATTCGTACAATCCATTCTATTTCATTCGTACGATCCATTCTTACTCATTCGTACGATCCATTCTAATTCATTAGTACGATTCATTCTAATTCATTCATACAACCCATTCTAATTCTCTCACACGATCCATTCTAATTCATTCGTACGTTCCATTCTAATTCATTAACACGATCCATGCTAATTCATTCGTTCGATCAATTCTAATTCATTCGCACGATCCATTCTAATTCATTCATACGATCCATTCTAATTCATTCATATAATCCATTCTAATTCTTTCACACGATCCATTCTAATTCATTCGTAGGATCCATTCTAATTCATTCGTACAATCCATTTTAATCCATTCGTACGATCCATTCTAATACATTCGTACGATCCATTCTAATGCATTCGTACGATCTATTCTAATGGATACATTTGTGCGAATGAATCTAAATGGATTGTATGAATGAATTACAACGGATCGTACGAATGAATTAGAATGGATCGTACGAATGAATTAGAATAGCTCATACGAATGAATTAGAATGAATCGTATGAATGAATTAGAATGGTTACATTCGTGCGAATGAATTAGAATAGATCGTACGAATGAATTAGAATGGATCGTACGAATAAATTAGAATGGATCGTGGGAATGAATTAGAATGGATCGTACGAATGAATTAGAATGGATCCACCGAATGAGTTAGAATGGATCATACGAATGAATTAGAATGGATTGTGCGAATGAATTAGAATGGATCGTATGAATGAATAAGAATGGATCGTACGATTGAATTAGAATGATTAGAATGGATCATATGAGTGAATTAGAATGGATCATACGAATTAATTAGAATGGATTGTACGAATGAATTAGAATGGATTGTGCGAATGAATTAGAATGGATCATATGAATGAATAAGAATGGATCATACGAATGAATTAGAATGATTAGAATGGATCGTATGAGTGAATTAGAATGGATCATACGAATTAATTAGAATGGATCCTACGAATGAATTAGAATGGATCGTACGAATGAATTAGAATGGATCGTATGAATGAATTAGAATGGATACATTCGTGCGAATGAATTAGAATGGATTGTGCAAATGAATAAGAACAGATCGTGCGAATGAATTAGAATGGATCGTACGAATGAATTAGAATGGATCGTGCGAATGAATTAGAATGGATCGTACGAATGAATTAGAATGTATTCATTCGTACGATCCATTCTAATTCATTCGTACGATCCATTCTAATTCATTCGTACGATCCATTCTAATTCATTCGTCCGATCCATTCTAATTCATTCGCACGAATGTATCCATTCTAATTCATTCGTACGATCCATTCTAATTCATTCGTACGATCCATTCTAATTCATTCGTAAGATCCATTCTAATTCATTCGTACGATCCATTCTAATTCATTCGTACGATCCATTCTAATTCATTCACACAAATGTATGCATTCTAGTTCATTCATACGATCTATTCTAATTCATTCGCATGGATCGTGCATTCGTACGATCTATTCTAATTCATTCGTAAGATCCATTCTAATTTATTCGTACGATCCATTCTAATTCATTCGTACGATCCATTCTAATTGATTCGCACGAATGTATCCGTTCTAGTTCATTCGTATGATCCATTCTAATTCATTCGTACGATCCATTCTAATTCATTCATACGATCTATTCTAATTCATTCATACAATCCATTCTAATTCTTTCACACGATCCATTCTAATTCATTCGTACGATCCATTCTAATTAATTCGCACAATCCATTCTATTTCATTCGAACGATCCATTCTTACTCATTCGTATGATCCATTCTAATTCATTCGCACGAATGTATCCATAATGGATCATACGAATTAGTAAGAATGGATCGTACGAATGAAATAGAATGGATTGTGCGAATGAATTAGAATGGACCGTACGAATGAATTAGAATGGATACATTTGTGCGAATGAATTAGAATGGATCGGACGAATGAATTAGAATGGATCGTACGAATGAATTAGAATGGATCGTACGAATGAATTAGAATGGATCGTACGAATAAATTAGAATGGATACATTCGTCCGAATGAATTAGAATGGATCATACGAATGAGTAAGAATGGATCGTACGAATGAAATAGAATAGATTGTACGAATGAATTAGAATGGATCCTACGAATGAATTAGAATAGACCGTGTGAAAGAATTAGAATGGATTGTATGAATGAATTAGAATGAATTCGTACGATCCATTCGAATTCATTCGCACGATCCATTCTAATTCATTCATATGATCCATCCTAATTCATTCATACAATCCATTCTAATTCTTTCACACGATCCATTCTAATTCATTCGTAGGATCCATTCTAATTCATTCGTACAATCTATTCTATTTCATTCGTATGATCCATTCTTACTCATTCGTATGATCCATTCTAATTCATTCGGACGAATGTATCCATTCTAATTTATTCGTACGATCCATTCTAATTCATTCGTACGATCCATTCTAATTCATTCATACAATCCATTCTAATTCATTCGTCCTATCCATTCTAATTCATTCGCACGAATGTATCCATTTTAATTCATTCGTACGATCCATTCTAATTCATTCGTACGATCCATTCTAATTCATTTGTAAGATCCATTCTAATTCATTCGTACGATCCATTCCAATTCATTCGTACGATCCATTCTAATTCATTCGCACGAATGTATCCATTCTAGTTCATTCGTACGATCCATTCTAATTTATTCGCACGATCCATTCTAATTCATTCGTACGATCCATTCTAATTCACTCATATGATCCATTCTAATACATTCATACGATCCATTCTGATTCATTTGCACGAATATATCCATTCTAATTCATTCGTACGATCCATTCTAATTCCTTCGTACGATCCATTCTAATTCATTCGTATGATCTATTCTATTTCATTCGTACGATCCATTCTTACTCATTCGTACGATCCATTCTAATTCATTTGTCCGATCCATTCTAAGTCATTCGAACGAATGTATCCATTCAAATTCATTCCTTCGATCAATTCTAATTCATTAGCATGATCCATTCTAATTCGTTCGTACGATCCATTCTAATTCATTCGCACGATCCATTCTAATTCATTCATAGGATCCATTCTAATTCATTCATACGATCTATTCTAATTCATTCGCACGAATGTATCCATTCTAATTCATTCATACGATCCATTCTTATTCATTCGTACGATCCATTCTAATTCATTCGTACGATCCATTCTAATTCATTCGCACGAATGTATCCATTCTAGTTCATTCGTACGATCTATTCTAATTCATTCGCATGGATCGTGCATTCGTACGATCCATTCTAATTCATTCGTAAGATCCATTCTTATTCATTCGTACGATCCATTCTAATTCATTCGTACGATCCATTCTAATTCATTCGCACGAATGTATCCGTTCTAGTTCATTCGTACGATCCATTCTAATTCATTCGTACGATCCATTCTAATTCATTCATACGATCTATTCTAATTCATTCATACAATCCATTCTAATTCTTTCACACGATCCATTCTAATTCATTCGTACGATCCATTCTAATTCATTCGCACAATCCATTCTATTTCATTCGTACGATCCATTCTTACTCATTCGTATGATCCATTCTAATTCATTCACACAAATGTATCCATAATGGATCATACGAATGAGTAAGAATGGATCGTACGAATGAAATAGAATGGATTGTGCGAATGAATTAGAATGGACCGTACGAATGAATTAGAATGGATACATTCGTGCGAATCAATTAGAATGGATCAGACGAATGAATTAGAATGGATCGTACGAATGAATTAGAATGGATCGTACGAATGAATTAGAATGGATCGTACGAATAAATTAGAATGGATACATTCGTCCGAATGAATTTGAATGGATCATACGAATGAGTAAGAATGGATCGTTCGAATGAAATAGAATAGATTGTACGAATGAATTAGAATGGATCCTACGAATGAATTAGAATAGATCGTGTGAAAGAATTAGAATGGATTGTATGAATGAAATAGAATGAATTCGTACGATCCATTCGAATTCATTCGCACGATCCATTCTAATTCATTCATACGATCCATTCTAATTCATTCATACAATCCATTCTAATTCTTTCATACGATCCATTCTAATTCATTCGTAGGATCCATTCTAATTCATTCGTACAATCTATTCCATTTCATTCGTACGATCCATCTTACTCATTCGTATGATCCATTCTAATTCATTCGGACGAATGTATCCATTCTAATTTATTCGTACGATCCATTCTAATTCATTCGTCCGATCCATTCTAATTCATTCATCCGATCCATTCTAATTCATTCGCACGAATGTATCCATTCTAATTCATTCGTACGATCCATTCTAATTCATTCGTACGATCCATTCTAATTCATTCGTAAGATCCATTCATTCGTACGATCCATTCTAATGGATACATTTGTGCGAATGCATCTAAATGGATTGTATGAATGAATTACAATGGATCGTACGAATGAATTAGAATGGATCATACGAATGAATTAGAATAGCTCATACAAATGAATTAGAATGAATCGTATGAATGAATTAGAATGGTTACATTCGTGCGAATGAATTAGAATAGATCGTACGAATGAATTAGAATCGATCGTACGAATAAATTAGAATGGATCGTGGGAATGAATTAGAATGGATCGTACGAATGAATTAGAATGGATCCACCGAATGAGTTAGAATGGATCATACGAATGAATTAGAATGGATTGTGCGAATGAATTAGAATGGATCGTATGAATGAATAAGAATGGATCGTACGAATGAATTAGAATGATTAGAATGGATCGTATGAGTGAATTAGAATGGATCATACGAATTAATTAGAATGGATCATACGAATGAATTAGAATGGATCGTACGAATGAATTAGAATGGATCGAACGAATGAATTAGAATGGATACATTCGTGCGAATGAATTAGAATGGATCGTACGAATGAATTAGAATGGATCGTACGAATGAATTAGAATAGATCGTACGAATGAATTAGAATGGATCGTACGAAGGAATTAGAATGGATCATACGAATGAATTAGAATGGATATATTCGTGCAAATGAATTAGAATGGATCGTATGAATGTATTAGAATGGATCGTATGAGTGAATTAGAATGGATCGTACGAATGAAATAGAATGGATCGTATGAATGAATTAGAACTGATCGTACGAATGAATTAGAATGGATCGTACGAATGAATTAGAATGGATACATTTATGCGAATGAATTAGAATGAATCGTACGAATGAATTAGAATGGATCGTATGAATGAATTAGAATGAATACATTCGTGCGAATGAAGTAGAATGGATCGTGCGAATCCATTAGACTGGATCGTGCGAATGAATAAGAATGGATCATACGAATGAATTAGAATGGATCGTATGAATTAATTAGAATGGATACATTCGTGCGAATGAATTAGAATGGATTGTATGAATGAATTAGAATGGATCGTACGAATGAATTAGAATGGATCATACGAATTAATTAGAATGGATCGTACGAATGAATTAGAATGGATCGTACGAATGAATTAGAATGGATCGTACGAATGAACTAGAATAGATCGTACGAATGAACTAGAATGGATACATTCGTGTGAATGAATTAGAATGGATCGTACAAATGAATTAGAATGGATCGTACGATTCATTTTAATTCATTCGTACGATCCATTCTAATACATTCGTACGATTCATGCTAATTCATTCGCACGATCCAATCTAATTCATTCGTACGATCCATTCTTATTCATTCATATGATCCATTCTAATTCATTCGTACGATCCATTCTAATTCATTCGTACGATCCATTCTAATTCATTCACACGATCCATTCTAATTCATTTGTACGATCTATTCTAATTCTTTCACACGATCCATTCTAATTTATTCTAATCCATTCTAATTCATTCGTACAATCTATTCTATTTCATTCGTACAAATAAACTAGAATGGATACATTCATACGAATGAATTAGAATAGATCATACAAATTAATTAGAATGGATCATACGAATGAATTAGAATGGATCGTACGAATGAATTAGAATGGATCGTTCGAAGGAATTAGAATGTATCGTACGAATGAACTAGAATGGATTAGAATGGATCGTACGAATGAATTAGAATGGATCGTACGAATGAATTAGAATGGATCGTACGAATGAATTAGAATGGATCATACGAATTAATTAGAATGGATCATACGAATGAAGTAGAATGGATCGTACGAATGAATAAGAATGGATCGTACGAATGAATTAGAATGGATACATTCGTGCGAATGAATTAGAATGGATCGTACGAATGAATTAGAATGGATCGTATGAATGAATTAGAATGGATCGTACGAATGAATTAAAATGGATCGTGCGAATGAATTAGAATGGATCGTACGAATGAATTAGAATGGATCGTACGAATGAACTAGAATGGATACATTCGTGCGAATGAATTAGAATGGATCGTACGAATGAATTAGAATGGATCGTACGAATGAATTAGAATGGATCGTACGAATGAATTAGAATGGATCGTACGAATGAACTAAAATGGATACATTCGTGCGAATGAATTAGAATGGATCGTACGAATGAATTAGAATGGATCGTACGAATGAATTAGAATGGATCGTACGAATGAATTAGAATGGATCTTACGAATGAATTAGAATGGATCGTACGAATGAATTAGAATGGATCGTACGAATGAATTATAATGGATACAATTAATTAGAATAGATCGTACGAATAAATTAGAATGGATCGTACGAAGGAATTAGAATGGATCGTACAAATGAACTAGAATGGATTAGAATGGATCATACGAATGAATTAGAATGGATCGTACGAATGAATTAGAATGGATCATATGAATTAATTAGAATGGATCATACGAATGAATTAGAATGGATCGTACGAATGAATTAGAATGGATACATTCGTGCGAATGAATGGAATTAGAATGGATTGTGCGAATGAATAAGAACAGATCGTGCGAATCAATTAGAATGGTCGTACGAATGAATTAGAATGGATCGTGCGAATGAATTAGAATGGATCGTACGAATGAATTAGAATGGATACATTTGTGCGAATGAATTAGAATGAATCGTACGAATGAATTAGAATGGATCATATGAATGAATTAGAATGGATCGTACGAATGAATTAGAATAGATCGTACGAATGAATTAGAATATATCGTACGATCCATTCGAATTCATTCGCACGATCCATTCTAATTCATTCGTACGATCCATTCTAATTCATTCATACGATCCATTCTAATTCATTCGTACGATCCATTCTAATTCATTCGCAATCTATTCTAATTCATTCGTACGAATGGATACATTCGTGTGAATGAATTACAATAGATCATGTGAAAGAATTAGAATGGATCGTACGAATGAATTAGAATGGATCGTACGAATGACTTAGAATGGTTACATTTATGCGAATGAATTAGAATAGATCGTGCGAATGAATTAGAATGGATTCGTACGAATGAATTAGAATGGATACATTCGTGTGAATGAATTATAATGGATCGTACCAATGAGTAAGAATGGATCGTACGAATGAAATAGAATGGATTGTACTAATGAATTAGAATCGATCGCACGAATGTATCCATTCTAATTCATTCGTACGATCCATTCTAATTCATTCGTACGATCCATTCTAATTCATTCGTATGATCCATTCTAATTAATTCGTATGATCCATTCTAATTCATTCGAACGATCCATTCTAATTCATTCATACAATCCATTCTAATTCATTCGTACGATCCATTCTAATTCACTCATACGATCCATTCTAATACATTCATACGATCCATTCTAATTCATTTGCACGAATATATCCATTCTAATTCATTCGTACGATCCATTCTAATTCCTTCGTACGATCCATTCCAATTCATTCGTACGATCTATTCTAATTCATTCGTACGATCCATTTTAATTCATTCATACGAATGAATTAGAATGGATACATTCATGCGAATGAAATAGAATGGATACATTCGTGCGAAAGAATTAGAATAGATCGTATGAATGAATTAGAATGGATCCTATGAATGAATTAGAATGGATCGTGCGAATGAATTAGAATGGATCGTACGAATGAATTAGAATGGATCGTGCTAATGAATTAGAATTGATCGAACGAATAAATTAGCATGTATCGTGCTAATGAATTAGAATGGATCGTACGAATGAATTAGAATGGATCAAATGAATAAATTAGAATGGTTACATTTATGCGAATGAATTAGAATGGATCGTACGAATGGATTAGAATGGATCGTACGAATGGATTAGAATGGATACATTCGAGCGAATGAATTAGAATGGATCGTACGAATGAATTAGAATGGATCGTACGAATAAATTAGAATAGATACATTCGTCCGAATGAATTAGAATGGATCATACAAATGAGTAAGAATGGATCATACGAATGAAATAGAATAGACTGTACGAATGAATTAGAATGGATTCGTACGAATGAATTAGAATGGATCGTACGAATGAATAAGAATGAATCATACGAATTAATTAGAATGGATCGTACGAATGAATTAGAATGGATCGTACGAATGAATTAGAATGGATACATTCGTGCGAATGAATTAGAATGGATCGGACGAATGAATTAGAATAGATCGTACGAATGAATTAGAATGGATCGTACGAATGGATTAGAATGGATACATTCGTGCGAATGAATTAGAATGGATTGTATGAATGAATTAGAATGGATCGTACGAATGAATTAGAATGGATCATACGAATGAATTAGAATGGATCGTACGAATGGATTAGAATGGATTGTACGAATGTATTAGAATGGATCCTACGAATGAATTAGAATGGATTGTGTGAAAGAATTAGAATGGATTGTATGAATGAATTAGAATGGATCGTATGAATGACTTAGAATGGATCGTGCGAATGAATTAGAATTGATCGAACGAATGAATTAGCATGGATCGTGCTAATGAATTAGAATGGAACGTATGAATGAATTAGAATGGATCGTGTGAAAGAATTAGAATGGATTGTATGAATGAATTAGAATGAATTCGTATGATCCATTCGAATTCATTCGCACGATCCATTCTAATTCATTCATACGATCCATTCTAATTCATTCATACAATCCATTCTAATTCTTTCACACGATCCATTCTAATTCATTCGTAGGATCCATTCTAATTCATTCGTATAATCCATTCTAATCCATTCGTACGATCCATTCTAATTCATTCGTACGATCAATTCTAATTCATTCGTACGATCCACTCTAATTCATTGATACAATCCATTCTAATTCATTCGCACGAATGTATCCATTCTAATCCATTCGTACGATCCATTCTAATTCATTCGTACGATCCATTCTAATTCATTCGTACGATCCATTCTAATTCATTCGTACGATCTATTCTAATTCATTCGCACGAATGTATCCATTCTAATTCATTCGTACAATCCATTCTATTTTATTCGTACGATCCATTCTTACTCATTCGTATGATCCATTCTAATTCATTCGTATGATCCATTCTATTTCATTAGTACGATCCATTCTAATTCATTCGTACGATCCATTCTAATTCATTCACACGATCCATTCTAATTCATTCATACGATCCATTCTAATTCATTCCTACAATCCATTCTAATTCATTTGCCCGATCCATTCTAATTCATTCATACGATCCATTCTATTCGAATGGATCATGCGATCCATTCGAATTCATTCGCACGATCCATTCTAATTCATTCATACGATCCATTCTAATTCATTCATACAACGCATTCTAATTCTTTCACACGATCCATTCTAATTCATTCGTACAATCCATTCTAATTCATTCGTACAATCCATTCTATTTCATTTGTACGATCCATTCTTACTCATTCGTATGATCCATTCTAATTCATTCGTACGATCCATTCTAATTCATTTGTACGATCCATTCTAATTCTTTCACACGATTCATTCTAATTCATTCGTAGGATCCATTCTAATTCATTCGTACAATCTATTCTAATTCATTCGTACGATCCATTCTAATTCATTCGTACGATCGTACGAATGAATTATAATGGATCGTACGGAATGAATTAGAATGGATTGTATGAATGAATTAGAATGGATTCATTCGTGCGAATGAATTAGAATGGATCATACGAATGAGTAAGAATGGATCGTACGAATGAAATAGAATGGATTGTTCGAATGAATTAGAATGGATCGTACAAATGAATTAGAATGGATCGTACGAATGAATTAGAATGGGTCATACGAATGAATTAGAATGGATAGTGTGAAAGAATTAGAATGGATTGTTTGAATGAATTAGAATATATCGTATGAATGAATTAGAATGGATCGTACGAATGAATTAGAATGGAACGTACGAATGAACTATAATGGATACATTCGTGCGAATGAATTAGAATGGATCGTACGAGTGAATTAGAATGGATCGTACGAATAATTAAAATGGATCTTACGAATGAATTAGAATGGATCGTACGAATGCACGATCCATGCTAATTCATTCGTTCGATCAATTCTAATTCATTAGCACGATCCATTCTAATTCATTCATACGATCCATTCTAATTCATTCGCACGATCCATTCTAATTCATTCGTATGATCCATTCTAATTCTTTCACACGATCCATTCTAATTCATTCGTACGATCCATTCTAATTCATTCATACGATCTATTCTAATTCATTCGTACGATCCATTCTATTTCATTCGTACGATCCATTCTAATTCATTCGTCCGATCCATTCTAATTCATTCGCACGAATGTATCTATTCTAATTCATTCGTACGATCCATTCTAATTCATTCGTACGATCCATTCTAATTCTTTCACACGATCCATTCTAATTCATTCGTACGATCCATTCTAATTCATTCATACAATCTATTCTAATTCATCCATACAATCCATTCTAATTCTTTCACACGAACCATTCTAATTCATTCGTATGATCTATTCTAATACATTCATACAATCCATTCTAATTCTTTCACACGATCCATTCTAATTCATTCGTATGTTCCATTCTAATTCGTTAGCACGATCCATGCTAATTCATTCGTTCGATCAATTCTAATTCATTAGCACGATCCATTCTAATTCATTCGTACGATCCATTCTAATTCATTCGCACGATCCATTCTAATTCATTCATAGGATCCATTCTAATTCATTCATACGATCTATTCTAATTCTTTCGCACGAATGTATCCATTCTAATTCATTCGCACGAATGTATCTAGTCTAATTCATTCGTACGATCCATTCTAATTCATTCGTACGATCCATTCTAATTCATTCATACGATCTATTCTAATTCATTCATACAATCCATTCTAATTCTTTCACACGATCCATTCAAATTCATTCGTACGATCCATTCTAATTCATTCGCATAATCCATTCTATTTCATTCGTACGATCCATTCTTACTCATTGGTACGATCCATTCTAATTCATTCGCACGAATGTATCCATTCTAATTCATTCGTACGAATCCATTCTAATTCATTCGTACAATCCATTCTATTTCATTCATACGATCCATTCTTACTCATTCGTATGATCCATTCTAATTCATTCGCACGAATGTATCCATTCCAAATCATTCGTATGATCCATTCTAATTCATTCGTACGATCCATTCTAAATCATTCGTATAATCCATTCTATTTCATTCGTAGGATCAATTCTAATTCATTAGCACGATCCATTCTAATTCATTCGTACGATCCATTCAAATTCATTCGCACGATCCATTCTAATTCATTCATACAATCCATTCTATTTCATTTGTACGATCCATTCTTACTCATTCGTATGATCCATTCTAATTCATTCGTACGATCCATTCTAATTCATTCATACGATCGTACGAATGAATTAGAATGGATCGTACGGAATGAATTAGAATGGATTGTATGAATGAATTAGAATGGATACATTCGTGCGAATGAATTAGAATGGATCAAACGAATGAGTAAGAATGGATCGTACGAATGAGTAAGAATGGATCGCCGAATGAATTAGAATAGATCGTACGAGTGAATTAGAATGGATCGTACGAATGAATTAGAATGGATACATTCGTGCGAATGAATTAGAATGGATCGGACGAATGAATTAGAATGGATCGTACGAATGAACTAGAATGGATACATTCGTGGGAATGAATTAGAATGGATCGTACGAATGAATTAGAATGGATCGTACGAATGAATTAGATTGGATCTTACGAATGAATTAGAATGGATCGTACGAATGAATTAGAATGGATCGTACGAATGAATTAGAATGGATCATACGAATTAATTAGAATGGATCATACGAATGAATTAGAATGGATCGTACGAATGAATTAGAATGGATCGTACGAATGAATTAGAATGGATACATTCGTGCGAATGAATTAGAATGGATTGTGCGAATGAATAAGAACAGATCGTGCGAATGAATTAGAATGGATTGTACGAATAAATTAGAATGGATCGTGCGAATGAATTAGAATGGATGGTACGAATGAATTAGAATGGATACATTTGTGCGAATGAATTAGAATGGATCGTACGAATGAATTAGAATGGATCGTATGAATGAATTAGAATGGATCGTACGAATGAATTAGAATGGATCGTGCGAATGAATTAGAATGGATCGTACGAATGAATTAGAATGGATACATTCGTGCGAATGAATTAGAATGGATCGTACGAATGAATTAGAATGGATCGTACGAATGAATTAGAATGGATCTTACGAATGAATTAGAATGGATCGTACGAATGAATTAGAATGGATCGTACGAATGAATTAGAATGGATACAATGAATTAGAATAGATCGTACGAATGAATTAGAATTGATTGTACGAAGGAATTAGAATGGATCGTACGAATGAACTAGAATGGATTAGAATGGATCGTACGAATGAATTAGAATGGATCGTACGAATGAATTAGAATGGATCATACGAATTAATTAGAATGGATCATACAAATGAATTAGAATGGATCGTACGAATGAATTAGAATGGATCGTACGAATGAATTAGAATGGATACATTCGTGCGAATGAATTAGAATGGATTGTGCGAATGAATAAGAACATATCGTGCAAATGAATTAGAATAGATCGTACGAATGAATTAGAATGGATCGTGCGAATGAATTAGAATGGATCGTACGAATGAATTAGAATGGATACATTTGTGCGAATGAATTAGAATGGATCGTACGAATGAATTAGAATGGATCGTACGATTGAATTAGAATGGATCATGCGAATGAATTAGAATGGATCGTACGAATGAATTAGAATGGATCGTGTGAAAGAATTAGAATGGATCGTACGAATGAATTAGAATGGTTCGTGCGAATGAATTAGAATGGATTGTACGAATGAATTTGAATGGATACATTTGTGCGAATGAATTAGAATGGATCGTACGAATGAATTAGAATGGATCGTATGAATGAATTAGAATGGATCGTACGAATGAATTAGAATGGATTGTGTGAATGAATTAGAATGGATCGTACGAATGAATTAGAATGGATCGTACAAATGAACTAAAATGGATACATTCGTGCGAATGAATTAGAATGGATCATACGAATGAATTAGAATGGATCGTATGAATGAATTAGAATGGATCTTACGAATGAATTAGAATAGATCGTACGAATGAATTAGAATGGATCGTACGAATGAATTAGAATGGATACATTCGTGCGAATAAATTAGAATGGATCAGACGAATGAATTAGAATGGATCGTATGAATGAATTAGAATAGATCGTATGAATGAATTAGAATGGATCGTACGAATAAATTAGAATGGATACATTCGTCCGAATGAATTAGAATGGATCATACGAATGAGTAAGAATGGATCGTGCGAATGAAATAGAATAGATTGTACGAATGAATTAGAATGGATCCTACGAATGAATTAGAATGGATCGTGTGAAAGAATTAGAATGGATTGTATGAATGAATTAGAATGGATCGTATGAATTAATTAGAATGGATCGTGCGAATGAATTCGAATGGATCGTACGAATTCATTCTAATTCATTCATACAATCCATTCTAATTCTTTCACACGATCCATTCTAATTCATTCGCACAATCCATTCTATTTCATTCGCACGATCCATTCTTACTCATTCGTACGATCCATTCTAATTCCTTCGTACGATCCATCCTATTTCATTCGTATGATCCATTCTAATTCCTTCGTACGATCCATTCTAATTCCTTCGTATCCATTCTAATTCACTAAAACGATCCATTCTAATTCATTCGTACGATCCATTCTAATTCATTTGCATGAATATATCCATTCTAATTCATTCGCACGATCTATTCTAATTCATTCGCACGATCCATTCTAATTAATTCGTACGATCGTGCTAGTGAATTAGAATGGATCGTACGAATGAATTAGAATGGATACATTCGTGCGAATCCATTCTATTTCATTCGTACGATCTATTCTAATTCATTCGTACGATCCATTCTCACTCATTCGTACGATCCATTCTAATTCATTCGTACGATCCATTCTAATTCATTCGTACGATCCATTCTAAGTCATTCGTACAATCCATTCTAATTCTTTCACACGATCCATTCTAATTCTTTCGTACGATCCATTCTAATTCATTCATACGATTCATTCTAATTCATTTGCACGATCCATTCTACTTCATTTGTACGAACTATTCTAATTTCTTCCATTCTAATTCATTCGTACGATCCATTCTAATTCATTCGCACGATCCATTCTAATTCATTCATACGATCCATTCTAATTTATTCGTATGATCCATTCTAATTCATTCGTACGATCCATTCTAATTCCTTCGTACGATCCATTCTAATTCCTTCGTACGATCCATTCTACTTCCTTTGTACGATCCATTCTAATTCCTTCGTACGATCCATTCTAATTCATTCATACGATCTAATCTAATTCATTCCTACGATCCATCTTAATTCATTCGCACGATCCATTCTAATTCATTCGCACGATCTATTCTAATTCATTCGTACGATCCATTCTAATTCCTTCGTACGATCCATTCTAATTCATTCGCATGATCCATTCTAATTCATTCATACGATCCAATCTAATTCATTCATACGATCCATTCTAATTCATTCGTATGATCCATTCTAATTAGAATGGATCGTGCGAATGAATTAGAATGGATCGTACGAATTAATTAGAATGGATTATGCGAATAAATTAGAATGGATCGTGCGAATGAATTAGAATGGATCGTACGGTACGATCCTTTCTAATTCATTTGCACGATCCATTCTAATTCATTCATACGATCCAATCTAATTCATTCATACGATCCATTCTTACTCATTCGTATGATCCATTCTAATTCATTCGTACAATCCATTCTTATTCATTCGTACAATCCATTCTATTTTATTCGTACGATCGATTCTAATTCATTCGTACAATCCTTTCTAATTCATTCGTACGATCCATTCTACGATCCATTCTAATTCATTCGTATATTCCATTCTAATTCATTAGCACGATCCATGCTAATAAATTAGAATGGATCGTACGATCCAATCTAATTCATTCATACGATCCATTCTTACTCATTCGTATGATCCATTCTAATTCAATCGTACGATCCATTCTAATTCATTCGTACGATCCATTCTAATTCCTTCGTACGATCCATTCTAATTCATTCGTACGATCCATTCTAATTCGTTCGTACGATCCATTCTAATTCCTTCGTACGATCCATTCTAATTCATTCGTACGATCCATTCTAATTCATTCGCGCAATCTATTCTAATTCATTCGTACGATCCATTCTAATTCATTCGTACGATCCATTCTAATTCATTCATACAATCCATTCTAATTTATTCGCACGAATGTATCCATTCTAATTCATTCGTACGATCCATTCTAATTCATTCGCACAATCTATTCTAATTCATTTATACGATCCATTCTAATTCATTCGCACGAATGTATCCATTCTAATTCATTTATACGATCCATTCTACTTCATTCGTATTATCCGTTCTAATTCACTCATACGATCCATTCTAATTCATTCATACGATCCATTCTAATTCATTTGCACGAATATATCCATTCTAATTCATTCGTACGATCCATTCTAATTCCTTCGTACGATCCATTCTAATTCCTTCGTACGATCCATTCTATTTCATTCGTATGATCCATTCTAATTCCTTCGTACGATCCATTCTAATTCCTTCGTATCCATTCTAATTCACTCATACGATCCATTCTAATTCATTCGTACGATCCATTCTAATTCATTCATACAATCCATTCTAATTCATTCGCACGAATGTATCCATTCTAATTCATTCGTACGATCAGTTCTAATTCATTCATAAAATCTATTCTAATTCATTCATACGATCCATTCTAATTCATTCACACGAATGTATCCATTCTAATTCATTCATACGATCCATTCTAATTCATTCGTACGATCCATTCTAATTCACTCATACGATCCATTCTAATACATTCATACGATCCATTCTAATTCATTTGCACGAATATATCCATTCTAATTCATTCGTACGATCCATTCTAATTCCTTCGTACGATCCATTCTAATTCATTCGTACGATCCATTCTAATTCCTTCGTACGATCCATTCTAATTCATTCGTACGATCTATTCTAATTCATTCGTACGATCCATTCTAATTCATTCGTACGATCCATTCTAATTCCTTCATACGATCCATTCTAATTCATTCGTAGGATCCATTCTAATTCATTCGTACAATCTATTCTAATTCATTCGTACGAATGGATACATTCGTGTGAATGAATTAGAATGGATCATACGAATGAGTAAGAATGGATCGTACGAATGAAATAGAATGGATTGCACGAATGAATTAGAATGGATCGTACGAATGAATTAGAATGGATCGTGTGAAAGAATTAGAATGGATTATATGAATGAATTAGAATGGATCGTATGAATGAATTAGAATGGATCGTACGAATGAATTAGAATGGATACATTCGTGCGAATGAATTAGAATGGATCATACGAATGAGTAAGAATGGATCGTACGAATAAAATAGAATGGATTGTACGAATGAATTAGAATGGATCATACGAATGAATTAGAATAGATGGTATGAATGAATTGGAATGTATCCATTCTAATTGATACGTACGATCCATTCTATTTCATTCGTACGATCCATTCTAATTCATTCATGCGATCCATTCTAATTCATTCATACAATCCATTCTAATTCTTTCACACGATCCATTCTAATTCATTCGTACGATCCATTCTAATTCATTCGTACAATCCATTCTATTTCATTCGTACGATCCATTCTTACTCATTCGTACGATCCATTCTAATTCAATCCATTCTAATTCTTTCACACGATCCATTCTAATTCATTCATACGATCCATTCTAATTCATTTGTATGATCCATTCTAATTCCTTCATACGATCCATTCTATTTCATTCATACGATGCATTCTTACTCATTCGTATGATCCATTCTAATTCATTTGCACGAATATATCTATTCTAATTCATTCGTACGAATGAAATAGAATGGATTGTACGAATGAATTAGAATGGATCGTACGAATGAATTAGATTGGATACATTCGTGCGAATGAATTAGAATGAATCATAAGAATGAATTAGAATGGATCGTACGAATGAATTAGAATGGATCGTATGAATGAATTAGAATAGATTGTGCAAATGAATTAGAATGGATCGTAGGAATGAATTAATGAATTAGAATGGATCGTACGAAGGAATAAGAATGGATTGTACGAATGAATTAGAATGGATCATACGAATGAATTAGAATGGATACATTCGTGCGAATGAATTAGAATGGATCGTGCGAATGAATTCGAATGGATCGTGCGAATGAATTAGAATGGATCGTATGAATGAATAAGAATGGATCGTGCGAATGAATTCGAATGGATCGTGCGAATGAATTAGAATGGATTGTATGAATGAATTAGAATGGATCGTCTGAATGAATTAGAATGGATCGTACGAATGAATTAGAATGGATCGTACGAATGAATTAGAATGGATACATTCGTGCGAATGAATTAGAATGGATCATACGAATGAGTAAGAATGGATCGTACGAATGAAATAGAATGGATTGTACGAATGAATTAGAATAGATCGTACGAATGAATTAGAATGGATCGTGTGAAAGAATTAGAATGGATTGTATGAATGAATTAGAATGGATCGTACGAATGAATTAGAATGGATACAATCGTGCGAATGAATTAGAATGGATCATACGAATGAGTAAGAATGGATCGTACGAATGAAATAGAATGGATTAGAATGGATCGTACGAATGAATTAGAATGGATCGTACGAATGAATTAGAATGGATCGTACGAATGAATTAGAATGGATCATACGAATTAATTAGAATGGATCATACGAATGAAGTAGAATGGATCGTACGAATGAATTAGAATGGATCGTACGAATGAATTAGAATGGATACATTCATGCGAATGAATTAGAATGGATTGTGCGAATGAATAAGAACAGATCGTGCGAATGAATTAGAATGGATCGTACGAATGAATTAGAATGGATCGTACGAATGAATTAGAATGGATCATACGAATGAATTAGAATGGATACATTTGTGCGAATGAATTAGAATGGATCGTACGAATGAATTAGAATGGATCGTATGAATGAATTAGAATGGATCGTACGAATGAATTAGAATGGATTGTGCGAATGAATTAGAATGGATCGTACGAATGAATTAGAATGGATCGTACGAATGAACTAGAATGGATACATTCGTGCGAATGAAATAGAATGGATCGTACGAATGAATTAGAATGGATCGTACGAATGAATTAGAATGGATCTTACGAATGAATTAGAATGGATCGTACGAATGAATTAGAATGGATCGTACGAATGAATTAGAATGGATACAATGAATTAGAATAGATTGTACGAATGAATTAGAATGGATCGTACGAAGGAATTAGAATGGATTGTACGAATGAACTAGAATGGATTAGAATGGATCGTACGAATGAATTAGAATGGATCGTACGAATGAATTAGAATGGATCATACGAATTAATTAGAATGGATCATACGAATGAATTAGAATGGATCGTACGAATGAATTAGAATGGATCGTACGAATGAATTAGAATGGATACATTCGTGCGAATGAATGGAATTAGAATGGATTGTGCGAATGAATAAGAACAGATCATGCGAATGAATTAGGATGGATCGTACGAATGAATTAGAATGGATCGTGCGAATGAATTAGAATGGATCGTATGAATGAATTAGAATGGATACATTTGTGCGAATGAATTAGAATGGATCGTACGAATGAATTAGAATTGATCGTATGAATGAATTAGAATGGATCGTACGAATGAATTAGAATGGATCGTACGAATGAATTAGAATATATCGTACGATCCATTCGAATTCATTCGCACGATCCATTCTAATTCATTCGTACGATCCATTCTAATTCATTCATACGATCCATTCTAATTCATTCGTACGATCCATTCTAATTCATTCGCAATCTATTCTAATTCATTCGTACGAATCGATACATTCGTGTGAATGAATTAGAATGGATCATGTGAAAGAATTAGAATGGATCGTACGAATGAATTAGAATGGATCGTACGAATGAATTAGAATGGTTACATTTATGCGAATGAATTAGAATAGATCGTGCGAATGAATTAGAATGGATTCGTACGAATGAATTAGAATGGATACATTCGTGTGAATGAATTAGAATGGATCGTACCAATGAGTAAGAATGGATCGTACGAATGAAATAGAATGGATTGTGCTAATGAATTAGAATCGATCGCACGAATGTATCCATTCTAATTCATTCGTACGATCCATTCTAATTCATTCGTACGATCCATTCTAATTCATTCGTATGAATCATTCTAATTAATTCGTATGATCCATTCTAATTCATTCGAACGATCCATTCTAATTCATTCATACAATCCATTCTAATTCATTCGTACGATCCATTCTAATTCACTCATACGATCCATTCTAATACATTTATACGATCCATTCTAATTCATTTGCACGAATATATCCATTCTAATTCATTCGTACGATCCATTCTAATTCCTTCGTACGATCCATTCTAATTCATTCGTACGATCTATTCTAATTCATTCGTACGATCCACTCTAATTCATTCGTACGAATGAATTAGAATGGATACATTCGTGCGAATGAATTAGAATGGATACATTCGTGTGAAAGAATTAGAATAGATCGTATGAATGAATTAGAATGGATCCTATGAATGAATTAGAATGGATCGTGCGAATGAATTAGAATGGATCGTACGAATGAATTAGAATGGATCGTGCTAATGAATTAGAATTGATCGAACGAATGAATTAGCATGGATCGTGCTAATGAATTAGAATGGATCGTACGAATGAATTAGAATGGATCAAATGAATGAATTAGAATGATTACATTCATGCGAATGAATTAGAATGGATCGAACGAATGGATTAGAATGGATCGTACGAATGGATTAGAATGGATACATTCGAGCGAATGAATTAGAATGGATCGTACGAATGAATTAGAATGGATCGTACGAATAAATTAGAATAGATACATTCGTCCGAATGAATTAGAATGGATCATACGAATGAGTAAGAATGGATAGTATGAATGAAATAGAATAGATTGTACGAATGAATTAGAATGGATTCGTACGAATGAATTAGAATGGATCGTACGAATGAATAAGAATGGATCATACGAATTAATTAGAATGGATCGTACGAATGAATTAGAATGGATCGTACGAATGAATTAGAATGGATACATTTGTGCGAATGAATTAGAATGGATCGAACGAATGAATTAGAATAGATCGTACGAATGAATTAGAATGGATCGTACGAATGGATTAGAATGGATACATTCGTGCGAATGAATTAGAATGGATTGTATGAATGAATTAGAATGGATCGTACGAATGAATTAGAATGGATCATACGAATGAATTAGAATGGATTGTACGAATGTATTAGAATGGATCCTACGAATGAATTAAAATGGATCGTGTGAAAGAATTAGAATGGATTGTATGAATGAATTAGAATGGATCGTACGAATGACTTAGACTGGATCGTGCGAATGAATTAGAATTGATCGAACGAATGAATTAGCATGGATCGTGCTAATGAATTAGAATGGAACATATGAATGAATTAGAATGGATCGTGTGAAAGAATTAGAATGGATTGTATGAATGAATTAGAATGAATTCGTATGATCCATTCGAATTCATTCGCACGATCCATTCTAATTCATTCATACGATCCATTCTAATTCATTCATACAATCCATTCTAATTCTTTCACACGATCCATTCTAATTCATTCGTAGGATCCATTCTAATTCATTCGTATAATCCATTCTAATCTATTCGTACGATCCATTCTAATTCATTCGTACGATCCATTCTAATTCATTCGTACGATCCATTCTAATTCATTCATACAATCCATTCTAATTCATTCGCACGAATGTATCCATTCTAATCCATTCGTACGATCCATTCTAATTCATTCATACGATCCATTCTAATTCATTCGTACGATCCATTCTAATTCATTCGTACGATCCATTCTAATTCATTCGCACGAATGTATCCATTCTAATTCATTCGTACAATCCATTCTATTTTATTCGTACGATCCATTCTTACTCATTCGTATGATCCATTATAATTCATTCGTACGATCCATTCTAATTCATTCGTACGATCCATTCTAATTCATTCGCACGATCCATTCTAAGTCATTCATACGATCTATTCTAATTCATTCCTACAATCCATTCTAATTCATTCGCCCGATCCATTCTAATTCATTCATACGATCCATTCTATTCGAATGGACCATGCGATCCATTCGAATTCATTCGCACGATCCATTCTAATTCATTCATACGATCCATTCTAATTCATTCATACAACGCATTCTAATTCTTTCACACGATCCATTCTAATTCATTCGTACGATCCATTCTAATTCATTCGTACAATCCATTCTATTTCATTTGTACGATCCATTCTTACTCATTCGTATGATCCATTCTAATTCAATCGTACGATCCATTCTAATTCATTTGTACGATCCATTCTAATTCTTTCACACGATTCATTCTAATTCATTCGTAGGATCCATTCTAATTCATTCGTACAATCTATTCTAATTCATTCGTACGATCCATTCTAATTCATTCGTACGATCGTACGAATGAATTAGAATGGATCGTACGGAATGAATTAGAATGGATTGTATGAATGAATTAGAATAGATTCATTCGTGCGAATGAATTAGAATGGATCATACGAATGAGTAAGAATGGATCGTACGAATGAAATAGAATGGATTGTACGAATGAATTAGAATGGATCGTACAAATGAATTAGAATGGATCGTACGAATGAATTAGAATGGATCATACGAATGAATTAGAATGGATAGTGTGAAAGAATTAGAATGGATTGTATGAATGAATTAGAATAGATCGTATGAATGAATTAGAATGGATCGTACGAATGAATTAGAATGGAACGTACGAATAAACTAGAATGGATACATTCGTGCGAATGAATTAGAATGGATCGTACGAGTGAATTAGAATGGATCGTACGAATAATTAGAATGGATCTTACGAATGAATTAGATCAATTCTAATTCATTCGTTCGATCAATTCTAATTCATTAGCGCGATCCATTCTAATTCATTCATACGATCCATTCTAATTCATTCGCACGATCCATTCTAATTCATTCGTACGATCCATTCTAATTCTTTCACACGATCCATTCTAATTCATTCGTACGATCCATTCTAATTCATTCATACGATCTATTCTAATTCATTCGTACGATCCATTCTATTTCATTCGTACGATCCATTCTAATTCCTTCATACGATCCATTCTAATTCATTCATACAATCTATTCGAATTCATTCATACAATCCATTCTAATTCTTTCACACGATCCATTCTAATTCATTCGTATGATCTATTCTAATTCATTCATACAATCCATTCTAATTCTTTCACACGATCCATTCTAATTCATTCGTACGTTCCATTCTAATTCGTTAGCACGATCCATGCTAATTCATTCGTTCGATCAATTCTAATTCATTAGCACGATCCATTCTAATTCATTCGTATGATCCATTCTAATTCATTCGCACGATCCATTCTAATTCATTCATAGGATCCATTCTAATTCATTCATACGATCTATTCTAATTCTTTCGCACGAATGTATCCATTCTAATTCATTCGCACGAATGTATCCAGTCTAATTCATTCGTACGATCCATTCTAATTCATTCGTACGATCCATTCTAATTCATTCATACGATCTATTCTAATTCATTCATACAATCCATTCTAATTCTTTCACACGATCCATTCTAATTCATTCGTACGATCCATTCTAATTCATTCGCATAATCCATTCTATTTCATTCGTACGATCCATTCTTACTCATTGGTACGATCCATTCTAATTCATTCGCACGAATGTATCCATTCTAATTCATTCGTACGAATCCATTCTAATTCATTCGTACAATCCATTCTATTTCATTCGTACGATCCATTCTTACTCATTCGTATGATCCATTCTAATTCATTCGCAGGAATGTATCCATTCCAAATCATTCGTACGATCCATTCTAATTCATTCATACGATCCATTCTAAATCATTCGTACAATCCATTCTATTTCATTCGTACGATCAATTCTAATTCATTAGCACGATCCATTCTAATTCATTCGTACGATCCATTCAAATTCATTCGCACGATCCATTCTAATTCATTCGTACAATCCATTCTATTTCATTTGTACGATCCATTCTTACTCATTCGTATGATCCATTCTAATTCATTCGTACGATCCATTCTAATTCATTCATACGATCGTACGAATGAATTAGAATGGATCGTACGGAATGAATTAGAATGGATTGTATGAATGAATTAGAATGGATACATTCGTGCGAATGAATTAGAATGGATCAAACGAATGAGTAAGAATGGATCGTACGAATGAGTAAGAATGGATCGCCGAATGAATTAGAATAGATCGTACGAGTGAATTAGAATGGATCGTACGAATGAATTAGAATGGATACATTCGTGCGAATGAATTAGAATGGATCGGACGAATGAATTAGAATGGATCGTACGAATGAACTAGAATGGATACATTCGTGCGAATGAATTAGAATGGATCGTACGAATGAATTAGAATGGATCGTACGAATGAATTAGATTGGATCTTACGAATGAATTAGAATGGATCGTACGAATGAATTAGAATGGATCGTACGAATGAATTAGAATGGATTAGAATGGATCGTACGAATGAATTAGAATGGATCGTACGAATGAATTAGAATGGATCGTACGAATGAATTAGAATGGTTCATACGAATGAATTAGAATGGATCGTACGAATGAATTAGAATGGATCTTACGAATGAATTAGAATGGATACATTCGTGCGAATGAATTAGAATGGATTGTGCGAATGAATAAGAACAGATCGTGCGAATGAATTAGAATGGATCGTACGAATGAATTAGAATGGATCGTGCGAATGAATTAGAATGGATGGTACGAATGAATTAGAATGGATACATTTGTGCGAATGAATTAGAATGGATCGTACGAATGAATTAGAATGGATCGTATGAATGAATTAGAATGGATCGTACGAATGAATTAGAATGGATCATGCGAATGAATTAGAATGGATCGTACGAATGAATTAGAATGGATACATTCGTGCGAATGAATTAGAATGGATCGTACGAATGAATTAGAATGGATCGTACGAATGAATTAGAATGGATCTTACGAATGAATTAGAATGGATCGTACGAATGAATTAGAATGGATCGTACGAATGAATTAGAATGGATACAATGAATTAGAATAGATCATACGAATGAATTAGAATTGATCGTACGAAGGAATTAGAATGGATCATACGAATGAACTAGAATGGATTAGAATGGATCGTACGAATGAATTAGAATGGATCGTACGAATGAATTAGAATGGATCATACGAATTAATTAGAATGGATCATACAAATGAATTAGAATGGATCGTACGAATGAATTAGAATGGATCGTACGAATGAATTAGAATGGATACATTCGTGCGAATGAATTAGAATGGATTGTGCGAATGAATAAGAACAGATCGTGCGAATGAATTAGAATAGATCGTACGAATGAATTAGAATGGATCGTGCGAATGAATTAGAATGGATCGTACGAATGAATTAGAATGGATACATTTGTGCGAATGAATTAGAATGGATCGTACGAATGAATTAGAATGGATCGTACGAATGAATTAGAATGGATCGTACGATTGAATTAGAATGGATCGTGCGAATGAATTAGAATGGATCGTACGAATGAATTAGAATGGATCGTGTGAAAGAATTAGAATGGATCGTACGAATGAATTAGAATGGTTCGTGCGAATGAATTAGAATGGATTGTACGAATGAATTAGAACGGATACATTTGTGCGAATGAATTAGAATGGATCGTACGAATGAATTAGAATGGATCGTATGAATGAATTAGAATGGATCGTACGAATGAATTAGAATGGATTGTGCGAATGAATTAGAATGGATCGTACGAATGAATTAGAATGGATCGTACAAATGAACTAGAATGGATACATTCGTGCGAATGAATTAGAATGGATCATACGAATGAATTAGAATGGATCGTACGAATGAATTAGAATGGATCTTACGAATGAATTAGAATGGATCATACGAATGAATTAGAATGGATCGTACGAATGAATTAGAATGGATACATTCGTGCGAATAAATTAGAATGGATCAGACGAATGAATTAGAATGGATCGTACGAATGAATTAGAATGGATCGTACGAATGAATTAGAATGGATCGTACGAATAAATTAGAATGGATACATTCGTCCGAATGAATTAGAATGGATCATACGAATGAGTAAGAATGGATCGTGCGAATGAAATAGAATAGATTGTACGAATGAATTAGAATGGATCCTACGAATGAATTAGAATGGATCGTGTGAAAGAATTAGAATGGATTGTATGAATGAATTAGAATGGATCGTATGAATGAATTAGAATGGATCGTGCGAATGAATTCGAATGGATCGTACGAATTCATTCTAATTCATTCATACAATCCATTCTAATTCTTTCACACGATCCATTCTAATTCATTCGTTCGTTCCATTCTAATTCATTAGCACGATCCATGCTAATTCATTCGTTCGATCAATTCTAATTCATTAGCACGATCCATTCTAATTCATTTGTACGATCCATTCTAATTCATTCGCACGATCCATTCTAATTCATTCATACGATCCATTCTAATTCACTCATACGATCTATTCTAATTCTTTCGCACGAATGTATCCATTCTAATTCATTCGCACGAATGTATCCATTCTAATTCATTCGTACGATCCATTCTAATTCATTCGTACGATCCATTCTAATTCATTCGTACGATCAATTTTAATTCATTCGCACGAATGTATCCATTCTAATTCATTCGTACATACGATCCTTTCTAATTCATTCGCACGAATGTATCCATTCTAATTCATTTGTATAATCCATTCTATTTCATTCGTACGATCCATTCTTACTCATTCGTATGATCCATTCTAATTCATTCGCACGAATATATCCATTCTAATTCATTCGTACGATCCATTCTAATTCATTCGCACAATCCATTCTATTTCATTCGTACGATCCATTCTTACTCATTCGTACGATCCATTCTAATTCCTTCGTACGATCCATTCTTTTTCATTCGTATGATCCATTCTAATTCCTTCGTACGATCCATTCTAATTCCTTCGTATCCATTCTAATTCACTAAAACGATCCATTCTAATTCATTCGTACGATCCATTCTAATTCATTTGCATGAATATATCCATTCTAATTCATTCGCACGATCTATTCTAATTCATTCGCACGATCCATTCTAATTAATTCGTACGATCGTGCTAGTGAATTAGAATGGATCGTACGAATGAATTAGAATGGATACATTCGTGCGAATCCATTCTATTTCATTCGTACGATCTATTCTAATTCATTCGTATGATCCATTCTCACTCATTCGTACGATCCATTCTAATTCATTCATACGATCCATTCTAATTCATTCGTACGATCCATTCTAATTCATTCGTACAATCCATTCTAATTCTTTCACACGATCCATTCTAATTCTTTCGTACGATCTATTCCAAGATTCATTCCAATTCATTCGTACGATCCATTCCAATTCATTCGTACGATCCATTCTAATTCATTAGTACGATCCATTCTAATTAATTCGTACGAACTATTCTAATTCCTTCCATTCTAATTCATTCGTACGATCCATTCTAATTCATTCGCACGATCCATTCTAATTCATTCATACGATCCATTCTAATTTATTCGTAGGATCCATTCTAATTCATTCGTACGATCCATTCTAATTCCTTCGTACGATCCATTCTAATTCCTTCGTACGATCCATTCTACTTCCTTTGTACGATCCATTCTAATTCCTTCGTACGATCCATTCTAATCCATTCATACGATCTAATCTAATTCATTCCTACGATCCATCTTAATTCATTCGCACGATCCATTCTAATTCATTCGCACGATCTATTCTAATTCATTCGTACGATCCATTCTAATTCCTTCGTACGATCCATTCTAATTCATTCGCATGATCCATTCTAATTCATTCATACGATCCAATCTAATTCATTCATACGATCCATTCTAATTCATTCGTATGATCCATTCTAATTAGAATGGATCGTGCGAATGAATTAGAATGGATCGTACGAATTAATTAGAATGGATTATGCGAATGAATTAGAATGGATCGTGCGAATGAATTAGAATGGATCGTACGGTACGATCCTTTCTAATTCATTCGCACGATCCATTCTAATTCATTCATACGATCCAATCTAATTCATTCATACGATCCATTCTTACTCATTCGTATGATCCATTCTAATTCATTCGTACAATCCATTCTTATTCATTCGTACAATCCATTCTATTTTATTCGTACGATCGATTCTAATTCATTCGTACAATCCATTCTAATTCATTCGTACGATCCATTCTATGATCCATTCTAATTCATTCGTATATTCCATTCTAATTCATTAGCACGATCCATGCTAATAAATTATAATGGATCGTACGATCCAATCTAATTCATTTATACGATCCATTCTTACTCATTCGTATGATCCATTCTAATTCAATCGTACGATCCATTCTAATTCATTCGTACGATCCATTCTAATTCCTTCGTACGATCCATTATAATTCATTCGTACGATCCATTCTAATTCGTTTGTACGATCCATTCTAATTCCTTCGTACGATCCATTCTAATTCATTCGTACGATCCATTCTAATTCATTCGCGCAATCTATTCTAATTCATTCGTACGATCCATTCTAATTCATTCGTATGATCCATTCTAATTCATTCATACAATCCATTCTAATTTATTCGCACGAATGTATCCATTCTAATTCATTCGTACGATCCATTCTAATTCATTCGCACAATCTATTCTAATTCATTTATACGATCCATTCTAATTCATTCGCACGAATGTATCCATTCTAATTCATTCATACGATCCATTCTACTTCATTCGTATTATCCGTTCTAATTCACTCATACGATCCATTCTAATTCATTCATACGATCCATTCTAATTCATTTGCACGAATATATCCATTCTAATTCATTCGTACGATCCATTCTAATTCCTTCGTACGATCCATTCTAATTCCTTCGTACGATCCATTCTATTTCATTCGTATGATCCATTCTAATTCCTTCGTACGATCCATTCTAATTCCTTCGTATCCATTCTAATTCACTCATACGATCCATTCTAATTCATTCGTACGATCCATTCTAATTCATTCATACAATCCATTCTAATTCATTCGCACGAATGTATCCATTCTAATTCATTCGTACGATCAGTTCTAATTCATTCACAAAATCTATTCTAATTCATTCATACGATCCATTCTAATTCATTCACACGAATGTATCCATTCTAATTCATTCATACGATCCATTCTAATTCATTCGTACGATCCATTCTAATTCACTCATACGATCCATTCTAATACATTCATACGATCCATTCTAATTCATTTGCACGAATATATCCATTCTAATTCATTCGTACGATCCATTCTAATTCCTTCGTACGATCCATTCTAATTCATTCGTACGATCTATTCTAATTCATTCATACGATCCATTCTAATTCATTCGTACGATCCATTCTAATTCCTTCATACGATCCATTCTAATTCCTTCGTACGATCCTTTCTAATTCATTCGTACAATCTATTCTAATTTATTCGTACGAATGGATACATTCGTGTGAATGAATTAGAATGGATCGTACGAATGAGTAAGAATGGATCGTACAAATGAAATAGAATGGATTGCACGAATGAATTAGAATAGATCGTACGAATGAATTAGAATGGATCGTGTGAAAGAATTAGAATGGATTATATGAATGAATTAGAATGGATCGTATGAATGAATTAGAATGGATCGTACGAATGAATTAGAATGGATACATTCGTGCGAATGAATTAGAATGGATCATACGAATGAGTAAGAATGGATCGTACGAATGAAATAGAATGGATTGTATGAATGAATTAGAATGGATCATACGAATCAATTAGAATAGATTGTATAAATGAATTGGAATGTATCCATTCTAATTGATACGTACGATCCATTCTATTTCATTCGTACGATCCATTCTAATTCATTCATACGATCCATTCTAATTCATTCATACAATCCATTCTAATTCTTTCACACGATCCATTCTAATTCATTCGTACGATCCATTCTAATTCATTCGTACAATCCACTCTATTTCATTCGTACGATCCATTCTTACTCATTCGTACGATCCATTCTAATTCTTTCACACGATCCATTCTAATTCATTCATACGATCCATTCTAATTCATTCGTATGATCCATTCTAATTCCTTCATACGATCCATTCTATTTCATTCATACGATGCATTCTTACTCATTCGTATGATCCATTCTAATTCATTTGCACGAATATATCTATTCTAATTCATTCGTACGAATGAAATAGAATGGATTGTACGAATGAATTAGAATGGATCGTACGAATGAATTAGATTGGATACATTTGTGCGAATGAATTAGAATGAATCATATGAATGAATTAGAATGGATCGTACGAATGAATTAGAATGGATCGTATGAATGAATTAGAATAGATTGTGCAAATGAATTAGAATGGATCGTAAGAATGAATTAATGAATTAGAATGGATCGTACGAAGGAATAAGAATGGATTGTACGAATGAATTAGAATGGATCATACAAATGAATTAGAATGGATACATTCGTGCGAATGAATTAGAATGGATCGTGCGAATGAATTCGAATGGATCGTGCGAATGAATTAGAATGGATCGTATGAATGAATTAGAATGGATCGTGCGAATGAATTCGAATGGATCGTGCGAATGAATTAGAATGGATTGTATGAATGAATTAGAATGGATTGTCTGAATGAATTAGAATGGATCGTACGAATGAATTAGAATGGATCGTACGAATGAATTAGAATGGATACATTCGTGCGAATGAATTAGAATGGATCATACGAATGAGTAAGAATGGATCGTACGAATGAAATAGAATGGATTGTACGAATGAATTAGAATAGATCGTACGAATGAATTAGATTGGATCGTGTGAAAGAATTAGAATGGATTGAATGAATGAATTAGAATGGATCGTACGAATGAATTAGAATGGATACAATCGTGTGAATGAATTAGAATGGATCATACGAATGAGTAAGAATGGTTCATACGAATGAAATAGAATGGATTAGAATGGATCGTACGAATGAATTAGAATGGATCGTACGAATGAATTAGAATGGATCGTACGAATGAATTAGAATGGATCATACGAATTAATTAGAATGGATCATACGAATGAAGTAGAATGGATCGTACGAATGAATTAGAATGGATCGTACGAATGAATTAGAATGGATCGTACGAATGAATTAGAATGGATATATTCGTGCGAATGAATTAGAATGGATTGTGCGAATGAATAAGAACAGATCGTGCGAATGAATTAGAATGGATCGTACGAATGAATTAGAATGGATCGTGCGAATGAATTAGAATGGATCATACGAATGAATTAGAATGGATACATTTGTGCGAATGAATTAGAATGGATCGTACGAATGAATTAGAATGGATCGTATGAATGAATTAGAATGGATCGTACGAATGAATTAGAATGGATCGTGCGAATGAATTAGAATGGATCGTACGAATGAATTAGAATGGATCGTACGAATGAACTTGAATGGATACATTCGTGCGAATGAATTAGAATGGATCGTACGAATGAATTAGAATGGATCGTACGAATGAATTAGAATGGATCTTACGAATGAATTAGAATGGATCGTACGAATGAATTAGAATGGATCGTACGAA